>CM060846.1:168500097-169700097 GCA_030762175.1 Metallyticus violacea | reverse complement strand
TTTTCTTTTATGAATATAGCTCACAACGAGACATTGTTAGACCGATGTCATAGATCAAACATGAAATTTAAATTTTAAAACTTTCTCTCCCGTAGGCCCTGGATCAGCCGGAAATAATTATTTAATAATTATGAGCAATTTCCTCAAAGTAACACATTCCTTCATTTGAGTTATTTAACACATTTTGGGATGAAATGTTTAAAATAATATTACGTTTTCTATTTTGAGTATTCCTCTTAGACGCGCCCGGTCTACAAAATATTTCGCTCACGCTAAGTTGATGTTATCTCATCATTGCCTCTGGTCGGTCATGGTGGTCTAGTTGTAACCATACTTGCCTCGTAGACCCAAGATCGCGGGTTCATTCCCGACCAGGATGGATGGATGTTTTTGAGCGTAAAAATCGAAATATGGCTTCCTTCGGAAGGAAAATAAAGCTGTGGATCCCGTGTCGTAGATTTACCGCACGTAAGAGAACCTCAAGCGTGAAAGAAGAGGTGTCCGAGTAAAATTTATCGGCCGTTTCACGCCCTGCATTGAATGGAACGCTGATGATCTAAGATGTAATAGAGCGCACTAAAAAACAAACAAAAAATAATAATGATAATAAAAATAATAAAAAATCATCAGTGTCACTCAGTGGAGATTGTACTATGTACGTTGCTGGTGCAGCCGCGAAAATAGTACGTCATCTTACTGTTTGTCCTCGGATTTTGTAAACTGTGCTTCTTTTGTACTCTTACATCATATGAGAAATATTGTTAACATGTTAGAACGTAACCCAGTTTCTGAATCTTAGAAATATGTGGATAGATTTAACTGAGAGCATAAACTGGGAAAAGAAAGATGGGAAAAAGCAGTCCCTATATCCAAGTCAAACTTTTCTTTCGTTTATCACTTTGTTTTTAAAAAAAGTAGTTAAAGAAGATAGTAAAATAAGAACTAACTAACTAACTGACTAACTGACTGACTGACTGACTGACTGGCTGACTGACTGACTGACTTGTACTATTAAAGATAGTAAAATAATAATTAACTTCTAATGCAATGAAATTAATAAAACAAATGGCTACCATCGCCATAATAACAATATAATATTACAGATATTTATAAAATTATAAACTCTATTGATACTCACACTTTATTTATTTATTTATTTATTATTATTATTATTATTATTTTTTTTTTCCAAATGAGCTCTTAAGTTGGAAGTTATTGAAAGACCAAATAATGCAGAAGTAACAGTTTGCTCGTATCTGAATGGGGAAAAACGCGTTATATATTTATGGAAACTCTCGACTTCACAATCAAATATGAAGAAACTGAAGAGCTGTTACTAAAGAGTGAAGTTCAATATCAGCTCTTCACAGAGTCTCCCATGAGTGAATTCAAGAAAATTACTGAAAGTTCCAGTTCTTTAGAAAAGACCGATCCCTCTGCATGGCTCACGTTCAGGCAAGCAATGAGTGAAAGAGAAATATGTCCACCGCGAAAAATTTATAGTTATCATTTTTAGAGCCGATCCATTTTTTTCATGTCACGTAGTTACCAAGTCTTTCATGGTTTTGTCGCCCGTTTCACGGCAGATGGCGGGTCCGTAATCAGAGTGGTAACTACCGGCAAAACCGATGTAATATCCACGCAATTGATTAAAGTTCTCGCAATTACAAATATAATTACAAGAAAATAAGCTCGTATTTTATGACAGGAAATGTTGGTAATGTTGTCTTGCTATATATGCAAATTTCTAGAATCTTTTCAGAAAATATTCACATGTATCAGTTTATCTTCCGAAATTAATAAATTTCTCTCCGACATTTTCTTTTAGTTCTTCTAATGTGTGTGATTTGTTCGATACACTTTATTTTTCAACTTCCCTCATAAATGAAAATCACATGTACTGTCAGTATGTCATTTCTGTAGTTTATTTTTAAGTCTATTACTTTGCATCCATTTATTGTGCATAATACATCGTTTTTCCCTTAAGCAAGGAGGGTTTGTGTATGTCATCTAGTTTTTCTGTACTCCATTACCTGTTATATTGCATCCAAACATGGCCCTTGTAAATAGAACCACACTTCATCAGTAAGGAATATTAAGCGTGCATCATTTACTTTTATCATTAACGCTCCGTAACATACAATTACAGTAATTAACTCGAATATCAAGATCACTTGCCTGCAATTTGTGGGCACCAATGACCTTGAATGCTTCAAGTTTAAATTGACTCACTTTGGAGGATGAACTAATGCTTATGAATGACTATTTTCTAAAAAGATACTGGAAATGCGTGGATGCAGCAGAACAACATTTCCAACATATCCTGTCATAATGTAAGTGCTTATTTTTATTATAGTTGTTTTTCTGATTGCGAGAACTTAATCATTTAGCGGATATTAAATCGGATTCCCCAGGAGCTGCCATGAACGGGACGACAAAACCATGAAAGACTGGGATTTATTACTATGTTAACAGGCCTGTACCTACAGGTCTTTGATCGATCGAAATGCCAAATATATGGAACAGATAGTTTGCAAATTAATATATATGTAAAATGGCGCGCATTCTCGATAGTAAATAAATAGTCACAGTCCTTTTAGGGTTTCATACGGCTTAAAACACTTGATACTTGCAAAGATAGCATACCTTCATTTTTTAGTTATTCTCAGTACAATAATTTGTGTGCGAGCATTCTGAGAGCTAAACGCTATGTGAGCAAGGAAATGAACTGCCTCAGTCGGTTACTGTCTTTCACATTTCAAGTCGAGGCTCAAGAGTTTCATGCTAGTTTGCCTTGAAATAGCCACCACACAACACCGGCTGTTTATACAACAGATGTCCTTCAAAAAATGATGTATACCAAGGGTATTGTTGCTAATCTCGCCAAGAATCAGATGATCTTATTCTCGTAGCCCTTTTCTATCGCAAAGAATTCAATCTATCCATTGATTTTCAAGCCCACCTCTCAGCCTCGCCTCTCACACTACGTTAATTGCGAACCGATTTGGTCAAGTAGACTAGCAATGCCGATGTAAGGGATGCTAGGGGGCTAGGGGCAGTCTGTAGTAATGTGGCGAGGGTATGAGGAGAGGAACGATCGAGGTTGCGGAGATTGGCTTAATTTATCGGTGCCATTAAAACCAAACTCAGCACGGCTATCACCTCGCACCTTCCTCACTAGAGTGGGGTTCGTGGGATTTTCTTAGGGGAAAGGGAGGGCTAATGGTGTGGGAGGCGGTTCTTGGTCTCCCTTCTAGGGGTGCTTGACCATCGGGTCCCTTCCAGCGGCAGGATTTTAATAATGACCAAGCTATAACGAGGTTCCGCGGGTGCAAGAGACTCGCCTTCCCTCTTTGTTTCCCTGAATGAGGGACACGAGAGCGGTTCGACCTCAAACACTTTCCCGGGAGGGTGAAGGATGTCGTAAAGTGCAGAAGAAAGTATCCTTCTTCGCCCATACCATAGTAAAAGTTCTGGCGAAAATCACGCACCTCTCTAAGCAAGAGACCAATATAAATTTTGCTACTTTTCAAACAAGTTTTCAGCAATGGCTTTGATAGAGCAGATAAAAGGGAAATTTCCAGCAAACTTCAATCAAATATGGACGTCACTGTGCATACTCATAAAAAGCATTATCTCATAGAATTAAGTGTGTACCGTGAATAAGAACATAAGTCGTATGGCAAAGGAATTCTCTATCACACGCTGGCTAATTATCACAAATGTATTGCTTTTTATGTAAAGTGCTGGTGTTTTTAAAAAACTTGGACAAATATTTGCATGCCTGCCACCTTCCACTGAAGTAGCCTGCTTTGGCCTCATTTTACCTCTCAGTTGCTTTGACTGATGTTTTTGCCTCCGCTTAAATTAGATTGCAGGGGTTCTCTTGGATGCTATTTTTGAAACTATTATATAGTTTTATTTCTGTAATACATCTGCATTTTTCCTTCGACCTCGTTTTGCATACCCAGATCTTGAAAACCTCAAATCTACTGTAGAAGTTCTTGAATTTCTTATCTTCCTTATGGCACACATCTAAATGTAAAAGAACTCTGGTCAAAGTTGTTTACATATTAATAATGATAGTTTCATCATAAAATTGTAATTAAAACAATAAATTTAAAATTAGGAAGAAAATGGAATGCAGTTTTGGCATAATAAATATGTAAGTTCCGTAAATCTGTATTCGGTAAATGAGACTTAAAAATATGAATTAGCCTTAATGGATATCAGCATGCGTGGCATTTAAATAAAATGTGTATAACCTTTGAAAGCTGTTGAGAAAGAAACAAACTTGTATAAGAGTTCGTCCATAGTTTGTCATGCCCTTCACAAGATAATTGTTTTTGCGTTGGTACATCTATTTAAGCATTCGTTTGAAATATCAAGTCATTATTTCATATAATTTATTTAATATGTGTTCTAAGGTATATTTGTTGTGGTATTCTATAAAGTGGATACAATTGAGTACCGTGCAGGGATAAAAAATTATTTTTAAAAGATAGTTTAATGCAAAAGTAAATTCATATCAAATGTATAACTGTTCATGAAGACTCCCTGCCACGGGTAGCCGAGGTCGTTAAGGCGCGGACTCGTGAGCAGGAGGTCTCGGGTTCGAGTCCCGCCAAGACCGTCCTCCCTGCCTGAGGTTTTTTCCAGGTTTTCCTCAGTCCTCATAACTGGCAAATGCCGGGGAGGTACCCTAAACTTAAGCCTGGAACGTTTCCTTCCTTAAAAAATCCTTTCCCAATATATCATTTCATCTCATGTATCACCAGTGTGTGTGTGCGCGTGCGCGATGAGTGGAATTTAATACCCACCAATAAGCTTCGAGAATGTAAATCTGCCCCTTTTAACTGGTCGACTTCTTCTCGCGCAGTTCGCCGCGAAGAAGTAATATTAGCTCGTCGGAGAATTGAGCATTGCCGTTTTAGTCACCGTCACTTTTTTAATAGTCAACTGTGACCACCCCTTTACATTGAGTCACATTTTACTTGAATGCCATCATTTAGCAGCGTTTAGACTTTCCCTGGGTTTGCCCTCCTCTACTGAGGACTTAACTTGCAGATGATGTGTTTGCTGTTGAGCGTGTGCTACGTTTTATCCGTGTTTGTGATTTTTGCAGTAAGGTGTGAGGCTATATTATTTTATTCATGACTACATTTTTAGATTTTTTAAAGACTGTTGTGTTTTCAGCTCTTGCTGATGCGTTTTAGTACCAGTCTTTATTTGTTGTGTTGAAAATTACCCTTGTTATTTGTTTTGGGGTTTTATTGTTACCATTTTAGACTATTATAAGACTGGTGTGTTTTTAGCTCTTGCTGATGGGTTTTACTGCCAGTCTTTATTTGTTGTTGACCATATTGCCCTGGTTGTTTGTTTTGGGGTTTTATTGTTACAATTTTAGATCATTATATGACTGGTGTGCTTTTCCGCTCTTGTGGCTAGTTTTGTACCAGTCTTTTGATTGTTGACAATTTTACCCTTGTTTATAGGGTTTTTACGGTTACAATTTAGACCATTATAAGACTGTTATGCTCTCAGCTCTTGCAGCTGTGGTTTAGTACCAGTCTTGTTTGTTTGATGACTATATAAGACTTGTTATTTGTTATGGGGTTTTGTTTTATTGCACAAAGTGCTGCTGTTACTTATCTTATGCATTGATTTTGTGCGAATTATTTATTAATTTTCTTTAATTCTGGCGCAGTTTTTGGTGTGTTTGGAAGCTAATGAATTTGGCAGTTTGCGCCCTTAAAGCAACAATCAATCAAAAATCAAATCATCAGTGTTCACCGCCTGTGGTGCCTCAGTAGTAAAAACGGGCGTTAAACACTACCCCCCCCCCCCAAAATAAATGAAGCCTCAAAGATGAAAAAAAAAATGTTCTGCAGAGTTTGAACATGACTGTAATACCTTTTACGGTGTCCCACGTGAAGGATGCGCATAAAAGGGAATTCATTGATCAAATGCGTGAAATGGTATTACATGACCGGCAAGTTCAATTGCGTGAAATTGCTGAGGCTATGTGCATTTCAAAGGAACATGTGGGTTATATTTTATATGAAAACGCTGTGTGCAAAACGGATGTCACTTGCTAACAGCAGACTAAAAACGCATTCATATGAAAATATCGCAAAAGTGTTTGGAATGTTTTTATTTTGTCCGTCGACACATAGTTGTGCATGAAACTTGGATCCAGAATCGAAACAGCAGTCAAAACCGTGGACAGAAACCGATTGTTCTGTGCTAAAGAAGATAACGTCCGCTCCAATTCCAGGAAAGTTTATGACTTTTATCTTTTGGGACGCTAAAAGAATTTTGACTATTAATTATCTTAACAAGGGTAAAATCATAACCAGAGTGTACTACTACAGCCATTTAAATAAACTAGTAAAAAATTCTTAAGAAAAGACCCGGTTTGCAGAAGAAGAAGAAAAAAACATTTTCATCAAGATAATGCTCCTGATAACAAAAGTGTTTTAAGGATAATTGAGAGATCTAAAGTGTGAGTTTGAAATATTGACCTATTTTTCAGATTTTGCTCCCTCTGGCCTCCATCCGTTCCCAAAGCTCAAAATCTTTTCTTGCTGGTCAACGTTTTTCATCAAATCAAGAGGTGTTTGTAGCTGTAGTGGAGTATTATTTTGTAGACTTTCCCAGAAGATTTATTATCATAGAAGTTAAACGTTATCGGGCGTTAAAGTTATTATTTATTTATTTTTGCAGATGTTATTGTGTTAATAAAGTGCCAAAAGGTTCTGTTGATCTGTGCAGCAAGAGTGTATAAGTCTATTGCTTTGTTCTCCCAAGTTACAACTTTCTTTTTAGAGCGTCCGATAATTTCAAATATTTGTTACTTGAAATATTAACTGTATCTTTAAAACATTTAATATTTCAGGACATGAATAAAGTTCGATGAAATATTAGAGAACGTGATTGGTAAATTTACCTATTATTTCAGTGATTTCAAAAATTAACTAGCAGCAAGAGGATTTAACTCACTGTAAATTTTAGTTTGGAGGCAGCGGCTATTCTTCTGAGTCTGTTAGAAGAACTGGTGGTCACCACTGAGGCCTAAATAATGCGCCATCTTCTACACAATGGCATGAAGGAAAATGCGTGTGCAAATGCCCGCACTTTGATCGAGGGTTGGAAAAGCACGAGGCTGTGGGAAAGGAAGAAGAGAAAATGACTTATTGCCCCATAGAACAGGTCACCTCCTCCTCATCTTGGCGTTCAACTACCACCAATACCAATGTTTTTACTTAATCGGCATGCTTGCTTGTCGCCTTAAGGAGACACTCAAACTGATATTGTAAAATTTGATCATTGGACATTGTTGTGAAATATTACATCTATTTAAATAAATTTTTATATTTTGTTATCTGAAAAAAAATTGTGCCTTTAAAATGAATGTCTTATCTGTTTAAACCTATGTTTGTTGTTAGTAACGGTAATATTAAAATATCCTTCAATGAATTTCTATAGGTTCAAATTGAAAGTTCTTGTTTCTGTTACTACGCAACGCTCACTATCGAGAAGTAAATATTGACGAAATAAAAAACATATATACATTACTTTCGATAAAGCATTTTTATTAATTAGATTCGTCCTAAAATAGATTCTGCAATTCACGTTTTCAATCAATGCGAATATAATCTCTTGAATTCATTCTTATACCGGATACATTAGGGACAAACAAATTTATATTGTAAAATTGATTCTTTAAAGAGGATGACAGAATAGCATAATCATTGTGCGCAAATATTTAAAGGCAATTAATAAATCGGGAGAAAGTATTCATTCTATGGAAAACTATAGAAAGTAGAAGATAAAGCAATCACTTGATTGAAGCAATGAAGTGCTTGTTTTATAATCTTTCATATATAAGTGAAGATAATCATAAAATAGAACCAACAACGACATTGAATAAGTATGTGGACTATAACTAACATTATACAGTTGTGAATGAAATCAACTTACGTAGAAATATAGTGTAGAAATATATAATGTTATTAAGCTTCGACCAGGAAATCGTCATTTGATGTTGGTGCCATTATAACCGTATCTTAGAGAGAAATAAATTACAACTCTCATTGTAGGCATTACCATAGTAATAATAATAATAATAATAATAATAGTAAACAACATAAACTTAGGACAAGGTTATGGCTATAATGGGTAAAAATCCTGTTAGAAATAAAATTTTATTGGAAAACTATATTGTTGAGTGTCAGCTTTAACTAGCTGGGTTCACAGGTATTTTATATACCGCATTTGAATAATTATATTTCATTAAAAACGAATTTAACCAAATTAACAAAAAACAAAATTATGTAAGCAATTAATTATATAAGCAACATTAGTCAATTGTTACGGATTATCCGTAATTATCTCGGATTTCTCCCACTATTAAGGAAAAATTGCCAAACGGAAAATTATAGCCGAATAGCAAAATTGTCGCTAAAAATCTTAAAAGAATAAAGAGAGAAAAATGTTAACACTTTTCTTTGCGTATCATCTGCAACTAAACGGACGAAATCGTCACTTCAGTATAGTGTTCGAATTGATTGACTGCAGTAGAAACTTTAGTGGAAAAAATTACAATTTCTTAGTCAGCTGATAGCGAATTTCCTTTGTCGTTCATTTTCATTTCCTGTTTGCTGTTCCAATTTACAGATGGACTGCAATTTCGAGTATTTTAATATCAGTCGGTTATTGTAAAATGAAGCGCATTAGTTCTCAAATTGCTTTCATTATCAAAAAGACAGCAGTATAACAAGATAGAGATTGTTACATAAAGAATTCCAATATGCACTTACTTCATACTTTAAATATGAACTTTTGGAAGGGACGGGGGTTCACACTATAGGGTTACAGATAACTCTCCTTAAAGTTTGGCACCTCTTATAAGACATTACCGGTGTTATATGGCAGTGAATCTTGGATAATAGGTAAGAGACCCAAAGACAATTGAATCCGTTGGAATGAAATATTTAAGATATGCACGTAAAAGGATGTTGAATAGAAATGAAGATTCCATAAGCTAAACATAAAAGGTGTAAAATACAGTTACTGGTTCAAACATATATAAAGAATTTCGAAAACTCATTTTAAGCTATCAAACTGTGCACCAATGAGGTATTGAAAGATCCATGTAGCGATGGAGAGAAAATGTGAAGTCACAACATACTTGAAGTTTAATTCACAAAAAAACTTTGGTAACAATGATGACTGTATTAATGTCATACTAAAACACTAAGGCATCACCTCTAGGAAACTCCTTCAAACGGAACTGTTCTTATCATATAGTCCCGGCAAAACCCCAAAATATTTTGTACTTAACATAGTATCTGAGGCATTTGAAGATTCCTTAAATCCCTGCATTTCTTTAAAACTAGCAATTCCGACTTGAAAACCGTGTCTGTATATAGAGTAGATGTTGTATGTTTGCTCTGGTTATAAATATTAAAATAGTTTATCACTAGGGAAAGCAACTAAAGTGATTATCCTTGCTGAATAGGCCATTTTACTTTCACGCACCTATACAGCTGCTTTTGTGTGACCAGTATTCTATTTGCATTACCGAGTAAGGCTGCGGCATATTTGTCACTAGCACAGGTCTATCACAAATGCCGAGTTGTTTCTTTCGACGGGAAGCAACAAAGTGCTTCCCGCGGCCGGCTCTCCAAGCACTTCATCAGCCAACAATGTCGACACAGAAAAATAAGGAAGAAAAATGCGGAAACATCAGAGGAATGGATCTCCATGCGGTCGCTTTGCCACTAAGCTATTTGCTTGCTCAACTCTGTGTATCAAAGGGCCCACCCTGTCCGTGTGCTGGAATCCTCTTCATCGGCGTTCGGCTTTCGGGCGGGAGATCGCAGAGCCGCGGTCTTCGGATCATGGCCTCTTGTGGCACATTCCATCGTGCGCAATCACCGCCTCGCAACAGATAATCGATTGGAAATGTTAATCGATGCAGGGTTATCTCACGCACGCACACCCACACTTGTTGCGCTTCATGACCATGGAAGTGTAGCTTATGAAGTTTGTTCTGCCACGGGCCTGAAACCTGAATCATGCAAATTCAATTGGGTAATGAACAGGGTGCCAAAATTTGAACAATTTTATTCTCCAATTGACACAAGCACATTTTCCAAGAAATCTCTTTGCTACAACTCCAGAAAAATCCAATGCTTCCTTGACGGTAATGTGGACTTTTCACGGATGATGTTTGCTGTACTTGTGGCGTATGCCAATCTTTTCAGCAAGTGATGGTAGTTTTCAAAAAATGAGCAATGTCACGATAAAACTCTTTCAACTTTCCAGTATCCTACGTAATGTTAAACACTCGTCCCTTGCAAGGAGTTTTATGCTCCTTTACACTTGCAACTTGAGGTTTATTTCTGGGAACGAAATGAGCATTTCTGAAGCAAATTCCAGAAGCAGATGATATTGTTAAGGCAAGCTGTTCCCGCTACTCAGACTGCTGGCTATGCTAATCAGGACACTTGGTAGAGTTGCAGCTAGATTTAAATCTCTATTAAATACGGGGTGTCCTCCTCGTCTCTAGAGGTGCCGATGTTAACACGTTTCCTGAAATTGTAGAAAAAAATAAATAAAAATAAAAAATAAATAAAAGAATATAAAAATATTGCATTACCTTAATGCAAGTGAAAATTAATATATGTGCATTCTATTTAAAGTAAACTAAAGTGTTCACATGTACTTATCTGTGGGATAGGAATGGAGCGTATTTTCTCTGGGGAGCATAAATCGCTATATATTCCCTAGACCATGCGCTTGATTCTATTGCATTGTTAGCACGAGAATTTTACTCGCGTTATATTATTACATTTTAGGAAGTCGTTTTCTGCGTAATTTCTGTAATTCTTTATTTGAAAGTGTTCTTTAAGCATATCCATATTGTAGACTTGCAATGCTACTAATATTAGAACCAGAATATCGTAACTACATGCTTTGTTTTCAACTGGACAATACATTTTATAATAATTTCTTTAGACGTTACCATTAATTTATTCTGTTTATTTTATACATAATATGGTTAAACTCAGAAACATATATAATAATTAGCTTTGTGACTGTAAAAATCACATGCCTCTTCATTTTCCCCGAAATTTAATACTTTCAGTATTAATAAAGAGACAAATGCTATTCATTTACTGAGATACATTCCTGTTTATGAAATAAGTGTCATGAAATTGATTTGTATTTAATATATATGTATAATTTTATTATTTTGTGTGTGTGTGTTGTTTTTTTTTTTCCCCTTTTGTAGCTTTCAGTTCATGTTTTAAAACAAAGCAGTTCCATGAAACAATTTCATCATCGGTGATATTTCAGAGCTCGTATCCTGAGCTTTGAGCTGCTAGCGGTAGAAATGATCTGCTGCTTACTTTTTATTGAAAATGATGTTGCAACTTTTTTCCTCCAAAATTCAAAATGTGCCGAAAGTAAAAGCATCTTTAATCCTTATCTATGTGCGTATTGATTGTAGGCAATTGTACCACTTGCGTTAGTACACGCTGGTTGATTTTGGGCTCGCTAGCTCCTCTCATGCCATTTATTTCATCTTGCGTTATTTCACCCTTGCTCCTTCACTCCAATTATTGTTTCGTTTTTTTTTCTTTCTGTCTCTCCTTGTCCTCCTTTTCCGTTCTCCTTTTTATTCTCTCTCCCTCAAGCTTGAAAATAGATGCAGTTTTCAGTTAACTTCACCCAGGTTAAAAAGAGAGAAGGAAGGAATGGATTGTGAAAGGCCTGAGATTACAGTATAATTTCCCTGAAACTAGATAATTTAAGTAATTTCGCAGTCGTTCAGGAGTCATAATTTCAGTACACTTTGTTCGGTGGACCGCGAGGTAGTTAAGTGTAATAGGGGTTTTGGAAGGGGAAGGAATGGGAGAGGAGGCTGTAAGAATGGAGGGGACATAATTACTCCACAAGCTTCTGCAGTCGTGCATTCTTCTTGCTGAATGATAGGTTCCGTCCTTCAGCTCAACTGGCTCATCATCATCATCATCATCATCATCATCATCATCATCATCATCATCATCATCAGCAGCAGCAGCAGCATCAATATCATCATCATCATCAACGCAGTTGGCGTCGTCGCGAGCTAGTTACCTTTCTTGAGTAGCACTACAAGTTTAAAGCTTTTAGTCGGATGTTTTATAAAGTTACAGCACAGAGTAAAGTGCCCCTTGAGTAACGATTTATTTCACAAGCGCCTCTCTGAAAAAATGACGTCCTGCAACTGTCCGTAAACCGTCAGATGTTTCTTTTGTTGATGACATGGTGAGAGGCTTCAAGTTGATGGAGTCTATGAAAACATTTAATTTCACGCGACGAAAAAGCATTATGGCAAATATTTGGATTGCACAAATCTTTTTCAGGAGGCGTTGCACTCGCAAAGCAAGCGAGACAGCAGAAAATATATCCACAGTAGAAGAGACGGATTGTTCGAAGAAGACAATAAACAGAAATAAAAGGAACATACTTGATAACCATGTGCTTTTATCATCCCAGGAATTCATAACATAACATAAAGGTATATGGAAAGACATGCTCAGAGACCGCAAGTGAACAATTTTCAAATACAGATTTTTACTACTATTTAGCTTGAAATTTCAAAAATGAAAAAATTAGGAGGTGGACTGTATTTAAAACTGAGGGACCCCAATAGGAAAGAGGTGATTATGTACCTAAGTAAGAACGATTTGAAACTGGACTTTCATGCACCAAATAACAAGGACAGAGAATAATATTTACCAACATGCCCTTGTCACAAAAGGAATGTTTTGTCCCTCTGGTGTATTTTCCAGCTCCAGTTTGTATTAAAGCCTCATCCATTCCGTTAGATAGAAAATGTGTAGTCGTCGTCTTACTAAAACAATATCCTGCTCAATGACATACATAAAAACAACCATTTAAATATATTAACAATTGAAATGCAGCATGAACAAGCGGTGCAAAAAGATTTTTCACCAAGGAGTTCCTCTTCTCTACTATTCTATATCGACTGAACGCAAAAATCTTTTAATGCTTTAACTCAACCTGTTAGTGGTCATGGAAAATTTAAAAGCTCTCGCCTGAAATTTTTATTTTAAACCACAATAGTTCTAAGTGTAGATGTGAAAAAATCAGAAGAAACGATTCATCTACTCTTCAATTGTTATATAAAAATATATTTTTATGTAAATTACACCCAACAACTAGCTGATCTATTTCATAAACATTGTTGCACTATAGCATTTGAGAAGTTTATAACTCATATTTATAAAATATTGTAAACTTAAGAAAACAAAATTTAATTTATATCATTCGTTTCATTATTACTTTTTTGTATTACATAATTATTTTATATTATAGTTAGTATTCAGTAACATGTGTAATACTGTAACCCTAAAATACCATAACATTTATTTAATTGATTTGGTTTATTCACTGACGTACTTTAACATCTCAGGTCATCAGCGTCCCATTCAACTCAGGGCATGAAACGGCCGATAAATTTTGCTTAGAGGGCTATTCTTTCAGGCTGAGGTTGTTTTACGTACCGTAAATCTACGACACAGGACCCATGACTTTACTTTCCTTCCAAAGGAAGCCATACTTACGATTGTTACGCCCGAAAAACCATCGACCCTGGCAAGGTTTGAACCCATAATCTGTGAAGCAAGTATGATCACCACTAGATCACTAGAACCGACATATTGTAAATATGAATTAATTCACTATTTTATTTGGAGATAAAAAATAAGAATAATATAATATATAAAGCCCTAACCTAGACTTTTAGCTTTCTCGGTTGTGTCAATTGTAAAATGTTTCCAAAGAACATTGGAAGGTATCCACGGACTTATTGTTTACAAATGAGTTTTAATTTTTCAATTTTCAAAAAATTAAATATTTGAATAGAGAAGTGTATGTATGAACACTGCAGTTAAAAATATAGTAGAGGCTAATATTGTCTCCATGCACTCATTAACACTTAGCATTAATACAGTAAAATTAGATAATATGAATTTTTTATTATATAGAAGTTATTAGACAAAAATGTAAGCACCCTGCCACATTTCTTATAATTAAAACAATCTTCCATAAAGGAAACTGGACTATTTTCTTTTAATTTTCAATTCTTAGAGTCATTTTCTACTTGCAAAAATTGATTTTAATGTGCTTGAAATTTAAATAAAACATTCAAATGTAGGGGCAAGCGACTGTTTGTCATACAAATACAAGAGAGGAAAAACGATGTTTGAATTAACATGGCATCTTTTACGGCTAGCATATAACTTCTGCATTGG
Organism: Metallyticus violacea; assembly: GCA_030762175.1. Taxonomy (NCBI): domain Eukaryota; kingdom Metazoa; phylum Arthropoda; class Insecta; order Mantodea; family Metallyticidae; genus Metallyticus; species Metallyticus violacea. The sequence continues at coordinate 169,685,764 of CM060846.1, read as the reverse complement.
AAAACTTATTGCTGTGTCACAATAAAATGTTTCAAAGTCATGGCTATGTCGAATTTTTACTGTCATTTTAAGGAAAATTGTTCCATACCTTAAGAGCGTAGTAAATATATGTTCATAAATAGCTTGATGTAGTACAATATTTGCCTATTAAACTCCAGCCGTAGGTGAAAAAAAACATGAGTATGCATGAAAATGAATGATCATACTTGAACAATTAAGATGACAACAGGGGTTAGAACATAAATCTTGAACCTTCCGGGCTGATGCTCTAACAATTGAGCTGCCGTTTCCTCCTGCAAACCCGGAACCTCATCTGATTCTGTATCCCGGAGATCTCCCTAAAGTTTCTCTACTATAAGAGATTAATTCCTTAAGAGGCGACTCGCAATGCTACGAGAACTTAGAACTTGGGAAACTTGAGGCTTTTGGTATGGGACTAATGCCTATTAAAACAGGAATAATATACAGAAATTGTTGACATATTTTGAGTAGGTATTTGGTTTTCTTAAAAATTACTTCAAATATGCAAAATATGGATCGCGTTTGTGTTACACGAATCTTTATTAAAGTAGTAGTTTTTGAGGCAGTGTTGTCGAAGTTTTATAAGACTGAAGAGTGTTGGGATTTGTGACATGTTAGAAAGTTGTAGTATAGTTGATATACCAGCCAAAGAAAATGGAAATTGAAAATTAATTTATTTAGCACGTTTATGGCATTTAAAGCAAGTTGAAGTGCTTGTTTAGTCAGAGCGGAAAGTGTGAAGATGGTGCACAAGAGTGGTGGGGCACGCAGAAGGAAGAAGTCCCCATACTCCCGGGTTCTCTCCGGTCCAGTGCTTGATGCCTGCTCCTCTGCTAATGGAAACACTGAGTACGCTGCGACGTTCAACCAACGCCACCCCACCGCCACCGTCACCGTCACCGCTACCTCCGCTGCTCGCCCTCCGCTTCCTTGGTCTTGGTGATGGATTGGCCCTCTCTGACACGACATCAAATTTCCATTAATTTCTGAACACCCTCGCTAATCAGCTTGGAGAAAAGCACCAACCAGGCAAGCAAGCAAGCAGCTAAGGTCAGGACTGTGACGGAGCAAGAACTTTTTTTATTGAGGACAAAAAGCTGGGTGTTAACATGAGCTTGAACCCACCACTATGTGCCCCAGACACTCACGTCCCTCACGCCACCCTCCGAGCCAAGTCAACGCCAGCCCTTCGTGAGTGAGACTTTGCTAAGTAACTTTAACTGCCTAATCTACCAACTGTTAAAGACCAAAAGTAAGTAAATAAATATAAACAAAAGTATATGACACTTTCGTTAGCAATAGTTAAGGATGCAGCAGAAACTAGAGTTGGGTAGTCGAAAGGAAGCGCATTGAAGAAACAGGTATAATGAGTAAAATGGGTTATAATGGAACCAGAGTCCAAATGTAAGGAAACAATAAAGAATGCATTAAATATCTTATTTCATAGAATTACAGTTACCTTCAGGGAGTTCACTATAGCCGCAGAAAAGCATAGGTAGAGAAATATCTAATAAAAATACCTCTCAAGTATGAAACTGATATCGAAAATTCAGTCATAATATATACTGTCCTTTTCGCATATACTTACCAAAAGGTTAAAATATTTCATGTATAAAGCAAGCATTAAAAGGCTGAAGAATAGATCTGAAAAAAACTATAAAGCACTGCATCTCGAATAATAATAATAATAATAATAATAATAATAATAATAATAATAATAATAATAATAATAATAGCAATATAAAAAGGAGTATTTCAAGACCTTGTTGCACAGCTGTTCTCTTCAATGATTTTGCTCTTTTAGTGCACCACAAGATGTGATATCTTTCGCATTGATTGTTGCACAGAAGAAATAATAATAACCGTCGCATTGATTGTTGCATAGAAGAAATAATAATAATGAAATAATAATAATAATAATAATAACAATAATAATAATATATTTTACTTAGTTAAGATCGTAAGGTCCTCCCTTCCACGTCACCAAGGACAATTACGATTACAATATATATAGCGCATATACGTACAATACAGTTAGCGGCATCAACAACTTATTAAATGCTCTATTCTTCATATAAATAATCTTCGAGCAATATTCCAAGTACATAGTCGTCATGATTAGCAGTCCTTGTTATGAGGTGACAGAGAGTTCCAGAGACGAGTAGCGACAATTGTGAAGGATGAAGAAAAGTAAGATATAAGTGTATAGAGAGAATGCAATTTTTATTCGATCGGGCGTTTAAATTATAATGAGAAGATAAAGATGAAAACGCGTCGAAAGATAGTGCGGAGTTGAGGTGCATAGAATTCGACGCAGAAGAATGAGAGAGTGAAACTTCCTTCTAGCATTCAGTGGAGGCCAAGATAACAATTCAAAGCTGGAGTGAAATGTTCTGATTTACGTAGGTTGCATACGTAGTGAACGCAGACATTATGAACACGTATTCTTTACTCCAGATTTGTCATGATGTCAGTAAACATAGCATCGCAGTAATCGAAATGCAGCATAATCATTGTTGATAAAAATGGTTTTTTCATATTTACTATGGGAAAATTCTTAAGTTATTTCAAATGATGGGATATTAAAAATAGTTTAATTGAATTTTTCAATTAAGATTAATGTCAAAATAGACTCCGAGATTTTTACAACCTATTTTATTGGCATATTTGTTTCATGTAAATGAGTACTGTTTCATTAATTTTGTTTAACAATCGATTATGCCTCATTATGATTACCTGCAATTTTCCCGGATTTATGATAAGATCGCTTTGATTAGCTCATGTTGATACTGAGTCTAGGGCTTTGTTAAGTTCAGTTATAGAGTTGATGAGTAAGTCTGGTCGTGAATGTTTATACAGCTGAAGGTCGTCTGCATATATGCGGTACCTGCAATGCTTAATATGGTTAGTGACATCATTTATATACGTAGAAAATAATATTGGTCCCCGTACTGACCCTTGTGGCACCCCACACTCTACTGGCCGCCTGTGGTGTCTCAGTAGTAAAAACGGGCGTTAAACACTTAAAAAAGAAGAAGAAACCTACTACTGCAACGCACTGTAGTCGGCTGTGGAGATGCGGTAGAAGTGAAATCACATGACTTACCTTAGTCACACGCTCTAGAGAAGTAAATAAGAGTTGCGAAAGACAGTTCACTCACTTCCATAGCCAAGGGTGTCCTCAGTAAAGTTAAGTAAGGCAGTTAACTGGAATCCCGAGTGGTAGGTGTCTAGTACGTTGTGTTCTTTAAGATAATTCAATGAGTTGCTTACTAACGACTCCTCCAGTGTTTTCGATATGGCTGGTAGGGTGCTGATAAGTCTGTAATCTTGAAGGGAGGAGGGTGAAGTGACTTTTGTTATGGGTAGTACAATCTTTTTCTTCTTCTTCAGAGGATAGAATCTGTTGCTGCTGTTATTATGGCTGCATTAATATGTGTGTCAGAGTTGGTAAAATAATGTTAATAATTTTGTTTATGAGAATGACGCTGTCTGACTCTGAAAATGTCTAATCCTGTAGCTTTCGATTTTATCTGTCTTAGCGCATTTTTTGCTTCACCGGATGTAATATAAGTGAAGGAATTTTTGTCATGTATTGGAGTCTGTTCATTCGAATCGTTTTCAGTTGTCTATGGTTTCTTGAGATAACAGGTCTGCAAATAGTAAAGTGTTTGTTGAATTCTACAAGGAGGATGCAAAATCTTTCTATCTATCCTTTTGTCTTTCCATGTACCATATTCTTAAGATTTCTTCACATTTCTGTGGATGGCATATTGGGATCTCTTGGTTTATATCCATGTCTCATGGCATTTCTGATTGTTTTTCTTGTTTCGTAATAGTTTGTACTTTTGTAGATTTGTGTCGCTTTTGTTATTTAGAAATTTGTGATACGTCAAGTTTCTCTCAGTCATTAAGTTACAAATTTCGATTTGTTATCTAAGGAATGGGGGTCGTTTTGTTCTCTTTGTTTTGATGAGGGCATGTCAGTCAAAGGTTGTAATATGTCATACATTTCAATTTTCTTATCAACTGTCCTTAAGTTCCAGATATAGTCCCATTCTGCTTATAACGTCTCACGATCTAGTGTCTCTTCATCTATGTGTTTCGATACTCTGAAGGTAACAGCTTTAGGCCGCAATTTAGGTTTCTGTAGGGCATAGGCAACGTAGATGGGCAGACAAGTCAATACAGAAGCTGGCCATAAGTCACTACTCCGTTAGGATTGTTACGTTGAAGTCTAAAGAGAGTTCGTAGTGGGTGTATGATGAGTACGATTTAGGGTAAGGATTAGCACATGGCAGCACTGTAATAGTGTCACTAGCTCAGCGCAGTCATGGCGTTAACATTGAAGTCTCCCATAACAACAACGTGACTGAAATCTTGTGGCAATGAAGATTTCATAGGGAAAGTCATAAACCACATTGCTCAGTTCGTAGTTTTCACGTGTCCAGAGATTGGATGTTATAGCTTTGAAGCTGTAGAATTCAGGTAGGATATTTTCTTTTTGTTTTTTGTTTCCATAGTTTAGGATAGGGAGTATTTTCACTTTGAAGAACTTGAGTGCGATATTTGGTGATAATTCATTTAGGTTCTGTATATTGTTAATAGCTACTATGGTGCTTCTAGATTTTTCTTTCACATGTTTGGTGTATGTTTTCCCCTGCAGTTGTACAGCGATGCTGAGATAGTAAAAATGGCTAACGCATGATAATGAATTATTACAGGAATAAATGTCTTCTGTTTTTACCTCCTTTCCTGAAGACCATCGCTACTTTTTTATTTGTTTTGTTTTTTGTTTGCTTTGCTTTTTTCCTCCCATTTATTAAAATAGCCTCAGTTTCCCACATTAAAAGGTATTTAAAGTCTTCTTGTAGTATTCGTAGGTTTTACCAAAGAATAAGATGACCATGTCTTCTGTATATGCATATACTTTATCCTTTATTTGGTGGCGTCCATGGTTGCTAAGTCAAAGAGCGGTGGGTTTAAAGGGACCCTTTGTAAGACCCCGACTGTATGTTGTATGGGCCTGAATGTCGTTCACTTGTATATATGTCTCTTATTGTGGCTGTGTTATAATGCTTAGTCCCTCAGCTAGCTGCTGTACCATTTTGTGATACTATAGATTGTGCCTCTTAAATAGTGCCTATAAGTTATTTCTTTATATTTGAGTTAGAAAATTTGCTTAATATCATGATATCATGCATAAGAGTCATTCTAAAGGTAATATAGTCATTCCTTTTAGCATAATATTTCCCATAGGTTTTCAAAATACCCCTACACTAACTCCTATTTAGCTACAAGATCTAAAAATTGTCACCCCCTCTTTTTAGACATCATATGCAAGTTTCTCTTTGTTCGCCGCAAAGAAATTCGATGATTAGTGGTTGCCCTCACAACCAGCTGGTAATGGAGAACTTGCCAAGTCGTTGTTGTCATATTGTATAAAAGCAAAAATCTTTGTTGGAGCATACAACAGCATAAATTCCACAATGTTCAATGTTTCCGCTGGAAGGTTCTTGACCACATTCCGGATTACTTGCCTGATTACTTCCTTTCAATCATTTATGATCAAGAAATCTTGAGGTGGAAGAGCAGTTTTGAAAGTGACTAACAACTTCTAAATGTGGACACAGAGAAAATTTCTAATCATTGAGACAGCTGCATAAATAGCGAAGCTTATTAGTTAAAATTCATTAGTTAGCTTTTCCCAAACTATGATCTGCGGTTCATCAATGGTGCTTGAGATTTAATACTATTCACTAAAATCTAGCATTAGTTATAAAAAGGAGGGAAATCAAATTAAAATGAACTACTGATAACACTATATTGTTGAAAACCATAAAGTAATGGGATTTCACATATACCTTGCAACATATCTCTAGACTGTATCTCCACAACATCCAAACACTGAACAACTGTACCAAGGGTAATTTTTAAGTTAACAAGACAAATCAAAAATTTATAATGTAAACATAAATGCTTTATATTATTAATCAAATAGCCTTGATATTCGTCAAGACTATTTTATATTTATTGTGTTATTAAAATAAACAAAATCTTCTATTATTCTAATATAAAATGAAGGGAACAGTAGTTAACACTATCATAAAGCATAGGTTATAAAAATAAAAATTATATGATAAAATTGCTTTTGAATACAACAAAAATCAGATGACCCGCAGAGCCCCATATTTTAAATAAGTGATCCCCGCTTAAAAATAGTTCTGTATACGTTGTTGTGTAAAATATACAACTCGGAAAAACGAACTTTGAAAACTGTTTAGAAAAGTGATAAGCATTAAGTGATAGGAAATACGTACGAAGACAATGTCAGCAGTAGTGAAATAGATGCTCTAACCATTCTAGAATTGGGGCGAATATGTACATATTTTAATACAGGGGTAGACATGTACATGACTACCCCTGAATCCGAATTATGCTATGCCCATAAAGCAAGTGGCGGAGGATCCCAGTGTGTAATCGATCAATAGCATTATGCTGACACCAATTTAAAATAAAGCGATGCGGGTTGCAAACCTCTAGTTTCACTCGGCGCTATCCACCCCTTTTTTTAATTTCTAAATAGACGCAGCAGCTGAATTTCACTCACAGCTAAGGAACACAAGGCGATCTTATTTTCTGAAGACCAAGTCGTTTGTGCAAAATCACAAAACGACTACATTTGTTTAACGAGGAAGTTAATAAAGTTTGTTAGAAACTATATTAACTTTTGTGGAAAGTAAATCAAATTGGATAATATCAAATAATGAAACCATTAATCATGTCAGAGTTGAAACTATTAGGCTGGAAGATATAGTTGAAATATGATAAAACTTGAGCAAAACTGTTGAGAACTTCCAAAATACGTGCAACATTTAAACTATGTCATGACATGAAATGATATCAAATTAAACACGCGGTGATGCATAGATTTGTGAATTGAATACAATGTTTGAGTTACTGCTGCTTACTTGTAGTCGTCGCGACTGGACAAAGGGAGATAACACGTAACATTTATCTTTACTTTTACTGCAAGCATAAAATACTACTGTAATTAAAACCGATGATAATAAAAAGCACTAACCTGTGTAATAAGAAATGTTGAAACTTATGCCCCTCAGTGGCAATTCATTACTAGCATCTGCGTAAGGAGTTTATGTATTTTATTTTATCCAATTTTTTCCCTGAAGAACATGGCAATTTGGAACGTGTTTCTTGTCATTGAGAGATTTTCTCTCTCGCAACTTTTAAAAGTTAGCAAACACCTTCTCTATCTGGAATTACCAGGATATTTTTTGCGAATCGCCTTACCACTTCTGTGCAAAATTCCGTTTTTACACCTGCACCGTGAATAAAATTCCGTTCCTCAAGATTCTTTATGTAGAGGCATAATTGACGAAGAAGAATTTACAACAATGAAAGCATCGAGTAACACACGAGCTCACACTCACTCGCTGACAAAGCCTCACTCAAACTACACATTGCTACCTGTACCTGCGTTATACGCCTTTGACAGCTGGTTTCTCACAGCCGCGCTCTGTTTTCGCATATATCACACTGCTAATAATACTAAATTTCAACAACTAAATATTTTTAATTTAGAGCAAACAAATTGAATAAAATAAATACAGTTCTATTATATTTCATATTATATAAGCCTAATTAGACGCGGAATTCCATTGCATTGATTCCATCACTTCATGTGATCAGGGTCTAGTAGTCTATAAGACAACACAGTGATTAGCAGAAGGAAATCTGCACATTTAAATCCCCTCCTTCCTCAGAGAAAAAGTTTAAAGCCTTATGTTGCAGATTTCCCATCTGTGAATGAAACGAAAATTGCATTAAATAAACTGAGTGTAAAAAAAGTTGTAAATTGAATTAATTACACATACTTTATGCCTCTTCCTTTTGCCTCTCCCCGCTTGTTTTCGTTTTGCTATTCCTTCCGGTTACATGGCCTTGAGCTAGCTAGAAATCTAATATGCAGGTTACTCGTGTCGTTCATACAAGTCTATTCCACGAAGAAACCAGATAGAGAGTGTTTACATGTTTAAAAGGAAAGGGTTCCTAGAGGCTTGGTCTTCGTTAGGGGAAGAGAATTTAAGTTGATGTTGAAGGGATGGGCGAGAAGGGGAAGAGGACTGTAGTGGTTAGCTTTCATTAGTTGAACTGCTGCCATTTAATTAAGGAAGTGGCTAACTTAATGACACTCCTTACACCGACAAATCGGCTTTGAAGACTCCACCCTCCAGACCCACAACCACCCAGTTAGCCTCCTTCTTTAGTCCCTAAATCTTCCCTCATAGTCCCTAAATCTTCCCCCAACTTTTACCCTCTTATTCCACGAATATGGATCCTTAACATGTCACCAGATAACTTCTTGCTCTCTGACTGTTGGATCTTTGAAATTGAATTCCAGGAAAACGACAAATTTCTTGGCTGTAAATAAGTAAATGGGATTTCAGTGGCCCGCAAATATAGTGGGATAGTTGTAGTTTATTTATTTAGTCATCTTTTCATCATTCAGTTTGTTAATTAATTGTTCACATTACGAACTTGAAGCCCTAAGGCTCTTAACTTTAAGAACACCTGCAATTGAAGTAAATAAAATAATTCTAGAAAAACGTGATGGGACATTTAAAGCTGAATATAAATGCAAATTTTCAGTACTTAAGTTCAACAATTTTGTCTCCTGTGTTGCTGCAACTGTCTGAGAAATTTCAATTGTTCCTTTCCTCCGTTCGTGACAGTATCTTCACTTTGATAGCGGCAATCCCCTCCATACTAAAGTATTTGCTATTTTCTCTTTCAATCTGCGCCTACTGTCTTTGTAACATTTTGACTCAATATTTATGTTAAAAACTAGCAAAATATTCCGCCTTTTTTGCAATCCTGTATTATCCCAGTGCAAAAAGTCCTGCTTTTAGATAGCATGAGAACAACGACCTTTCCAAAGCAGAACTTCCAACAAGAGATTCATTAACCGTGTAACTTCTTATATATGCCCATAACTGAAGCTTCAACTGTTTTGAAATAATGTTACGGCACACTTTTAATGAATTCATTTTGAGTATTTTTTTTTTTTTAATTTGTACCCTGTCCTACTTTTAGAACATTTCGCAACCTGAAGCGGTTTTTATTGATCGATGTTGATGTTGCTGAGTATATCCGAGGGGTCCCACTTCATACCCCGGGTCTTTTGTACCCTCATAGCCACGGGAGGAGGGAGATGAAAGGAAGAGGTTCAAATCAACAACAATTTGTTTCATTAAACGTTTAGAAGTATTTATTCACACGACACTTTGTTGTCGGCCACCTGGTTCGTTACCTCTTTGACATTAACTCCAAGAGCTGCATACGCTGCTTGAAATTGCATCTACCACTCAAACACTACATAGTGCACCTCTTGTACTTCACTTTCCTTTTGTATCTGGGAATGCGTCCTGGTAATTACTTACTGTACTGACCGAGATGTCTTCTGGCAATGCCTTTACTGTCCTGAGTGGAGACTGCCCTCTACTGTCTCTGGAGCTGCGAAGCGTTTGGAAAGTTGCTCCCCCTTATATACTAAATTCAATGTGTCCCCACATGATCGTGAGAGCTCACAGGGGTCATAGAATAGCGCCCACGGAGTCTGAACCTTCAAAATATTAAAATATTATTGGTGAGCTCTTGTGCTGCCTTACGCGCTCACTTTCAATCCATCAACTCTTTGACGCCTCATTAGGGAGCTCATGATCATTCGATGTAATGACGTCATCACCTACACCTATTTCCTTTCTAACTTAAACCAATATCGGAGCATCTCCAGCAACTGAAGATACAAGAGACCTATTGTTCGGCGCATGCCGGACACCTGCATGCACTTAGCTTTGTCACAATAGAGGGACCCATTGCTCGAGCCATTATCAGTAAGTGGGAGCACAAAATATTACAATAGGCAGCCTTTTCCCTCTTGTCAATGAAGTATCGTCCAGGTAATATGAATACATTTTTGTTACACGTGGAATGTTCCTTCTTGTTACTACGGGCTATATAATATTTAACAATTATTGCTATTTAATTATATAAATACATTCACTCTCGGGCATCCGTGGGTGTGAGGACCGGTCATAAACCTTAAAAGTACATTTCGCTGCAACCGATCTCCATCGCAGGTTTCCCGCCGTCACATGCTCATACTCGTACCAATGCCCAAAATGCAAAACCTGTGCGCAAATTACCCCGTGTTAGTCATTCTTGCTCTGCCTCCGAGAACGATGTATCTGTGTTATTTTGTAATATATACACACTATTGTATGTACAATCGTATGCATTTTGTTAAAACTAAGTTTACCTTACCAGTTGTTCAACATGCCCTGTACATGATAACGTTCAATTTAACGCTTATTGGTGCATTAGCAAATCATGTTCCCGAAAGTTGCCTTAGAAACAGATAGCAGCCTTTATTGTTTGCACAGAGCGCGGGCCTTACCATGTTTAAAGCTTAGATGTTAACTTGGTTATTTTGTTTTTATGTCTTAATATAATCTTAACTTATTTTGCTCCCCAACTTCTTTTCCGCCATAGCTTGTTTCAGCTGTTTCTACCAATTACATTGCCTTCCAAAATTAAATAATTATTTATATCACAATTGCACTTGTCTACTCTCTTTGAAGAACACATGCTGTTCAAAATCTTTGGGTTGTTCTGTTTTTTAGTTATTTCTGCTTCTCTAGTTGTTTTATATATATATATATATATATATATATATATATATATATATATATATATATACATAACTTTACGAGTTGGATGAATGTTTGATGTTTGAATGGAATGTTTCGGTACTTGAGCCTAGCTCACTACTAGCCGTTTGTCGCTACGCCTTCTCCCCTTAGTTGTTCAAGCCCCTCAGAAGGTCCGATTTCAGAGCGGGCATAAACCTTCACAAAGCACAAGCAACCATCACATTGCGTCAGCCCCTCTCACCTTGGCACTTTCGACCCTGCAACAAATCCAACGGGATGAAATAATACGAAGTGGGAGAGAGGAAAATTCATGGAATGTAAATATCTATCTCAGCATTTGCCTAAGTGACATGGGAAAATCAGGAAAAAAATCAAGGTCAGGATGGACGGCCCAACGAAAATTGAACCCGGGAGTTTCAAGTGTTACCGCATGAGTGACCCTGCTTGGTACTTTACTTCATTTTTGGGGGAGATGTATACCTAAGGAAGTTAGCATTGGTCACATACTTGACGTTACATTAGAGGTACAAAGCAGAAAGAGCAATTTTGCATTTTAGTGTGTAATTACTGGAACAGTAGAGAAGTAATCTAAAGATTACTGCGCAATTCCTAAAATACTTCGTGGGGAAACATGGCAAACAAGAACCATAATGCACTAACATTATTCCATTGAGAAAAGCGGTTTACTGATGCCAAAGCATTTTAAATGTAAACGGAAAAGAAACGGCTGTTTGGAGAAAGGAATGCATAAGGCGAATCGTTTCATGAAACAATAAATTGCAAAAATTTGTGAAGAGTTGTATTTATTTGGGATTTATTTGTATATATATATTTTTTTTAATTATTTGTGCCCTATATATATATATATATATATATATATATATATATATAATGTAACAAATTAACACTAAAATAAAAGTAGATAAAGATAAAACACAGAGAAAGAGTCACACTAGAAACTGCTATATTTCGAACTACTGCGAGTTCTTCAAAGGCAAGAAGCTAGACAAGTGAAGGTGATAAAAGTAAATATTGAGTATCGAAGGTAACGTTATGCATGGAAACAGATGAAACTAGATATGAGAGTGTGGGAAGAAAACAACTAATATGTAAGATTTAAACCAGGTGCCCAACATGCCTTATCTCACTGTAAGGATTTTGATGATGCTTTTAGTCTAACTCTTATTGATGCTTTACCTACACAATGCTGTGAAAGTTTACTCAGAGATAGAGAAATGGCAGCTATATTTTTACATAAAGCGCGTATACCACCTGGTTTAAATCTTACATATTAGTTGTTTTCTTCCCACACTCTCATATCTAGTTTCATCTGTTTCCATGCATAACGTTGCCTTCGATACTCAATATTTACTTTTATCACCTTCACTTGTCTAGCTTCTTGCCTTTGAAGAACTCGCAGTAGTTCGAAATATAGCAGTTTCTAGTGTGACTCTTTCTCTGTGTTTTATCTTTATCTACTTTTATTTTAGTGTTAATTTGTTACATTGTTAATAGTGTTTCTTTATTTTTATGTTTCATTAATATTATATATATATATATATATATATATATATATATAGGACACAAATAATTAAAATTCACTTAGTAGCATTTCAAATGGTATTTGATACAGTTCACAAATATTGAAAATAGAAAAGAAAATTATTTGGTACTATATTTCTACGTGTAAAATTTGAATTACCCTGCAGAAAATGACAAATAATGTGCAAAGGACAGAATTGAGGTTCTTCGGGTAAATGTAAAGTTGATTCACGTACAGACGACAAAATATTAAAGAAAAAATAACAATTATAATATCCAGTTGATTATAAGGTCCAAAAATAGAGAAATAAATGGTTGGGTTCCCTAAAATAATGACAAATATAACGGTTGCGCAAAAGATTATAAACCAAATGGCAGAGATAGATTGGAAGGCCTATGAAGAAAAGAATTGGAACATTGGTGAAATAAGTGTCAATTGTAGTTGAGGGGCACTGAAAAATGACTTCTTTATTTCACTGCAGGTATTTGAGCACCAGTTGGTGTTTGGGAAATGTTTTTTATCCATTGACAGCTAATGGTTTTGTTTTCAACGTTGATAAAAGTATGTCCCAGATTTTTGTAAAAATTGTTGGTATTTCCATTTAGTAATTTTTTTTTACAATCATTTATTCGCTTTCCGTGGGACCGTACGTACAGAGAGAGGAATTACTGAGAGAGAGGGAGGGGGAGAAAGAGGGGAGAGAGAGGGGGAGAGAAAGGGAGAGAGAGAGAATGCTTGTGTAAATTGTGGACAACTTGTACCAAAAACATGCCCTAAGTTATAATCCATTCACGTATTTCTTTATTATAACATTCCGGAAACAGGAATACGACTCTAGTCGCCTTTTCACTTATACAGTGGATAGATATAGGTGTTTAATGTGCAACTATGACTTTGTAGGCTTAAGTGTATTACACCCATTTGATGAATGTATATCTGTGTTTTTAACATGCATTTTAATATTTGGAATAAATGTTTTGAAAATATATTATGTGTTCCCGTACTTCATTCAGACGCAGCATTGTACTTGAACTGTCCTATAACACTCCATGTTTTTGTTGTAGAAAAGAGATTCAGCTCAGTTTTGCAATTGGAGTAGGCTTAAGATTTTTTGACAGTTGGCTACGTTCCTTGGGGGAGAACTTATTTGGCAGAATACAACTTTCATTTCCGTGAGCATCAGGATTCAAAGAGGAGAACCGAAGCCTTATGTAAACTCTTTAGCTTTTCATAGATATTTACTAAAAGAGAAAATGAAACAGAAGAGCTATAAGTAAGTCCGCCAGACTTTCAAGTTATCTGAATGATCCGCTTGGTTATTGATTATTCTTTTGTCAAATGGAGACGACTGAAGGATTGGCAGAGTCTCGACATTTCACACATCATCATTATTGATCCCCATATAGGCGTCTTTCACAGTACCGGGTTAAATGATAAAGGGAGGTGCATGTTATATAAACAGAATGTTAAATAAATCTTCTTCGGGTTTTGTCCGTTTGCCCTACAAACTCCGCGAAAAACATGAAAAATATACTCTTTCGAAGTAAAACTAAGTAATACATATTTTATCAAGTACTAAAAATAATATAAGTAGCATTAGTAAATTGACTGCAGCCTTGAGCTTTTGGGATGAAGATGTATAATGATAAAGGAAAGAAACACTTAAAAGTGTAGGTATCAAATATAGTTCATATTCACCCCGGTTAGAAGTTGGTAACTTATCTGGTTACAAGAGAACTTGTGTGTTTAACGTCTGCACGGAATAATTTTGCATGTAACTATGTATTTTTATTTCGTTCTCCCTTTCTTTCCCTTTGTCATAGATGTTAAATTAAGATAATATTACAAAAATTTGCCACATTCTCAATTTAATTCGTAGTAGGTCGCAGTTTTACATAATCTGGTTTCGAAATAAGGGCACAATAAACATAAACGTTCTTAAAACAAACATTTTTTTCTCTCTCTGAGTTCGTATATCTCTATAGCAAAACGAATTCACACATGGTTCTTGCATATTATTGTAGCAGCTCACTTGAGTGGCTATATATCATGTCATTGCTATTGGTAGAATTTAGTGTATTGATTAGTGTAATTTGCTTTATTGTTGCTAATTTGGAAATTTAAGACAAACTTGACTTTGCTTGTGTTGTACCTCAGATTCTTAGCCTCATTCAAGCGAATGAAAAGGGGCATGTCTCTATTTACAGTCATTCGTCCCGCTTCCAGGCTACTTCTTATAACTTAAGCTTTTTACCTTTGCAGGCTGCTACCGCTACTCACAGTACACATTGCCCCAAAATGTCGGAAGCATTTGTGCATTATCGATATTTCCTTAAGGAAAGGCTTGTATTATCGTTCCTCTAGTCCCATCGGAGATGCTAGAAATGCTCAAGGGTGATATAATTAGTAGCACCAGAATGCTCGAAGGGGTCACTTTTCTCCTTTATTGCCATGCAGTTATTTTTACTCCTTTGTAGATTTTAAAATGGAGAACGCAAATTTCCAAAAATGATGTGTATTTTTACTGCTGAGCCAAAAGTACACACATGAACTCCAAAATTTTTCAAAATATTTGGTATTTTTAAACTATTATTACTATACAAAGAAAACTTGTAAAATGCATTTTTGTGTTTATTCATAGCATTTTCCTGTAGGTAGAAAAACAAAAATGGACACTGTCTTGCAAAACCATGAGCAGAATGGAATGTATTGTTCTTAAAGCTAAATGTTCTAAGTGTTTGCTCTATCAAGCCTGCAGTTCAGATTTAATTTTTTATGGTAAGTACTTTAAAGTCAACTAGAGAAGATTGTGCATCGCAAAACCAGAATCAGTCAACATATAATTTATAGATTTATAAATAATTAGACCAGCGGTTCTCATGCTGTGGTCCGCGGATACACGGGAATCCGCGAGACCCTCCTAGAAAGTTTGCAAAGCATTAGGGTACTTTTAAAAATATGTTTTTAATATTATAAACAACGAATTACAAAAACAGAATGACAATTTAAATTAACAATCTATATTTATTGATGTAAAGTAGATTAGAATAATATGAATGTTATTATGAAGGGAGCTTTCAAATAGGTGGGTCAGGCAGAAATCTCATATGATTATAGTTTCCCTGCCAACGCAACTTTCGTTGCAAACTGAGTAAGTTACGCCTCGCCTGTCTCTCTTCCAGGCTTTAAAATATCATGAAAGCTTCGATGCCTTTCGTAACAAATCATTCTCTGCACACATTTATCCAAAAACAAGTAGAGAAACCATTTAGAAAACGTAGAATCAAAACTTTAAAACAATTTCCCCTATTCAATTCGAATTATCTCTGCTTATAATTGAAATATAGAATCATCCTTCTCGTCCAAGAATTAAAATTAACGAGTTATTTTCTTCCATCAAATATTGTAAATTATTATTAATGATTTATGCCTTTTATAACATTTTAATGTAATATTATTATTAGTATTGCATGGCTTGAAGATACACAATATTAAAAGGGCAAATATTTTTAAAAATGTACATTTATTTGTTTGTGTATTTACATTTAAAACTAGTTCAGAACAATTTTAAATTATATATAGAAATTAAACTTTGATTTAATCCTAGGGCTCCGTGACAGCGGCCCGTAGTCAAGGAAAGTTTCAGAACCACTGATGTAGATAAATGCAAGAAGAGACTACAGATGGTAATGGACAAAAATGATGAAAAAATCTAATAGTTTATTCACCTCAGTTCTTTCCATTTTTAAATTTTATATAATCATTTTACATTGATACCTCTGTATTTCTTTTTTATGTTCCAGAATTTGCACATACTGCACTACAATTTTCTTCCATGCCATATTTATAAGTCGATAAAAATACTTGATATTTTGCGACACATTCATTTAACATTTATTCCACATTTGGGCTCACTAATACCTAAAAATGAAAACAGCTTTCCTAAAAGCGCTAGAATATATCATATTATGTCAAATTCTAAGAGCTGGATACTGACCAGAAACTTGGCGATTTTTGGAGTTACCTGACATTCCTTGGCAGCATATTATTGCGCTGTAAAAATTGGAAGCTAATATGTAACCACCCTTCAATTGGTAACCTTATATTTGTACGATATTGCAATGTATGTAATGTATGAGAAGTGAGATAAATCGACACTTTTAATACAACAAATAAAATGTGCTAAGGTCATTCCGAGGCAAAATAATTAATTTTTTTCAAAGTATATTAACAGGTTTTGTGTGAAAATGAAGTTATTTCCTGGCATTTTATTTTCAGGTAAGTGCTGGAACTCAGCCGCCATCTCCGTCCCCTGGGAAATGAACACAATGGACTTCATTTATACAGAGGGTAAGAAAATTATGTTCGTAAGTTGAAGAGTATGTGCCTTTTTCCTTATATTAAATAACTTTAACTGGGCCCACTATATGAAAAAAAATAATATATTAAAATAGCTATTTATCAATAGACAAAGAATCGAGAATGTAACTTTTTACTTTTGAATACCAACATGAAACTGGTAAATCTGTCATTATTATGTAAATTTCTTTAAAAAGTTTTATATATTGTTACATGGAAATTGTTGCTTAAGGAGTAAATGAATTTTGATAATTTTTACCGTATTTTATGAAAGCTAATTTTTAAGTACTATATTGTGGGTTCACTGTCCATTAGTTCTCTTATATATATATATATATATATGTATATTTAAGAATGAAAAATGACTAATAGTTTCTTAGGTGTTTCAGCTCAAAGGTAAATAATAATATATTTAAATGTTTATTAATAACAAACACAAGTGTAAATGTTTTATGCCACGGATTTAATGAAATGAATTTACACCGGAATATTAAATATGCTGCAAGTAGTTTTTCCGTCATCTTAGACTGTTCTTTTAGCACATTAAATTCTTCCCAAATGACAATTCAGGATGGTCAAGAAGGTCTCTCCTAGGAAGTATTCCTTCTCCCTCACCTTTTTAAATAGAGGAAATGTCCTGATTAATAACTTAATTTTGAATTAAACAAGAATACTGAAAATGGGGAATCTACAGTAGAAAGATACGATAATATACATTTATTTTTATCTGCAACGATAGAAGCCAGGCTACCTACAGATTTTAGTATATTTTCGTTGTATATTCGAGTGTTTTGGCCGATTTCATGCTTCGTGCCATTAATTTCAATGCTAGCACCATTGTGATTAGCCTGATACACAACCATATGTTTTCAACAGATCAGAAAATGCATTAAACTGCAGATTTCTTGTAAAGTTACTATCAAGAATAAAACTTGCATTAATTTTTGTTACACTTTGAACCACAACTGATGTTAAAGGGTGGATTTATGTTTTATTGGCGTGTGACTAACGTTAATTTTAGTCGCTTGCAATCCGCAATACTCAATGTTTACTTTCACTTTCAACACTTCTGAAACAGACAGTAGAAGTCAAACCACCAGCACATGGTACTGACATACTCAGCAATGCAGCAATAGTCTTATTTGCTGCAATGAAACTCAACATCAACTGATTTCGGAAGAAATTATTAATTTGATATATTTTAAAATGCACGTACTTACTCCATCTAAACAGTTATGTGCTGCTTAATTTTCTAAGCACTTTTTGCAAACGCTAAAGCAATGAAGCATCACTCACTTGTTTCCAAAAACCAATGCCTTTTTAGAAATTGAAGGATGTGATGATTTATTGTTTGTACCGACTTGTAAATTTTCCCCAAGCCAAAATCGCTCAGAGGTTCGTGGCGGGGTGGCACAATGTACTTTGAGGTTATCTGGTTTGTGGGCCGCCTGAACGCGGTTGTTTATGGGGAAGTGCAGCCGCACAACCGGAAAATGGGGATAGAGTTACCGTGCGTAAAGTTAGTATATTTATTTTAGTGTTTATATTTTTACTTAAAGCATAAATTAATACTATATTTAAAACTGATAATAATGCTAAATATGATGTTCTTCAGCAGCAGAAATACATTGCTGGGATCTGCGTAGGTATTCCCCGTATTTCATCTAGTTTTTCTTCCGTAAGACCGCGGCCGTTCGAAACATGTTTCTTGTCATAGAGAGTAACTTTTTAACAATTTGACAAACAGTTTCCTTACCTGGAACACGATTGCCAATATACTTTCTTGCGAATCGTCTCCAACTTTTCAGCGGTTGATTTGGTTTATTTACGGAAGCTTTTTAACATCTAAGGTCATCAACTTGCTATTCAATTCAGGGCGCGAAACGGCCGAAACATTTTTCTCAGAGGCCTCTTCTTTCAGGCTTGAGTTTTTTTTTTCCCCGTGTCGCAAATCTACGACACGGGACTCACGGTTTTACTTTCTTTCCGAAAGAAGCCATATTTAGGATTTTGGCCCGAAAAAATCCATCGACCTTGGCCGTAACTGAACCCGCCATCTTGGGTCTACGGGGCAAGTATGGTTACCATCAACTTCTCAGAATCGTACATAAAACACATTTTTAAGACTATATTAATGTATTGGCATAACTGGCGAAGGACAATTAGCTCAAAATTTTCACAGTAAAAGCATGGAGTAACTCAAGAACACAAAGCCTCCCTTAAAAGAGCTACAAGCTGCTACCTGCATAAGCATTATATGGTATTTACAATTGGCTTTCCTAGTACGCAGCCGCGCTCTGCCGGATCATAGTTCAAAAACCTTACTGTATTTTCTCATTAATCCAAACTATTCCAGCATTCCAGCATTCTCATCGCAGCCGCACCCCACCCGAGCTACAGTTTGTAACCTCACACATGCGTTTCCATGAGGATACATTAGCATTTCAAGAAAATAATAATTTCGGTTTTCTTTCCGAATTCATCAGGTTGTAGATCTTGCTTAACAGTCATTTTATAAGACTGCACTGAACAACACAACGGAACAATAACGGAAATACTTGTAGCATCCGTTCGTTGTGAAAGACGAAACATTTTCTTTCAATTGAAGGATTAATTTAACATTTGTTAGGTGTTTTATCTATTAGATTTTGCATTCACTGTGTTAAATATAGTACAAAGGTTTCGACTTTAGCGTCAACTCGTGAACACTATCTGCCAACGTCGTTAATACACACAAAGAGTAGAGTGAAGTACTTCAGCTGA
Source organism: Metallyticus violacea (assembly GCA_030762175.1). Taxonomy (NCBI): domain Eukaryota; kingdom Metazoa; phylum Arthropoda; class Insecta; order Mantodea; family Metallyticidae; genus Metallyticus; species Metallyticus violacea. The sequence goes on along the minus strand of CM060846.1, from coordinate 169,666,345 downwards.
GCCACTTCGTTTGCTGAAAATCCAAGGTTGCATCTGACACCCACACACCAAAAATATCACATGGACTTGGGCATTTGTGGGCCCCTCGTGACCGGCAGTACCGTGCGGTGATGAAGCAATTGGATCAGTTAGTATAAGCATATTATTTATCGTGTTACAATTATTCAACAGAATGACTGAAAGTTTCTGTGCCTAAAGAATTCAGCTATGCAAGTAATGCTGAAAAGGCATTCTGGAGTCGAACTCCGCTTCTCAGTCAGAAGTTCCGGTTTCATTCTCCGCTGCTAGATCTCCGAGGATTGGCTTATACTTCTAGTGTTCTTGTGTATTTTTAATGTCAATTCTCTTCGAGCTCATAGGCATCACCAGTTTCTTTTATCCTTCCGAAGACATTTGCGATTGGAATTAGATGTAAAACTTCCTTTTCAAATCTTTCAGACACTTCTACAAGTAAGAAACCATATTCGGTTATGTAACGATAAAGCCGCTAATGAGTTTATCAGTTTATAGTTTAAAAATATAATATTTTTTAAAGAATGTGTACAAACTAAACAGTGGCTCCATTCAGCAGATGCTCTGAATTAAACTAATTTCATTGATGACTCTCAAAATGTTAGCAAAATTAGCAAACCGTTAGCGTTTCTCTCTTCCATGCCTCTTCCGAAGTATGTATTAATATTTTTGCCCACCTCTGTTATTACTTTTACCTCAAATATCTTCAACAAAAGCATTATGTTGATGCATGGCAAACATTTATTACCGAAATGAGTCATGTCTGTATCTTACAAACCAAATGAAATGACGTACACACACCTTACAATTCTATGTATCAAAGGTTGAGTTTGTCATAATCCTAGACGTATGTCACTTTTGAGAAAGACATATGGAAAAATATAAACATTTTACTGTATTGTCTCATTAACTTGTTTTAAAGATCATGTCATTTTGATCTTGAGCTTTGGGTTTAGAAATATTTTTGAAATAAAGTTTTAAAATGCCATACACGTCTTTCTACGTCATGTTCCCATAACCTTTCTCCATTCTTTTGTGTTTTCCCAGGTCCCTTCTTCCAGTTATCTCTTCTTCCTTCTTTTTCTTTCGCTCTATTTACCCTCCGTTTGTAGGATTTATGCCCCTAGGGATTTATACACCAATGTGTGCCAGTCGCCTGTCGGGGAGCTATTCACTCTGGACGCATGCACACTGAGGGGACTTCCTCGATGGATAATCAATCCTATGTCAGGGTCTCTTTGATGACATCACAAACACAGAAGTTGCAGACAGAGAAATAAATGGAATGAAGATGAATGATGAAATGGAAGGTGAATAAGCGGCAAAGAAACACTAACCCGGCGTTTGCGCTTTCTTAAAATGGACTAAGGAAAACCTCAATTCAGATTAGTAGGCCGAAGGATTTGGACTTGGACCTCCGGAATCCAAGCCAATCTGATCAATCCCTCTTTTTTCAAATGTTCTAACAATTATTCGTTATGTCCATATCAGTTTCGACTTATATAATTTTCTTTTTCGTCCGGAATCCATTCATATGCCTTCATCAACAACTATTTTCCGTGATCCTCTGTACGTCTGAAGAATTTTCTGTAATAGGTTCTACAAAAGCCTTATAACTTGATTTATTGGTGGTACTGTTTTTTCTTGAAATGCTGTTGGACGACGCAAAAAATATATTTATGCAGAATGTAACATGACACCAGCCTTTGATTTAAAAAAGTATTTTTATAAGCTGTATGTTATAACTCTATTATTAATTGTATTGTGCATAATATTTGCTTTTGCACTAAGTGCTTTATCACACCAAGCGCATTTTAATTTTGATACTGCTCACCTTCATTTGTCAAATTTGTCATTCACATTGTGTTCATGATTTCCACCTTAATTCATAAATAGTTATATGATGTATGTGTTATTCTTTTACCGTTTTCCAAATAATAATAATAATAACAACAACAACAACAACAACAACACATATTTTAGATTGTCCTTTAGTAATTGAATTTATTTTCCCGAAATTGATATTTAATCTAATTTCTTATTCCTTCTATTAAATATTCTTATAATTACTCCATATCTTTATAGTCTTCTGTCGTTCCCAACTGATCATGTACAAATAATTATAAATATAAGGTCTGGTACATTGTTAAAATCTCATGCGTTAATATTTATTTTTCCAAAACAACTGCAGCCCTTTACAAATGTATTAAATAATGTCATAAAACGAATATCTTTATAAAATGTCCTATTACGTGTTAAACTTTGTAATATTAATGTGCACTACATTTGATTTTGGTGCATTTTGAGGTGTTTAAAATCTTAAATACGACTGATATAAATATGGGTATTTTCTCTCAGATAAATTACAGATATTTAACTTACCCATACTGTTTATTTTAATATTTTTTTAACCTTATTAATTTACAAAAACTGACATAATAATTTAAAATGCATAGTAATCCTTTCTTCTCCTCAAATTTGTATAAGCAAGAACTTCTCCAGAAGTAAACATAATAGATAAAACTAAATGTCCAAAATGATACTCCATAAAATACATTAAAGAGAGTTTTAAGAAAAAATTTGGGAAGGGGGTGGAAGCTGCACTAAAACAAAAACACACAGACAGACACACATAGTCAAGTGAAAATTTGTAGTCAAGATATTAATGTACTAAATTGCATACTTCCAGCTCTATAGCCTACTTTATTGTTCTTCTTTCCTATAGACAGAAGCACAATAATATTTACAGATCTATATGCACTTAAAGTGTTATGGTATGTGTTAAAAGTGGCATTGCACATTTTGGCTATTTATGCAGATTTTGTGAATGAGGACTTGTAAATTTAAAACGAGGTTTTAAAATAGTTGAATCTTGGAGAATGTTTAGTCCACATTCTGTCATTGTTTTTCAGTGTAAAATCTCATGCAGGTATAGATTTCCCATAGGATTGTATTAAACGAATGGAGAAACATACTTTCTAAAGGAAATGCTATATTTATTTGAATATTTGTATACATTTCTGAATTATAATCTCTTTTCTACAGTGGTTCTAACACTGCATTTGAAATGTAAACAATTATCACATTTTCTATTATTAAAAATATGTAATGCATTTTCATTCACAAAAAGAGTTTGCGATTATTTATGAACTGATTATAGTTAGTATGAATAATTTTCAGTTTTCTAAAAATTATTTAATTATTTATTATATAATACTATAAATAATTTAATTATGAAAATAAAAAAGAGTTTTATAATCAAAGAATTTTATTAGTTTTCAAAAGTTGCAGTTTATTTGAATCACATAGAAATCACAAGCTATGTCACTGTTAATTATACATAGATCAGCACAGGAGAGAAGAGAGATAATGAGGAAGGTGCTTTTTCTTTGTAAGTTCGAGTTTAAAGTTAACCAAAACTTAAACAGAACCTGGAATATTGAATACAGAATACGCACGCTAGTGGGTTTTTTAAATGCTCATTGCAGCGAAATAAATGTTTTCTTAATATTCTGGTGTAATTTCAGTTCATACTTTATAAGCTGCATCTAGACATCCAAAGCCAGAGTTTTCAGAATAATTGTCTGGTTATGAAATAAGTAATCTCTAAATATTTTGAAATAACACCATGGCATAAAATGCCTAAATGATTGTGTATTTCTCTGGTTTTCTGATTTTGTTTGTTGCATTTAATTCTATGAGTCATCTCATAATAGGAATTTGTTTATTTTTTATTTCTGTGTTTATTTTTTTTTGTAAAATAATTATTTTATAGAGTAATGTTACTGATAAGGTAGCTTGTAATGGCTTTGGGTAACTATGTTGCAAAATTCCATATATAGGCTCATTGAATAAGTTTTAACAATACAAAAGTTCGAATTACCACACCATGCTCTCCCGCATTTTAAGCATATTGCATGAAATAGATTTAAATATAGTTACTTTATTTTAATTTTTTTATTTCCTGTCAAGTTCATACTCTCCCTAAGACTTAAGATATTCTAGATAAATGTTTCTTAAGATCTGATAGAATAAAGCACTCACTAAATTTCCCTGCAAACGGGGCTCATGATGAATTACATTTTGTGATGAACATGCAGTCGGCCAGTTGCTCAATTTACTGTATTATTGCACAGAACTTCCTTTACTTATTGTTGTAAAAATAGTGACACCCCCATAATATCAGAAGTAAAAATATTTCGATAGAGCTTTCAACAACCCCTACAGAGAAAAAAAATTAGTGAATTTTAACTGCGTTGTACAGGTGTGGAGTTGTCAAAACTTATTTGATGGTTTTAAAATATTTATATGATGATGCAAACTGAGCGCCAAAGCGGTCTAATCCGTGCTGTTATTTTCGTCCCCCCACGTTCCCACAGATAAACTGCATAAAATAGCAGGAATTCATAATATTAGCCTGTTTTAAGAAACTACAAGGCATATTACCAAATATGACCAAATCAAAATGGAATTTGTTTTGCAGTACAAAATTGTACCCATATCTTTATTAAAACATTTTCTTATATCTAAGTGATCAAATAATTACCGTTGCCATGGTCTCTTTGGTACTCAGCAAAACAAACCCGGTTAGGTTTCTTGTTATGTACAGAACTCAAGTCTTTTCACAGAGCCAAAACTTGTCCTATATCAGCTGCCCCATTATTTAATTTTTATTAATCTAAGACTAGTTACTCATTTGAGAGTAGCAGAAATACTTAATTTTAACTCTTTAAAGGGTGCTTTCATAATAAAACTATGTAACTTTTTTTCTACCTTCAGTTATGGTACAAAAATCTTAATGATACTATATAGCTTAGCGTGAAAAAATTAATAGTTCTTCGTTTTAGATTATGAGGAACTCATGAGAATTTCTTTTTCCTTAGGATGAACTTTAGTAAGAATACAGAAAATATCTCAATGACGTTTGAGGAAATGGCTCCAGCAAGATCTGCCGGAGACCACGGCGCCTGAAGACTGTACTGAAACCATGTGTGCTGTGGCAGAGATGAAGTCATCCGAAGAAAACTATAAGAGAAAATCTGCATATCTGCAGCTTTACTTATCAGTTTTGATTTCCAAAAATTGCTATGAAATCTGCAAGAAAATGATATATTTGAAACGGCATAATGAAGGTTTAGCAGTGTCATGAAATTTAGCACAGATTCCACTTTGCGCTACATACCAACGCTGATGTTACAGTTTACATACACGTAGTTGCTGCTCTTAGTGCCCTTCAAAGTTTTCATAATCAGATCTTCATATTTTCTACGTCTTGTGTAATACAACTTTAAAAAAGTAAAAATTATGGAAAACTTTATAAATAACTAAATGAATGGAAAATGTATAAGTATTTGGAATGCTTTGTCACGCACGCAGCTGTTCATCTTGTCTAGTTTGTTATAACATGAAGAAATGACGAAATAATGGAATGAAAAAAAAAAAAAAACAAACAAACAAGGGGGAAAAATGAAATTATTACATACATATCATTGATACTAATTAGACTCTCTCGGTGGAACTGCAACATTACAAGGCGAAGTTTTGCATCCCAAAATGGACAGCTCCTGAAATAGCAAGCACTTCACTGTCAGTAAAATAGCATTTCTGTGGTCATATTGTCGGTGTGTAAAATAAAACCCAGCAGAAGAGAGAGAATCACCGCTTCGAGAATTGAGCTATCTGTGCTGATGTGATTGCTGATATATTTGGAATTTAAATTACAAGCTTAAAAAAAACCTCGCAATGGCTGTAAAAAATGAGCAGTAACTAAAAGTCAAAAACAAAATACGTAATTTAATTTTAGAATATACAGTACTGAAAACCACATCTTAGACTGACATTAATTTTTTCCTCAAGTGAATTCTAGCCACCGATCGAAAAGCATAGCTGGTGCTTTCTGTTAGAGAAATAAGTGCTTGTTCGACCATAGATTTCGCTTGGGGATCACTGGCACACTCTAAAACCAACTGTGCAGTCCTGATAGGCAAACGCTATTAAACACGGCCTTGCCGCAGCCTAAAAGCAATCATCATTGGTATTCCTCAATTGAAAGATCAATAAACCCATGAAAATGTACACAAAGGCATCGCAGGCACTACTTGAGTGCTATCCGTACTGAACTAAAGCTAGGTTCCTTTGAAGATTGGTTTAGCCTCTATCTTCTCTATTTTCCACATGAGAATTATGCACATCTTTTTCTAAATACATTTATAACCTGGGAAATGTCAACTAAAGATTCGCCTGTAGCTTTTCACTCAAAAATTGAAACAAAAGAAGTCTGAGGTTCGTTAATGAACGCTTAACACATTATGTATTTCTAAGGTGCTGAGCAATGGTGTTATTTTCAAATCGTTGAATTCGTAAATAAAATCTTTGTCCATAAAGCAGCTGAGAGCTACTTCATTGTGGGCTGATATTTTTCGATAGTAACATACAAGAAGAAAGGTTGTTCCAATAATTAATGTAAACCGTGAAATCCTGAGGTCATTAAGCATTTATGTCATTTACTTTCCTGTAAGGAGCATGAACAAAGAAGACATTTAAAAATACAAGAAAATATCTTCCTGTTGAAGCCAGAAGCTTTAGGTATAATAGTAGAATTGCATTTCTTTGTACATTCGGCAAACCAGCAGAAATAGATTTTCACGCATTCTCTAGCAATGCAATATCTTGCGTATTAAATGAGTTTCGTTCACTTTCAAGAATAATGCAAAAGCGTATGTCTAGCGCGCAGTCGACTTCATTCGTAATGAGCACAAAATATGTATACCTTCACGAAACAGTTTTAAAATCTTTTACGTTTACAATAAACCCTCATATGGTCTCTAATGCTTGTTATATATTTTATATAAACAAACAAAAAGGAACAATGTTTTGAACTTGAGAGTCCTAATGTTAAAGGGACTAAAATGTAATGACACTATAAACGGAGATAATACGTGTAGATATGGTAGAATCTATGAAAGATGATTTTCGGTGTTTTATTTATATTAATTGCAGCGATATTTTAACTACTTGAAATGGGCAATACATAAAATTTTCCAAGAACTCCAGCAAGTAATCAATATATATTACAAGATGTTCTGTAATTGGGTAGCAAAAAATGCCTGAAATTCTTCACGACAACACCTAGTAGTTTATTATTTTTAATACAGTTACCACAAATGAAAATTCTTCCGTTCTTACTACATCTCCGGATCAAACAGCATATACATGAGCAAAAAAGATAGAGAACACTACGCTCATTAGCACTGCATTATACTGCATTATATGTGGTGAATTTCTCGACTAAAGTAATCTTAAGTGGGTCACCTCGTCGACTGCCCGGACCATGATTCCCGAGGCCTAAAGAAATTCACGGTACAATGTAAACCTTAGTCATATTTTTAGGATATGCACCACTAATTATTTTCCCGATACTGTGGTGCATTAAAAATTAGCTTTTAAAAGTATAAAGAAGATATTAACGCTAGGAACTATTCAAAAAATAGAAATGATAAACACATGTATTTTTTCACACATCCTCTTTCTTTTCAGAATTTACTCCATTATTATAAAAAGGAATGGAGGCAAATGGTAAACGCAAAGTTTTTTTAACATTTACAACCATTGTCATTGAATGAACTCGGTAATTAATTTTAATTCGCATTGTGCATTGCGTTAATCTTTGCAATGCTTTGCATTAAAAGGTAAATACTTTAAACATGTAAAAATATCTAAACCACTAACAATTGCACAGATTTTGCCAGTAACCACTTCATGTTGTGTTTATATTTATCATATTATTTAACTTATAAGTGTTGCTACTGAAATCTTTAATAGTTGTTCAATTCTGAAAGTTTGATACATGTCAAAGATGCGTATATGTTGGGATGCAAAAAGTCACTTAAATTATTGGCAATACTGCATTTTGACCATACGTTTACTTTATATATTTCATTTGCTGTCAGTTTATTTTTATTTATTTGGTTAATTTACATACGTTCTGTAACATCTCAGGTCATCAGCGTCCCATTCAATTCAGTGTGTGAAACGGCCGATAAATTTTGCCCAAGGGCCTCTTCTTTCAGTCTTATGGTTATTTTAAATTCCGTAAATGTACTACAGTTCACACTTCCGAAGACACCCATACTTTGGATTTTTACGCCCGAAAATATTCATCGATCCTGGCCGGGATTGAACCCACGATCTTGGATCGTTGCTCTCAGTGAAACTGTTTCCCAAGATACTTAATGTAAGTTTTACCATTGTTATATATGACTTATTTTAAGACGTTTATTTTTTGTATTATCGCAATATATTTTGATGTTTAAACAAAAATCTTTCTCCGGATATTCTCTATTCATGAAGTATCAAACTTTTGAGCAAAAAAATTATTTTATATACATTTTTTTAAATCTGAAGTTCTTTTGTTAGCAACTGCATCACGTGAATTTTTTTATATTTAACAAAGCAAGAAAAAACTATTTAAAAAAAAATAGCCTGGAAACAAAGCAGTAACTACCAACTCGTAAATTCGACAGTCTTAAGGAAATTGTAATACTTTTGTCATATTGCATGTTGATACAAAACGTGAACATCGTAAAATAAATATAAAATGTAGAACTTTTAAATTTCTTGCAATAAATTCACTAAAGTATTGTCTTAAACATGTCTTCGAAATTAAAGCACTCACGTGCATTTGAACAACAGGCGAGATAAGTGTTATTAGAATAGATAATATTTTGCTGCCCTTGACATGTCGATGTAAAGAAACGCAATCACGTGTTGGTTACAATATGGATGAAATCCGAGCTACTTGTCCCCAGAGTTGAACAGTCATTTGAGATGTCACGTGGTTTGCCCGGGAACAGGACAACGGCAGCAGACTGCGAGAGCGCGCTTTTAATGTACATTATTAATCTGCGGATCTGTGTTACAACAATTTCCACAAATTACTCTACATGTTTGGAGGGTTAGAGGGAGGCTGTACTCCGCAGTTAATTATTTAGCGCGACCTTTTGGGATTTCCAAACGTGGCAGGGTGAGCTTTTTGAACCACTGCTTCGCCTTGGCTCCAGAAATTTCATCAACCAACGTAAGTTAAATCAGACACTACCTGGGCATGTAGTCGGAGTATTTTGTTGGTAGAATGAGAAGCAGCGAGGGGGAAGACGGCCCCATCCAACTAATTAATTCCGCATCTTCAGTGTGTTAAAGGTAAAGCCTTTAAAAGACCCTCAACATTTCATGTGTACTAATTGAAGAGACCCCAAATTTAGCAGCAAATCATGTGCTCTTATTGCTGGCCTTAAAACGAATATCTCTGACTTAAGAGAATTTGAGATTTTGCGCGAGTGGCTTCTTTGATGATTCAATGGGTGCCACAAGCGTACAAATTATACGACATTTTTATCCGTACGACACATGCTACATAAATGGAAACCGAAAGAAGCAGTTGAAAATTTATAATTTGTTACATTCATCTAATAGGAATACAACAGAGGTGTTCGGAATGTTTGACGTCTATAGGAAATCCATATGTCACAAACTGCATGTTAAACTCCTTATTTCGGAAACAAATACGAGACAGTTAATTTCTGTCATTTCTACGTCGCCCTGAGGAAACTAAACCTTACCTAAACAAATTAGTGAAATTGTTAATGAATAATTCTAGCAAAAAGTACACTTTAAGTACAGTCCTATAGACTTGAACCCTTGTTTACGTGAGTGTGTGTAAAAAAACCTAACACTTGTATGGAGTATAATTGATCTCACAGCCCAGTTTCCTAAAACAAACGCTTTTGTTTTTATTTTAAACTAAACGCCCGGGCCTTGAAAACTGCAAGAACATTCTCTAAGCATGTTTGCGGAATTGCATAGACTTCCCTGAGCAGTTATCGAAATAATTCTCATTTCCCTTTCGAACTCATTGTCATAACAACAGCAATGACATAATTGTCTTTTTCCATCTTAGGGAACTGTCAAAATGCCTTTTAAGATTTCTTTCTTTATTTCTTCTCCAACATTCCTGTAAATTTGGCAGTTGCGCTTCCTTCACCCGCTTATCATGTTGCAGACATTTATCCGTATATTTTCAATTACTGTTTTAATATTTTATACATTCTGTTTTAAGTTCAAATTCGTTCTTTATTTCTTATTTTGTGGTTTACTGTGTTCTGCTGTTATTCGAAATTGAATATAGGTATATCATATTTTGTAAGAACTGTTATGCTAATAGTAACCTACATATTAACAGAAAGGCTATTCTCTAAAAGACTTTTGCAAGCTTCCAAATTTTGAAATTTAGCATAATGATATATTGCAAAACGATAGCTCCCCATAATAAGTCGGAAATAGATTTCTATTTGAATATGCGTGTATACCAGTGATGATAAGAGATTTCTAGATTCTTCATTCATAGTCCATGGTATTCGAATCTGTTTTAAAAGAATCGGGTTTTCTTTATCATTTATGGGACATTTTGAAAAACTTAAAAGATGCCACTGCCTACCGTCTGACATAATGGAGTGACAACGTGTTGGAAATTACAATTGCGACATTCATTTTTTAATAAAACTGATTTAAAGGAAGTGCAGCTGAAATTATATTGAACCTCTGGGAACTTCATGAGGACTACCAGATGATGAACATGGTGAATTGCAAGGGGCAAGGAACACTATGATCAGAGGGTAATGGAAGTGCATGAGTTGATATGTGCACTGGCAAGTGTGCATCCTTAGAGGTCACTGCTGAAGATAGATGCAGCGACACAATACTTGCTAAGGATGGATGTGTGGACAGACGGAAGGAAATAAAAAGAGCGTGGTGGAAGAGAAGTGTTGAGGAGGGGGTACAGGTGCAGGATTCCCACGATGCTTTCAGTGGCTGTCCCTTCCTTTTCCTGTCTGTCCCCTCATCCCCCTTCCCTCAAATTCGGAGGGAGAGGAGGGAGCTAATCTGGAGTTGTGACAGCACTCGCACATTCTTGGTATGTCGATTGTCTACCGACTCAAGTCTGGATGTGTGCAGGACCTCGACGCTCGGGGGTTGGAGTGGCGGAACCCTGTTACTTACGGTGTTGTACTGGAGAGGGGAACATGCCGTCAGCCTCGCGGTCACATCTTCATATCCTTCCTCAGACTTCCACTCTTGCAAGCACAGGTGCTCCTTGACAAGTTCTCCCCCTAAATACCGGCCTTTCCACTTTCGGAACAACGAGCTGCTTTCGGCTAACCGAGATCTACCACCCTCCTAGTTGCTTCTTCCCAGGGTCTTGTACTATCCAAACTCGTCTATGTTCAGCGGTGGTGGCCATCCTCTGTTAGAATCGCTACTAAAAATTGTCTACAAAGATGTGTTCCGGACTTTTCGTTCCTAGGGATATTGGCTTCGGCATCAAAAAAACATAACAGACTTATGCATTAACCTACAAAACGTACTTAGGTAAATTTTTTCAAAATAATAGTTTTCCAAATCTATATTGTGTTGTGAAACACAACCCTTGAATCCCTTTCTTAGCCGAAAGAGTTGCAAAGATTAAGATGTCATATTGTGTGTGTGTGTGTGTGTGTGTGTGTGTGTGTCTTGATGGTGGCAAAATGTAGGTCTTATACGACCAGATCTACAAACAGATAATGACATACAATCTATTAGAACAAGATCCTTTGCCAGATGCGCTAGAGCTTTCCAACAAACGCTGCGTCAGTTTTATAGTATTAACAATATAAACTGGCCAGTGTTTTTAATCAGGGTTCCTTAAGGTGACTCATATGAATTCTCTATGAATAATTCTACCATCAGATAGCATTGCAAGAGTATGGGCTTTGAGAGCATTCAGTAGAAATGCGTACAACTGCCCTAAAACGAAATTTAGAATACTCTTTTCTAATATCTTAATCTCACAGGACTGATATGCAGACTATCACCAAATATAAAATTAATTTTATTCTTTAAACATTTAATGGTATCGTATAACTTTATCTTCTCAAAAGACAACAAGTTATGGTCCTTTAGGTTCCTATTAAAAAAAGAAGTACGGTTTTTATTAAAATAAAACTAATTGAACAGTTTATATAATTTAACTTTCCTAACTGTGAAACCTTCTATAATTATAATAAAATGTTTATACAATGAACACAATTAACGATACTATTAACAGAAATTTAAAAAATAAAGATAAGTAAGAAACAAAAATAAAATGTATATAAAACAATGGCGCTTCTACATGCAGAGGTTTGAACGCTTAAATTAGAGGACTAAAGGAGACTCCAAACAACAGAAATGAAATTTCTTTGAAATGTGTAAGGAATACGAATAAGACATAAAAACGAATTTGGTGGTTGAGAACATAAATGATATAACAGTGAAACGAAGAAACGAATGGTTGCTGATTTAGAACAAATAGATAATACTAGAATATCAAAACTAGTTTTAAAATATATCAACTGGAAAGAGAACTTAGATCGATCGAAGAAGAGATGGTTGGAAACGTACCCAAACGTAATGATGATCAACATTACATGGTAGTTAACAATCAAAAGTCAGTTTTACTTGATTCAGTTTAGAGCGGAATACACCCATTGCTGGTAGGTAACTCTCTTCAAAAGCACTGCGAGTATTTGTAGTTGTCAAGCACAACTCTCATAGCGCTTTTTTCTTGTTTGAATGTTGGTTAATTCTCTACCCAGCAATTCTATTACTGCAGTAACGATGAAGTTCTCATCATCACCACAATGTGGGTAGAAGGTAGCAAGAATGTTGTGTACCGCAAAATGTTGAAGAATTAGAAAACCAAAACGTGACCAACACGTCAGTCGTACTCGTTACCTCCAATGCTATATTGTCTTTCTATGCATCTAAGTACCACAAACCAAAACGTATGACAATTTGTGGCTATGTGCAAACTTGAAACCGCAAAACCATTATCTGTTTACTGTCTGGAACAGGATTTGTTGTAAACATTGATAGGAAAGTGAAGTAAAGCGTGAACCGCGAAGGAAATATCGGACACTGAAAACCATTTCATTAAGCTGACGTCTGCATATGTTGCAAAATTATTTGCTTTGATTTAGAGAACTTCTGTGCAGCAAAAGAAAGCTAGTATGTGAACAATTATGTAATAGAACATCCTTTTTATTTTCAATTTTTTAAGTTCAGAACATATGGAGTGTAAGACAATTACAACTGTTTTTTTGGGGGGGAGGTAGAAGCAGAGGATATAATTTGTTATTTTTCTCATGAATACAACGCTATATTTAATCATAATTTCAAAATATTGAATCAAATTTTATATACTTCATGTTTATAATAACATGCGAAATAAATTGGGATAATGTCTGTGTATAAGATCTGTTAAAGAATAACAATTCTGTAGCAGTGGGGAAATATTCTTATTAACCATTCGTTCCTCATCAGACGTAATAGCTGAAAGTAGAATACCATTTTTGTTATCGCAATTACAGAAAATGAAAATGAATTGTAAAATATTTTAATTGCATTATTTTGATCCAGTAACGCTATAGATTTCCTAAAAAGGGGAAACAAATTTCAGGAGCATAGGTGCGCTTTGAGGAGGATGCAGACAACAAATTCCCAATGTTTTGTTCTGTCTAAAATTTAAATTGTGACAGAATCGTGTCTGTAGTTTTAAAAACGTTAGTACAGATGCTATATATTTTGTCTGTGGTGATTGTCACTGCAAACAGTTGCTGTCATCGCAGATATTTTATACGAGGACAGTTGAATAAAGATTGATCACAATTTTTATTGACAATATACCTTTACTCATTCTCATAATTCGGATGATCTTTCTCAAAGTAATTCCAGTTGGAAAGAATGCGTTTCTGCCAGTTTTTAAAGACATGCTGAAATCCATTTTTGATAGTTTCTTCAGAATCACCATCGCAGCCTTCGCCACTGCTTCTGTTGATGAAAAATGCCTCCTATGTAGTGTTTCTTCAAATTGAAAAAAAGAAAAAAGTCACACCCTGCTAAATCTTCATTATGGGGAGGGTGAGGGCCATAGTTCACATTGATTTTTGTGAAATATTCAGCAACAACTTTTGCGATGTGTGGCCGTGTATTATTATGGTGAAGTATCCAGCTTGTTGCACGGAATTGTGGCTTTGCAGAGTTATCAGAACAACTCTGAGTACTGCCCAAGTACAGTTGTGTATGCATGTACGACATTCTGGTAAATAATTTCTTGAATATCAAAAAATGAGATGAACATAACTTTCCCCGCAGAAGCAACCACTTTGCATTTTTTGGTATTGGTGATCATGGAGATTTCCACACAGACCTTTGCTGTTTGTTCTGAGGATCGAAATAATTTAGCCAAGTTTCATCAGCAGCGATTTCATTTTCTTTGAAAGAAACTCTGCATCTTCAACTACATGCAAACCTGGACATGAACATGCTTTTTTCGGGAATCAGCAGCCACGTGCACAAACATAGCTCCTGTGCAACTTTTCAGCAAAGGCACCAAGTGAACTTTTGAATATTTCTGAAAGTGTTATTTGACGATCCTCCTTTAAAATACATGATGTTTTCTTCCATTAGAAAACAAACAGTAGGGCCGAATGTACCTTCCTTTGAGTTAATTGCCTCCCTTCTTAAAACATTTTAAACCACCTTCGAGCTGTGCTATAGGGAAGAGCAAACTCTCAATAGTCCTTCTATAGCATTGCATGGGCCTCAGTTGAAGATTTGTTGAAACGAAAGCAGAATTTCAGAGCAACATATTGTTCATTGCGTGTCATTCCATAAACTGAACATATCTCAGCTTGCATACCTCTCACAGGGGGGAGCCGAAGGTGACAGCAATGAAACTTGTACCATATGTATATTACTCATTAAACTTACAAAATATTGTAAATTTAAATTTTGGCCCGGGAAATTATTGCGGTAAAAATCATGCTCTTTATTTATTGAAAAGTCCTTGTATACACCAGTTGTAAGCAATTTCATCCATTTTATTTGCCTCAGGAAACAGTTGCACACAGGACTCATTAAATTCTAATCGTTTTGGGGAACAAAGAGAAAAAATGTTATCAGAATTTCCAGTAAATCTTTTAGTTTTTATGTGAGAGGATAACTGAGATACAGGTGACCATGGGAGTATAATGTTCCCTTCAGTGCAAAAGATCTCCACTAGTGGTGCTTGTTGATTGCATTAAGCAGGCGTTAGAGCTTATTAACTTTATGATTAAATTTAATTATCTCTATTTGCTGAGTTGTCGGCCTTCTTCCCACATGAAGGAGCTCTTTGGCATTACATGTGCCTCTTGAAATCTGTTTCTTCACAAATGATATTTCTTGAAAATGAGATTAAAACATAAGTTATTTACCATCTTCCAGTTCACTTAAGACTGTAAGCATTAACCTGAAAACTGCTGGTGTGTGAAAGGAAAAAAATTATGAAGTTAAATATTTCTCATTCAAAGATATTTTGTTGGATTTTACGAAAATTATCTTTGCAGCAGGTTACTTCTAAGTGAAAAAAAAAAAAAAAATACATAGCTAAAAGTGAAAACTGGTTGTACGGTGCATTATATGGTAGCACAGAGCAATCATCTCAGTGAAGCCTTGCAGAGCTGAGTAATTGCCGAATGAAATCTGCTCTAGATTCCTATTCTAAACTTAGAAAATATCAGACTGGGACACGGTTTTAAATAGAACAGATGTGTTCCTTATCAAATATATGCATTAAAGCATTAATGATGATGACACTAATGGTAGGACTCAGATGATTATTTCTATTCTCTGTAATAAATATATGTGTGTGTTTATTCATTATTTATTATGCTTCATAATGATTCAAGAGCGGATGAACCTCAAAGTTCTTGAGATCGAAGCGTCAATCTATAAAAATAAAGCACAGTGGATCTAGTTCTGCTTGGCTTAGGTTGCTCATGATAGCGAATGTTATAGTACTTTACTTTACGTAAGACATTCGAGAGTTGTGGTTGGGCGATTATAAGCTTAAAAAGCTCAGCGTAAATTTTTAGTTTCATATTGCTGTTGCATAAGCAGGATAAAGAAAAGAAGAAATGTAATAGCACCCTGATCTACCTACAGAACCAAAGGGTCGCTAAAGTTCAAAAAAAGGTATAGAAAATCTTATTAACAGATCATTTGTATATGAAATCGGTTTCATGCAGTTTCCTTTACGATTAAAGGATCTCCAAGCCCTAGCAATACTTATAAAAAAACTGCATGCGTAACCAGAATCTAGTGCCTGTAGAATATCCGCCAATTTCTATTGGCGCTCTTGTTCTTGGTAAACATTCCTCACCATATATCACCCTCATAATGTAAAGAGTATCTGTTGCTATTATACGTAGCTAATTTCTTTTTTTGTGCTGCTGTTCCCAAGAAATGCAGTCATATTTAATTATTGTAAATTCCGAGAACATGCGAACCTTAGGTTAACAAGCGAATAATTCTACCCAATTCTCTTTGGAATACATTTTAACTTTACACATTTGCACATTACTGTCCCTCGCAATTTATCTGCCGTTATATTTCACAGGACAATTATGCTTATACGCTCTGAACTACGACTCCTTAACAACAGCATTTATCCACTCTGATAGCATGGCATGAAAGATGAACTGCTTTCAACAATATAGACTTGAGGTATGACAGAGGTTGTTGAACTATATATTAAAATTGTAAATTAGCAGTATTAAAACAGAAATAGTGATTTCCACAATTTCCCCTGGTATCTCCCGTATTTGGCAGTTTTTCGTATTAGCAATAAAATGTAACTGTAGAGGAAATCTTTTCATGAAATATTACTGAATTATCAAAAGTGAAGAAGGGATCATCAAGATTTACTGATAACTGAAGTGTCAGAGATGCATCTTGAGCTTTTAGTATCCTTTGCTACTGCCGAAAATCTTGAAAATGACTACAGGCTTACGGTTTTCATGGTTTAATCTGAAAATATTATCATGATCATCCTGATTCATGGCTGTTAAAGTGACTGATAGAGAGGCTCCTCCGGGTTACCCAAGGTGCTTTGGTTCCGAAAAACCATTTTGTTTTATAGTCTTCGTTCCACAAGATTTGTTTTTCTTCTTTGTTTTCCATGAAGGAATGTACGATATATTTTCGCTGAATAGTATAATTTCTGAGGGTGTTTCACCGACGGCTTCTACACAACATTTCCCAAAAAGACCAGGGAGTGAAGATAGTTTTCGAAAGAGCTTGGAACAACTAAACTTGTAATAGATTCTTTAAGTGCGTTAATAACCTTAGCTTGTTCTTGGAAGTACCCCTAGGAAAAATATTTTATTGTAAAATCGAGTAGTCCACTGCTATAGGTGAAATTTATTTATGTTAAACAGAAACAAGTTTGAAACCCGGTTAATTATTACAGAATGAGAACTTAGTGAATTGTGTCTAAACTTGATAATGCCGCAGCTCAGTCGTTTTAGACACAATGGTTCTCACTAAAGAAAAGGTCCAAAACAGAGTGTCTGGGGAGGCTTTTAGATGAGAATCTGCTGAATAACGCGTTAGATCTTCACCAGAGAAACTAGAATTCTGACGCACAAACTTGGATGTGAGAAGAAAGTTTCTGTTGTTCCTTGCTTGTCATATCCAGGATACATAACAACGAATTAAGCAAGATTTATAAAGAAAGAAAGAAAGAAAGAAAGAAAGAAGGAAGAAAGAAAGAAAGGAAGAAAGGAAGGAAGGAAGGAAGAAAGAAAGAAAGGTAGAAAGAAAGGAAGAAGGAAAGAAAGAAAGAAGGAAGGAAGGAAAGAAAGAATTGGACTAGATTTAAATTGCATGTATGTTACAAAACAATACTCTTTTAAGCCAAGCACAGAGGGGAACAGAAAAGAAAAAGGAAAAAACAAAACAAAAAAAAAGAAAAAGAAAAAGAAAAACGTGGTCGTAAGTGAAGGAGAGGCGTTGCCAAGCAACGGCCACTCTACAGCATCGTTCACTCCCCTCTTCTTAAGAACGGCTGAGCAGGCGGGAATCCGACAAACGTCACGGCTTCAACTCCCCTGGCACTTTTTTGTTTTTAGGATACCATATCAGTATCGTGTTTGAATATAAATAGATAAACGACTTTCATAGACGCCTTGCGATGGGACTTTGAAAGAACACGAACAGGTTGAACCGTTTTCCCTGTAAGAGTGCACGTTTTATAGTTTCGGAACTTGACTGATGATGTCCCTAATGGAGGGAGGTACGGGGTAAATAGGGGAATCCCAAACATTCATAATCCGCTATTAGCGCTTTGTTTATCTATAGCAGCACATTCTTTGCTAATCAAGTCATTCCAAAAAGTATAAGACTGTAAATAGTATACATTTATATCTTATGCATCCTGAATTTCGTAGTACAGCCCTAAGGGATCTCGGTGACACATCTTAAGTTTGATTTTGTCAGTTTTTTAAAATTCATCCATAGTAAATCTTTAATTAGCTAAAAAGTAGGGCATTTCCTTCATATTATTTGAAAATTTATTGAAGGAAATATATGCTAAACATTTTTTTTTTTTTGAGAAACATTTCAATTCTAAATACTTCCTTTAGGGTTACGTAGAAAAAATACTGATTGAAGAGCGGCAAGCTCTCCTTATTAGACACACTAACTGCTTTTCTTCCTCTCCAAGGTGTAATCCACAAAGAGCGAATTAAACCCATCAGTGATTTGATTTAACAATAATGGACGTCAAAGAAAAGCAATTGCGCTTATTGTGGAAGGAGGATTTATCCTAGCAGAAGCTGGAGAACGTCTTTAAGTTGTCACTAGAATGTTATTCAGCTGGTGGAGAGTTAAAAGTGGGAGACCAGCAATGTTCGTTTGAGGCCTGTTCCACTCTGAAGGAATGCTTGTCATGGATAAGGATATAGGATTCTCTTCTCAAGAAAAGACCGCAAAAGACTAATCTGGCCGAAATTGTGTTGAGAAGAACAGCTGAGAAGGGAGTACTAACTAAAGTTCAACACACTGGCCAAATGCATTACTATCCATACTATCCATAGCAAGAGGTAAAATTCTCGAATGAAAATGTTTTTGAAAACTACAACACAAAATCATTGCAAGTACAAGGGTTAGAATTTTATGAGTTTTACCGTCCTTCGATATAGTCACCAGCTTTATGTATAGCCCGTTGCCAGCGCCTGTTCTGTAGTAGAGCTCCAACAGAGTAGTGTTTTGCTTGAAGAAAGATCTGCTCTGAAGCACTTCTGCAACGAAGGGGTTCCTTCATCTTAAGAATGAAATCAAAAGTCACAGAGCTGAAGTCAGTGGAATGTAGTGGATGGTGCAGCACTTCCCAACCCCATAGATTGGACAAAGCAGAATAGTCACCAAAATAATGAGTGAGGGGGGTTTCTAGAAATTGTCGCCAAGTTATTCTCAAAGCTGATCGTAAATTTTGTTCCAAAAATGAACAAATGACCAAATAATATTGCACATCGGCAATCTTCCTGGGGATGTGGCATGAGTCAGATTAACACTAACAGAGTCATACACAGAAATCACCATGAAAATAAAAATTTCATTTTCTAATGAAATTTTTATTTTCATAGTGAACCACAATGACGACACTTGTTCGATTATCGTTCATTTTTGACTCGTACGATCTGGTCTATGCAATGATTTGACGTAAGAAAGCCTATCCTTGGCCCTTGCATTGCTTTAAGGTTTTCCTCACATTGTGAAGTCAAAATGGTTTGCGTAATTCTGTCTAAGATCTACTCAAATTGTGTGACGGCAAACTGTATGCAACAACGAAGAGTTCACTACACCTGCACTAGGATGGCCTAACCGAATCATGTCTCTCACTCCTTGAAGGCCTTTACCCATGTTGCTATGATCCTGCAGATTACCCGCAAACCTCTTGAAGTCCTTGGTGACAGACACTGTCATACTCTACGATTTCTGGCGCATTAAATATTGTTTTAGGGCCCAAAATTAATTAGATCATTAGCGTCCGAAGAATGGATAACGGGATGTGGTGACGGCACTCTGCCCTTTATTAATTATCCACAATGCAGTGCTGTTTAATTTTCCCAAGCTGCATACCAAAAACAGCATAAAATGAAAATTTACTGTTCTTTGTGCATATATGTTCCACCGGGAAGTTGTGTTTTAATGGTCACAGTGACGACGCCAAGCATACCCCACAGGTATCCAAAAGTCCATAACAAATGTGTAGGCAATGAGGTGTTCGATAATAAAGCAGTCAAGATGAATTGGTTGCAACTGCTTGGGATGATGTCGCAGCAGCAAATACACGAGTTTGAAACTCTGTTAGTTTTACCGCGACATTAATGGGTGTATTGATAGTTTTGTAAAATAGACACTTTAGATATTCTATTCTCAATTGAGAAACGTTTTTTCATTTTTGTTTTCTTTAGGAATTAATTATTTGTGAAGATAAAAGGAAGAAAAATTTAATAAGCAAAGAATAAAACAACCGTTCAATAACTTTAAATGTATTTCATTATACTGTATTATTCTATATATTCATAACATAATTAAATAAGCACAGAATATGTAAATAAATAATAATCGAAAGAAATCAACAGTATCACTGGATTTTTTAGTTTTTTGAAGGGAAGTAAAACCATTTGTCCCATATCGTACGCAAAAAAAAAAAAAAAAAAACAATGTGGAAGAAGAAGCCTGTGAGCAAAATTTATTGACCGTTTCACGTTCTGAATTAAATGGAACGCTAATGACTAAAGCTATAAAAGAGCTTCCTTAAATAATAATAATAATAATAAGAAGAAGAAGAAGAAGAAGAAGAAGAAGAAGAAGAAGAAGAAGAAGAAACTAAGATATTTCCTCTCTCTCAGTCGTTCGCTTTTAAATTACAATAATATATGTGACATTTTGGAGTTAGCGTTAGGATAAAAGTAACAAAATTGTAAATTCTAGTTTTGAGGGTTAAATGCCCCTCATAAACATTAAACATGTTAATTTAATAACGAATCTGATTAATTATTATTTTTTTTTTTTTACATCTTTGGATAAAAATCGAATGATTTTGCGTTTTATACGTTATAACATGCCAATGAATTTTACATTTTCCCAAATAAGGTCTCTTTTAAGATCAGCTGCATTTTGAGATAAACTTATATGTGAACAAATTTGATTTTTGATGACTGTAACTGTCCAAAAATAGTTAAATCGCAACGAATATTTTATTGTTTATCAACATTTTTCCGTCACTACGCTTCAAAATATGAGGTCTTATTCTTAAAATATTTTGATGGTTCATAAATGAAACGAAGATATGTTATTGTTTCTTGATCTGTACAATGGGAGGTGAGTTTATATCTAATTTTTCAAATGTTTATTTAAGTGGGATTTAACTTAAGCTAACCCTGCTAACGGTCTAAATCACTTGTAGGCTTTGATAAGCATCATGTTGCCCTGATCATCTGGTCACAACTTACAGACTTCCCGAATTTTTGGTGTTGCATCCGTAACAACTGTTGCAAACATTGTAGGATCATCTAGAATAGTATGTACCTTCATAAACAAAGTTCTGCTTAACATAATAGCGGCAGAATCACGAAACTAGCTGATGGGGACAGGAGGGCATTATGGGGGATTGATGGCTCTCAGAATAAGACTCTGCGACTAAAGACTATTGCGCTAATATGTGTCTAGAGAACTCAGTGTCAAATACAATAGTGCGTAGGAAACTGCACAAAAAATACTTATGGTATAACTACTATTGCCAAACTTCTTGTAACGCATTAAAAGGCAAAAAGGAAACTTCAGAGGGACTATGAGCCTAAGACCTGGACTACCGACCAAATGTTTTTTTTTATCTGGTTAATTTTCGGATGCTCTTAAACATCTCAGGTCATCAGCGTCCCGTTTAAATCAGAGCGTGACAAATTTTGCTCAGAGGCCTCTTTTTTAAGGCTTGAGGTTCTTTATCGTGCTCTAAGAGTACCACACGAGACCTACGGCTTTTCCCTTCGGAAGAAAGCCATATTTAGGATTTTTACGCCCGGAAAAAATCTATCGATCATGGCTGGGATCGAACCCACGATCTTGGGTTTAGGAGGCAAGTATAGTTACCACTACACAACCAGAACCGACCCGACCAATTGTGGTCCTACGAATCAACCTTTATACTATTTCTCACAGCAGGACGAAGAACACCTGCAGAAGCATAAAATTCATACTATCTTCTTCCAACAATGAAGCATGATAGAAATTCTATCATGTTTTGGGCGATCATATCATGGTTTTCAATGGATCCTGCTGCAATATTGAAAAGAAAGTTTTCTGGTAACATCTATGAATCGGTTTTAGATAACCATGTCTATTCACAGGTGCAAGAATGGTTTTCAGCAGGGGATGGCAACTTCCAAGACTATAATGGCCTTCACTCACACACCTGTAATTGTCCAAGATTGCTTTTAGGAGTACAAGAACGAGGAGCAGCTTATCTGGCATGCACAATCGCTTAATTTGAATATTATCGAAACATTGTGATCTGAATTGGAAAACAAAGGTACGCTGTCATCCTCCACCAAACTTCAAAGAATTAGAACACTTCTTTTTGAGAAATGATATAAAATTCCTCTGGCACCATCCAGAATTTGTATGCATCAATTCCCAGGAGGGTTGAACCTGATCAAAGTCAATATTGGTCCTACAGCATATTAGGTGAGTGTTGATATTATTTTACTCAACCTCTGTAGCCCTGAACTGTGCGGTTGAAATACTCCTGAATGAAAAATAAAGAAAGAAGTTTTACCAAATTCGGCCATTATTAATAATTTTATTTTATTTGTTCTCAGAAGGAGAGTACTCTCTTAACACATGGTCACTCTATCATCTCAGACTTAAGGAAGAAAGTCTGAGTAGTATCCAATGCACATGTTATCTGCCGGTAATCACCAATGCTGAGAAAGAGATCTGAAATCAACTATATAGCTTTGAATTTTCTATTCAAATACAGTGCAATTTGGGCCAATGCTGACTTGGCTGTTTTTTAAATATACTTTGGTGTTTTCTGATTCTGCATCATGCGCTGATATAACGGTTTTCTTAGGATAGAGAATGCTTGTTGACTGCATAATGAATTTCTGTAAATCAAAAAAGTTTAAAATAGATATTGTGTACTCTCTTTGGTTTTGAACTTTTACATGCGCTATTTATGAAAACTTAATTCGCATACTTATAGTTTTCTTATACTTCCCAGTACTAGCAAAGTGATAGCGGAATTTTTTATTGGTAAGTGTGTACTAATTTTCCTTGCAAGCTAGCATATTGTTGTTTGACAGGCACATAAACGCTATAAAGATAAACCGTCATTTTTTCACCGGTTAGGTGAAATACAGCTACATTAAGAATATCACCGAAAAGAAAAGAGACCTTTTGCTTGCACCCAAAGTAGATTGATATTCTACAGTCAATAAATGCGCTCTAGAATATTTGTATCAAAACAGTATAATTGTTCCAATATATGTTTGTAATTTATATATAAATGTGTACGTAGCATAGTAATGATACTATTTCCATATACGAGGTGAATGCATAAGTTTCTGGCCTGATATAGAAGATCATAATTCATTTTTGCGATGGTCGTGCTATCTAATACTCATGTTTCAGGATTTTTTTTCCAGTCACGCCATTAATTTGCTTACAGAAGTTAATTTAAGCTAGGCTTATTGATTAATACAGCTTGATGTTCAAAATTGAATACAGAGCAGATATTAAATTTTAACTAAAGAAGAATATTCACATAATGATATTAATCAACGCCTTGGCGGTTTGTATGGGGAAGATTTTCCTTCATATTTTACTGTGAAAGAATGATTAAAACTATTTTGTTTGGGCCAAGAGAGCCTTGAAGAATATCCAAGCAAGGGTAGGGCGGTTGATGAAAACATCTCTCTTGTCGAATGCAGGTGGTTGAAGACAAAACAAGTAACTAAAAGGTTGGGGCTTTCTAAACCAACTGCAGTTCGCCATTAGCATTATTCAGTGTAGAATGGGTGCCCCAAATTCCTTCAGCAGTTCACATTATGCGCGTGGAATGTTGTCAGAAATGTTGAACTTTTGCCTGGTAACGATCGGGCAGTATGGAATCATTGTTACGCCAAGTTTGCATTGGCCCATGAAGAAGATCACGGCGACAATTTTTTGGAACTGCAGAGGAATTTTATGAAAACAAAACACAACGGTGACTGAGAAGTCCTATGAAGGTCTAATGCATCAATTGACGCAATGCCATTAAGGACAGATGAGCAGAGTGCTGAGTTGACAACGCACCAGTCTACACGGCTCCTGTTCCTGGAGCTGATGTGAACATGTGGCCTCTAGGAGCTTGATCATCCACCGTACGGCCCAAAACTTTCTCACCGAAACTATTTCCTGTTTTCAAAACTAAAACCTCATCCTCGAGATTCAACAACTATTAAGAGTTGAAGGACGCTGTTTTACAGTTTTATTGCAATCAAAACTTCCGACTATTTTTTTAGAAAAATAAATTGATCCAAATATGTGAGAACTACATTGAAGTAAAGGGAAGTTAGGTTAAAAATTATACCCGTGTTTTAATTCTATCACCTACATAACATGGTCAGGCGGAATGCTTATGAATTACACCTAGTGAAGCTTAGAAAGGAAATACTTGGGGACCGACTAGTTTCAAAACACATTTTGGAAGAATGCATGAAATGCTTACTAGAAGGTTTGCTTCTTTCAGATTAAAATCTGGGCTACTTCCCATTACGGTTAATACATTAAATAATTTAGTCGGGGTCAAATTATTTTTTTAATGGGAGCGCGATTTTCCTACAAGAATATTAAGATGTCATCTAGCTATTCGCATTCTTGGTTGAATAGATATAATGTCTCTGGATGACCGCTTATTTGTAGAAAAGGAAATAAAGTTGGACCAACAATAGTTCAAATTAACTGATTGATTTAGTGTTCTGTTACGTAATATGCATTAAAAAGGATGAACTGAACCGACATAAATCTAGTTTTATGTACAATTGTGTAAAAAATTATGCACTCTTGCATATTGTGAAGCAAGGTATCTGGAAATCATCGGAGAGCCTGGTTCCAAGACAGGGGCTGAAAATAAACCAGCTCGGCTAATCACATCAAAAGAATCGCTGCGGGAATAAACATTCAAATCTCAAAGGGGAGGGAAAAAAACCAGAGGAAGGGAAGCTATATGTTTGTAGCGTTTTGCTTCAGAGAAAACATATTAATAATAACAACAACAACACAGAAGTAAAGAGCATTATGCTGTGATCCTGGATAAATGTTATGATGTTTCCTCTACACAAGAAAATAGAACCCGAAGCATTCGTTTCTGGAGGCAAAAATTCAGAATTCTAACAGGACTGTCGAGCAAGCTTCTGATTTACAGAGAGCGAGCAATGGGTCCAAAATAGCGTGCCAAATGGGATGCCCCAAAATAGCATTTATTGAAACACAAATGTGCATTTGGGAATAATTTAAAGCCTTGCAGTTTGGAAAAGCATTTTGTCGGAGTATAGAGTTAGATGATGAATATGTGAAGAAATAAATAAATAAATAAATAAAAACCTCATGCTAGCATCGGGTAGAGCTAATCTGACCAGTTGGCCTGGTAAATATTTAAATAGAAGTCTATGCTGTTATCGAGCATTAAATAGGTAACCACCAGTACTAGTATATTTTGCATTGCTTTTGCACGATAGTAAAATCTGATACTCACTCGTTGGAAGCAACCTCAGTAATTGACTGGTCATCATGGCAGTAAGTTGTATAGAATTGTGAGCAGTGTTATAAAATACAAACACAACAAAAAATGGCTTCGAAGTTCAACCACGCTATAACTTGAGAATTGGCGATACCATCTATGCAATTTAGTGAACGTGCTAGACTGGGTTCGTGCCGGAACAAGCATGCTGGTTTCCCTAAATACTCAACTGACTTATTCAGTAGAATTTAAGAACTTTAGGACTTGATTAGGCTATCCTTGACGTTAACCCAATTTAAAAAACCATTGGACCTGAAATTCATATTGCAATTTACAGTTGAAAGAATACGCTGCAGTCTGCAAATCAGATGGGATTTACGTTTTCTGGTTATGAAGTAAGATAAGAAATCTTTAGAAAAACTTTGAAGCTTTGGGGTGAGCAATCTTGGGGTATGCATTTTACATGAAAACTTAAGTTAGGTGCGTTTTAGCAGAGTCAGAAGCAAACTAAGTACTTGTGCGCGAAAACACTAACTTGCAGCACTTACATTTGTCAAGTTTCCTTCTCTAAAAATAAAATTACATCAAATTTATTTTAAAACATTGATTTACAACTTCCACAGGTACACTATAAAATATCTGAAAACTAAATAAATAAATAAATGTTCTACTGTATCGATATTTAGGTCTTTAGCCTTCGGTCTCTTTGGTAAGAACACACTTTTTATGACGGCCTCTATGACTCCTATTGATTGGGTAGTAATTTGCTTGTGATGGGCAGAGGAACCTACACGCGAATGACAGAATAGTTTACGCATAATTTACATACTCAGCTTACCGCATTAGGAGATTAGGGTGGTTTTTCGGAATCAAATCCATGATTTACGGGCAGTAGCTACAACGTCTTATATTGTGTTCTAATTAGAACATAGATATCTTTCCCGCCCTATTGATTTGAACAACATAGAACTATATTGACGTTATTTAAGTTATGGATCGACATAGCGTGGTTGCATACTGCGAGAACAAGAATTAGTCGATGCGTGAGCTGGTAGGAGCTTGTAGTTTGAGGAAGCCTTTTCAGGTAGTGGTTGTGCGTTCTTGTATTACTGGTTCTTTCATTGCGTGTAAATTGTATGTTAATTGTTCTTCGTAATTTATGCCACTATATACAAGTATTGTCTTGAAGAATGGGTTTTTATGCACAATACATGTGTTAAAACGGATTCTTTCCGAGAAACAGTAAGGCGGTTCGCAAGAAAACATCCTGTCAATCTTATTCCAGGTAGAGCAACTGTACGTTAGATGTTTTTGTTTGAAGTACACCTACTTATGTCGTAGCAGTTGCTATCGGTTATAGTTAATTGTTAGTTTTGTTTCTACAAAACAAATTATATACACTCACTTTTTTCAAGTTTTTACAAGTTGCTTTGAATGCCAGAAATTTTTCTCAAGAAATAATTTATTTTTATTTCAAGTATCAAGGGAATAGGATTTAGATTATATTTTTACAAGCAAAACGGCTATTTTGAGGAGCAATTATACTGCATATTATTGTATTTTTGTTTACTTTTAATTGTTATTGCTTTAATTGTCAAAGAAAATATGTCTTAAATTTTCTACATTCATGCTTTTCTAATTATGGTATTAATAATTTAATTAATTTTTAAATACATACTTAGATGTTAAAAGTTACACTTTTAAAATTCATCTAAAAGATCAGTATTATAATTGAAACGGTTTGTTAATAGCTTTGTTATTAACGTTTGAAAGGAAAATATAAAAATGCTGCTTTTAGTGCTATTAATTATCTTAAGATGAGGATATAGCTGTATAAAAACCAGAAATTTCTGTCTTTGCAGTCAGTGAAGGATACGAAATACGCACAATACTTAGGTGAAATGAATGTAGAGCGTGTGTGAGGCAAGTTTACTCGTTTCCAATGTAGTAAATAAAGGATGAATAGAATCTGACAGTCTCTGCTGCAATATCACGAAAGGAATAGTAGTAAAAAGATTAAAATCCCTTCCACTTGTTGTTTAATACTATCTATTATTGTTTCCTATAACGTTAACGTTTTACTAGTAATTTACATTTATCAGTTCTAAAAGTTTTTGTAATAATTGAACTTGTTAGCAAGTAGATCTTTGGTCTAATTTGTGCCATGATGTGTATGATGCGATGTACCAAAGGGAACAAAAGTGATGCTGATCGAATTTCACGCGACCATTGACCAGGTAGGTCAGAATTTAGCAAAAGCATCGAAGAGAATGTGCATTAATCTTAGAACGAACTCTCAGCAATACTTTCTGCGAATGTTTCATTTACTTACATCACAGTAGCATCTGTGAGCGATTTTTAATAAAAGAGAAATAAATTTGTCACTCAATATCAGAATATTGTTTTTTTCATTCCTTAATATAGTTATAGTTATAGTTAGTTATTATAGTTATTTCATGATTTCAGCTGTTAGTTACTGCAAAAAAGAAATAAAATTTCGAACCTTCGCAGATATTGCATTATATATATATATATTATTTGGTTCGCTAAATGCTGTCCCCGTAATTTGAAAGTATTAAGTTAAAAAGTTTGTCTAAGAATTTGAGTTAGTAATAAATATTCAGAACACTATACATTTTAACAGTTGAAATATTTTATCGGGCAATTCACGCGATTCTGCGGAATGATAGGTAGAAGTTGACAAAATTTAAATATGCTTTCCTTGTGCTCTCGTACCTACACCAATGTTGCCTACCACTGTCATTATATCGTTTTATCTCAGCTTCTACATTTTTTCAGTCCGTGAAGTTAACGTTTAGAACCCACATTTAGTAAACGTTACATTTACAATAGAAAATCATTACAAACAAAAGTGTGAATTGTTGTCTATTGTAGATGTAATAGATTTAAGACACCTGAACAGAGGCATTTACAGAATATTAAAAGAAATGAAACCTAGTGCTATAGAGTAATATAGATTGACTTTTAACCTTCCTTTTTGTGAGTAGTCCAAAATTATTTTTTATTAATTGTAGCATAAAGAAGCTCAACTCCTGAATTTCTTCAATTTGTAAAAATATCGACGTTATGTGAACAGGAATATGAAGAATTTCCTACCACCAACAGAATTCGAATGTCTGTTCTCTAACATGATCTCATGAACAAATTATTGACAATGTAATAATGCGACAGTACGAATACGGAACTGCACACGTTCACAATCCATGAAGGGGGTCGAATCACCTGCTATGTTAAATATTTTGTGCCGTACATTCTTGTAGATTCTACATCTTAAGAAAGCTTTGGTTTTCTAAGAAACTGTACACACTATTTCTCAAACATAAACAGAATACAACAGTGAAAATTATAAAAGTTACCAGCGAAAAAATTTCCTTGAAGGAAAATATTCAGGCTAATTCTTGAAATATTGGGCCCAGGATTTAACTAAAAACAACTGTGTTTTGCACTTAAAAAGTAATGTTTTGCAAATAAAAGTTGACAAATTCTTTGAAGTTCTAAAAAATATTTTGCAGTTAATGTTCAATAAAAATAAAAAAATGCGCTAATCAAAATCCATAGTACCAATATCAACAAAACGTATATAACATTTTAAATTTTAACTTATAGTAGTCCGGGCTCTTAATTTTTGTTTCAAAGATATTTATAATTGCCGGTAGTTTAAACTAAATGCTTTTAGAGTATTATGGAATCTTTCGGTTAATGATTGCTCATGAGATTCTTGGTCGCTAAATAGCAATCATCGTTGTAGAGTAATTAAACTTTTCTTCTCTCACTTGTAAAACCTGGTCCATTGACGTTGTTCGAAAATATATTCGTACAACGAAAACATTCAATATAGAAATTGCGTTCAAAATGTATAAGAGTATTAAATGCAGGAATTTTGTGTGTGATTTAAATGAAAGGAAAACGAATTTTAGTGCTGTAAAGACCAAAGGAGGCTAGGCTACTAAATTTCCGACAATAAACTTGGAAATAATTATTAAAAAGTAGAAGAAATGAGTGAAACGTGCGTTTATAACACTTGCCATACAAAATAAAACGGGTAAGCATGTTAAGGGCATCATGGATTGCAATTTAAAGAAGTTTGGAAACCGCTGCTTCTGCAGCACCACGTTTCATGTGTTCCTTTAGGCGGAATTCGACCAGTTCTCGAACAGAACTTTCGCAGAATTTTTATAATTATCTTCTTCAAGGCTGACAGGCAGTAAGTGCAAATATTTTCTGAGAGTGGGAGATGTGTTGCCTGCTTCTATCGAACACATGCTGCTATGTTGCGGATTCCAGCTAAGGCTTCCCTCCACATGGCCTAACTGGTCCAGATGAAAGTTGTGTAAGAGTTGTTTCGAAGGGGATGAGAGTTAGGTGGTTTTCTCTCTCTCTTTTTTTTTATCTGCTTGTAACATTCCAACTATAAGCCCTGTAATCCCTGAGTTTACTTTTAATTGTGGCTGGAAATAGCCACATGGGAATCACGTATACTCTGTTTTAAGCTTTAAGTCCATTTTCAATGTTAGTTGAAGGGAGATACTTTTAAATTAAACGTATTTTTCTCTTCTAAATCGTAACCACTACCAAGGGAAAGGATTGACCCGTATCCCCAATGTTGTAGTGAGTTGTTGAATATTCCGGCTTATATGTGCTGCAGAGTGGAAGTTAACTTCCGCTCTGTAACCACATTTTAGTGAAAAGCTAAAGACACAAGCTTGGAGCTATAACGCACACACTGATACTAGTTCATTGATATAGCGAATACAATATATACAGACCTGGTTTTCAGTTAGAATGTTGTAAAGGTTTAAAAACAGGACATTTAAATATATAATTTTTATGAAGTGTCTCTTGAATCCAGATTAACATTTTATACAAAGTTCACATTCTGAGAAATGAGGTGGAACCTCGCTTTTAAGTTGTTTCAGATTATTTATAAAGTTGGATAATTCAGTTTCAAGTTTTGTTATGCGGTCCTGGTGGTGCAGTGGTAACCATACTTGCCTTCTAAACTCAAGATCGCGGGTTCAAACCCGGCCAGGATTGATGAATTTTTTCGGGCGTAAAAATCTAATGTATGGTTTCCTTCGGAAGGGAAGTAAAACCGTGGATCCCGTGTCGTGCATTTCCGGCACGAAAAAGAACCTCAAGCCTAAAAGAAGAAGCCTCAGAACTAAATTTGTCGGCCGTTTCACGCCCTGATTTGAATGGGACGCTGATGACCTGACATGTTGAAGAGCGTCCATAAATAACCAAATCAACAAAAACAAAAAAAGTTTTGTTATTCGTATGTATTGTTTTTCTATTTTCTTGATAAATGTGAAAATCTAATAGGTCTATTTTCCTGTAAATATTCAATGTTTTACTTATTTATTTAATTTATTATTCATGTATTAAGATTAAAATAAAAAATCATTAGGAAAAGGGATCATTAACGTTGGTTTGCCTCTAAATAAAAACCTAAGTTCTAAAACTGCCCATTAAGCTTACAGTATCTTATGTCTAGTTGCACCGCATGGCCCAACTTCTTATACACTCGAGTAGTGTCAAGCTCGGCTTTACTGTTTCGCATTACTTCTCTTTGGATGAGTGTTTTTCATGACATTTCCGAAAGAGTTGTGTTCTTAAATTATCGCTAGAAATATAACTTTGCACAGTGCAAACATTACTTGCTGAAAACTTGTATCTCTACCACCCCCTGAAAGTTATAAACTGATACGTAACATTCCTCTTAGCTTACACAATCACATTCAATTAAAAAGGGCGAACTCATTCCTGTCACCTTTTACTCTGCTTACTTCCCGCTAATCCCTGGAAATACACGCTTTTCAAGGCCATCGTTGCTGAGTGCATGTAAACCTGAGGCCTCTCTCAATGCTAAATCTCGCCACCATGTGAACTTCAGTTTTTCTTCAACAATGGGCCGTTTGATGCTGACATACTGTGTTTCATACTTTCTGCCATAGCAAATCTGCACCAATTTTGAAATTGAGGAAGGAGTGACGGTCCTTATTGAATTATTCCCTTCAGAAATAGTTTCCTTGATCGAACCAGTTGAACAAACAAATAAGATGTAAGTAAATAATCCTGGAGGTATCTATTGATATATTTCGCATGCCTGCTAAATCATAATGTAGAATAGGGAATCACTAATTATTTCATTTCTGCGCTTTTCCGGCCCTGATTCAGTTGCAATTGCGTTTAGTTTGCGACTCATCATTTGACGTTATCGATCAGCAAGGAATTTCTTTTTCTACTCTGCATTAATATAGCGATTCTGCTCACTACTTATTGCAACCAATTCATAAAATTACAAATTGTAGGTCACTTCCATTATTATAACAGAAATGCACAGAAATGTGTGAATGCAATTTTGTCAGTTGAAGGCATTTTGTTTTAGACAAAACGCAGTTATTTTCTCAGCCTTGTTCATCTAAATCTAAAACAACATTTTGTTGTTGATTAGGTTTATAAAAGCATTTCAAGGAATGAATGAATGAATGAATGAATAGTGTTTAACGCCCGTTTTTGCTACAGAGGCACCACAGGCGATGGACACTGATGATACATGAGATGAAATTATATATTAGGAAAGGATTTATTTTTAAGGAAGGAATCGTTCTAGGCCTAAGTTTAGGGTCCTTCCCCCGGCATTTGCCATTTATGAGGACGGGGGAAAACCTGAAAAAACCTCAGTCAAGGAGGACGGTCCTGGAGGTATTCGAACCCAGACCTCCCGCTCACGAGTCCGTGCCTTAACGACCTCGGCCACCCGTGCGGTTATTTCAAGGAATAACTGTATATACATACTTATGTAATAGATAGGTCTTTTCGGGACATAAGTTCTCCCGGAGAGATTCAAAACCGCGAGTCCGGTGCCGTAGATTAACGGCATGTTAAAGAGCTTCATACCTGAAAAAAGAAAATTACCGGCCATTTCACGTCCAAGTAGTACCTTAGTATCCCACTGGATGGCACTTGAAGCGATTGGCTGATCACCTACCCTTGTGACATCTGTTGTAGCGAAAATTAACCAAACTCCAGTGGTTCATTTGGTCCGTCAGTATCCGAAAGAGGTTTTTTTATTTATGGACGCTCTTTAACATCTAAGGTCATCAGCGTGTCCGAAAGAGGCAACCGCCTCTAAGAAGAAAAAATATTTTTCACTGTCAGCCCAATGTTCTCACAAATTATGGGTATTCCTCCTGGCGTGGCAGAATTGTAGCAGACTTCTGAGGGTGCCGCTACGTTGTCCAGTGTTTTTTATGAATGAAATGTGGCATATGTTATGCAGTTTTATCAGTTTCTTTGAGTTGAAAATGTTACTTCTCCTGAGTCTGGTGATTTTATATATTTCTCTTAGTTGTGATATAAAGCTATTGTTATTGAAATGTCCACTTGAAATCGCCAGGTGAGGGAATACAATATATTGGATTAAACATATACCAAAATATGAATGAATCAACTTGCGGAAGGTAACAATAGCTGAGTGGCAGAAATGGCGTTAATTTGAAATCACGTCTGATCAATTCGGTGGTAAGATAAGGGGAGAAAAAGGATATAGGAGAAGGTTAGTACAGAACCGGAAAATCTGATTTAAGGTAGGTTGCAGGAGCGGTGATATCCTCACTGATCATAATGTTGTAGACACTTTGTATAACAGAGTAATGGTTTTACTGCAGTATCAGCTATAAGTAAAAGACAGTCATTGCTCTTCCCAAGATAATTAACTTCCTCCAGCCGTTGCAAATCTTCAGATACTACTGTTTTGAATATATATCGAATTACAAGACGTGGAGCACAGTGTGCCAACATAAATCGGAGCTAAGAGCAAATCAAGAACTGCTGGCGGAAAGATTAGGAAGCTCTATGTGAAGCAATTTGGGACTGAATGAGGAAGGTGAACCACTCTGAAGAAAAATTCAAGTAAAGAGCGATTTCAATTAAACCGTCATTTTAAAGCAAATCTTTCAATTCACAAGTGTTTATGCCATGTTATAAGAAAGTGCAATGACAATCAAACACAGACATAAATGTAATGTAAAACTAGATGCTAATAGCAGGATAACCATTGCATTAATAAAATGCTTTCGTTGTCTAGGAACGCGAGAGGAAAATGAAAGTACCAACACCATATACACCAGTACAACAAAGTAAGTGAAACAGCAGTAACGATATAAAGAGTA
The DNA here is from genome assembly GCA_030762175.1 of Metallyticus violacea. Taxonomy (NCBI): domain Eukaryota; kingdom Metazoa; phylum Arthropoda; class Insecta; order Mantodea; family Metallyticidae; genus Metallyticus; species Metallyticus violacea. The sequence goes on along the minus strand of CM060846.1, from coordinate 169,632,454 downwards.
TATTCTAAAGAAACCGTTGTTAGTTCTGAAAATATTATTCTCTCTTAATTCGCTCTCAAGGTAACATAGAAGCTGCTTCTAAAAAGCCAACTGGCGTAAACTTGCAAATATTCTATGAAGTGCAATAATTCGAATGCAACATCTGTTTGATTATAGATGAAGGATTATAAATTATATAAATACAAACTTACAGATAACCAACCTTTTATGTGTGATGTTTTTTACGCTGCAGACACTTTGGCAGTAAAGCCTGCCGATGTGTTAGATCATAATTTTTCTCAGGTAAGGTGCATCACGGAAATGGTTCCCAAGTGAATACCTTGCTCCACATTATTATGATGATTATTTTTATACTGCGGAACAAGTTTGGCTCGGGTAGGGAAGTGGGGCTATGATAATGTAAAAGCAGGCAATAGGTTAAGTTATTAGTGTGCGTCAAGCACATGCCGACATCTATGTGATCAAAGGGCAGAGGAATATGCCACGGGGCAACACAGCGCTCCCACCCAGCGACTAGAGTTCTGAATCTAGAACCTTCCTCCTTGGTTCCTGCAGTCTCCTCCTTCTTTGCCTCTTTCACCATAGAAAGAAATCTAAAACACGGATCAGAGGAAGAGAGGGTGGTAAGAGGATATCAAATCCGTCGCTTGCACACTTTCGACTCTTTCACGGCATGCGACTGATTGTCATGAGCCAAAGTGTTCTCTCATGTTATTTATCTTCAACTTAAGAAAACAACCCCACAAAGCGGTTAGAAATTCTACATTCCGTTTGTTTTCCTTTTAACGACTGAGCTGAAACTTACCAAATCTTTGTGACATGCTTGGGTATTTTGAAACAGAGGCTTAGTTCGCATTTTTGCATAAGGATGTACTTTTGGCAAGAAATAATCTTTTTAGCTGAAATGACTTCTTGCCTGACGATCTTAAGAACATATAGCGGCACTTGGGGAAAAAAGTTTAAGCTAAATTTCGTGATAATACACTTCTTCACTTGGTTAATAGTGTATTTAAGGAAAACTGAACGCTCTTAAGCAAGATGACAACAAAATATTTCATTTTTTTCTTATAATAAATTCGTAAGACAAAAATAGAAAAGAAAGAAATGCCATTTCTTATTATTCTAGCACAGCAAACTGACTTCATAGGGTAATGTCGGCAAGTATGCTGTTGTTGTGGGGATGGAAATTGAACATCACGGGGATTAAATGATAAACTTGCATCCAAACGAAAGGAGTGACTCGGGTGGTAAACTCTTAAGCCTTGCACTCGGAAAGAGTTGGGTACAAATTCCTTGGGACCTGCGTTTTTTCGTGGTTTCGTCTCGTCACTTAGGCGAATGCTGGTGTGCATCTTTACTTTCCATGAATTTTCTGTTTTCCCCTATCATTTCATTCCATTGGTTCTGTTACAGGGTCGAAAGTCCCAGGCCAGGTGGACCGTGTGGCGTGACGATGGCTTGTGCTTTGGAAAGATTGCTGACTCGGCGTTTGGTATGGAAGCGGCCTTTCTAAGGCGCTAAAACTCCTTGGAATGGAGGCTCCACCGGCGTCGGGATGTGCTATCTGGAAACATTATTACGGACCCCGTTAATGTCCATGTCTTACCTCATCCCTTCCTCCTGGAGATGCCCTCACTGGGAGCGTAGGCACAAACGGACAGCCCTTGAGCAAGGTTGAAGTACTAAAATATCCTCCGTCTCTAATAATTCAATCCAATAAGTTTAGACCCCATGCTATCATTAAATACATTGTTCCTCTTTGGACTAGAATCAGTAAAATCAAAGCACATGCTTAGATGAGGCAGTATCGGTTATTTTAAAAATATTAAGTGAAACAACACTCCAGGCAGAAAACACGAATTTTACTTATGAGAATATTGTCGAGTGTAGCATGGAATGATTAATAACTAGCCGTGAAGTTACCTCAAAGCTGGTTGATCAAAATTCATCTAAACAGCATAGGTTAAATATTTATTTCAGTGATTAAAGAAATGTGAACATTTTGCACTTGAATAGAAATTATTTAGCAATCATTCTTTAAAATAATATTTTGGACGAAAACTGTATAAAGTACACAAGTTTTCTGATTGTGAAAACAGATGCTGGTGCTATTGTCCATTCTTTCTCACCCTATACGTGGTCTCTTCTAATAAGTCTTCATGTTATTTCAAACTTTTCTTGTTTAGGAAAAACCAAAATGATTCTACTCTTCTACCAGACTGCCACGGGTGGCCGAGGTCTTTAAGGCGCGGACTCGTGAGCGCGAGGTCTGGGGTTGGAATCCCTCCAGGACCGTCCTCCCTGATTGAGTTTTTTTTCAGGTTTTCCTCAGTCCTCATAACTGGCAAATGTCGGGGAGGTACCCTAAACTTAGGCCTGAAACGTTTCCTTCCTTAAAAAAAAAAAATCCTTTTCCAATATATAATTTCATTTCGTGTATCACTAGTGTTCACCGCCTCAGCAGTAAAAACGGTCGTTAAACGCCATTCAAAAAAAAAAAAAAAAATCCACCTACGTATATGCTAAAACAAGGATACTAATCCGCTCAGGTCAAGCCATCTTGAGTGGCAGTTCTGTGCAATATTTGTCTGTAGCCCCCCCCCCCCCCTCAAATGGTGGCTTTGGTTGCCTCCACGATTTCACGTAGCTCAAAAAATAACTATTTATAATCGTGATAGATCGTGCTGAATGCTTCATGGGACGGTAAATTAAAATGTTCATTCCGACTTTGTTGTATTGTGTTGCAGTTTTAAATATAAATGGTATATTATTTACGTTTTCTTTTGTTTACTTTTATGTGTCCATTTCTCAAGAGCTTCTGGTGACAATTTAGTTGATTGGTGAAATTTAGCACTGCAAGGAGTAATTTGAATTTCTATATGTGAAAGCGAAAGCACTTTTAAGAAAAACGCTTTTTAATATTAAAGAAATTGTCTGGACCTGTGGACAGGGTCACACAAACACTCATTGAGAAGCCTTTAAAGTGAAAGTAGGACAAAAGAGACTCAGTATATGCATCTTAAAGAAATAAACAATCTGCGGGGAAATATATATATCCTTTACATTTTTCACATATAAACCTAAACTAAAATAAACATATAAACTATAATAAAAGTAATTTCTTTTGTTTTTTACATTACTATGTCTCTTTCCTGTCAATTGGCGGCCTGAAGGTCGCATCCACGCAATAATTAAATTTATAATTTTTTTTCTTCAAATTTAGACATTTGTTCGAGAAAAGTATTGGAATGATTAAGAATTTTTTGAAAGCTCTTCATGAAGCAGCACTCCTAAAAGTACCGCAATCAGAAGACAGCGATTGACAGAGTAAGAAATGGAAGATCTGGACATAAAATACATCGCGGCAAATTCATTCCGTGATTCATGTAGCGGCACAAAAGAAATTTCACCACGATGACTTTTGATTCTACCGCTCTTGATTGCTAAAACAAACTTGTAATCTTCCCTGTGTCTCTTACGAAAAGGTGTGGGAAATCATGAAGTCATTGCAGTAGTAGCAAGCACCTAATCGAAGTTCTAGAGATGAAGTAAGAAAAATAGGGGGACTGCATATAGTGGCGGACATGTTATCCTTTCTCTCGCTCTCTCTCTTTAAAGTCAATATATCGTATCACTGACAGTTTCCCTTAAGAGCAAATTTCGCTCTCTGCGAGTTCTGAATTGGGAAGGGGTTTCACGGCATGGACAAGATTAGGAGAATGCGACAAGGCAGCTGATGGTGATTTCGAAAGATGACTTTGCAGATTGGTGCGAGGAGTACAAAATAGGAACGCTAGGATAACCGTATGAAGTTTGAAGGAAAGTGTGTTATGAGAAACTAAGACGCCTTTGTGGTAGGTGTACTACTTTTTAATATTAAATGTTTCGGTTGTCTGCGAACAGACTACTTTTCCGCTAACATATATATTTTAATGATAATATAAGTAATAATTAGCTCACTTACATAGTGGAAATAGGGCCTTTGCTAATTACTATAAAGCCTGCAATTAATTATAGGCAACTGAGACATTAGCTCAATACTAAAGGTTAATCACAGTCCCCAAGAATCTTCAGCGACGACTAGGGGAACTTGCCTGCATGTTCTCTATTCTTGACCGCAGTCTCACAAGTTTCATCTTCGTGTCCTGCTGTTTCCATAAAAAAAAAAAAAAAAAAAAAAAAAAAAAAAAAAAAAAAAACCGCACAAGAGAAAATTCAAGCTTGCTGTTGAGCAACAGTGCCACAGAAATTTATAAGTATCGAACGACATTCAAATTTTTCTCCTGGTAATGCAATGGGAGAAAATCAGTGGGGGAAAAAAAGAAGAAGAAAGAGAGAAAAAAAAAGAACCAGATACGTTATTGCTGTTTGCGAGCAGAATCTGAATAGCAGCATTAACGTCGATTAGCTGGTACTGCCTACCCCATTTAATACCGTGCTTCGTGCAATTGTTTAACGTGTAAGCCGTAGAATAATCTTTTTTCGAGTTTCCTATCGTCCAAGTTTTCCCCGAGGGCCCATCATCTTTATTAGTGAACACATACAGACACATATATGGCTATATGTGGGGGAAGCTTGTCGGACATGCAATGAAATGGAAGTGGGAGGGTGATGAAGCGTGGGAAAAAGGCGGGCTGGTATCTAGATAACTCACAGCCCTAGGCAAGCAAGATCCTTGCTATCCGTACGCAAGTTTGTGCCCTCTTGTAACGTGAACTTTAGTGTGCCTTCTGTTTCTAGTAAGAGAAAAGAATACAGGCCGATTCCGTGTTTAGGTCCAATTAACAGCTGAAGCTCACATTATCTTATGGTTGCATTTGTTAGGTAAAACCACAACTGTATTCAATCTTGCGTTTCGGACAGCAGGAGTCATGTTATAAATATCTGACTGGGAAGGTTGTCTTGTAGCACAATTATTCCTCATGAGATGAAACTCAAATGACATTGGACGCCAAAGCATTTAGCCTGGTGCACGAAAATTGTAATAAAACATACAAAACGTGCATTGTTTTCACGTATTTTAGTAATCCAAAAACTGGTGTCACTGACTGCAAATAAGACAACCTATTCTTTAGTTTCCTATAGGCAAGCATTGACCTAGCTCATGCGTGCAATTAGTAAGTAGTTCATTTCCAATTACATCTTATTTGCCGGCCTTACATGGGCGGTAGAGAATAGTAACACAGCAAATTTGAAATGGGCGCAATGAGGATTGGGACTACATTACTCTAAATGATGAAGATGAAAATGGGGCAAGTAGAGAGCTCATGCTCATCATGCACCAGGGCAGAGCCCCTCCTCGTAGGTTTTCCATAAACCTGTGCCTAAGAATTGACCACCCTTCCCACCCAAGTCCTCTATGGGGACAGTTGCGGGCCGGTTGCCTCCTAAACCCAAGATCGCGGGTTCGAACCCGGCCAGGACCGATGGATTTTTTCGGGGCGTAAAAATCCTAAGTATGGCTTCCTTCGGAAGGGAAGTAAAGCCGTGGGTCCCGTGTCGTACATTTACGGCACGAAAAAGAACCTCAAGCCTGAAAGAGAGGCCTCTGAGCAAAATTTATCGGCCGTTTCACGCCCTGAGTTGAATGGGACGCTGATGACCTGAGCTGTTAAAGAGCGTCCGTAAATAAATCATTCAAAAAAAAAAAAAAAAGTTGCGGGCCGGCCGCAACAAATCACACCATATGGAAGAAGATATGTTAATTTGCGGCTGACCATCCAGCCCACCTTCCAGCTACACTGGTAAGGCGGCCAAACCTAGCATCAGCCTCCTTTGAACTACAGGTGAATAGTCCGAGCTTTTAACGTGGCTCATCGCCGCGCCATTGTCGACCGAGCCACACAACAATGTCCTCAATATCGCACAAATTTTGCATCACATTCCACACCGAGTCCAACCCATCTCGGACAACTTTCTGAAGGAGGGAGCGATGGTGTCTAGCCCGGTGTACTTCTAGTAACGTCAGAATACCTCTGGTTCGCAGAACTCGTACACAATCCTTTGCCTACAGGGGAAGGAGATGATAATGTAGCAATGGCAGAATGGTTGACAGGGGAAGCCTGGGCATCCGGAGAAAACCTGCCCAGATTCCGCTTCGTCCTCCTCAAAACCCTCTTGCGGCCGCTGGTACGAGGCGAGCAATCTAACAATGCTATGGCGCTGCCTTAGGTGCAACTAGTAAGGTAGCAAAGCTTTTTGTTTAACTCTTAACTCTATTAAATTTTTCCTTCCTCGATTTTGTTGTTGAATTTTAAAGAAACGATAAAGCCCTATGTTATTTTGTGTATTTCTTGCATTGAAAAATAAGGAAGCAATTCATTTTTCTGCCATCAGTACTCATTATTGAATAATATTAAAATCGCAAGAGTCGGTAGGACAAACATAAAAGTTCAACGTGAGCGACAGGAAACCGTTTAAAAATGCTTAGACCTGCTTCAAATACTTGGCTCGGTTAATGGAGTAAGTTGAATGTATTGAGCGCAGAATCGGCGAGGACTTTTTTTATAGGCAGAATTTCAGAAAACATGTTCATTTTATACAAGAACGTTCTGAAGTAAAGCATATGCGGATCAAAAATTATATAAATATTGTTATAATGTACTAATGAAAATTTTAATACTTAGGCTCTGAAAGGAAAACACAAGCATAGATTAAAACATACGAGTAGAAGCAATGGGGATAAAGAGAAAGAGGTGTGAATCATAAAACATTGTAGAGACAATATAAAGAAGAAAACCTAACATATACTTACGAAACCTGTACCTCGAGATTTAAGTGTAAACAACCGAAAACGATAGCGTCATAAATCCCATCAAATATTGCTTGCACAAGAGGAAATCTAAACCTGACTTAGATAAACTAGGTCAGATCGAACATAACAAGAAGTAATGAGGACATTTGCTTTGTCATTTTAAATAAGCTTGAGCTGCATTTGTCTAACCTCCTGCCCCAGCAAGAATTTATAGCGTGCTTTGCAGGATTCTGAACGGATGCGAGATGTGTGCATGTATTTGAAAGAGAGAGAGAGATCCAATAATTGAAGATTTTCTTTGCATCAGATTTGGGTAGACTCCACTACTTTCTCTGAAGAAACTTACTTCTGGAGTGTCGCGAAAGAAGTAGCACCCAATTTTGTTCACCTGTCCTCCCATTTATTTCTTCTATCCCTGAAGTTTAAGATTTATACTAACCAATACAATTTATTGGCATCTAGACCAACCCTTAAATGGGAGATTAAACGAAGTGTGGTGGATAAGGGAAGTCGAGAGGGTGCAGACTCAAAGGGGGATGCTAAGAGAGGGTTCGTGGGCAAGAAAGACTGCGGTAGTTCTTTGGGAGGAATAGAAAAAATGGGAGAACGTACGTCGAGTTGTGAATAGATAAAGCAATTTAGTGTATGTGTGTGTGTGTGTGTGTGTGTGTCACCCACCGTATGGCACTTTCCTTCAGGTCCAGGGCTAGATGACGCACAAGAAATAGGGACCGTTTTCATGGAAGGGGGAAACAGACACTTTAGACTATCCATCGTTATAGCTTCTCCTCCTTTACACCATCCACTTGGCCCGGAGATTTATTGTCTTCGTAACCAATGTGACGTGAATCAATCACTTGAAACCTACTCTGTTCCTCATACAGGACACGAGAGCCCCAGGTTTCCGTGGTCGCTTACCCCCGCCCACCCTCTTCGCCTGGCTAGTTGCGTTACATTTCTCTACTCTTAATTAATTGCGTACCATCACAAAACGTGCTAGAGCCACAAATATAAACAAAAATAACGCTGCTACATTGTAAAACAATCACATACGGTTAAATAACAGAATTAATTACATCGGTGCTTACAATATCGAATACGTGTGCTTTGCTTGCCAAATGGATAGCGCCATGCTTAATTGGGCGAAAGGTTTTCAATCATTAGTAAGGATAATGCCTGTGGATTTTCAGAATTAGAATCTGCCACATTTAAAGAGCATATCTATTATCCAAGTTTTCTATTTGATCATAGTAGAGTAAACTTCAAAGTGGATTTAAATTAAGCAACTAACCAACAAGAAAACGTTAATACTCCTTGTCGCTTCAATAACCTGAGATACTATCAGAATAAAAAATTAGGGTTATTGCTCAGGATCGGTAATGACAATCTTAACGTTGAAATGAAATACACAAAACTTATGAAGTTACATGTGACGACTGCAAACTATTACAACCTATGATATAGCAGTATGCACAATACACTATTTGAAAGAGAGAATTATGAAGTTAGGCCGTATCAAGCACATTAAAATGAGGAAATCAGAAATGTTTGAACATTAGCTTATATAAAAATATGTAAATGTTGCGAACAGATAAGTAAAATTCATTATGAAATATAGTGTGTAGGAGAACTAGAATGAGCCATGAAATATACCTGAAAGAACAACGTTTTGGGAGTCAGCGACAAATGTGTGAAATGGAACACGATTGACTTTGTAAGTTAGGAGAGGTGAAGTACGCTAATAAACACTGCATAGAAGTAAAATGGATTAAAATTCGAAAGAATGTGTGAGGCCAGTGGAATGAAGTAAATCATGCGAATAGACTTTCATTTGAACAGGGTGCGAGGAGAGCAACCCATGGTCTGTAGAAGAATTGAGTGAAATGCAGTCATTAAGAAAGTGGTTGATCATCCTTTGTAAGAGTTATACGAGTTGGCTGTCTATTCTCTCAGTTCTGGCCACTGCGTATCGGCAAGCCGTTGATGGACACACCCATCTTGTTGTTCTCCTTTACCGCTTGAAAGGCGCTAATTTGCGTGACATTCTGTCAAACGTTATTGATCACCAATTGGCTTTGCGGTTTCCTTCCTTCTAAACACCACTTTGCCATTCATCAATACATGGAACGTAAGTAATTATTACAGTTGTTCCTCGCCTGAAGTTTGTGGTTGCATGAAAGTATCCGTGTTTCTGAGCACCGGTAATGAGCGTTTCGCTTTCTGCCTTTTCACGATCATAAATATCATTCGCATTCCCCCGCGATTATTCAAACTTTCAAGTAACGTTTGCAATAGAAGTGGATTTACAGGCATCTGGAAATCCACTGGATGCCTGAGAAGAACCGTGTGTAACGAGACATGTGGCGCAGTTGGATATTTAGCCATTATCAGTTGTCAGAATTATTTTTCAATTTTATGTTGACTTTAAAATAATACACACACGCGCGCGCGTACGTATATATATTGGATGACCCATATAAAGTGTTTCAAGCCAATAAGTCTTAAACGGACCACTAAAATCAAATGGTGACTTTTTCTAAATGCATTGCAAAAACGGGCCTCATAATAGTGCCATGGGCAAAACTTAACCTCCCTATGGGGCTCCGGTGAATAACTTCAGAATCTTAATTGAAATCAAGATATAATTTTTAGATATTTAGATAGCCATCAACAAATCAAACAACTTTCTTTCTTTATTATTATTATTATTATTATTATTATTATTATTATTATTATTATTATTATTATTATTATTATTATTATTATTATTATTATTATTATTATTATTATAATTATTATAAAACTAAATGTTGAGGAATTATAGAGCGTTAAAAAGATACGTTTTATAGTGCCAGAAGTTTCCCGTATAAGATGCTTAATGTAATCTTTTGTTGAAGGTATGGTAGGCTTAAATTTTGTATAACATAGCCCCATAAAAAGTAATCTAAGGGTGTAAAATCAGCTGAGCGGGTTGACCATACAACAGGCCCAAAACATCCAATCCATTTATCGTGGAAATTGCCATTTAATAATTCACGCGTACATTTTGCGAAGTATGGCGGTGCCCCATCTTGCTGGTACAGTTTCTGTTCCAAGAGTCTTGGTAGTTCAACTCCTAATAGCTAACAGAATTTTAGAATTATCCTTTCGTTCCAATGATTTCTTTCCGAATTCACAAACTGTATTGAGTGATGTATAAGATACACTATAAACGCTTAAAATTTAATTTTAGAGGAAACAATTTAAATAAATCTTTCTTAATCTGTCGAGGAGTATCTAAATGTCTAACTTTATTCTATCATTTCATTTACAATTCTGAAGCTAACCCCCCTCCATAATCGCATTAATGGCCCACTGAAGCTTCCCCTGGCGGTATTATGTAGGCCTCTACCTGCAATACCACCACGGGTGGCCGAGGTCGTTAAGGCACGGACTCGTGAGCGGGAGGTCTGAGTTCGAATACCGCCAGGACCGTCCTCCCTGACAGAGGTTTTTTCCAGGTTTTCCCCCGTCCTCATAAATGACAATGCCGGGGATGTACCCTAAACTTAGGCCTGGAACGACTCCTTCCTTAAAAAAATCCTTTCCCAATGTATCATTTCATCTCATGTATCATCAGTGTCCATCGCTTGTGGTGCCTCTGTAGCAAAAATGGGCGTTAAACACCATTTATTCATTCTACCTGCAATACGTTTAGAAGGCAACATTACGTTATATTGTTCCATTTAGGAGTAATTGCCTTGTAACGGTTCATATGGGCCACTCTGTGTATAATATATACATATATTTGAATAACATATAATGAAGTCTTCAAACCAAATAGAAAACGTTTAAATAGTAATGAAAAATTTAACCGTGCGTCATCAATTGAAATTTTGCACAATTCTGATTAGTGTGCTCACATGCATACACACAAAATGTTAAACGTTAGTGTTATTTTTCTTATTGATTCGACTATCAATAAGCAGAATGTCTAAAATTAAGCAATATATAATATTAGGAGGAAAATGTTTATAGCTTACAGCTGGGAGTAGTAAAACGTATTTCTTTCATGAAGAAAAAATGTACTTATAACATTGACTTTTAATTTCAGGGCTTTCGTAGGTATTAATATCGCTTTAATATGAGTCCAAGTTTTCGTCATATGAGCTTTTGCGTTCAGTTTTGAAATATATACATTGAGATTATTTGAGTTACGGACCGACAGAGCAGGCTGCGTATTGGGAGAAGCCAGTCATCAAAGCCTTGCAATGAATGAGCAGGTAGCAGGTAGTAATCATTTGAGAGAGGCTTTGTCAGGTTGTGCGTTCGTGTGTTTCTCGGTATGTAAATTGTTCTTCGTTAGTTATGTTACTACGTCATATAGGTAGTATTGAATAATGAGGTTTTGTGTGCAAACGGATTCTTACATGTAAGTGATTAGATTTGAAAAAGAACATCGTGTTCCAGGTAGAGAAACTGTGTGCCAACCTGTTGAATAGAGAGACAGGACAAGACAAGGAACATGTTCCGAACCACCTTGTTTCTATGGAAGAAAAATTAGATGAAATACAGGAATTTCTTACGTAATTGCCGGTAACGTATGCAACTGATAAGCATCATTTTCAACATGTCTTATAACACATGTTGCAGTTTATTATTATTATTATTATTATTATTATTATTATTATTATTATTATTATTATTATTATTTTATTTTTTTTAAATTAGTATAGTTTTATACTTTCAGTAAAATATAAATAAGGAAATAAAAACATTGACCTTACTGCTGCGACTCATATCTCCTCTTTTTCCGGTTGTGGTGGTTGCAATAAACAGCTGCGCGGCCCATAACTCAAATAACATCACTATAGATAGCCTGCGATGATATGACATGAAGAATGATTTTTGCCAGACTATCATCATACAATACCTGTAAAATAGTTTCATGTAAGATGTTTTCGCGTTATACCTAGGTAGCTTCCAAATAAAAGTGAATAAATTTGGTAATATCAGGAGCTGTTATCTCAGCACGTGCTACTACATATTTTTATTTCGGTGGGAAAATCTCGTTACGTTTATCAGACCATTGTTTGCTTACCAGCTTCCTTTTATAAGTACGGCTTTTTTAATGTCTGTTCCCTTACAAATCGATTCGTTCTATGAGCAAGATTAAAGATGGCAGTTGCCTATCCGATCTCCGATATTTGGTATCACTAAGAGGCGGAAATAAAGTTGACTGTCTTCAGCAGAACCTATTTTCTTTCAAACTTTTTAAAATGAGTTTAAGTCGAACTCATGGTGATCTAAAATATTCGAAGCATGAATGTAATGGGATGGTTAGGGACTGCATCGGAAATTCTTAATACTTCAACATATTTATCATTCACCACTTCTCCTCGGTCAGAGCTACTTCCTGAAGTATGTTTATTTACTTATTTACTGAAACGTTGTTTTAGGTTTTATTATACAACCTCGCTTTAGGCTTAATAACTCAGTAGTTCTTTCATGATATAATTATACAAGTAAGGGTTCGACTCTTACTTTTTGTCTTCTGCCATAAGTCTATATTTCTGAGCATTTAAATATAATTAAAGGGGGAAAAATTTATTCTTAATAGGTACTCACAATTCATCCACATAAAAATGTGTCCAAAAAATATATGTGCCTTTACGTAATTTTATTTATTTTTCATTTTATACTGTACCATTTGCACGTTATAATCTTGGCGTTTGCATCGATGATGCAGCAAAACAGGCAACATTTTTAATTTATTAAGATGTGTTTTAATCAATTTACTTTAGGGGCTGACAATATCAGCAAAACTGAATGCAAGTCGAGCTACGAAAACAAAATGTTACATACACATAGCTTACCAAATTTTTTCTGAAAAGTTCATGATAAAAGTAACTATCACATAATTTCCCAGCAGTATTTGCATTTACTACCTTCGTTGAAGCAATAACGGTAATAAGGAACTAATTTGTGTCTGTTGTAGTAAATTTTAACATTAAATTATGTACAACACAATGGCATGGGATTACGTTAGTGTAAAGGCCGAACACTTCTTAAACTTATATGTTAAAAAATGTTTTTACACTTTAGAGAAATCTACAGAATGAACGGTTGGAATTGTCAAATTCAAGGCAGAATTTCAACTTTTTTGCGTTTGTAGCGTAACTCATATTGTGGTACATTTGTTTCATTTAAGAGCGTGTTCTAAGAGAAATCCACCTCTCTTTTTCTTCGTGGAGTCACTGTCAGGCTACGTACTTAATAGTAGTCAGTGCACTTTCAGGTATTTAAAATACGGAGCACATACTTCATCGACCAAGGGAAGATTTAATCTGCAGTTTCTTTGAAAATGTTATAATTTCCTTCACTCCCAATAAGAGGAGAAGCATTTAGCGAAATAAATAAATATGGATGAATCCTGGTGCAGGCAGGCCTCATTTGTGCAGTTCTTTTCAAAAGAAGCGCTTTATTTCGACTTCGGAACAATTAACGCCGAGGTACTGTCGTCATTCAAAACATTCCCAGCTTCAACAAACAAGGTGTTGCGCTCTCAATGATTAATTGAGAGGGGACGAACATCAACCAATCCCTTTTTTATACTGTCTTCAAGCTAACAAAGCTGGCTTAGCCCTGGTTTCCATCACAGAAGAAAAATGAAAAATAGAAGCGTCACTGGGAAAAGTAGTATGGTGATGAGGTTCTTTGATGATTGGGTTAAGGTCCTGGTGGAAAACAGTGGGGAAGCCAAGAGTACTTTTTCCTTGAAAAGAGTTTGATTACAACAATAGGTATGGGTGGTGGTGGTATCTGCTCCCGTGCAGTGGATGGAGTGGGGTTTGAAGGATGCTGATTTCCTCCCAGAGATGCGTCTGTGTTTGTTGCTGCCGCTGTTGATGCCGGGGAGAGGGGGTAGAGTCCCGATAATGACATTATCCCGGCAAAGCCTAGTTCTTTGTTTGCTTGTCTATCTCACCAACCCCAGACTCCTCACTGAAAAGCAAGCCAAGGAGAGGAAAAGGGAGGCAATGGGACAAGAAGAAGAAGACAAGAGGTAACGAAGAGATTAATAAGATAATGCTCGCCTGTAGTAGTTGGCGTTGCAGCGGGGGGAGGTTAAGGCCCGAGTCCCGAACTCATGCCGTTACAATGGCATCGCAGTAATTATAGGTATGCTGCTGCTGTGTGTGTGTGTGTGTGTGACGTTACTTCCCCAACTCGCTCTTCGTTCGCTCCCAGCCTTATACCTATTAAACTCTCCCGAGGAACAAATTCAATAACCTCGTTGTTAGCGAAGGAACAAAAATATTTGCCAATACCGTCCCAGCCAGTAGAATCCATCCGCAGCTGTTTTCATTTATCCGTCTCTTGCTCTCTCACATATACGTCCCTTCCCACTCATCATACCATTCCCTTGTCATCGCACTCGTACATTCCCAAGAGAAGAGTGTTCCTACTACGACCTCCCTCTAGACCAAAAGCGGCGCACGCAACTGCAAGATTTGCACCCACCTCTATCACTCCTTCATCCACCGCCGGACAAACTAATGCTAAGCATTCCAGCGATAGAAACCTCGTCAAAATGCATCCCGCTGTTGGAATGCCGCCTTCTCTTTTCTAGTAAACGCAAGGCAAATTAAATTTCTTGTGTCTTTACGTGCTGTAGGTATTTTCCATTAATTATGATAATTCAGGTTTCCTGACCACCAGACGCACTAAATAATTCACAATATTATAAAACGCGATAGTATTAAGAGCAAATAAAATGTCTGGCATTGCTGCATATTCGTTCGAAAGTTTTCAAAACTTTGTAATCGCAAAGGGCAGCAACAGAACTTTAGGAACTTATATTTTTTTGCGCTACTGGCGATTCAGAACTTGGTGCTAAAATTGGGATCAAGTAACTTCATGAATATACATTTGTAATACACGAGAGCAGTTTAAAAAGTCGCGATACATAGTACAGCCAGTCGGCGGTTAAACTTCGTGTTGCTGCCGGTATTTTCTTGTGTAGACTCGCGGTGTCTAAAGCGTTTCCCCATTTTAAAGCTTACATACAACGTATTAAATAACAGAGTTTTGTACTCTCCCTATTTACCATAGGTGCTGGATATGTTGCCCATTTTCCGTGAGGCACTATATACTTCTTTTAGTAAACTGTCACTAATGCACATCGGTTCTCCATTATTAATGGACATGATTTCCTTTGAATGTTTATTTTAAGTTTCTCCAGTACGTGAGGGTTAATTCAATAGACTATTTTGAAATTTCCCACAAAAGTACAAACCGAAAGATATGGTGAACAAGTAGGTAATAAAACAGGACCAGTAATTTGGTGACAAAATTTATTGCGCAATTCCGTCATGAATTGATGAGCAGTCTTCGATCTTTTCGTGTTGGGACCGAGCTGCAGGGAAATGTACGCCTAAATGACTGTCTCTTTCTGCCACACCTGATGTATGCCGTGAAGGTGAATATGCGGCAACGCAAAGAATGTCTTACCATTGCTCAACACTATTGCACCATTTAATAAAAGCTCGAAAGGGCCACACAAACGCGCGACCTTGTTAAAACCCCCCCTCAACTTACTGTAATCTCAGCGTGCAATCTCAGCAATGGAGGGGTCAGGCTCACTGGTCGGCCGATCTAAATTGCGGGACTTTTAAACTGTTCTCACTGCATTTGGTGAAATTGGTCATAAACAATGGGAAAACATCAAAGGATTATTTTTCAAGCAGCACATAACTCAATAGAATAAATATATTATAAATAGAAAAGGGACAAGAATGTGAAATGAAAAAATAGGAAAAACAATTTATTCAAAACAGATTGCTTACAAAATTTGTAAAATTAAATGTAGATTAGTATTCATGGAACTGATCTATTAGTAGATCAGTGGAGGACAGTATCATAGTACAACCTTTCTCGTATAAGGCAATGAAGCACTTAAAATTGTATATGTTAAATATACAAGGAAAATAAACATCATGAACAAAGAAAAGTGGGTAAATATAAACATTTATAGTTTAAGTAAATGAAAAATAAATATGTACATTTAATGTCAGCAGGAAAACGCAGAACGAAAAAGAGAAAAGCACCTAGGCCAAAAATGAAAATAATATGCAATTATTGAAATGTAGTGATGTTATTGCACAAAAAAAGAAGGAAAGGTAGAAATTTCAAAACGCTGGAAAATAGTAAAGATAACTTATTTATTTAAAAAAATAGCGAAAGAAATTAATGTAGAAAAAAACGAGGAATGAGAATGACAGTATAAAACGTTTATGCAAGGACTGTTAGACGCAAAACAATGCCAAAATATGTTAGAACAAAGTGGCTTTCGGAGTGGACTTAAAAATTAGTTCTTCATATTGTATAAAAAAGAAGGGAATGTAATCTACAAAGGCTTTATTTTATTGCTTTGAAAAAAGCATTTGACCAGGTGAATAGAATAAATTAGGCTTCCTGTAGGACAAACGAGCCTAAGTAACAGAATTACCAAACGGGGTTACTCGAACGATAATGCTAGGGAGGTCCTGGGTTCAAATTCCTTCAGCCGGTCATCCTGATTGCTTAGGAATGAATGCTGTTTAACGCCCGTTTTTGGTACAGAGGCACCACAGGCGATGTACACTGATGATACATGAATGAAATGATATATTGGGAAAGGATTTATTTTTTAAGGAAGGAATCGTTCCAGGCCTAGGTTTAGGACACCTCCCCGGCATTTGCCATTTATGAGGACTGAGAAAAACCTGAAAAAAAAACCTAAGTCAGGGAGGACGGTCCTGGCGGTATTCGAACCTAGACCTCCCGCTCACGAGTCCGCGACTTAACGACCTCGGCCACTCGTGGCGGTCTGATTACTTAGGTGAGTGCTTCTTTCCGCTCTACACTTTCACACAATTTCACTCCGTTTGTTGTGTAACAGAATGGAAAGTAACCGAGTGGGGTGGGCTGGAGCGGTGTGACGGTGGCTAGCGCTTTGGAAATGTTTCTGCCCTGGCGTCTGAAAGGCTGGAATTGCTTGGAGGGAGAGGGGCTTCGCCGATTTCGGGGTTTCTAACTCAACCTCTACGTTTGTTCCACACTGCCTATTCTGTCCCTCATCACCTCCCTTCTTTCCGAAGGTGCCCTTACCGGGGGCGTAGGTACAAACAGCCAGACATTGAGCGAGGCTGAAGTACCGAAACATATTCCTCCGTTCTTAACAATCCAAACCCTACCTTAATATAACTCAAGAAATTTTAACAAATAAAGGCATTTGACTCTATATCGTAATTTTATTAATGACATCATCCAAAAACAGAAATGCTTTTGCAATTTGCGAATAAATTTCATAAATTACGTATTATTTTAGTTATAATATAACCAAATTAAAGGGATTTACATTGTACTCATGTCAAATGAAAATATTAGGTGCAATTATTAAATGTCATTGTAATTCACTGATAAATGGTATACTTTAATAAAGACTTGTTGCCACATATTTCATGATTTCAGCAATTGATTGGCAGATTTCTTTAAAGGAACAAAATGTGTAGACCAGTAATGCTTTTACAAAACAATTTCAACAAAATTTATGTTTAATTTCTAGACACCCGGTATAGTTATTAAAGTGAAAAGCAAAAAAACCAGTTTCAAACTTCAATCCAAAAATGTGGCAATTTGGGAAACAATCATTAGCCAAATTAAAAAGTAGTTTTATATACAAAATTCGGCGAATTAGTTTCAATTTTTAGTTATCTATGCTGCAAAATAACATTGGCATGACATGGTGGCAAATATTAACACTACGTTACAGATATCGGTGTATATGAAGTACCGGCACGAGCGAAGGATGTTAAGGCACGAACTCGTATGGGTTCAATTTTCGCCAGGATCATCCTCCCTGACAGAAATTTATTTCAGCTCGGTTCTCATAAAAGATAAATGTTGGGAAAATGCCCTCAGCTTAGGCTTGGAATGCTTCCTTATAAAAAAATCCTTTCCCAATTTATCATTTATCTCTTCATTGTCCACGGTCTGTGCCTAAGTAGTAAAATAGGGCGTTAAACACTATTAAAAGTATATTAATATTAGCATTAATAAACTGAAACATGACTTTAGAAAAGCATGGCCACACGGTCCTACGTATGAAAATGAAGCATAGTTACGTAAAATGCTAGATCGGATACCAAGCGTAGAAATTAGTTTCTTAAGAAGTTTGTTTGACTTGATTTATATAAGGGCGGTCTTTAACATCTCAGGTCATCAGCGTCCCATTCTATTCAGGGCGTGAAACGGCTGACAAATTTGCTTAGAGGCCTCTCTTTTCAGATTTGAGGTTCATTTACGTGCCGTAAATCTACGACACGGGACCCATGGCTTTACTTCCCTTCCGAAGGAGCCATGCTTATGATTTTTACGCCGAAAAAATCCATCGGGCTGGCCAGGTTTGAACCCGCGATCTTGGGTTCAAATCCAAGTTTCTTAAGAAGAATAAAAAGATATCCTTAAAGGACGACATAGCATATTTAAGTAACCATAGGTTTAAGATTATCCAAGAATACAAACATTAAAAGAATGTACTAATTTATAACTAGAAATCATTGGAGAAAGGAGACTTGGGAGGACGAGGAAAACAATTTAAATTTTTGCTGTGAAGACGAAACAAAGCATGTGGTAAACGGTGTGATATTTTTTATAAGTGTTTAACTTCCCGATAATTGCCAGGTCTTTCCTGACGATGAATAGAATGAATGAAATGATGATGCAAATGAGTCCAATGCCCTTAGCATCTAATGTATCACGATATTCACCTTTTCAGGGTGAAATGTCCCAATCGGGGATTGGGCGCTAACCCGCAAATTGACATGCAGATGCACCAGCTTCTGAACCACGACGGTGAACAGAAAAATAATACTGTGCATCGCCATAATGATGATGACGATGCACTTCTGTCTTCACGTAGCTTACGTAAATATAAGTTTTACGTGAACTACTTCCTATTGAATGGAGCAGAAGAGCACAACTATGTGATTCAGAAGGTAAAATATTTCCTTAACCATAATGCATACTTAGGATGAGAGCGGCATATCGTTATCAGCTTCTGACTTACACAACAAAGCAAAAATATCGGAATATTTGGTTTGTTCCTGGTGTTAATTACAGTGCTCTCAGTTCATGATGAAACAACTTCACACTTTTGCTAAGTAACACATTATTGCATAAACCTAACAAGATGTAACGATAAACATCGAAAAATATAAAAATACTCTACTAAAAGACGTTTTACTAATATTGTATTGCCATGCGTTGTCTGGACTTAATCTGCCACGCAGAACAAATGAATGCTTTATTTAAAAGGGCCTGTGATTACCTTAGTTTCTTCGACTAACCCTGTCAAACTCAGTTCTGTTGGTGTTAAGCACTTCCTCCTCATATGCTGTTATTATATAATTACCGTACCTAACTAAGCCGGAGATGATAAGGACTGGCCTGGTCCTGGTGGTCTAGTAATAGCCCCGTACATCCAGGATCGCGGGTTCAAACCCAGTCGTGATCGATGGATTTTTCGAGCGTAAAGTCTTAAGTAGGTTTGTTTCTTAAAGGAAGTAAAGCCTTTGGTTTATGGCATCTAAAAGAACTTCAGGCCTGAATGAAGAGATCAATGAACAAAAAGTATCGACTGATTCACACCCTGAATGGAATGTTAATGACCATTCGGCCTAACAGAACCGAAGGAATGAAATTATATGAGATGTGAGCGGAAATTTCGGAAAAATTATAGATCATCGCAGTATGCGCCTAAGCAACCAGGAAAACCACGAAAAATTGGAATGTCAGGATGTTCTGCCCCAAGGGATTTAAACCCGAAATCTCCCGAATGCGTGTCCCAAGCGGTACCTGCTCGCTCTGTAATATGTTCATGTGTTGGAGTTGATACATTATGACTGTAATAATGGATATACAAACAGAAATAGAGTAAATAATTTTCTTTAATGTTTTTATTACTCAAAACGTTTTCACATATTCAGTTGAAACGTTTTATATTCATTATTTGAGTTCGGGAAATTAAATTTGACATCACCGAGCTCAGTAATGTTGTCATAGTGTTAATGTTAACAAAGATTGAAAAAGTGAGCAACGCTAATTATGAGCGTGTTTTAGTAGTGAGCTTATGCAAACAACCATATTTTGAGTACGTTCAATTGGTGCGTTTTAAATTTACAAGTTAGTTAAGCAGATAGATCATTAAGCAGTAGTTTCATATGTATTTAGGCTTTTTGTTCCCCTTATTATCATTTATAAGTATGACACTAATTTTCCTTCACGAAAGAATCGGAGCGTGCTACAAAAGTTTCATTTCTTAACTTCTTAATAAACTTTTTCAAATGGTTCATTAGCATAACCAGACATCAACAGCAATTTTACGCTCTGTTCCAAAATGTAATCTTGAACTAAATGTCAGTTTAAATGCTTGGAAATTTTAATGTTTACACTTAAAACCGACAATTTGATGTAGGAACTGCAATAGTGTCACCCCAGTTTTGCTCGTGTTTAATAAAACATTTGCTGTCGCTATTAGTATATGCATTTTGTGAGTTTCACACCATAATATGACAAAATCTTCGAACGTCTTTCGGCTTCAACCTTAAATGACGTTTCGTGTAACTGATAGATTCTTACCATCACCTAAGGAAGCCTCTGTCTTCCACAATGCAGCGTTCTTCACCTTAACGGCTTTTAGTTCCGTCGCCTTAGGGCAAAGGTAGGGGGGGGGGGGGCAGGATAGGAAAGCAGGAGTGGACACTTCTAAGTTCTGCTTCTGGCACGTTTACACAATCCTTCACGTAAAGAGCATTCTGATTGGCTTTACGTTGCATTAGTTCCAACATTTCTTGTCAGCAAACTGTCTCAAGTATGTCGTCTTTATGACTAGCAGATTCGTGCGGTATGAGACGACACATATCTTCTCTTGGCAAAGGCAAATGCATTTCAATCGTTCTAGAGACGTAAAGATAGTTTTTTTTTATATAGTGATGTTAAAATATCTTTCAATACACTGAATGTATATTGTTATGTAGTCCTGCAGCTAAATAGACGAGGTCCTCAAATTTTACCGGCTAATAGAGGAACACCGACATGAAAATCCTCTAGTAGCCGCGCATGATAACGTGAAGTAGAAATTAGGGCACTCTTTAGAGTTGAAAAGCTATTATTGTGGGCGGTGCGTAAGATCAGAATGTTACCATTAAATTAATAAGTTATGAGTGGCTGAGTGGTGATACCTTTGTGTTTTTATCCGGAAGCTACTTCGGCGAATGTGCTTGATCTGAATTCATTTCATTGCTTGTAATGAAGTTGTCGGTTTTTGCTAAAAGTGGAAGATTTAAAACTGAAGTATTTACGATTTCACGTAAATTTAGATCCCCCCTGTTTATCAAATGCCAATCGTCACTGCAGTAGCATGAAGGTACCACGCGATTAATTCTCTTCAGTATGAGACCTGAGGGGTCTGGACAAACACAGTGAGCTATGACTGCAATTTACCATGAAACCGGTATCAATATATCTTTGTTCAGCGAATACACTGCATTTTTATGTTCACTATTCCAAGACACACATGACACCAAGGAACAAGCGCATTCTTGCGAATATATTGCTTATTCTGTAATTGCAACCCATCGTTTAAGTTTATTAATATTTGAAATGTTGCAAAGCTCACATAAACGCTACCCAGCCCTGCATTATTTCTGATTATACCCACATTGCTGCGGGCTATCCTTTAGTTAGAGCTTGGTGATGAATACACATTCGCTGCACTGAAGTAATGAACTAAACATACTTAATGTTTTCGAAATTCTATTCGTTACAGAACTTTCTGTTCCCAGAGACACGTTTTTAATAATTTGTTTTGATGTTACGTGAAGTAAACATGTTGCCAGGAAGGAAATATAATCATTAAAATGCCAGGAAAGTTAACAATAATAAGGCATGTTTTCAGTACCAAAACGCAGACGTTCCTTTGCTTGGATTCAGAGCGAGCGTAAACTAAATGTCTCATCATAATTAAAATGTAACACCGCAAAATTGTTTTGATCATCCGTTGTAAATGCAAGTTTCGCTTTTCTCAGATTTCCAAAATAAGAGTTTGCTCATATGGGCCGCAGTTCAAACATGACTCTTCCAAAGCGTTCTGTAAAATCAATAGAATCGAACTCGTTCAAGGTTCCATTAACTTCATGAAGTTATGTTGAATTACAAACATTGTACAATGATCAGCTATTAATAATGTTCATATTGCATGAGTCCGCGAACTTGAAGCCTTGAAGTTATCCTAAAACATCTGTTAGCTACAGCTAACGGTTGAAATAGCTTGGGCGAAGCATTTTAACACTAAAACTTGCTCCTTAGTCAGTTGTACCTTGAAATTACTATACCTAAAGAAAATGCACACGTGTGTTTTCAGGCTTAGCAAAATATACTAAAGCCAGAAGAGAAATTATATAACGATAATGGAACAGGTAAATTAATTCTGATATAGACCCCGGCAATGAAACAAGACTGCATTCTCCAAAAGTTGAATCGACGCAGATCCTTTTTCTGACATCCTTTTTGGCATACTTTGTTTTTTGCTGCGTTTAGAATCTTTTCTAAATTATGATTTCATCCTTGTTGCCTAATATAAAATATTAGTGGCACTGAATTGTGGAACAGCACTTCTGCGAACACTCAATAATTCGAATATCACAAACTGTAGATCCTCTATTTCCACTTAAACTAGTGTTCCAATTCTGTAAATAAGTATGCCTGAAGGTGTCTTTTCCCGAAGAATTTATCCGTTGCTCAAGAGAATAATGTCCGTGTTAGAAAAGACCAATGAATGAGTCAGTTAATTAATTTCACAATCATTGGATACAAGGCGTTAAAAAAAAGTATTTATTTTTGCTCTTGACAATGCATCTATTCTGTAAAGCATAATTCATAACTAACTCATCACTACTTTTTGATATAATTTTGTGGAAATTTGTGTTCTTATCATCTCCAGCTATTGCTCAAAGTGCTAACAAGCAGAACTTGCAAATTGATTTGCAGATGTCGGAATTTGGTTTATACAAGGAGTTAATTTACCAATATACATTTATTTTCCTTTGTTTCTCTTGCGTTACCACTCAAATGGAAATGTCACTCTCAGGTTGTATCTCTCGCTGCCAAAACAGCCTCGAGGTACACTTCATGAAGATACAAAGAGTGGAAATGATCCCCAAAATGTCATATGTCCATAACACGCTCAGCAATAACATTTAAAAATGAATGTACATAAAGAAAAACACATCCCTGCCACCGGATCCAGATAGAAACTATTCTGAGACCCACTTAGATTGTTCGGCTTTTCAATCACTATGTGTTGATTTTCGATGACTACCTTCACTTTCTCGGGCTCTGGTGACCTATTCAGTTTTACACCCTAAAACAATCATGATTCTCTACTTTGAGCTGAAAAACGTCACTGCACTGAAACGTTATGATTTCTCATGACAAATAAGTTTTTCGCCCTCAGTTGCGCAAGACCTTACTAGTATATATTTCATGCTTAAGCCTATTATATCCAATGCCGACTGACACAAGAAATTCGAGACTATGAGCCCGATAAATTGAAGATAGTGCAAATGAGGCCGATGCCTTTGGGCATCTGCCTAGCCTTGCGTTTTCAGCAAAGTGAAGGAAATTAAGGAAAAAACAGATCTAGGCAACTTATTCCTACTGGGAATCTAGCCCGGGCCTGTCAATAAACACTGGTGGCGGTGCCATTCGGCCACGAACCTTTACGTTTCTAGTTGCTCCACTTTATGCGTTCATACTGGAGACATCAAGTAATGAATTTTTACTAAATGACGTTTAGCAAACAATATGACACTTGTTCGAGAGTTCGTTAGAATTTACTTTATTTCTATCAAAAATACAATGAAAATAACTATTTTAAACTTGTCTTTGTGCCATTTGAATTAAATACTGTTTATAAAGGAAAAACATAATGTTATGGATAGCACTGTCAGTATTAATTTTTTCCCCACATTAATGGGATATATCACAAAGCTAATTCGATATTAATAAACCTTTGAAAAACTCCTTCCAAATTGCAAGTATACGTGAAATAACAGAGTGACAGTGAATTTAACTTGTAAGTGATGACATGGCTCTAAGGGGTAGAAAGACTGGCATCATCCCCCCCTTTTTATAGTTAATATCAGAATTATGAATCACCGGGTTTCATAAATTGATTCTGAATTATAATTAAACGGACAAGAGCGATAAGTTTCACCACGTTTGGGTTAACTTTAGGTAATAGATCTCCTCTTACTTATCATATCATTAAAAATTGGCTACCTTGCCTTAGAAAAAATCGGTTTTGCGTTTCGTTTGGTACAGATCAAAGTACCAGAAAATATCAGCTGCTAGGTGTTAGACAATTATGACAAGAAACGCTCAGTTACGTAAATAGTCAAGTATCAATATTGTGGCACGCATTCTCTAAATCAAGTATATTAAACTATTTAAATGGCAACAGACCAATATTCGTATTATTCGCGTAATATTCGATAGGAACGGTTGTCTCCTAATCGACAGATTACATGAAAGTATGGCCATACACCATACAAAATTTGATTTTCCAGGAGGAAGTTACAAAATCTCGTATTAAGTTCTACCCTGTTGAAGTTCTTTTTATTTTATTTACACGTATGGTACACTTCATTTGTTTAAGTTTTTCCTCACTCTTCACTCCAGAGAGATTTTCCTTTAATAGTTTTTCAGATAAGGAATGCCTAAGAAAGCAGTATTCTTGTAGTTTCAAATACTGTTGCTTTTGGAATGTTCGCGGTCTTCTGGCGCAAAGAATTTCTAGAAATAATGTGTGCCTCTTTCAATTCCCAGAGCCTAAAATTGATGGTTGTCGTTTGAGGATACTCTCTCACATCGCATGTTTCTTGCTGACTAATCACCAAGTCAACGGCGCTCATCATCAAATCTTCTGTTAATCCTTCTGTTCTCAACCCCATCCCTCGACTCGTTCGCAAGGCGTTACTTTTTCTTCGGCGTTTGCATTTTATGTGTCATCTTGCTTTGTGCACCAGCTCTTTTCCACTGCGGTGAAGTTGTAATTGTGAATCTGCCAAGAGAATGCGAAGAACAGGCAGTGGCGTTGCGCTAATCTTGAGATTGCACAGGGAGTATAAGTTAACTACTTATTGACAATCGGTGCCTTAAGGTGAATGATAGTAATAAGGTGAATAAGCTCATGCCATGTGCCGACGATTATGTAAAAATGTGTGTTTATTCTATTCAGTATAGCCTGTATATATCTATTTTTGTATCACATCGTAGAATACTATCAGCTGGAATATAGGACAGTTTAACTTACTTTGTTCAGCTCATTTTTGGTTTTAAAACTCCTTTGTGCGTCTACATCGTTTCATTTTGTGAATTGTGCGCTTTACTATCAAGTGGCTTGCTGGTTACTTTAAACAATATATCAATCTCATCAAGGTGAATAAATTAAAAATATAATATTTAAGAGTATAAAAATATGCATTATTAAACTTACAAAACAAACCCCGAAAGAAAATTAGTTCTATTATATGAGAGTAATTTGAAAAGTTTGCAGTAAGTCGGCAAAAAATGATTAACACTACAGAAAAATTAAGTTATATTTGAGCAACGTAAATGCAAATAGATTATGCTCCATTAGTAATGACATGAGTACACTGAGCTGACTGAAAGTTGAAATATGAACCTGCCACTAGAATATAGAAGTGTAAATGTGTTTGAAAACTCATTCATCAAAAGAGTAGGGCTTTTAAATAAAATTCCCTGCAAAGATAACAGTTTTTATACAAAAAGTACATATTCAAGATTTCAGATGAACCTTTCATTTGTGTTTAAGGAGCCTGCAAGACTATAAATATAATTTTGGTAAACGATTGTGTGACATTCATTTTTCGTTTTTACAGTGGTGATATATAAAATTCAGTATTTGCTAAAATTTGTTAAAAATATTAAATGTATTCACATACACATAAAATTGTCTTGAATTTATATTACAATAGGAATAACAGTTTTAAAATGTTTACTCGTTACGAAGTAAATAATTGGGAATCCTTTTTAATAGAAGAAAGGAATTTAATGCTTTAACAAAACACGAACATACACAAAAAGACTCAAGAATTTTTAAGGACAGAAGTTTTTAGGACAGAGTTTTAAGCAGAAAGTTGTGGGTGTACAAGAAATACTGATGAAAATAATAGTGGTAATTAAGACAGAGGCTATAATTGGGAGATTATGTCGAGGTCTGAATCTTCCAAATGTTTGTAATACTGAAGACACGATTTCATTCATCAGCATTTAATTTTGGTATTACAGTTTTTGCAGGAATTTGCAACAACCTGTTTCTTATAGTACATCAATATAAATGCTCTAGAAAATGAAAAATTGTGGCCTGTATCGAAAAGTTTGTGTCGTTGCTCTACTTTGCTAATAGCATGAGAATACGCACGCCACTGTGGTGTAGTGCAGGAGGGAGATGAGCGCCTTTACATCCATGTCAAGAGCTCCTGGCAGTACCCCTTGGATTGGCCTAATTGTGTGCCGCTGTCAGGCAGGCACCCTCTCGTTCAACTTCAGTCAACTAAATCCGCTTCTTGACACAAAGAAGTCTTTCCTTTGGGTTTGTAGACCTTGCTTCTTCTCCCCTTGACCCTAGAGAACTCCCATGACTTTCCTTCATCCACCCTCTCACCTCTGACCCCCTCTGTTTCCGACACGCCCCTCCCCACCCCATTCCAACCCTAACGAAACGAATAGTTAGTTTCAATTTTTACAAATGCTTACTTGACAAGGAAGTTTTGTGACTAGGAGTAACAAGGTGTCTCCAAGGAAACAAGGTTAGGAATTGGGAATGGAGGTGGGCCAAACGAAGGAGTGAAGGAAAAGAATGATGACTACAAGAAGGACGAGTTGGTGGTTGTTTTATATTGACTGAACAAGGCAAAAAGACAAAGAAGAGAAGGAGGAGGAAAGTGTGTGCGGATGGATGTAGATCAAGCCCCGCAGAAACTTGATTCACCGCTCTTCTAGAAGATCGTTGGTTGGATGGGGTGGTTTCGAGGCGGGGAAGATCTAGACACAGCTGTACCAACTTTATTGAAACGCATTAACCCGTAGGACCAATTTATATGATAATGAAGATTGTTGCAGCACAGCTTTATGCAACTAGATACAAAAAAATAACCTTCAGTCTCCCCGTTTCTCCTTCGTTGGCGAATTGATTATAGGCTTCACATTCACTTCTGTGCTTTGTTGGAACACAGACTCTTCCATGACTTCAATTGGCAACAGTCCACTAAAGAAAATGTTACTGTGTCGTATCGCACTAAAAGACAACATTGTTTTGTTTCATATTTTGCATTTCTGCTTCTCTGAATGCTTCTTTGTTTTACCTCATTTAGTTCCTTAATATTTTCGCCACGGGAGAACCCCTTTTACTTCTCTTAGACAAATTATTGAAATGTCATATTTATCATGTTGCGAAATAGATTTTTGGAGATCTATAGTGTTTACATTTAACATACTTCTGCATCACTATTCTCAATTTCTTAATTGATATAGCACATAAACATAAACCGCTTCTCTATACATGTTCTTGTTGTTTTGTAGATTTATTAGAAATCTTCCCAACATATCTTTCCCCTAACATTTACTTCCCGGCCTTCTAATTTCATTTGCGTGCTTTCTTTAAGGATAATTATTTCACAAGAACGTCTCTTAATGTTCAAACATATATTTGGTGGCGTCCTAATACTAAAAAGTGCTTTTTGTGGTCGATAATTGTGAGAAAGGATATGTCTATGTATTTGTCTGTTAGGAGATGAAGTTGTCAATTTGATGATTTGTTGTCGACGTTGGTGACACACCCGTCCCCTTTGTAATGACACTCCGTCAGACTTAAAGGCTGCGGCCCTGTGCCGGACTCTTGTAATGGACGGATTCTTCTTTCTTGTCTCCTTTCCGAGCCCCCATCTTTTTCACTCAGCAATGTATTCTGTCTGTCACGACAGCATGACAAATCTAACAACTACCTCCATAAAAGCCTTGAGCATCTTTCCCCTCGACAGCAGCAACAGCGGCGATATGGACAGAATGGGGAAGCCGTGTATGGAGGGCTGCCGAGAAATATGGACGAGGTTTGGCGAAGCAGTGAACAAGATAGAGTCCTTCCTTGCATCTGATATCTTGTTTGCCAGTTCTTGCGGTTGGAGACCATTCGCTCGCCACAAAAGAAGATAAGTATTACTTTCTAGGTTCCTATGCTATCACAATCCCTCCCACTTCTCTTCCAGACGTTGTTGATATATGTCTCACATTTTTGCATAAAGTGGTACATTACTGAAACGTTTTAGCCACTTGAATGCGCTAATCCAAATGTAATCAAAACAAGACAGACAGGCCTGGTTATGGAAGAGGGGAAAGGATAATATATTGGTAGAACTGGCTAGGAGCTGCATCACTTGACACATCTCCAGCCTATCTCATCCTGCAACCGTTGGCAGGCAGGCATTTAGGAGTTGCCCTGCACCCCAGCCACATGCTGTCTTCCTTCAGTCAAATTCCGGCACTGTTAAAACGGCAGAAGAAGATGGAAACTGGGATTTAATGGGGGAATCTATCAGCTATGTCATGTGGCCTTAACCGAACTGTTGGCGGGGTTTGGGCAGCCTCCTTTGGATGAATAAACCTTTATATGGAGCACAAACTAAGTGTAAGTGATGAAGCCTTGTCCTATATTATGATAACTGCCAGTTTCAAACAGGGATATTTCTGCCACCATAAAACCAGAGCAAAATTAAGTAAATTGGAATTGCATTTATATTATCAGTTTTTATATTACATTGCCTGTCTGTACAAGTTTCCTCATTTTCAATCTAAAACGAAAAAAGGAAAAAAATAAAAATAAAATAAAACACATAATAAAGTATCTCTTTCATACATTTTCTTACGCCTGTCGACTTGAGTTAATTTAAAGTTAAAGTCAGATAAAAAGAAATCAGCTAGCTGACATGTGGCTATGCTCATTCTTGCCCTACCTATCTTGTCTAAATTTTGACTACTCTCTGTTTTCATTGCAGACTGCCAGATGCGCAATGTTAACGTGAGAGCAGTCAACTCGAAACGAAGGAAAACACCCTCCTCTTCGTGCTTGTGAGTCTCTTGAGTTGCAAAAACTCTCTCTCTCTCTCTCTCTTCTCTCTCTCATATAATAGTCTGGTTGCGCTTTAGAAACCCCAGAAACATTCCTTTAGCAAACAGTCTTGACTTGACATGCCTTGGTGTCCAGTGGCTTTTTACTTTTGCATGAGCAAACCCTTAATCGTACGTTTATTATTTTTTAACCTGAACCTCAGCCCATTGTGTTTTTTTTTTCTGAGCCCTTAAACAATCACTACATGTTGCATCGTGCAGCTGCTCGAGATTGGTTGATTCTAGGTGTTCCCTTCCCTCATAGTTGAATTCACTGACGGGAATCTTTCTAGTGTCTTAAAATAGTCGCTTGCAGGTGGTTTTCTGTGTTTCCCTATACAGGAACAGTGACTAGGTCAGCTTTATCAACAGGACTCCTATTAGATGACAGCACCTCCGACCCCCCCCCCCCTCTCCCACCCGTACCATTGTGATGACCGTCCTATCCTCTCCGTCTCTCGATCGCAGAGTTTCGTGTTTCTGTTCCAATCTGTCGGAAAGAGGCTGTGATATTTATCAATAACCCATCCCCTTTCTATACTAGTGTTGGCGTAAGCGTGCGTAGCAACGGACGAAATCGGTGTAATAAATTTTTCGACATGAATTTTGGCTCGTACGGTAATCAATCTAAATCCTCCTGGAGGCTGTACCTCTTTTCTGTTGTTGATGGTGGTGTGGCAAGCCTCTACACCGCTCGTTCGCAACATGCCCAATTATAACTTGAAAACAAGAAAAGTGGAGGTCCATTGCACTCAAAGCGTTGCAAATTAAACATCACCGTCAGCTGGTGGCGGTTGCTTCAAGCAAAGAGGCGGTTACTTTGTGGTAACAAGACCACCCCGTTACCTGCATGACTCAACTTGTCTTGGGGGCAAACAAAGTATTGACAGCTAAATTAGTCATGGGAAAAATGCAATCTGTTTACTAAAATTCACTAAGCATTTCAGGGGAAGATAAAACACGCCATATGAAAGCACCGGATTATTACTTTTTTTTTTTTTTTTTTTTTTAAACATTCACGCGCGCGTGGCGTTTTCATCATTGTCCCCAAATATAGAAATTCCGTTATCCTGTGATCACTTTTACCTTTCTTTATTTCTTCTTTATCTTTGTCTATGCACCTACCCACTACGGTCTTTTATCCACTTCCCATTCTTTTTCTTGACTCACAATCCAAAAGAGGAAGGAGAAACACAATGTGCTGAAACAATTTACCAGGAATGTTTTTGTAAATATATAACCAAGTACCAGTTTAGCTAATTTAAAAATTAAATCAAGTCGTCTGAAGTGTTCAGGTACGTTCACAAACATAATAGTTAAGCGTGTTTAAATCTTCATATTTTAGCCTAGTTACTCCAAGTCGACTTAATTTGTTTGTTGTAACGGTGCTTATAAATGTGAATTGGACATTAAAATTGTAGAATCTTGATATTTATTTGCTACAATTCGACTGTTTTTCACATAGGTAGATGGACAGATAGACTGATAGGTGACATTATGCAAAATTTTCGAGAAATCATTTTAATCACTTAAAAATGAATTGAAAATCTAAATTCCTTATAGAGAAACTAATTGAAAAATAAGTAAATTTTAACAATTGCGATTCTAGTTGAAAGCCTTTCGTTTAGAGTAACGCTTTAGATACAGGGTCGCTTATAACCTTTTATTGATATATTTATCTGCATATTGGATTATTATTGTTGTTATTATTATTATTATTATTATTATTATTATTATTATTATTATTATTATTATTATTATTGTAGTGTTCATGCACATATGGCTAGCCCTTAGGAAAGTTTTAATGTTTGTGTTGGTCGTGGTGATTGGCAGCTGGCTACGTGTTTAAGTGTGTATGCTCTGTTTAATACTTAGATAATGTCCGGTGTTCTTGAAAAGACTTGTTTTCTGTGTTTAAGTAGTTTTGACTAATGGTCATTTGTGTTTTTATTGGTTTGTATTTTAATTATTTTTGTATTGCAACTGTGTGATGACACGTTAGCCGATGGATGATCTGGTTTTTTCTTTCAGCTGCGCAGATTCCTCAACGCGGAAGTAAGTACATCTTATACATGTATTGAATATGAGTGCCTCTGCGTAAGTAGACATTTTTTCTAGTGATGGAAGTAGTCTGTACACAAGCTTTGTTGGAAACTTCTGACACTTTCCTCGGTTAGTGGAATCCATTAAGTTTCAAGAGCAAGTCACATGTTTTGCATGATTTTTTCGTTCTCTGCCATGTGATTAGCTCCATTCGCACAGTAGTTACAAAGAAAGAAAGGAAACTTTTTACATAACGGCTTAAAATTGGGAAAATTTATCATATTTCGCTGAGCCGAAACATTGCTCCTTTTCTGTTGTGTATTAAAAACGGATTTTTGCATAATTTTATACCGCTCTTTCCCTGTTTTGATGTGTAAAAGAAATTCCTAGAAAACTAGTGTCAGTAAAATAAATTGAACAATATGGGTTTGAAATAGAGGGCGTTTTAGCACATATGTTGTAAAATTGTAGTTAAATTAAAAACATAAGTACTCTTCAGCTAGTGCTTCCAGGGTTTCTACAAAATTAGTAGATTTTTCAAGCCCCTCACAAACCTTTCTTTTCTTATGTATAATAAAACTTTATCTTGCTTTTCCAGAAGGCCTGTACTTAGCTATAAAAGAAAATGTTGTGTGGCTTAAGTACTTTTCTTAGTTTTGAATTTTACAGCTCAGGTTTCATAGTTTTCTCCAGCAAGAGTACAATATGTACCTGTATATTTTATGTGAAATGTCAGTAGTGTTTTATGTTTAAATAAGTGTTCACTACTCGAGTGGTCACAAAAACAGCATCACTTGTTTATTAAACGTAAAATAGTCACATATTTGGAAAAATAATGTAGAACATATAATCAAGCTGATCGTTTTTTAAATTAATTTCGGCAAATTATAAGCAGCTAATTCCCATTTATCAATATATATTTATCTCTTCTACATATAGATTTTCTTTGAAAATAAGAATTTTTTCCAGTACAAACGCTGCATTTTACTCCCAAGATGAAGTACGTTTGCTCTGAAAAGCCAGATATTAATAGCTGCTCATAAAACTATTTTGTTGATTTTCAGACTGGAAATAAGAGATGGATTTTGAAGTGTTTATATTGCCTCCTAATGTTAGCAATAATTTCTTTGCTGTTGATATACCAATCTCGTCTAGGAATTTTATATATATATATATATATATGTGGTTTGTTAAACGGCAGTAAAAACGCCTCAGCCTAAATTTGTACATTAAGCGCTGTATACTTAAGCATATAACACTGTTTAAGTATATTGATGTAGGTAATATCAGAACCTAGCATAATACATTTGTTTTATTTTAATATTCCTCCATACATGACTGTTAACCCCAAGGCTCCCATCTGAGAAGAAAAAGTATGAAGACACCCTTTTTTCATGAACATATTTTATCATGTTTTTGTGCCAGAGCATATTGAAGTAGACAACTTCAAGTTAATACAGCCACTTACAAGTAAAACCTTCAAAAAATCCCAAAAGCGTATTCAGCACAATGAAAATGTAATCAATACATATCTGAACGGCTAGAATTAGCAAAATGGCTGACACTGATTTTGCTACAAATATTATTTGTAATAGGTAGACATAGTTCATGTAATGAATGTAAGCATAAAAAGTAAGTTAATATATCCTAAGAATAATTACAGGCTTCCTCTCTCACGGTTTCTTCAAGATTGAAGAGTAGTCACAGTTGCAGTTGGCGCCATTAATTTTGATTAATTAACTACTACTACTACTACTACTACTACTACTACTACTACTACTACTACTACTACTACTACTACTATTACTACTACTACCACTGCCACTGCCACTGCCACTGCCACTACCACTACCACTACCACTACCACCACCACCACCACTGCCACTGCCACTACCACTACCACTACCACTACCACTACCACCACCACCACCACTACCACTACCACTACCACTACCACTACCACTACCACTACTACTACTACTACTACTACCACTACTACTACTACTACTACTACTACTACTACTACTACTACTACTACTACTACTACTACTACTACTACTACTACTACTACTACTACTACTACTACTACTACTACTACTACAGTGTGTCCATAAATTCATGGTGCAGATTTGAACAGTCACACAAAAGAAACAAAACAAGATGGAAATGTGAAACCTTCGCCAAATGAAAGAAAATCTCTCCCAGTTTGCGCGCCTGTTCAGTACAATTCGATGTGGCTTCCGTTTGTTGTCCCACACACATCAAAATTATATTTTAATTCATTCCACACACGACTAAGGACATCAGACGCAACAGCGTGAATAATTACTCTGATACTCTCTTTTAAAACGTCAATGTCGTTGGTACAAACACTGTACACACATTGCTTGACATAGCCGCACAAGTAAAAGTCTAAAGGTGTTAGGTCCTGCGACCGTGGAGGCCATGCCTTCCATCCATCTTCCCCTTTCCACCTCTGGTGAAATGTTGTATCCAGAAACTCGCAAACAATGTTGGCCTTATCAATAGACACAGTCTTCTGTAAGAATAGTTCATCTCATCAAGCATCTGTACAGCAAACTCTAAACAGGTGGGCGGACAGCGTGTAACAACTGCAGTTTGTAACCCGTAAATTGGAGACATTTCTTTAAAACTTTATGAACTGTAGTCTTCTTCAGGTATAGATTTCGAGCACAGGCACACACCGACTTCTTGGGATTTCTTAAGTAGCTATCCCGTACAGCTTGAACAAACTCGTCACTAACCGAAGGCCTGCCTGAAAGTTTTTGGTTCAACGTGCTTCCTGTTTCCTTCAGCTGCTTATCCCATCGGTATATGTTATTCCTATGCGGTGGCCCTTCATTGTACATGCGGCGATATTCAAAATGAACATGTGTCACGAATTGATATTATGCAAGCCACAGGACGCATTGAACTTTGCTTTGCACCGTCCACATCACTAAATGACATGATTCGCTCCACTGTTGTATTGCGTCATTACCTGCGCGCGCCCAAAATTGAAATTTGTGTTTCAGAAACTGTTTGGCATACTCTTCAATGTATCTTAGGTTTCTCCTTTGGTTTCGTTTTGTTTAGCCATTATAAATGTTCAAAGCTGCACCATAACTTTACGGAAAAACTGTATTATTATTATTATTATTATTATTATTATTATTATTATTATTATTATTATTATTATTATTATTATTATTGTTATTGTTGTTGTTCTTGTGGTGGTGATGGGGGTACATTATTAAAACTTCATGGACTGTTCGCTGCTTTGAAATACAGGAAAGGTGGCTCACATTATCAGCAGCAATGATCTATTTATTTATCATCAATGAATTTGAACGGTTATTAATTTACGAGAGAAAATCAACAGTAGAATAATTCCGGCTGGTGGCTGAAAGTGAAGCCTACAATGGCTGGCAAATTCTCCATTATGGGTGCGTTGCACGTTCATATTACTGCTTTATTACTGAAGAGAGGAATTCGAGGCAATCTAGTAACAGGATGTTGCATAATAAATATGCACAATACAAAACATCACTTTATGTCTAAGCTAACGCAGCTGCTAAAGCTCAGTCTCCATAGCACAAGCTATGTTTTTAAACCAACCAATCTCCGTAACATTGTTCAGTAACACAGTATTACAGTTAGCCGCAACATCTTGTCAAGTTATCAATGAATTTTGTGTAGACTGATCTTGCAGACTATGCAGTAAACTGTATTTAATGTAGTCTAAACTGTCGGGCTGAGAATTTTTAGAAAATTCGTGTAGTTTTAGGTTTATTTAACAAAGCGCTTTAACTTCTTTGGTCATTAGCGTCCCATTCAATTCAGGACGTGAAACGGCCGGTAAATTTTATTCAGGGGCACCTTCTTTCAGGCTTAAGTTTCTTTTGCATTACGTAAATCTACGACAGGCTTTATTTCACTTCCGAAGGAAGCTATAGTACTTAAGATTTTTAAGCCCTAAAAAAATTCAGCGACTCTGGTAGAGTTTAAATCCGAGACCTTGGATCCACGATGCAAGTATGTTTACTACTAGATCGCCAGAACCGGCAAGAATAAGGTAATGTACATTATTGTGTTGCGCTTATTTTGACCTGCACAGACAATTTAGCTCCCCGAAATGTTTCATAAGGAAATAGAAGCTTAACGAAGTTTCTCCTTTCCTGGAATGTCCATAAACCAGATCGGTTTTTTTTTTTTTTTTTTTTTTTTTTTTTTTTTTTTTTTTCCCCAGCAATGTAAGAAAATATTTTTAAGCAAGCTGTTGTTGCAAAGGCTCTTATTTCCGATACCATATTATTAAATGAACTGAATGCTTTAAATTTGCTTAGAGAAATATGTTAATCGAGTCACTTGTTATCATTTAAAACGAGTTTAAAAGTTTCAACAATAATCCCCTGAGCTAAAGATTTTAATGGAGACTTATTATTTCATGTGCATTTATTATTAAGTAGGTGTTTTTGTCATAAAGTGGTTTGATTTCAAAGAAACAGGCCACCTATATTTCGAAAAAAGAAATCTTTTTTTTTTTATTATTATTATTATTATTGTGTTAATTTTCTTTGCCTTTGAAGAGAGCTCGAATGTCCCTAACCTTACCATTTTTAAATTTATTTAGAGTGAGCTGTAAATGATCAAGAATTTCATCTTTCAATAATAGAGAATGCATCGCGATGTGAAATTACCAATAAAAACTTTAAAATCAAAGAACTGATGTAAAATCATCACTTGATCATAGAAAATTGGTCAATAAATGCTCCTTTTCTGTTCAAATAAGAAAAACGTTTTTAAATATTTAAAACCAACGTAACATCCGAGGACTATACTCCGTTCAAAATAGGAACAATGTTTGATGTAAGCCTTTCCAAAACCCCTGGTAGCTATGAACATTATGACTGATTGCTGGTCAAAACATAAATATTATTGTCTATTTAATGTCAGCCGGCGGGGAAAAGGACCAGAGGTCCGCAGCATTTATAAGTGGCTCCTTATATTAATTTTAGCAAAGACACAGCGTAATCTTTTTTAAAATAATATACCCATAAGAGTGCATTGTGGGAAATTAGTGTTCGGATTTGGCAGTTACTATAAACAAGACAAAAGTAGGGTGTAGAAACCACTGCGAAATGTCCGTTAAAAGTGGTACATTGTAAATCACTAAGTAGGAAATATTATTTTAAATGTGTTTAATAAATTGACGGAGAAAGTATCTGGCGTTGCATTGTAGAACTAAGTGCTAAATTAACCGTGTATCTGTAATATGCGCGCACAGAGATTTTAAAGAAAAAGAGACAGTGAGATTGCCTGGAAATGAAAAAACATAAACCTAGACCAATGTTAGAAAAGGTAAACGGTTTTGTAAAACGTGATATTTGTTCCAAAGTATATACCTTTTCTTCTTCTTCTTCTTCTTCTTCTTCTTCTTCTTCTTCTTCTTCTTCTTTTGAGAACGAATGTATACTAAGTGCAAATATACTTCAGGATTGGTTATCCTTACTTCGCTAATATAAACTATAAGTACTTTTCACGCTTTTGTTGTAACTTAGAAAATGAAAAAATTCAGGGGTTAGGTGAACACGTGCCGCGCGGAGTAATATACGCACAATTGTTTCTTTACGGGCAATGACTGGCTATGTTGACTGAAGGTTCTATTTCCACTAAACATGTGTTACTGATCATTTTACAAAAACAAAATGTCTACAATAACGTAACAGTATTTATGAAAGTGGTTGTTACATAACAAAACTTTCCATTAAAAGTTGTCTTGCTAAAAATTTAAAAATGAGAGAGAGAAAGGAAGGAAGGAAGGAAGGGAGGGAGGAAGGAAGGAAGAAAGAAAGAAGGACAGAAGGAAAGAAAGAAGGAAAGAAAGAAAGAAAGAACGAACGAAAGAAAGAAAGAAAGAAAGAAAGAAAGAACTGTGCTTCAGAATTTTCATCCCCCTTTTTAGCCATTCTTAATGTTATATACATTTTATTTTGAAGAAAAGATAGTGAAAGTAGGTGGAATATTTTTAACCTCTACAGTGCATATAGAGCTGATAAACAAAATTTGTAACCATAAACTTTGGCTGTAAATTTGGATAGAACAAACGCTTAGAGTTTCCCTTCTAAGAGCTTGATCGCTCGAAGGTTATTGCAAGAAAATTGTAGTGAGGGCCTCTAATATAATAATAATAATGATGATGCTAATAATAATAATAATAATAATAATAATAATAACAACAACAACAAGCTTAGCATGTCTTCAGTTTTCATATTTAGCCAATATTTTTCTTGGCAGTTGGCAGAAGCTCAATATTCTCCAACATTTTAGTTTTATTTTGTTTCTACGCCTTTTTATTTCAAAGTAAATAACATCTCAAAAAACAGAGGTGATAGATGAACATTCTTTTTGCCTAGTTCCAAATTATTCTGGTTATCACAACATTTACACAAAATTGGGAAAAGCAAGTCAGAATGATATAACTTGTTTTAAGCCCAGAAATCTCAATGTGCATTTTTGCTGTATTAAAATATCAAATTCATTAAGCAATACGGAAAAAATACGCAATCTTTTGGAAACAGTTGCTAATCATGCGTGTTGTGCGACATAAAGCAATAGGAAAGCCTTGATGAATGCAAATCTTTGAATGTTGTATTATGACAGGTAATAAAACTTATCACATGCAAAGAAAGTGGTATATTTATATTTCCTAGGATAATTGTTGATGATCTCATAAAGGATATTACACATATTTCAATAAAGTGTTTATATGTAGAATGTTGCTCTACAGATGGTTTTAATATAATATGTGCTGTGGTTTGCAAGCATTACACTGCGTTACCTACAAAAAGAATTCTATTTTAAAATTTGCTAAATAAGTGATATTTTACATAGTTTATGTTGAAGTATACACGTCAAGAAAGAGATAAAGCACGAATTTCCTGACACCACTAATTACTTCGCGTTGTTAATCAAGCGACGTGTTCTCGCTTTTGATCCCTGTAGGTTAGGAAAAGTAAGACGCGGAAATTACTAGCACCTGAGATTCCAAAAGCGCAATGCTGAGAAAATCGGACAGGAACTTAACCTTGCTATTAAAATGCTTGTGGCCTAATTTGTAAATTCCGTTTGGTAAATCGAATAAAATACTTAAATTAATACAGAAAAGTGAACGTAAGAAATATTTTTAATTTTATATTATTTGCTGAATGCTCATTCTTATAATCGAGGTATACAAACAGGTGATGTAATCGTATAAGGTTCGGCAAGTGTCAGAAGATCAGCCAAATTATTTTCTATTACATTAATTAGATATCAACATGGCAAAGGGACATAAAGTAATTAAGCTATAGTAGATACAGAATAACGCTTATACAATATTATTCTATTATTACACAGTGTCCCATTTATCTTGCTTATCCAAAATAATTTGTGATATCAAAAAACGTTTGTTTGATACAAATTTTCGTTTGATGCATCAGAAAATAGTTATTTTGTGTGAGCAAAATAAGTGGTATCCCTCTATAAGCGCGCGCGCGCACACACACACACACACACACACACACACACACACACACACACATAGTTTTAAAGTAAGCACCTTCTTATAATCTATTGGAGGTTTATTTCCCCCATTTTTAAGACAAAGGTAACATTTATAGGAACAAATTAAATAGCGCCCAAGGAAAAACAAACCATCCACCTTGTGAAAATAGGACAAATGCACCCAATTTAGCGCTCACCCATTGAGAGCAGAAAATATACTCAATGTTTGAATTCGCTATTGTTTTCCCATTTGTCTCGCGGGTAAGAAGCTGCTTATTTTAGTTTTTCCGCAGTTTTTGTAACCTAACTTAACATAAAATAAGGCTCGTATACAAATGTGTAAATAAATCCATTAATAAAATAATCGAATAAGATCGCAGAGCCCAAAATTAAAAATAAGGTCTTTGGAAAATGCTCGAGGAACCAAGTGTATATCAAAAGATGGAGTAGAAATAAAATTGTTATGTTCAGCATAGTTAACCAGTTCATTATAACTTTTGTATTGTGATGTACTCTTTTGATTGTAATAAACATGGAATAACAGAGTAAAAATGGGAGAATTTCTATTTGACCGATTCAAAACTGGGCGCTTTTTTTCCCACACCTTTCGCCTATGGGCGCATTTATTCCAGGTTATTTTTTCTTGCTCTGGGGCTGCCATGAGACTGTGTGTTAGATTCAAAA
Source organism: Metallyticus violacea (assembly GCA_030762175.1). Taxonomy (NCBI): domain Eukaryota; kingdom Metazoa; phylum Arthropoda; class Insecta; order Mantodea; family Metallyticidae; genus Metallyticus; species Metallyticus violacea. Next base: position 169,593,159 of record CM060846.1, on the reverse strand, counting down.
TGTTTTCAGAAGTATTCTCTAATCGAACAACTCGAATGCAGCTTCCAATTGTAGCGATCGCAGGAAAACTAGACATATTAGTAATTCTAGTGAATGTTGAAAATGTAACACAGCAAACTGAACGCTGACACTGTTGAGCTCATGGCCTCTGCATCCAAAAGTAGCATTTAAATTTAATCTCCCTCCCTTCCCGCACAGATAACGGCGACAAAAGCCAGCTTTAGCATAAAGCCTTTCCGAATCTGTTGCATTGTATACTCTTTACATTGGTTACGCTTTTGTGTTGTTCCGTTGGTCTCATGTCGTAGATTTACTGCACGCAAAAGAACCTCAAGCTTGAAAGAAAACGCCTTTGAGCAAAATTTATCCGCTGTATCACGTCCTAAGTTGAATGGGACGCTAATGATCAAAGAACATTCTTAAATAAAGTTAATATTATAATATAATAATAATAATAATAATAATAATAATAATAATAATAATAACTTGTCTGTCGTTAATAAATATATTTGCAGCAGTAGCAGATATTGAAGAACACCGTACACATCACCGAGGTTTTGATAGACAAATGACAATCAAAAGCTGTTTACAATTGACGCGCCTAAACTGATCTTGCCCTGTGAGCCATGGCACATATCGTAGTTCATTGCTAAACCGCTGAGTAAACTCATTTAGCTGAAATTGTGAATTGTTAAACCGCTGAGTAAACTTATTTAGCTGAAATTGTGAATTTCCTGAAACTTATTTAGTAAAAATACATGAATGTTATGGGATTGGTCGGTATTTTAAATCCTCACGCATGGCAAGATTCTTCCATATTACACTTAATCGTGTGCTTAGTATTAACAAGTTAAAATCTACTTCCAAAAATGTTCGCTATTCAAGAATATGCTTTATCACATGAATGTAATATTAAGTCAATAATTTCCTGTTTAAGCTTCTCGAGTATCTTTTAAATTATTAACATGCCAAGGGATGACACTCTTTTAAAAGCTCATTTTATGTATTTTGCGACAAAATCTGCAAATAAATTAACGAGAGATTCACTATCAGAATGATAATATGATATGAAAGGGGAAATAAAATAGCATCTACCCTTATAACATTTTAATAGAATTGCAATGACATATTTATCAACGTTAAAATTTTATTTGAAGTATTTTAACGTAAATGAGTGAATTGATGATATTTGGCAAAATATTTGATAGAAATCTCATAAAATTGCCAATAACATTTCACCTGGAGAATATTATAACCTTAGTTATTCTATAACCAAGAGAAAACTCGATTCACACAGACATGTTCTAAAAATACCTAGTATAATTTAGCATTAGTTCAGATGTTTGTTATTTTTTAATTGAAATGAGCCATAGAGTTGAAGATGTTAAACTGCAATAGAATATAGCAGTGGATATCGAATTTTTAAATAAAAATGTATAGATAGCTATATAATCGTGGTAATATTAACCGTTTTTTGACATTGTAACATTTTGACTGTGGATTATTGAACAGACGTTAAGCAGATAAATTTGCAAAGTTTGGTCTCATTCCTCAATGATGCGAATGACAAACTGAATATTAATAATAGGTAAATGCATGGCAAAATGTGACGCTTTCTCAGCAGAAGGTCGAAGTAAAGGCAAATATTTCAAAAGTGTTGATTAAGATAGCCCGTCATATCGTTGGGCTACTCTTGGTATATTCTGTACGAACACTTGACCGGACATCGATTTCTCCTTGCCTCGAGGTCCAGAGTTCATGACTACATACACAGTCTGCTCATAAATAAAATTGAAGCAGTTGGGTGCCAGTCATGAATTTTGCCTGGCATTTCTAAGTTTCCAAATATTCAGGCTTCATTTTCGAAGTGATTCTTGCGAATATCAAGAAACTAGGTGCAACAGACTCGGGTTTCGTTTACACAGAATTTAATAATTTGAAAAAATCGTTAGCAACATTTGATCATCCAGTATCGCTAAAAGACATTTCTTGTGTGCAATGAACGTAGTCCTTGAAGTATGGCCAGAATAAATCTTGAAGTTTTAATCAGAAGAAAATTCTGGGGCACTCTCAAAGTCTGAAGACGAACTTGTGCATTTTGTTTAAGAGTATGGTGCTATTTTTATCGAAGTACGTCGTTTATATGTAGCCATAACCGTTAGCTTAAAAAGGTACAACCAGACACCAGAACCTATTATTTGCATGCAAGGGAAATTTCCAATCGATTTCGTGCCTGCTGAATGATATAGTTCCGGAAACAGTGAAGTACCGCTCCCCTCTTCTTTTTATTATCTAGTGTCTCGTGAAGCAACTACCACCGCCGCTTCGGACACATTTTATCTCTTAATTGACTATAATTTGTTTCTATTCGGTTAGAAACGGATGGAGGGGAAATGATTTAACGAGCCTAGAAACCCCTTATCGGCTGCCAAATTCCAAACTTTCGCTAACACCGGTCTAGTTTGGAGCCAACTCCATTTTCCATTCGGATTCACTTGTTTCAGACAGGGTTACACTGAATATTGAAATTGAATCTAAGTCAGTGCCTACCGTTTTAGTTTCATATAAAACTTGAGACTAAAAAAAAAAAAAAAATAATAATAATAATAATAATAACACGTGCATATTAGCTATTCTAAAATATTCTTTAGCATGGAAAAATGCAAATGAAGAAACAAATTGAACAGTAATGTTGCTATCAACTCTGTAATGCATTAATTTCCCTAACTGCATTTCAGTAGATAAATATACTGTTATTTTGTAATAATTTAAAGTCACAAATATATCTTGTGAAAGTAATCACTTCATCAATATGCTTCACTGACAGAAACGTAATTCTCGCAAACATGCTTGGTGAAACACAATGCTAAAATTAACATTTAAATAAATGCACAATTAAGTAAATCTTTGCCACTGGATGATTAAGAACATAATCGTGACAGCTTTCTCTTGGCATGCTTTAAACGCGTGACAAAATTTCGTTGACATAACTTTCATAAAGACATATCATTTTGTAGGAAAAAATATCTACTTTTGATAAGCAAACCTAAGATTGTAGTAACTTGTAAACACGTATTTCAATAGATTATCAGTAGCTTTTATTATAATTTATAAAATAAAAAGCTAACCATTTCTGCATGTCAAATTAAAAACATTTTCATTTTGACACATTTCATCACTGAGTATATCTTATATTTTGATTTTTGAATGCATAAAGCACTAAGTAAAAATGCATCATCAGGGGAAATATTGATGAGTTATGAGGAATTAACGGTACATTTATCTCACTTGGTGGCATACAGGTCTAAATGCACACGAAGATGTCGTTTTCTTAATCTGAATTATAAAGAAAGTTGCATGTCATTTATAACGACGATTTGTCACGGACAATAAAATATATATTCACTTAAAATAAGACTGGCAGGAATTATTAATAAATTATTTTTCATGTACGTTATAGAATACTATTCCATATTAAACTGATAATGCTGATGATGATACTAATAATGATAACTATGATGATGATGATGATAATAATAATAATAATAATAATAATAATAATAATAATAATAATAATAATAAGAAGAAGAAGAAGAAGAAGAAGAAGAAGAAGAAGAAATAAAGAGCTATTTAAAGGGGAAAAAATCAGTGAAAATTTTATTGATACATAAGCTTTGATAGCTATCAAGTATGTCTTTTGCGTTATGAATGCCAATTATGCTATTTAAGTTTCGACTTGAACATCCAGAGGATATTTTCAAGTTTCGTTTCATTTACAATGTGAAAGTCAAGGAATGTTAAATGTAGTGATTGGCCCTGTGTTGAAATAAACGAAACATAACAGGCGAAATAGTCTCAAGATTTGGTTTAGGCTCAGATTTGGCTTCATAAAAGCAACAGGAAATTGTGCTAAATTACGTTAGATCTATAGAAAAAACTGAACCCAAAATAGAGGGAAAATATATAATGAATACCCTTATTAGTGTTGCATTGCCTGTTTTTGGACTAAAGTGTATTTTCTTATTTTAAACATTGAAAACATCCCACATTAAATATTCCAACAAATTAAGTCTTACGCGCTATATACATAATGTGTAATATTTTTATTACTACGAAATATTAAAGTCCTCTAGCGGCTTTTTAAAATCTTTCAAATTACATTATGGATTTAAAAATTTCACACCAAGAATGTGTGCATGAAGTAAATAGATGCACCTAACACATTTATTAGAAAAGAAAGTAGAAAAGAATAAAGCATGGCATCCACTTCATGTGACAAAATACTTTAATAAGCTCTACTTAAAACTACCATATACTTCACTTATAGTTCTCCGTTCAGGAGTAATGAAAATAAAAATGTAAGTTTTGCAATAAAGCAAAGTTCTCCGGTATTTCGTTCAATAAAGAATTGAATGTTCATTTATTTTGATATGAAAAAAGAGAATGATTCATGAGTTCTTTGATCCTCTCTTTTGAATGCATAATGGCCAAGACAAACAGAAATACGGAAAAGAAAAATTGAGAAGTTTGATCTTTGGAAGTCACTTTTGTTAATTCTCCTTAGGAATATTTTCTTATGAGATGTTTGAATATAGTGGCTATATTTAATATTATTGCTATTATTTTTATTGAAATGCGCAGTTAAGTGTTCAGGCAAAGCAATAAATATATCGAAAGTTCCGGTGTATATTTTCAAGAAAACATTGAATATGCATTGCTAAAACTGATCTCTATTGCATAGCAATTTCGGACAGACTCGATAGCAAGTGTGAAAAGTGGATAACGTTGGCCTATGTCTCTAATATATATATAAAAAATCGTATGGTTAGCCTTGCAACCGAAGCGAATTGCAATTGCAATTTTGCTTACAACACAGTATATACAATTAGAGCAGCTTGGGTATTTCCTGAGATCGAATTCTAAGTGAGCATATCACGAAAGTGGGTTAACTACCTGTATTCTCATTTAGATGGCTCTGAATAATTAAATACACACCGATAACACTTTAATTACTACTTTTTAAAGTTATTAGGAACGTGTATGCCATCTAAGCTCTAATAATAATTATTGCCGAATGTAAGGATTCCGAAATTTTACTATTGACGATAAAGTTTAAGTCACCCAGTTGATGATAGTTGGCGATTGTGCTGGCACTATTCACTTCGTCGATCCTGGTGGTATAGTGGTAGCCATAATTGCCTTCTAAACCCAAGATCGCGGGTTCAAGCCCGGCCAGGATCGATGGATTTTTTTCAGACGTAAAAATCCTAAGTATGGCTTCCTTTGGAAGGAAAGTAAAGTCATGGGTCCTGTGTCGTACATTACGGTATGAAAAAGAATCTCAAGCCTGAAAAAGAGGCCTCTGAGCAAAATTTTTCGGCCGTTTCACGCCCGGAATTGAACGGGACGCTGATGACTTGAGATGTTAAAGAGCGTCCGTAAATAAAACAAATAAAAAAACTACACACTTCTGTGAATTAAATCCGGCGCATAATTTTCTGGTTGCATAGATTACGGCTATAATACACAATTTAAAGCTGAATCGAATTCCTCTGAGTAACATTTTTCAGTAACGAAAAAAACATGAACTTGGAACTTCTAGGCTTTAAATTATCTATTATAACAGTAATCTGTACAACCAGAAGCATTATGTATGGGGTTTAATTCAAAGGAGTGTTTGCTGAATAGCTATAATTGGAACTAAAACCTTAGTACAAAATTGGGTGATTCTTTTTTCGTTATTATTAATATTGTTATCATCATCATCATCATCATCATCATCATCATCACATTTCAGTTGATGTTTGACTGTTCTTGTGGGCAAAGGTTTAAGTCATTTACAGTTACTATAAAATAAAGCTGTGCTCGACAGCTCCTTAATCTAACATTTTGGTATCCGTGTAAAATTAAAAAATGTCACACTATCTCAGCTAAATATAAATAAGCGTTTAGGATAAAAATAAAGCAATAATAATAATAATAATAATAATAATAATAATAATAACAACAACAATGCATAAATATGCTTGACCGTAATTCAGAAACCACCAACAAACAAGCAAAACCGAAAAACCAGAGTATAAAAAACACAATTTTCCCATCATAGTTACTGTGTTCTGCATGATTATCTTTTATTTAAGTGGCAGACATTGACATTTCATGTCTATTTTTAAAGTTGGAAGTAAATTTTTATCGTAGTTAAAGTTTTAATTCATGAATATGTAACTTCCACGTTTAACAACTGTCGTTAAACATATGTTAGTTGCGCCGATGGAGGTGACATCAAATGGATTGATTAGTAAATCCAACTTAGAGCGGATTTTAAGAGCAAGAACTTCTAAGGTGCTCCCAGCTGTTCCTGCCGAATATACTTGCTTTCAGTTAGTCCGCAGACTTTAGTTTATGGTTTAGATATAGCGCAGAACTCCCGTACCCGTGTGTATGTGAGTTGGAAGCTACTGTTACCCAAGTTTCCTTAAGAGATATTGATGTAAATGGCCGGTGTTGTACTCTCCTCTTATATTCAGCACATATCATGCAGACATCTGTTCGTGTACCCATAGCAAAATTGTAATTTTCTGTTAAGAATATTGTAATTTGGTAACGTGAATCGGTAACTCATTTATCAATGGGCATGGGCAGTATTTATCTTTCACAAGTTTATAACCACTAAACTAATTAAATTCTAGGCCAGATACGTTTAAATTAATACTTATGTAATACAAAAGTACAATTCTTTTAGATAAATTCGTCAGTTTCAGTGTTTTGCACTTTAATAATGCTATTTGAAAACTGATACCAAAGGAAAATCAGAGTTTTAAATCACCACCATCCATGTTTTAATCTTAACTAGTTGAAACCAGACATATGCGTTTACGAGATGGTTGCTATTCAGCATGCTCTGAATAATAATAATAATAATAATAATAATAATAATAATGATGATGATGATGATAATAATAATAATAATAATAATAATAATAATGCTATATATATTGCAATATTATATTTTGTACACATTCCACAGTATGAATCAACAAACTAACCGTTTATCAGAAAATATATCCCATTATTTTAAGAAGTAGTAGAGTTTTAGGAAACTACACGTTTAAACTGCATTTCAGGTTTTGCTTCTGATGGGTGACATAAAAAAATTCAAACTTAGAACTTTTATTTTCATGCTTCCTGTCGCTGTCTCCTTGAACATTTAGCTCGCGGCTACTGTTGAATTTTGAACAAACCCATGTTAATATTAGATGTCATAAATGCAGCTGGGGGACTCCCACGTTTTGATTGCCTTAGTGTTGCATGGCAATGTAGAGCATACAGAGAAAGAGTGCTAACTTATGGGTCGCATTTCTAAAGACTCTTTGCCAGAGACAACTAACTGCAGTCAAGTGCAAAGCAGATTGTAGTGAGAAGCAAACTTACATAAACTCATGAAGAGAATATTTGCGGTGAAGCAGGAAACTGATTAGAAAGCTGTTGATATTAGCGGTATGTGCGTGGGAACATGCGGGTGAGGAGTGAAGAGGAATCTTGCGGATGATGCGAGATATGCTGATGTCGATGTTTCCTTCTAAACCCGCGTCCCTTTGTTACAACCACCGCAGGCTCCCTTTGAAAAGATTCTTGGAGCTTCATTATCCCATATGGGTTGAGGCATGCATAACCCTTACTCATCTCCTGTTCGTCAAGTTCGGAAGAAAGAACGGAACTCAGTTTAATCTTGCGACACATACTCAGAAACCTCTACAAGTCTTGTTAATTATTTAGCTTCATAAAATAATCGGAGAATGTCACCAAAACTAATCTTATTAGCCGCAGTGCCATATTAATCCCAACATCATCTTCTACGTCTAGCTTTTGCTCTCTCTTTCAGTTTAAGATTCCAGCATAACTGCAAAGGAATTCAGATTACAAATGAAATGAGCAAATGGCAACAACTTATGGCATTAGTTTCATTTACAGCAGTATTTTGCTTATTTTCACATGATTAGTCCAAAATTACAACTACATGTAAAATATTTGCTCTTTTGTTGCAGACACAAATGATGTTAAATAAATTGAATATTCTATGAATGAATACGAAGTAAGAATTAATTCTGATCTTAAAATAAATAAAGGTAAAATTCAGGCGTCAACACTGAAAATATATTATGTGCTTGGTTGTTATCTTCTGTCATTCTTATGTTCTTTGGATGGATGAATGGTCTTTGGCACCGGAGGATAAATTCGGTACTTGAGCCTTGCTAATGGCTGGCCCTTTGTGCCTACGGCTCTAATGGGGCACCTTGGAGGGGGGATAAGGTGAGAGAGACACCAGGTGACTAGGATCTACGGGCAGTGACTGCGCAGACGCAAAGGTGGTTCCTAACATGTTTGCTAGATAGAACACACCGAAGCAGGTGGAGTCACGTCCTGATTTGTACGAGCCCCTCACAAAGTCCGCTTCATTCCAGACGCCGGGGCAGAAACTTTTCCAAAGCGTAAATCCCCGACACACCGCGCCAATCCACCTCGCCCTGGCACTTTTCACCCTGTAACAGAACCAATGGAATGAAATGGTGAAATGGAAAACTGGAAAATTTATGAAATGTAATTGTCCGTCCCAGCATTTGCACACATGACCAAAGGAAAGCACGAAAACCCCCCAAGGTCAGGATGGCCGAACCAATGGAAACTGAACCCGGGGCCTCCAAAATGCGAGTCCCAAGCTTGAGCAACCCTGCTCCATCTTTTGTTCTTTAACCAATCACATAACTGATTTTACTTCAATCTAAACAGAAATTTACCCATTTCATTTGTTGCTGATTGCCATTCTTATTTGCTTCATTCCATCCTTCTCGACATAAGGTTCAGTTATTACGTTTAAATTGCTTAGGCTCAGGAGTCAGTATTACTTTGTTTCCCTTTCAGAAGAACCCAGGTTCGATCCTGATCGTAGTAAGCAGCTTCATTTTGTTTTCCGAGAGAAGTTGGATTGAAAATTACGAAGTTAGGTCCATACGTTTCCTGCCTCGCCGATAAGGATTATCGCCTTCACCAAACCCTTATCTGGTGTCATACCTATCTGTTAAGTAAATATTTTCACCTGTAACTTCCACTCCGCTGTGTTCAGTTTTTCAGATATAATTGCATAAAGAAGGCTATGTGTAGAAGTTTGTGACATGTTCAAAATGGAATATCGACCTGTTATTAGTTCATTACAAAAGAAGCGCTTACTCTAAATTAAATTAAACAGCAATTGGACGTGTATATAGAGAAGCATCCTTCTCACATTCTACAGTAAAAGAACGGGCCAAACTTTTTCGAATGGTTCCAGAAAGCATTGTTTGGAAGACCGGCAGCTCAAAGTTACAGAAATAGCAGCAAGTTTGGGGCTTCCTAAAACAGCAGTCCTTCCAATCAATCATGAACATTTAAACATGAACAATAGTGCAAGATGGGTGTCTAGACATCTTTCCTCGGTCCAAAAGCAGCAACGAGTCATCTGTTGTCAGGCATTTTTGGAGCTTTGCCGTGGCAACGAGAAAGAAGTTCTGCAACCTATTGTTACAGGAGATGAAACTAAGTTTCTTACTATGATCCCTTGTCCAAAAGAGAATCAATGAAGTGGCGTAAACCTGGCGAAGCACCGCCTTTAAAGGCCAAGGTCACTCAGTCAACCAGGAAAAGCATGGCCACAATCTTTTGGGACTGTGAAGGAATACTCTTTATTGACTTCAAGGAGAGGAACACCACAGTAATGGGAAGTACTATGCTGGCCTATTGCACAGCTACGTGCTTCCATCAAAGAGAAAAGGCGAGGAAAGTGAGTGGTGATGTGCACCTTCTTCACGACGACGCTCCTGTGCACACAACTCTTGTTACAAAGGAACTGTGAAGAAATGTGGCTTCAAGGAGATCGATCATTCACCCTACATTCCAGATCTAGCTCCCAGTAACTATTTTCTCTTCTCAAAACTCCAGAAGGTCCTTCGAGGAAGGAAATTCAGTGTGACGAAGAAGGGATGGATGTTGTTTATGCCCATTCTGCAAACAAGACATAGGATTATTTTTGGAGGAGGGATTGAAATATTAATTCAAAGATGCGAGAAGTGTATTACAATAAAAGGGAACTATATTGAAAAGTGAAATATAGTTTTTGTCTTTATCATACCTGGAAAATAGTTAGGCCGGAAACTTATTGATCCACTCTCGTAAGTTGCTTGGGACTCCAGTCACATTTTTCATTGTTTACATTTCGTTCTTTCTCACGAAGCCTTTTGAAATGAGAGTGGGTGCTCATGAGTATCTGTTTAACAATAAATATTGCATTTTGAAATATCTCATAAGATTCCTGATGGATTTCCTTCAAACGTTTACAGTACGAACAAAAGCATTATCAGATTTTTAGATTTGAATCACATTTTTATAGATTATGTTTTAAATATTTTGTGAAAATTTTTCTACAAAATAGCAGCAAAAGGAGGAACATTTATTAAGTTCCTCATTTTGTTGCATTGTTTTCAAACTGTTTCTTCATAAAGCATGGATAGAAAGTAATCTACACATAATATAGCAAACATCGGGTAATGACTACACAATATAAGTTTAAATGATCTTGAAGAAATTCAGCCGAATGTTTTGAAGATATTTCAAAAGATAATATCTAATGTGAAACAAGGTACATTATAAATGATCTGTTCCCGTAAACACTCCAACATCCATCAGAAACGAGTATGATAGATGATGTCATCGGCAACGAATATTTCTAGTGAGCAAAGGCAATATCAGCCTTATTGTAAGTGGGGAAAGCTCACATTCCTTCAGAAGAAAACGCTCAAACTAGTATTCAATACAGTATAGAAGAAAACAAAATGAAAATCGTACAAATTGGGCTTTTCTGAATTTTTCACACACACACACACACACACACACACACACACACACACACACATATATATATATATATATATATATATATATATATATATATATATTTGAGAGGAATTTTCTAATTTATCTACTTAAGTATGAAAGATAAAGTTACAGAAATTATTTTTCACTTGAAAACTGCTTTCCGCCAAGAAATGTTCTTTAATGTTCGGAAGATAAAAATATTTGAATGGCCGAGATAGAACTGTAGGGTTTGGCTGCTGAAACCCACGGCAGGAGTATCGACCTGGAATCCATCTGGTACTAATCTTGGATTGCTCAAATTTTCGTGAATTATTTTCCAAGCTGCACCTACCGAAATTCCCATTTCTTTTCTATAAAGTGAACGTGAATTCGTCTGATCTGTTCAAATTAAATCCCCAATTTTCTTACACATTTCTCTGAAAATTATTTCCACAATTAAGATCAACTTCAGTGAACTCTCTACCGCACTTTAACTGTTTGCTCCAAAATTTCACTTTATTTCACTTTACATACTCACTATAAATTGTTGCCGTGCGTTCATGGATCTCCTTCGACACTTCCCTTCTTTTGTAAGACACTTGTCACTAAACAGTGCTCCAAATCACTCAGTTTCTAGGTTCACACAATGACTCTCTAGACCTCTAGACATCTCTTGTCTCTTTGTAATGTTGGATACGCACTGAGCTAAGACTGTGCATGCTGAATCTTGGGACATTTAACAACATATATATAATTCTCTTTCATACTCAAGTAGATAAATATTGAATATCTCCCCGTATGTAACGCAGGAAAGGAATCGCCAATCTTACTTACCTGTTACTGGTGATCATTCCATTAGGAATTATAACAAATATGTTTTCTGTCTGTATCATACATTACCCACTTTCAAACATTAACTTCAAAACAGGAAATCATGTTTTATGTTCATTGTCTTGCGCATTTGAAACAGAGTATTCAAAATATCCATGCCGAACACTCTTTATGCAACGACCAGATAACACGGGGCTGTTGTCTTCAAAGTAAATCACTTGCATATGGCGAGTACAATCTTGCTTATGATAGTCGGAAAATGCACACGTTCGTGCAGATAAACACCAGCAGTAAGAAGGAAAACACTTAAAAGCTCAATGGCGCTTTCAATCTTTCAAATCGAAAACACAAGCAAAGGAATAACTCAGGAACTTGCTCATTTTGATGCAGCATGTTTTGATTTTGTATATTCTTAATTATATGTTTGTTATAATGTAATAAAATTTAAAATTATATAAAAAGCATTAAAGTAGCGTTTGATATCTTACAATTACTATGAAAATATCACATGGAATTCCCAATGAAATGAAATTAAAATAGTTGACCTCACATTTTAAAAATGTTAATATTTTTTTTTTCCTAAAATTACATCTTTAAGTGTAACAATTTTCATGCAAAATTTGTTAAATTTACCGTATTATATCTACAGAGGCCTAGATCACTAACTCCTTAAATTAGAAATCTGAACAACTGCCAATTTTTAAAGGTCATATCTGGCCGAATATAGTGATTTATAAAACTTGTCATTAATTTCCAAGATTGGAAGAAAATTTGTTTAATGCACATTTGAACACTTTTCCCACTAAAGTTATGAAAAAGTAAAATGTGGCAAAAATGTTCAGTTCACGAAGTCATTTCTTCACTGCGCAATCACCTCCTCATCGTCCTCAAAATGTCTTCCTTTAATGGCCCAACACATTTTAATAAATATAGCAGATTTTTGTTCCAAAATAAACGAGTGTACAAACAATTAATACTTACGAGTAGTCTTCAATAGCTGACTTGTGTGCCTAAAGACCAATCTAGTCGCTGACCTCTCCCTAGACCCACCATGATTATACTTGGGAACAATTACCAAGATTTGCGTGTTCTAAATAAAATTTGACGAACTTATTTTAAGGGAGTTGTTCTTAAGGGAACTTCAAAGTAATATTGACACATTTTTGTAAGAGAAAGAGAGAGCATTCAGTCAATATTTTTATTTTTAGTGTTTTTCGTGGGAAAGTTAATTAAGTATGAATTAATTTATATTTTTACGTTAAAATGAAATATTAACTATGACACATACACATTTATAGATGTATGCTAAACTGCGGTACAAGGCTTTAAAACCCCGTCCCATCCTCCTGAGTTCTAAGTGTATATAGTTATCGCTGTCATTTAAAAAGCAACACAGTAATACGATATAGCTGCTAATTCTTCTACGCTGCCACTGTTGCTTTTGTACATCAAAGATTGAGCAGAAAATATGAATATTTCCTGTCTCACATATTAAGAATGTCAGAGGGTGTCTTAATTACTAAATAAAGAGTAAATAAATTAATTATTTACTCGCACTTCCACAACAATCTATGTTGGCACTAAACATATACTGAAAGAGATTGCAGATACTCGACAACATTGTTTCTCTCAACAAGCTTGACGCACCACATTCCTCACCGTATCGTATGATTGCAACATAAATAATCAGCTAGATGACTGTAATCTCAACTTTAAGAGGGGGAAAAAAGCCACCAAGACTGTCCCATACTATATCAGCTATAATACCAACTTTTTTTTTTTTTTTTTTAACATTTAGCATTAATCTTTTCGGATTTATATACTTCAAAATTATGTTTCACAAATATGCGATACATTTCTCGCATTAAAACAAGAAAAGTAAAATTTCCTCGGTGTCCGATTTCATATGGTTTGATCCAATGGGGAGGAAAGATATTACTTTTGGGATACGCCATTATTAACCTACCCTGGAAGCATTGGTAGAATCGTTGAAATTTCGGAAAATGCCATTGAAAACTAACCAACTGATTCTCATTTTATGTTTATTTTAGTCACATGAAAGGTGATCTAAAGATTACCGTATCTCTAAGTAAAATTCTGCCAGCATCGTTGTGTAGGTTTTGACTGTAATTGGACAGAGATTCCATTCTATGGAAAAGAATCTTCTGAGTTTGCACATATGTAACGTGTAAACCGGGATATTCCCAATTAGATCGAAATTGCATTTGTAATGTTGATATAAATTGGGTAATTACAAACTTCTCGAAATAATACTCGCAAATATCAAAACATTCCTTGTTGTTGTAGCAGAAAACGTTTAGGATCTGGGTTTAGAGAAGTTGCTGATTAAATTCCACACTGTTATGGTTAGTGTCCTGAGATATGAAATATGTATTGCGTACACATTTCCCGCGTATTTAGAAACAATATATTAAATAATAACATAAGAATGAGAATGAACCAGGAAGTAATTCTTAGCCTTTTAGATTCTAATCACTAACTACAATGAACCACATATGTAAAATATATTATCTGTTATCTAATGTATATGGATGGAATCTTAAACTAAAATATCGGAATGTTCGCTCCAAAAACTACAAATCGATTCATGTGGAAAATGGTGTCTTCAGAAAAGAAACCCTGAGGCTCTAAGGATGATGCAAGGGGAACTTCCCTTCACATATGTATTCCACTCGTCTTGTACCTTGCCCCATTAGTGACAAAAATTGCAATTTCGCACTGCATAAAGCCATCGTTCTTTAAAATAAATAGGGCGCTCCTTCGAGTTTGCAGACAATTTATTCGGATCCACGCATATCTCACGTCTTGTATTTCGCTGCTTTTGAGAAAAGTAAACCCTCTCACCTTCATGGATTAAGCATTGTGTAACTACATGTATGCAATTGTCTCTTGTACGTAAAGTGAAGTTATTTGAGCAGAGCGCGGTTAAGTATTGGGAAAAGCCTGTTGTGATGACCGTATAATGTATGTAGTTAAGAGTGTTACAGTGTTACTCGCTGTTTTCAATGTGTGTAAATTGTGAGCTAATTGCTCTTAGTTATGCCACTACACAAACACTGTCATGTAGAATGGGCGTTTATGTACGGTATATATGTGAAAATGAATCCTTTAATTGTAGCGTAAGGCGGTTTGCAAAAAATTATCTGGCAATCGTGTTCCAGGTAGAGAAACTGTTCGTCAACTTGTTAAAATATTACCAGAGTCTCAATGATAACAAACGTGTTCTTGCGGAAGAAAAGTTAGATGAAACGTAGGAATTTCCTACCAGATGCCGCAATGTATTGGTACTGAGGGGCGTCACTTTCAATATCTCTTATAAATAAGTTAATGTTTATTACTAGTTTTAAATATAGTCTCGTTTTATACTTTCAGTAAAAAACATAAACACTAAAATAAAAAAATATGAACTTTATGCCCTGCGACTCTTATCTCCCCCCCTTCTTTTGGTGTGGCGGCAGCTGCACTTCCCCAGTAAGAGGCGGCCCGTAAATCAAATAACCTCACTGTAAATGACACTAAATATGCTCCCTGCGTCTTTAATGGGTCATTACTTTATTTCACCAATGTTTCAGCTGTTAACCCATAACTTTCCGTAACTCGTTAAACTGACGACCACAAGCAATGATCAGGTTACTCCTAGTGGCAATATTGCTAAGAAGCGCGATTCGCAGAAATGCAGCATTTTCATTGGAAGAATATGTATAAAGAATTGCTCCGAAGAATATGTGCAGTTAGAAAACACTCTGTACCAAAATATTACCAAGCTAGTTCTTTCACTGCACTTGAGTCAGCTCATAGGTGAACTAATGAATGAGTGCGTGTACAAGAACCAGAAGTGAGGATGTCCATAATTTCACCATCAATTTTTTGTAAAGACAAAGAAAAAGAATAAAATAACAAATAACGCGCTCAGAAATTGTAGATAATCTTCTTTGGAGCACACCCATGCTCTCCTGATGTTACCCCTCTCAAGAAGTAGAATGAATGGATTTCTCAAAATTTTGTAGGATTGATGCATTTAAATCCCACTGATAAAGCATACAAATTTTCAAACAGCATAGAGCGTCTAATAAGTCGTTAAGAAATAGCGCTATCAGGTATGCACAATTTTCTCACTGGTGGCAGTTTGTTATTGTGTGTGATATTTCATGATTCAATTGTTTGAAAGCTTAGTAGCTATATTAATTAAAATAGCAATGGCAGAATAACTAGCAGAAATGCATTATTTTGACAGACTGTTAAGATAGTTCCTTCTCTTCAATCTGCTTAAAACGGAACTATGCCGTGATGCCTATACTAAGATTCATATTCTTTATTTTGGATGTTTTTGACGGTCCTGGTGGTGTAGTGGTAATCATACTTGCCTCCTAAATCTAAGATAACGGGTTCGATCCCGGCCAGGACCGATGGCTTTTTTTCGGGCGTAAAAACCCTAAGTATGACATCCTTCGAAAGGGAAGTAAAGCCGTGGGTCCCGTGTCATACATTTACGGCACAATATACAACCTTAAGCCTGAAAGAAGAGACCTCTGAGCAATTTGTCGGTCGTTTCACGCCCTGAAATGAGTGGGACGCTGATGACCTGAGATGTTAAAGAGCGTCCATAAATAAACCAAATCAAAAAAAAAAAAATAATATTAATTTTGGATTTAAATTCATTAACAGAAGACATTCCTATGTATTTGCGCCTCTCTTCCCAAAGATTTTTACCTACCGGTTCTGCCTTATTTTTCGCTAAACGTATCAGTTAGCAAGTCGCTGAATAGGCTAATGAGACAGAACGCTTACATTGCCTTTATGAAGATAGATTTATATTTATATATAATGCTCTGTTTTAGCGGCTTAATTCTAAGAAAATGTTCTTGAAACGATCTTCTGCATTCACCACCTGTTCCAGTTTTAGAAAACTATATGAAAATGAGCTCCTTTACACTGAGGTAAACGTTATAACACTGAAACCGCGTTGAAATAAAGGAGGTTTTCTTACGTTCTAAAGTAAATTCTCTGCACTTTATAAAAACCAAAATTATACAGACTTCACAAATGGTGGCATTTAAGTGAAGAAGGAAACTGCAGTTTAACGATAAAATTTGTCAACAATAAGGTTCGTTACTTGAGGGAAAGTTTTGTTTATCATGAGAGCCTGCCTTTGAAAGCATTTTTCATACAAAAAGTGGAAACTAAATGCGCTAGTTATCTGTCTCCGATGGCAAATTCTTGTTATGGTTTGTCGACTTTAGAGCTCATTCCGATATCATCAAAAATGACATGAGGTCTCGTTTACAGCTTCCATTAATTCACGGTTATCGCAGCCTTTGGAAACCTGTTATCTTTTCCTAGAGTTCTCAGTGATTGGACCTGCCTTTCTCAGGCTCAGAACAGAATTAACAGAACCTTTCGACAATATGAATATTTCTTGTATTTGTGTGCTTTAATGGCAGGTAGGCGTACCAGTGTAACGATGTATGTAAATTAATAAAGAAATATTGTACTAGTAACATGTTCGTATATTGTGTGGTAGAAGCATTGTAAACCAAATAATCGTAATTCAGATGTCTATGCTACTTGCTATTTCAACAGTGATTAATTAGGTTAAACTTATGGCAGGTACGTGTGACTGTTTCGTGCAACAAACACTAATATCTAAACATTTGCTGGCGATGGACTCATAAAATATAGCACAAAGTTTTAAGGCTTGCCCAGTTGAAGAGTATCGCCGCTCAATAATAGAATGCAGACAATAATCACAACTGAATATGTATATTAGAGATAGATATCAAATCTGTATTTCGCCGAGAAAGTATTCTTTCGGTCAGAGGATGCAATGAAATGAAGATATAAAGAAACCTGAAAGTCAAATATAAAAGTACTGAGAAATATGAACTTAACTGAACTAATTTAATTTATTTACAATAATTTGTAAAAATAAATGAAAAATGTGTTCTGTCACGATTTTTTAAAACCTAAGAAGAAGCTGAAAAGAAGCTAAAACAAATCGAGATGTCTAATATATAAGAGACTTAAAACACGAGTCCCGTTTTCAATTCCTCTCGAAATCACTGGAGATTCGTTCTGCCTTGATTATATAACCACAAGTTTTGAGAACTTTCTTCACTAATCTACGGGTAAACAATATATATATATTACCGAGCCTCAAGTCGAATCTTAAGTTGGCAAAAGCTTGCAATAGAATGGAAAGAGAGCATGGCAAATAGGAACCATCAACACACTTATGTAGAAGTGAATAACACGAATTCTTATGTTACTCCTATAGTGATTTGTTTGGATCCGTCCAGACTCTAAAACGCAATGCTTCACTGCAGCTAGAGGAGCTCTTTGTTTTAATTGATGTTTAATTAGTCATTTTAAGGGAAACAAAACAAAAGCTATGTTCACCTAGCCCGAGGCCTGGCTCCAATTTCTCGAAGGCGAACTCCCTGTGTAATAAAAGTACTAAAGATTGATTCTGCTAAGAGGTCCCTCTGATGTTCGGTTCAATTCCTGAATGTGAAGTTTTGAAGATTCTCTTCTGGCTTGTGAGTTTGAGGAATCGTTGTGAAGGGTGGGGGACCTTTCCAGTCACGGTCTTGCTGGTACCTTAGAAGTTTATATAAATATCATGTGGATCTTCAAGGTATATATTTTCATTTTCTTCATTAAAAATCGTAAGTTGCGATGTTGACATTCTCTTAACGTTTTTGGCGATTGTGAAGAATAAATGAAACTATATTAGTACATTTCTGGGGATGAAGTAGAATACCTGGAATAAAAACTTTATAGTCATATACAAAAAAAAAATGAAATATGGGTAAAAAAAAGGAAGTAATAGAAAACGGAGAGCACATTAATAGAAAAAGTTGGGGAAGAAAGTAGGAAAATAAGCAAGTAGTATAACACCAACAAAAAAAGATGAGAAGAAAAAGGAATGCAAAGTAGAAAAAGTACAGAAAAAGAGGAAATTGCAATCTGAAATGCAATTGCTAGCCTCCATCACGAACATTAGATAAATAAATAAATAAATAAATAATCACATAAGATTGGTATTCACATTAACAGTTTTTGCGACCTTAATTTATTTCGAGAAATTATGAGGGTGCACAAATATTGTGTGCGTTCGAATAATTTTTTTGTCAATCACTTGCAATGTTCCGTATGATGGGGATAGGATAAAGAGCACTCATTGATTTCATGTGTGTGTGTGTGTAGTAACAATATATTGTAGCAGATTGTAATAGCGAAATTGAAAATTCGTTATTACATTTTTTTCCAGTTATCTACTGAACATTTCTCATTTGTTGCAACACTTAATCCTAATACAGAAATGGAATTACTGAACAAAGCAATCAGGTTACCTCTTCCCATTTCCGTCCTTTCCCCTCCTACTGGTGCACATTATTATCTGCGGTGGTCAGAGGCTGCGGGGCATGGATAAAGTTTCACATTGGCGTGTTGAGAGAGGGAGACAGGAGTGCCTCTACTCACGCGACGGAGGTGAGGGTCCTTTGTGGTGGAGGAGCAGTGAGAACGCTAGAATCACAGTCAACAACTAGAGCCCATTTTCTTAGTAACCATTTAACGCTTTTGTTAAATTTTTTACATGTTAAGAGAGAGCTGGAATTGTGAGGGCATTGTGTGGCTGTGATGAGTGCTCTGATAAACGATATTACTGTTCTCCAGTTTAGAGGGCATTTCCTACCACATTTTTTCAGGGATCTATGAAACACAAGTTCACAGTATGATTATTGATTCTTTCAAGACATATTCATGTGATTGTGTTTTTAAAGCGAGAAGCCCATCAATCGTTCTCCACGCTTTTGTTTGCATGATACAGAGAGAAAACAAATAATGCTTAAAATTCTAACAATCTGGCACATGTGTAAGACGACTTTTTCCTTTTATAATTTCTTTGCAAGCTTTAAATATTGTGATGTTAAATGTACTTATTACAGGTAATGCGAGCGACTAAATACTGTGTTATTTTTGATCTGGCTGCGCTTTGCTTTCAAACTTGATCATTTTACAATGCCGAATCATATAAATTTCCATTCAGTTTTGTAACAGGTGTACTTTATATTTGTACATTAATATTATTTGTGATTTCCTTCGGAATATTTCCTCAACATTCCCCCAGTCTGGCATTTACTTTCGGCACCATAACTGCAATGCAAGTTTTGGCCATGGTTGTAATTTTTCCGAGACGGAGAGACTCAGTGCCTTTGTGTATTAGATCAACGAAAAATAAATATCCTTTCCTCTTGCTTCAAATTCCAGCACAGACTTATATCCAGAGGTTATGTTTGAATATTCATAGCTCTCAAAGAAGTAAAAGCTTCTGTTAGGTATTTGGTAGATTTAATCTATGAATTTAAAAATAAGAGCTACATTTATGTGATGACAAACTGCAGTACAAGAATATTACAGTCAGGAGCGTTATTAAGAGAGCAAAGCCATACAAAAACACGCGCTGTGCTCCCTCTCTTCTCGTGGAGTGGCCCATCTGCCACATTCGTATCGATGGAACAATTTGGGGGTTGTAGGGTGTACAAGTCAATATCTAGAGGGCTCCTGATGGCCGAGCGCGCTACTTCCCACGCCTTTTTCCTCGGAAATCACTCAGAAAGCTATTATGGAAATCAGTTGAAGATATATAGAGCAACATCAAATGGGTGTGGAGGGAAGGGTATGTGCAAGACATACGGATCTGCGGCCACGCGTCTTGCCGTTTCTTTCCCATTTACTTGAAGCAGGTGTGGACCATTCTGTTGCGTTTCATTTGCTGTTATGACGAAATTGTAAAGAAATGCTATGGACGAACCATCTGCCACATCAAGGAAAGGTGTGTACCTTCAGGTCACTGTAAAACATGTTATCAAAATATGTTATAGAATTCAAGATAAATGCAATGTTTTCTGTGTAATTTACGATGTTCCACACAAGTAAGTCTGAGCAATTACATTACAGTTTTGTCTGAGCTTAGTGTTTATTTTTCTTTTCGAGAGTTCCCTGCCCACAGTTCATGAGGACAAATAACTAAAATGTCATGAAAATATGATGATTAGAACACAGAAATAAAATGAACTAGGTTAAAATATAAACAAAATCTATTTGTACGAATATTTGTACAAATAGATTTTGTTTTATTGACGAATTTGAGTCTTCAGGGTCGTTAGCAAATATCAATTTTAGACTTATATGATGAGGTTATTTAAATTGCTGGCCGCCTGAGCGCGGCTGAGCAAGTTCAGCTACCGCAATCGCAACCGGTAAAAAGAGTCACTGCACTAAACTTTTATTTTAATATTTACATTTGTACTGAATACATAAAATTGTGCTATATTTAAAACTGATAATAACTTATAAGCACTAACCTATGTTAATGTTTTTATTTTATCATTTATATTTCTAATGAAACATTAGAATTACTGTAATTAAAACTGACATTAATAAGCACTAACCTACGCAGGAAATTCCTGCATTTTGTATTAACAGTTTCTCTTCCTAGATCACAATTGAGAGGATATTTCTTTGCAAATCACCTTACCCCTTCTCTTGTAGCAGCATAACTAACTAACAAAAAAAAAATAATTAACACACAACAAAAGCACCGAGCCTGCCCTAACAAGCTCCTACCTGCACTCTGCATTCTACGGTCTTGTCGACTGCCCTTTCTCTGTATATAGCCCCGCTCTGCCAGTCCGTCCGCATTGTACTATTATGTTACCATTAAATGAAACTAAACGTCACCAATAGCATGTGTTGTGTGATTTAAGAGCTTTTAGCTTACATGGTAAAACAACGCCGCCAGGTCTGTATGCAGCTTTAGACACTAACTTCATTAGGGAGATTAAGGCGTGAAGTCTGGAAAACTTGCATTACCAGAGAGGGTCAACTGAGTGAAAAATTAATGCCCTTAATGTTGCTATGCAGTGGCAATGGAAGAATAAACGCAAGAAACGTGTAATGCTTATTTTAATTTTTTCTTCTCAGAAATTCTCAAATTATAATATCCGACTGTCGGTTAAAATTTGTTAAAAACTTCATTTTGATTAGAACAACATTGTTAAATTAACAATGAAGTAAATTGTTTATTAACGTCTTTCCTTTTTCAATGGTGCTAGCAAAGGTTCAAGAAATATTTTTATTTACAGTTTGGAAAATAACAAATAAGATACATTTTAATATTAATTACCTATAATACAAGTATACACACGATTCATTTTGCCTTATCTGTGTACGTCAGATATAAATGAAAGAAAACAATTGCATAATAAAAATCCTGGGTAGTTTACAGCTTAATTTGGAATCCGGAGCAAATATCTGGAGGTGAAACTGTAGGAATGAGTCAAAAGCATTGCACAACTTGAATGTCTTAATTGGAGGCCGTTAGCTCAGTTATAATCAGTGTTTCTCTTCGGTACTCTGAGGGTGCCATTTCCCATAAAGGCTAGCCTAGTCCCTTGCAGGGGTTAAGCTAAGGGACGTGCAAAATATGAAAATTCGCACATATGTGTCTAAATGTAAAAGACCAGGAGACATAAAGCCTAGTGCTCCTTTAAATCCAACGAATGTGTTAAGAAAGAACTCGCAGCCTTTGCTTAGAGGGAATAAAAACCGTTAGCTTTGAGTTGACTTTCCTTTGAACTAAATTAAGAAAACAAAGTCAGCTGCTTTCTTTCTCTTAATCTTTTTGAAAACTCCTATGGTGTTTCGCTGTACATTTTCCAATTCTCCATGAGAAATAGTGGGTATTTCCTCTCGGTCTTTAAGAGGCATGTATTAAATGAAATGTATATGATTTATATACTATGAAATAAAAATTGAAAAGTTGCTTCGATTATTATTAGTAGTTCCCGTAATCAGGGACCGCCGCGGGTGGACGAGGTCGTTAAGACGCGGACTCGTGAGTGGGAGGTCTGGGGTTCAAATCCCGTTAAAACCGTCCTCCCTGACTGAGGGTTTTCCCAGGTTTTCCTCAGTCTTCATAAATGGCAAATGCCGGGGAGGTACTCTAAACTTAGGCATGGAAGGTTTCCTTCATTAAAAAAAATCCTTTCCCAATATATTATTTCATCTTATGTATCATCAGTGTTCACCGCCTGTGATGCTCAGTAGTAAAAACGGGCGTTAAACACTACTGAAGGAGAAAAAAAAAAAAAAAAAAAAAAAGGTAATTAAGGGATTGCAAGATTCTTGCGATGAAATTGTTGCCGTTTTACTATTATGAAATCATTGAGGTTGTCTGCAATTTACTGGCTGTAGGATAATTGTTATTTCTGGAAGGGTAATTGCAGTTCTACAGCAACTCCGTATGTGGCATTATTATTTTTACGAGCAACTAACACACATTCTTTCACAAGACCAAAAAACAAAACATTGTTGGAATGTCTTCACCACTTGAACGAAATAATGAATACCTAGAAACTGTTCACATTTCTTTTCGTTTTATATATTTATTTCTTTCTCGTGAGTTAAAAATAAATTATTTTAAATTAACAATCACAGTACTGTAATGCCTTCTGCATTAATTTTAACCTGAATGTTTGGGCCTACTTAAAATCTAAGATGAACTTAACGTGTGCACATTAACAGTGATGAAATTGATGCGCTTATTGTATATTCAATTAAGGACTACTTTTCTCCTGGTGTTCAGTAAAGACAATCTAATCGTGAAACCAAGTGTTATCGTTTGAAGCAGGCAAGTTCTAGCCCCTAAATTCCTATTAAAGGCTTTAAAGTTTGTAATGTAATTTGTTTGCCAGAGGTTTATATTCACGTTTTCTGTGAAAGATTTTTCCAGAACAGTTGTCAGATATACTGAGTACATAAATAATGACATAAGCCTCCTGCGACTGTTTTGGACAATATACCTCCGTTGCGTCCAATCTATTGTTAAAATTTTATTATTGGCCGACAACTATTATTTTAAAGCCGCCGTGTCGGTCCTGATGGTGCAGTGGTTACCATACTTGCCTCCTACACGCGGGTTCGAACCCGGCCAGGATCGATGGATTTTTTCGGGCGTGAAAATTGTAAGTATGGCTTCCTTCGGAAGCGAAGTAAAGCCGTGGGTCCCGTGTCGTACATTTGCGGCACGAAAAAGAACCTCAAGCCTGAAAGAGAGGTCTCTGAGCAAAATTTGTCGGCCGTTTCACGGCCTGAGCTGAATGGGACGCTGATGACCTGAGATATTAAAGAGCGTCCATAAATAAATCAATTAAAAAAAAAAAGTCGCCGCAGTTCAGAATGATTCACTTACACACTTTATAGTTAGAAATAGTGTGTTGGACGCCAATTAAAGCCATTATTTAATATTACCAGAACAAAATTCTGCAAAATGTGAAAGTATAATAAAAGAAATGGTGGTTTGTTTTATGTCGGAAAATTCCTTACAGCAACGTGAGACATTTATATCACATATATATATATATATATATATATATATATATATATATATATATTAACGTAAAATTTCAATAATTACCGGCCTGCAGCTAAAAATGGTTAGGCTGTTATCCTGCTACTCATATTTGAATATGTACCTAAATTATAGATATACCACAGTAAATTGTCGGAGTTAGCCTTTATTTATCGCTAGTTAAATGCAAAGCAAATAATGTAAGTATTAAAATAAGCTTTCTTAAATTTTTTAAATGTGTCCTCACTTCAGTACCACTAATTTGTCCGATTATTTGGCCTATCAATATACATTATTCTGGAAAATATCTATTGTATTGAAAATGGAAACTTAAAACACTATGAATGTAATCTACGAAAATTAGTGATTATTTACCTGGAAATGAGTAAGTTCGTGTAAAAACACAAATAAATGTTCAGAAGTCAAAGGAATTTTGAGAAAATGCACAAATGCCTCATAAATTTTTGAAAATGCGTTGTTTTGGTATTCTTTTTACTTTTTAAAATGTCCATAATGACAAAACGCTGGTCTCTTGGTGAAAGGTACCTTTCGGCGGGAAAAATTAAAAGGTGTAGCCTTTTAATATGGACATGAAATTTTTTGGAACATCTTGATGGCGAATCTGTATGATGCATCAAGTTACCAACTAGAGTTTCGTCGTAAAAATGTTGGCAAGTATAATTCTAATGAATTTATACAAATCGTTAGTCCTGTATACAATCCACAGCCCTGCGTTTGGACACTGAGAAGCTCCAAGCAAACAGCAAGAGTGCAGAGTAACTGTGCACGGAGTATTCCTTGGCTTCAACCCACCCCACTTAAACAGCTCTCCTGCAGGTAGTAGAAGGGAGACACCTTCACTATAGCTTGAACTGTTTTGATTCACCATGTTCTCCGTTCAAAGCGAAGGCTCTATGATTACAAACACTTAACGTGTATCCAAAGTGACCTAAGGCAGGGCTTTAGTTATAACCTAGACTGTGAATTATCCTAGTTTGTCATTTCATTTCATGTATCATGGGTGTCCCCCGCTGGCGATGCCTTAACATTATGACATGCCACTAAAGCTGAGCAAATTAACATATAATTATTTTTACTTCAGACGACGATGATTTGATCCTCACCATGGTTGATAACATTCTGATTTTAGCTGGGAAGAGAGAAAGTGCTTTTGTAGATTATGTAGCGTGTTAAAGATCGAGGTATCTCAGTAAAATTCACTTATACATCATTATTACCTAACTGGAATTAACTGGTCATGCAATCAATGGCGGTTCACTTTTCTGTACTCATATACTGACATTCCGCAATTTAAGCCATCTCTCTTTACCGAACTAATTCTGGAACCTTGACCAACGCGCAGGATCTTCACGCTATATATCTGAGGAATTCGGCTGTCAGTGATGAGTACGCCGGTAAGAGACGAGTTCTTTTCTTCTTTTTATTTTATATAATGAAAGAAATGTGTTTCTTACAGTAGAAATACTACATACTAATACACAACCGAAATTATAAAATCATGTTTGCTACAGTCAGGAGACTATATGCAGTTGTATATTATTGTATATTATATTTATGCCAGTTTTACAATGAGTTACTATGAAGGGGGATAATTAATCCTGTACACCTACATCTCCCGAGATTCCACTCACATATCTGCTTCAATTAGAACAAACCTTTTATCGCTGTGTGAAGCATGTTAGTTAGATTGCATGTGCTATAACTGGCATGAAACCTGCATTTTGCTGTAAATGGAATGTGATTTGTAACTGCTTAAAATAGCTGCATCTGCACTAGATCTTTATCGTGTTACATTCAAGAATGTCTATAAAATACCCTGTTGATTTTATCTATTGAAATGTGTGAATAATTAAACTTGATCAGTTTTAGAATATTCTTTAGTATTTTGTAGATCTGCGGTCTCCAAATCAAGAGTGATAAGTATCAAGAGATAAAGGAAGCTATTTCATCGATGTTTCTTATGTTTCATAAAGTTAAAGAAAAGTTCATGGAAGTCTTCTGCTGCCTTTAAGGATCGATATTCCAAAATACAATATTAGATAGAGTTTGCATAACAATATATGCTTTCTGTCATGAATATTAAAAAGGTTTTATTTCAAGCGTAATATGACTTTTGTCCAACAATAGCATGTTGTATTAGTAAAAAAAAAAAACTTCAAGCAACTTTGGTTCTAGGCCTATGTGACGTTGGCAGTATTTTGTGTTTTGAAACAAATTATGTATCATTTATAGCTGGAAAAATATTTTTGATCGCATATATATCCATCGTCATGAGGTAAACGTTAAAAAAAAAAGGTTTTAAAAACTTCTTAAGTAGATAGTCATTTGTTGAGTTCCTCCCCTCTTTTTGTGCCTATCTAAATATTTTATGAAATTTTACTATAAACCTCACTGATCAAAACTTTCTTACTTAACTTTCATGCATATTTCTGCCAATACATCTATAATGTTAATTTCTTGAAACTGTACATTTTATGGTAATTTGAGATAGCTATGATGCAGATATATTATTGTAAAAGAGTATTTCGTTGAAAATATTGTTCAATAGATTCTGTAAAATGTTTAGATAATTTAGACGCTTTTGCTGTGGATGACGCATGACTGATGTGTTTGTGTAATGTTGCAGCTTGCAAGAGGAAAGAAGATCCGCAGAGCCAACCCGAGCACACCCCCGCGCCCAAGAAGCCCCGCTTGGTTTTCACCGACCTGCAGCGCCGTACTCTACAGGCTATTTTTAAGGTGGCCAAACATAAAATCCAAAGCGTAACACATTTGTTTTTGCCTGCAGTCACCCTCTAAAGCAAGGAAAACAATGATATGAGTAACCGAGACAGAAAGAACGTAGATTTTTCATACGCACATGACTTTAAAATAAACAAAATAGAAATTTCAATAATGGAGCACAAGATTTAGCAAGGATATACATGGAAATTGAAATTAACATGTAAGGAATGGCACTGGGTGGATTGGTGCGTACTAGTTCTTCAGCGGCACTGTGGAGGAAGTCAGGTGAATCAATGTTTGTCAATGAGTTCGGTATCTCCAGCTTGTCGCTGAAGAATGCCCTCAAGAATGTTGCTTTCTCGTTGCTTACATATTTTCCGTTCTCTGAGCGTATATGGAAACGACTAAGTCTCAAGATCAGGAAATCATGCAAGGAGAAAAAGAATAATTGGTTACAAAAATAGTATCACTCATAGTCACCTAAGTACAAACATCCTTAAGGATATAAATTTTGTTTGACCATATTTAAGACTCTTATAAATAGCAGGAAAGTACGTAAAAATGACGAGATAGACATAATAAGGTCCAGGAAAACTGTTTTATCTAACAGAAGTAAATGTAGCAATTATACATCCCAAGTTGCAAATATGTTACACAATATTAAAGCAATATTCCCTTCAATGCCAAGCATAAACATATTGTCGTACTGCTAAAAAGCTAATGGATTTGTTGAAAATGGGCTGCTAACTTGCAACTCTAGTAATCAGCCAACCTTGTAAAGAATTGCGCGAAACATAGCGAAGAATTTGCAACAAATTTTGAAGTTGGATGTGCATACTTTCCACTGAGATTCATGAAACGTCTAATTTAAACAAAACTGTAAAACACTTTTGCTTACAATATAAGTATTGTAACAATTTTATTATTAAAACAACGGGCTAAAGAATATTAGTTTTATTCTGAAATGTCAGAAAAAAATATGGTATTTTAAAAAACTGACTGAAAATAAAGAGGGACTTGTAGATTTAGTTCTAACAAATTTGCCTTGCAATGTAATAGTTGTACAAGTTTAATATATTTCACAATATATTGTTTAAGAACTGCACTTGAAGAAGCTCGAAATAAAGCTAAGCAGGACTGCAGTGTAAGTTTACTATGTATATTCTTGGGGAACGATTTCAATGAGAAAATACAGTTGACCGCCCCAGGAGGCTCATTGGGTATGTGCATCAACATAATATGCTTTCTTATAAATATTTCAATCCAATTTCAGTTTGTGTGCATTAAACCTCATAATGCCTTTTACATAGTAATGAAGAAAGCAAGATTGAAACCTCTAGATGTACATTTTGAATCTTTAAAGTAACGTTTTTGTATGCTAATTAATATTACCTAACATTAAAACTAATCCACAATCGGTTGGCATTAAAAATCAGGCATTGATGAACATTTAAGCCCTAAAGATTATCAGGGAACTTAAGTACATCAAGATGAGCGCAGACTTTCAGAAAACTGATCTTAACTTATGTGAAATAAAACAACAGTATGAAATACTTGAAAAATTTAAGTTTAAAGTGCACAATTATTTGTTTTGATCTGATACAGCAAGGAGTTACACAGAATACATGCATATTTTGGGAACTTCCTAAAGAAATGAAGAAATATATGTTTTGCTTTGTATGTATGTTTTTGGTTATACTATGGAAGTTTGATACTAAATAAATGGTGATAACATCAACTTGCTGGAACCAAAGGTCCAAATTAAACAAATGACAAGCATTCAGCATTAATATGTAATTATAACGTGTCCGAATGGCAGACTATGCAATGTCACGAACAGAAGGCCATAACTCGACGATGTGATCATCATAGATAATGCGATCAAGTCTTTGTTACTTTGGCATAGAAGGTGGTACGTGCAAAAACATAAATGTCAGTATGCTTGGATGAGGCATTTAAATAATTTTCTTAGCGCTTACGACTTTAAAATATTATCCTGTATGCTTCTTCCAGTTTCTGGTTATAATACATCTTTATATGTCAACAAATATAGTCTATGCTATTTAAAACGAGAATACAAAATGGTCAGGAAATGGTAAAGCTGGAAGGAAAATTACAATACTTGAAAAATTTGGTATGTGCATAAATATAAGGAAATAATTATATAATCTTTAAAAAGGAAAACTAAGAAAATAAATATTTAAATGCTCTTTATCATGCTGTATAAAATGCAGTTCATCTTTGTGCTAAATTATTAAAGCCTGCGAAATAAATATAGAGAAACAAGACAAATAAGTTAATTTTTGGAGAAAATTGAAATGAAAAGATCTGATTATTCGAGGCTATCGCCATATGATCATCTTACAAAATACTACAAGAATGGTGCACTTGTGCATCGGCCATTGGGAATAGTTAATCAAGCTAAATAATTTTATAAATAACAGTGGTGAAGGCTAATGTAAGCTTTGAAGTAACTTACTAGAATATGGTAGATTTTTAATTATTGAAACGGAAATGTTTTGCTGTTGAGAAAAAGGTTTGAAAAACAAGAACCTTATCGATAATAGGTAAGAAGATACAGTCGTGTTATCTTACATATTAAGAGTGTGCAGAGTTTGACGCCATGAAAACACACAGAGAAAAGTAAAGAGTGTAGATGTAACATTTTCAATGCATACTATTAAAAATTAAACATGTGAACATATTTCGTTTCGAAACTTATGGAAAACCGCAGATGTGACTTGTGAATCAAGTTTTCTCGGAATGGAAGTAGATCCGTGGGTCACGTGTAGTAGATGTACGGCACATAAAAGAACCTCAAGCCTGAAAGAAGAAGCCTCTGAACAAAATTTATTGGATGTTTCACGCCCTAAATTGGATGCCGATGTCCTGAGATGTTATTAAATAAATAAAAAATAAATAAACAAAAATAGACATTCTCATCATAACACGAATACCTAATACGGGGCAGTGAATTTGTTTTATTCTCCCAGGAAAGTATTTAAAGTCACATGATTCCTTTAAAGGAATTAATATTTGTGAAGCCCGACAATATTTTTTTTTTGAAACGACCCTTATAACGCTAGTTATCTCGGTGTTCAGTGTATAAAATGATTCAAGTTTTGTGAAATGTTAACACGTACTGTGTAAATCAATTAGAAACTAAAATATTAAAAAATAACAGGATGGAATTATTCAGCAACTTGCTCACCTAATATTTCGTAATTAAAATAAGTATTGTGGGTTTTGCATGCATTTCCACATTACACTTTACAAGCACGTTCTTTCAGCGAAATGGGAGAAAAAAAACTGCACTGTTTAAATTGCACAAGACAAGACTAGTGTTGAAAGCATTTCGTTCAAAGCTGGCATTCACTGTTAATTCTGGTTATAGAGTATAAAGTTGGATTACCTGAAGCATGCCACTACCGTTTGTTTTTTGTTTACTACAAAAAATGCCCGCTCTGTTATTATATGGAGCGACATTCTGTACTTTCGTATCATAAGCTCATTACGTCGTACAGTATGTTGACTGCAGTTTTAGGGACACAGGATTACAATTATGCAAGTTATCAACCTGAAATGGAAATACGGGTGGCTGTGTGCATGAAAGTGGATATGAATGGTATGCGGGAATGTCATATTTTAATAAATCCTTTATGTGAACTAAATGAAATTTATTTCTTCTTAATCGTCTAATGAGCATTTCGTTGTGAAGGATTATAAAACAGTACGAAGTTTATTTTAAATGTATTCAATATTTACGAATGAAGAATAAAATCTGCAAATCACTTCTAAAATACGAAGTGAGAAAATAAAAACAGTATCTTTCTTTCATTGGTTTTGGGGGTTCACAATAAGGTGAAATAAAAACACAGAAAAATAATATTTTTTTCAAAAATAACGAGAAACAAGATTGAGTACAAAAATAACGTAAATGATAGCTTTCCTGCAAAAGTCCCTAAAATTCCAGTGATCAAAGTTTAATAGAATTATCTCAAATGAAAAAAATGTAGAGAAACCAAGTGAGGTAATTGAGAATACTGCAAGCTTCGGTGTATACTTTATATCTTTAACACGTTTGACTTATGCCAAATCAAAATATAGGACTGCAAGGCTAGAATAAGGATAAAACTTTAAAAGAAAGTTACTATAAACGGGTGTTCATTTTTTCGATGACAGAAGATATTATTTAGAAGATAAAATATAAAAAGCAATATATGAATTAACTAAAATTGCAGCGGAATACAATATGTTAATATCCTGTTTAAAAGCAACCAAGGAGTGTAATTGAAAATATTAATATAGAAATGTTTTAAGATTGGAAGATTTTATACATAGATAATGCAAATAAAATAGACGAATTCAAAAAATCTACTGCGTAAATGAAGTAAAAAATAAATTATAAAAATAAAACAAGGAAAGAGACAATATTACATTATAAAATGAAATCGATCCGCAAACTAATTTGGTAACAAAAAAGTTAATATTGGATTTCAAACAAATTAACCGCTACATTTTATAACAGTTCCAGAATATAAAAAATAACTGAAGAAATATGAAAAATAAGAAAGTAGAGGCAAATGTTTAATAGTGCAATCACATTCGTACAAATAATTCAGAATAAAGGATTATGACACAGATTTATAAATTACAATCGAAAAGAAATAGAAATCTATTGGGCGCCATATAAATGATAGAACATTATTCATCTTGTGAATATGGCGGTGATGATAAAGAGAGGCAAAGCAACCGTATTGTGTTGATATATTTTATCACAATAGAATGGGAAGCTTTGGGCTAAAAATAAAGAAAAAACGACATATAGCTTAAGGGATGAAAATAGCGGAAACAATAAGTAAACAATAAGAACATAATCAATTGATACGGTTACAGTTTAATAATTTTTAATGTCTTAAAATACAGGAATACAAACACTGACATAAGAGAATAAAAGGGACGAGAAGTAGTTGAAAGAGAAAGACGGAACATTCAAAATTCTCGGAAAATCAGATTTGTACTTCGCTAAACATTTTAGCCTCAGCGAATCCATAATTACACTGTATGAATATTCCAGTCGTAATCTGATTACAAAATGTCTGCAAGAATTGTAAATGTGATCGATGGCTGTCAACGAGTTGGAGAAGTTCTTGTAACGCTGCAGGCTCTAATGAAAACCCCACGGACATTTTGTGCAGGCTGATGTTTATTCATAAAAATAGACTGATGCGCTCCCATATTTGTGAGCTCTGCTCGAATTAAATTTCCTTAAGGCCAGGAGCAACAAGAACAATAAACGCTGCAGAGGAGCTGAAACAAAAACAAATGTCGTCATAGGATCTCATAGATGATAATAGACAAACAAAGTGACACGGTGCCTTTCTTCACGCACGTCCCCCGTGAATGCATATGCATGTTACTAAGTTTAATGGTGCTGTATAAAAGTGAAGCACTGTGTTATTAAATTCCTAGAAGTTACTCTTTACATGCGTATGATGAAAAGTTTCACTTAGGAATATGCCCTCAGTAACAAAAGTGAAAGTATTCGGAATAGAGTAAATGAATGAAAAACTCCTTTTATGCTCAACTGAACATATGAAATGTTAAATGAAAATGGTTTTATAAAAATGACTCTTACGTGTTAATTGCAATATGGAAGCAAGCAATAATATTGTAAAGCAATCGAAATTTATGTGCATATTGCGTAGAGATGAAATAATTAACGTTTGCATGGAATGGTGAAACGATTAAAACATAAACATTAAATGAAAATATTCATTAAATGGACAAAAAACAACACTAATAATCTAGTGGTTATTAACGCACATAACTGGTCAAAAATGTGCAACGAGAAAATTGAACCCAGCGGCGGCAAGAGAGGACATTTAACAATGGACAATCCACCTTCACAAAATTGTGTTTTATAAATATATTCATAACAGTCATTGACTGTGTGATAGTAAAAGTAATATTTTTTTAATGTTTTAAAAAATGTAACTTTTTTGCAAAGATGTTTGGAGAGTCCTGTGCACAGAGGATGACGGCAATTACAATTACAATAAAAGCAATTTGTTATTGTTTGGAATGTGCATGGCTGAGAAATAATTTTGATGGCGGTGGAACCATTTGTTTTGAGTAAGATCTTCCTCTCGTTGCAGAGGACTCTTCAACCATTCGATGACCGTCCACATGTCCACATGCTGCCCACCGCTGGCTGGAGATACCGAACTCTACACCTGAATTCCTTACTGAAAGCGCAGTGAACTCTGGGTGACACTCCATGAACATGGCTATAAAAATTCTTGGTTACCGAGATTGTTTCCATCCAAACTTTCATCTCCCTTTGCTAGACTATCAGTGCCGGATGCAGGTGGCAAAGTTTTCAACAAAGTGATCGGTTGAGTAATTTTCGTCTTTGTAATTAAATCTGTAATATGTGAATAATTTTGCAGATCATATTTGAAGTTTCAAATCCATATTTAGGGTGAACTAAATTGACATATATATTTATTGATTTTAATATTCAGCAGTGAGATTGACCAACAAGGAAGAAAACTGATTAGGAAACATTGTAAGTATTTTATTTCAGAAGGACAACGAGTAACAGATAATTACATTTCGATTAATATAACGGTTTTAAATGCAATGAGTGGGCACAAGCACAAATGTCTGCCGTTTACTGTTAGTAAATATATTATACATTACGTGCACATGTTTTCCACGTGGATCCGGCACTGAACTACATTTATTTAGTGGTTTGTTGAGCCAAGGGTGTGATGGATCCGCAGTTCAGGTGCATAGTGGGAATCAGGTGAAGAGTTTATTTATGGTACTGTCAGTGGTGCGGGGCAACTCCTATAACACGTGCAGAATCTGTTTCAGTAAAGAAAAGCAAACTGACTTGGGCTAATTCTCCCTCTGAAGGCTGAAGTTGATGAAATGGACACTGGAGTTGGCTACTCCAATAAAATAATTTGAATTTTGATGGAACCTTTTCTTGTTATATAAGGAGTCTACACAAATAGCCGAACGTTTCCTTTTATTCTTTCTTTGTATCTTTGAAAAACTTAAACGGAGTCATTGTTGTCTTTGATTCGCATCGAGTGTGTTTACAGACTCGTAGACAGCAAAGAATAAGAAGATAGTCACAAAGCGAATAACAACGGTAAGGTCCAGTATTTACAAGTTATCTTCAAATATTATTTTTCCAATTTTAAATGTATCAAATTTTGAGCGAGTTTTTCTTTAAAGAGTGAAGGAGCAGGACGCTTTGTGAAGTTATTCAGCGAGTGCCACGATATCAGGCACCGAATTTCCGGAATAGATTACTTCTCCACTTGTTGCACTCGTAGTACTGTCAACAAGCACGTGACTTGAGCATAAGTAACGAGCAAAGCCCATTTTGATGAAGCGTGGAGAAAGCTTCGTCGACACATTAAAGAACCGATTGCTATTTAAGATACATAACAGTTATTTCTCATGTAAAAAATGAAGTTTTAGCACAATTGTAAAGAACACTAAAATATTCTAAAATTACAAATTGTGGTATTGGCTTTTTCTATGATATTAAATAATACGTTTTCAAAAAATAAACCAAGCTTTCTAAGCAATAATTAATAACATCTTGTTTATACATTTTAAGTAGATATATTATGCAATGGGCATACGAATCTCTGGCATAGTTGTTCTGTCTTTATGGTTAGTTTGGCAGACGAAATTGTTTTTCCGATCCCTAGCTTGAAATTGGATAAACATAAAACATGTACCAACAACAATTTCATTGGTAATTTTGCTAGAACTATCTTAATTTTAGCCATATTACTAAAGAATATTGATAAATGCTACAAAATATGCCGAGTAGTTCACAGGCATATAGGAGAGGCTTAGAAAATGATTTTGGCTCTGATGTGTACAGTTCCATATCTAGTTTCCTATAAACTTGCAACAAACATTGATTTGAATATTAATAAATTCATATTGCAGTTTACTAAAACCTTCTAATGGATCATAACTAAATGGATTTTGGAAATGACTCCAGTTGGTATTCATAGACAATGATTCTCCAAATTATCCGATGAATTTTCTCGATTGCAGTGTTAGTATAAACGAAGTAATTGATTTGAAACATATGTAATTCACGTTCAATAAAATTCAAGTACATAAAAAGGGTATTAGCGCAGAGAGAAACTGTAAATGTCTTGTTTCTGTGCATTACATACATTCAATGTGAGACTCCTTGGTAATCCGGTGCACATCTAGCCTATGGTCAACAATTTTCCTGCCAGACACTTTGTAATACAGCACTATATTGCTGCGATGACTTCTGTGATATGTGCTTGCAGGCACACAGGAAAAAATCTCGCACGGCCAATATCTGTTTGTAGTCTATCGTTGAGCTCTCTTCTGACTTTATTGTGAAAATGTTGAGTGTATCATACTGTCGGAGAATAATCAGATCTGTACTGTTTAACCTGCGGCAGCAGTTATTTCTATAGCATATGCAGTTATGAAATTCCCATTATTGTTTGTTCAACGGAAAAAGAAAGAAGAAAAAAAGCCGCGCACTTTCACATGGGTTACAGCGCAGAGCACGTTTATCTTAGGGGAATACCGCAGATGCTCCAAGGAGACAAGGGGATTTCCTGTCCCTCAGACTCTTCAGTTATATCTGTTTACTGTTCCAAAAGATGGAAGGTGGTTTCGTCAATGAAGAAAAACCACCAGTTTTCATTAGAATTTGCATACTCTTTCAATTACAAACTGTCGTTCCATTTATACGGTATACAGCAATTTGCAGACCATTGCAACCATTTGCGCAGAATCTTATGTGGGATTTGCAGTTCCCTGCTGCCTCTGATTGTGGATTTCTGCGGACCGCGTAAGAAGCTTACACATACTCGCTACGCTGTTTCCACACTTACTTAACAGGCTGCCGGTCGTTGATCTCTTCTTGCAGACACGCCCCTTTCCTTAAAATCGGAAAACTGCTTATGAATTGAATACTCGTTGGGTAGATCTGCACCAAACTTTGATCGGAAATGCTGTTGCACACTAAAAACAAGGCATCGGAATTTTAAGCACTTAACGTCGAGTTTCAAACTACTAAGTTAATACAAAAAAACAAACAAACAAGAACACAAGATATGAGCCACCGCCCGGCTTATATACCAGAACTGGTGTTTGACAAACTTAAGGGGAGAGGGTGGTTTGTAGCTCGTGACCTGTCATACTCCTCCCACATTATGTCTACAGTCCAGACCAATTCCGGTTCTAGTGCTTAAAATTTCAGATGCTTACTGATATACATGCAAATCTGGTACATAAGATGCTTTCATGGGCACCCATTTTCACTCGTATCGCTTCAAACGAAACAAAAGCATTAAAACAAACTACTTTCTTTCTGCGAGAGTAATGGATTATAGAATTCTTAGTGTTCAGTGATGAAATTCACATTGAACAAATATAATATTTTGAATAAAATTTTTGAGATTCTACCTCCATCCTTGCCAGTTTCATAAATCTGAATTTCACTAAACGTGATTTACTCGTGCTTCAAATCGATAGTATAATTTGTACTAACCTCGTACGTTTTCTACTTTGTGATCAATCGTACCATAAAAATAATACGTATTGTTGTATACTGTTAGAATAATACCGACTTTAGCACCAATACTTTCACACAGTATGTCAAAATTTATAGTTACTGCTGTCCCTGCCCTGTAACAATGTCAATAAAATATGTTGAAACAGTCAAACCATTAAAAAATCTGGGATTAAGATGTAGTATTTTCTGGATTTGAAGGAAACGATACATTTTTCTATGCAAATCGAATACCATTTGTCACACCTTACTCGAATTGAATCATGTTATCTTGTAACAGGATGACAAATTAAAAAAAAAAAGGTGTGTATGTTTCACAAAATTGATGAAATTACTTTCAAATTTACCAATATTTACTGTTCTTGTAGAAGTGTTATATTAAGCAAGTGGTTTTGCACAAAATACATCGTCATGTATTATGCAATGTATTTCTACAAGGTTATCCGAAGGGCACCCATCTGAAGGCTTCTTTTCCACCAGAGCTGGAGGGAGAGTTTTCCCTGCACTCCAGAATGCATTGTGGTTGCTTATAGTAGACATCTAGAATTCAAGCCCTGTTCTTAATGCTTGCTCATAGTTCCACATTTTTATTCCTACAATTTAATTTATTCACATTTATTAATCTATACTGAGTTAGTTAAGTAATAATGAATTACTTTGAACTTAAGTTCCAGTGCAATCAAACTCAAGATGAGAATGTCGAGTAGCTGTTGGACAGCGAGATCATTTGTGGTAGTTTGTAAGCACTGATCGACTGAAAAATCTCACGTTTTGCCATCAGAGAAATGTTATTGAAGAACGGGCTTTCAGCTATGTCAAAATATGAATTGGTAACGTTTCCTCTTCATAAAACAAGGTATGAATTTCTTGTTTCAATAAAGTTAAACTTGCCTAATAATATACATTTATTCCAGGAACTATCGCAGTTTATTTCTTTTTTAAGTTTTATTGAGCCATATGTAGAACAACCGACATTTACTAGAATCGTTGTTTCGTTCTTTAATGTATTTGAATGACTTGTTTGAAAATAACTTGAAAGAGTGCTAAAATTCTGATGTTAAACTATGGTACAACAATTTGGAATGAACAGTAATATATTCACAAATTTTTGACAAATTAATACTTATGTCAAAAATGAAATTTTTCTAAAAAAAATAACATTTGATTTGGTTTATTTACGGACGCTTTTTAACATCTAAGGTCATCAGCATCCCATTAAATTCATGGCTTGAAACGGCCGGTAAATTTTGCTCAGAGGCCTCTTTTTTCAGGCTTGAGGCTCTTTTTCATGCCGTAAATCTACGACACGGGACACACGATTTTATTTACCTTCCGAAGGAAGCCATACTTAGGACTTATACGCCCGCAAAAAGCCATCGACCCAGACCGAGATTGAACCCGCGATCTCGGATTTACAAGGCAACATCAATTAAAACTGTTAAATGGCAACACAAACATTTGGAAAAAAAACTTGTTAACAAGAAACAGAAAGCTAACAAAAGACAGCGGATGTGCATAGCGTGAATTCTACAGCATAATTAACTAATCGGTCGTTTACTGCTCCGACCTCGAAAATGATGATGAAAGTGTAGCTGTCATTGAAAAGGAAGAACATCTTTCTGAAAATTTTCTCATTCCATTTCTTGAAGTATAAGAGGTGTAAAAGAACGGGGGCAATCTACTTATGGTGTGAATTTCTTTTTGTTATATCCTATCATTTTCTTAATAACCACGGAACACTCCGAATGTCCCTCTCCTCGCCCTTGCTGGTGAAGGTTATTGAGATCAAAACACATACTACAACCAAGCGTTAAGAGTAACGTTTGGACTCGTATTTGAGAGGTTCCAGGTTAACTGACTAACTGACTAACCTAACTGAGGTTATCCTTAGTCCTTATTCAGAAAAGGCAAATGCCGTGTTAATATTTCTCTGCCACGGATTCAACTTGCATTTCTTCATTCGTTTTCATTCCAAAGCTCTGCGTGTGTCTGTCTCTCTATATTTGTGATTGCTTTAGAGGCGGCCCTTACATTGAACTGATCAGTCCATTCATAGAGTACCTCAGTGCGCGTGATCGCGCTCAAAGGGGGACCGACCCGAGCATTGGCTTGCATGTAAGTCCAAATAACAGAGGAAGGCATTCATTCAAAAAGGAATAATACGTGTTATCCTAAAAAACATATACTCATATTGAATTATTTATTTTAGTACAGCAAAGGGCACTACTTTTATTTGTTCATTCTCCATTTCAAATGTATGTCACACTTTAATATACTTTTTCAAGTTTCATGATTAGCTTAATTGGAACAACGGCCATGTTGTCTGTACAATTAAGTAATTAGACATGAAATAAAAGTTCACTCATACAAACTTGAATCCATATGTAGCCAATGTCTGCTTACAAAATCGGTCCAATAATAATAATAATAATAATAATAATAATAATAATAATAATAATAATAATAATAATAATAACAATAATAATAATAAACTGAAAATTAACTCCATATTTTAAAAAAGAATGCAAGTGTTGTGAATTTTTTACCTGCGGCTAATTATATACACACACGGTGTCCCAGAATCGGCGTGCATTAAAGTGTATTCATGTACTTTCATGGTATGCTTCCTTCATTAGTTTTAGGGAAGGCCGAAATTAGACGCTTTGCATTTTTCTAATTTTCTCTGTAATATTTTCCATAAGAAATAAGCTGCAGATCTAATAAACAAATGGCGCGTAGTTATTAATATATGTTGATTTTGACCTCCACTTGTGTGCCACATTAGATACAATTTATTGTAGCTTATTCTGACCTTCTGAATTTGTACAATGATAGTGAAACAAAGAGAACAATTTTCAAATATAAATATATGCGAAGTGTTTGTAACATGTTCTCATTACTCAGGATTGACGGTTGATATATAAGCCGTGCTTTTTTCAACACTTGCCGCGTAATCTCGGTTGCCTATTTCCAAAAAGTGTGTATATATTCAAACTCAGCACAAAATTAAATATTAAAAACTGGCAATTTAGTAAAAAGTACAAAGGAAAGCAATAGCGCTTTTTTTCAGTGTTTCTTACGACTTTAGAGGAAAATAGTTATATTAAGAAGAATTTGGCAACGCTTTTAATTGTAAAAATGTTATTTCTTCTGTTCTAACTCTCTGTTCCTGCAAAGTTGACTATTTACTGTCAGAACGTAAGCATATCAGGATTTTGTTAGTTTAAATTCATGAAGTCTAAAATATTAGGTTCACATAAGCCTTTATGATTAATTTACGCCAAAACGTATCTGTTTATAAATCAATGCAAAAGTTTCCACATTTTACACTGTAGTAACCCCTGTGCCTGTTAAGGTGTATTCCAACTGACAAGGGAAATGTTTCCGTTGGACTAGACTGATTTCAACGAAATCATTATGGCATCCTGAATTTAACTATAATGGTCGTTTTGCTACTCACAATGCGATTTGATCTGTCACCAGCAGCATGGCTCAGTATAGTTCCATCGGTCCTATTGGTGTAGTGGTAACCATACTTGCCTTTTAAACCCAAGGTCACGGGTTCAAACCCGGCAGGATCGATGGATTTTTGCGGGGCGTAAAAATCCTAAATATGGCTTCCTTCGGAAGGGAAGTGGTTCCCAAGTCGTATATTTATGTCATGAAAAAGAGCCTCAAGCCTGAAAGAAGAGGATTCTGAGCAAAATTTGTCGGCCGTTTCACGCCCTGATTTGAATGGGACGCTTTATTTATTTATTTATTTATTTATTTATTTATTTTAATGGTATTTAACGCCCGTTTTTACTACTGAGGCACCACAGGCGGTGAACACTGATGATACATGAGATGAAATGATGTATTTTAAAACGATTTTTTTTTTAAGGAAGGAAACGTTCCACGCCTAAGTTTATGGTACCTCCACGGCATTTGACAGTTATGAAGACTGAAGAAAACCTGGGGAAAAAAAAACTCAGTAAGGGAGGACGGTCCAGGCGGGTTTCGAACCCCAGACTTCCCGCTCATGAGTCCGCGCCTTAACGAACCGTGGCGGTGAATGAGACGCTGATGACCTGAGATGTTAAAGAGCGTCCTTAAATAAAATCAATCAAAAAAAAAAAAAAAAAAAAAAAAAAGCAAAGTCCGGCGACTAAAATTTCGCGTACCTGGTGCTAAAACACTGATCGGGTACCTATAAAAATATGACAAAGCACAGCAGAATTAGAAAAGGAATACGTTGGTTTCCGTTTAGTAGTAAATGGATTGATTTATATCACGTTTACACATCGATAGTCTGGATTTCATATTAGACCACCTACTTGGTTTGCTGGTTTGCGTTACTGGCTGCTGGTCGGAAGATTCAAACTCCCGAGTTCGAACCTATTTGCTTAAGATACATTTCTGAGTAAATGATGTCTGGAACAAGGTCAACCTGGCTCTGTGATGACAATTGGGGAGCTGCTTGAGAGATAGCGTCTTTTAATTACGAAATCACCTTGAAACTGCAGGCGGAGGGGTAAAAAGGGGATGATTATGCGGTTAAAAACGATACAGGTTAGTATGTATAAAGTTTAGATGACGTGGTATTTACACGCAAAATGTCAGGAATGAGTAAGAGACGGAGGTAGTATACAAACGTAGTTCGATTGTTTTCGTGTTCGTTAAGGAGGAACGAAGCATTTGTTAGATTGCAACATGTACAGTGTGGTCTTTTCGTATTCTCGTGAATTAAAATGCCGAAATCTGATATTGAAAACTCGCAATGAAATTATCTAATAAATAAATAAATAAACATGGAAGGATCGTTTTGACTCTGCAAGGGTAGAATATTTTCCATACCATGTGTAAATTTGAAATTACAAGGAACTATACTGTGTACGATAGGATATCATTGCAACAGCACGAAACATTATTTTAAATGTACAAAGGTATCTTATTGAAGTAATGAACCAAATTAAAAATCCAAATTTTTATGAATGTATTTAATCAGATGAGATGCACTTATATTTATTTAAAAAAAACTTGAGGATTATGGGGAATACTTATACGAAACAAAGCATTTCAAATGAGTCACCAATTCATGAAGTTTTTCTATCCACTTGCTATGATGATAAATGACCAACATTAGAAAAAAAGTAAATGGTAATAAAATCTGGTTTTCTATTGACGAAATAACTGACCTTACTGGCAGATAGATAGTAAATGTGCTGTCTAGAAAAGTTTGTTAACATTGAAATTCATTTTAATAACGCCACACGTCTTTCATGGCGAAATGGGGTTAAACACTTACTCCTTGTCAATGATTGTACTCCATATCTAAATGTTACAGCGTTATAGAAGAATCATTCATGTAACTTGCCTTACACATGGACTTCACGGGGTGACTGAATGTATCCATGCATTATTCAGTGATATGAACCATTTTATATCCAACATCACAGAAAATGTTTGTCCAAACCTCGTCGAGAATTCTAAAATTTAGAGAAATCGCACCAGATGTTCCTCGTAATTACAAATTGGCTACATGGTTAAAAGCTGCCATGCAGGGAATTACATTGAAAGTTTAGAAATTAATAATGCTTTATATGCCATTGTAGCTATAAAATCACCGATATCACATCAAAGTTTTAAAAATCTGCAACTAAGAGAGAACAGTTTTGG
This sequence comes from Metallyticus violacea, assembly GCA_030762175.1. Lineage (NCBI taxonomy): Eukaryota > Metazoa > Arthropoda > Insecta > Mantodea > Metallyticidae > Metallyticus > Metallyticus violacea. The sequence goes on along the minus strand of CM060846.1, from coordinate 169,551,004 downwards.
AATGTTGCCTAACGCGATAAAAAATTGAAACAATGAGTAAAAGTAATGGATAATTTGTCCGATATCATTAGCAACAGGCCCCCAGGATTCAAAGAAGGCGAAAGAAAAATGCCATAACACTCCTCGAAGAAAAACTGGTTATGCATCCGTATGTAATAATAAACCAGGAAAAATGAAACGCATATAAGACGATGATCTTCCATATTTTCCAATCGCATTTCCAATATCATGTGATGCTGAACGAAGCTTCTCGCTGTTTAAATAGTTATACGTCTTACGCCTGCACTCATCAGATCTTGCTTAACTGCCGGGCAGTTATTCATAGCTTACGTTTGTGCTTTGTTTTTACTGACCTAGAAGTTTGAGTGTACCTTATTTTATGTTAAATGCTTAAGATTTCCGATGTCTATTCATAATTACATTTTTACTGCTGTTTACGTACGAGTTCAATAACGCCACGCGAAGAAAACTGATCATTTGAATCGAATTGGATTGTTTGGGATGGAGGAGGATACTTTGGTACCAACTTCAGCCTTACTCACTGCTGGCCGTTTGTGTCTACGCCTCCAATGGGGTATCTTCGGGAGGAAGAAATGAGGTGAGGAACCCCGGGCGACCATGATCCAAGGACGATAACTACACAATTTAATATGTAATTCAAATATAAACATAATTCCATCTTCCAAAAATTAATTGTTTCCAGATAGAACGCTCTGACGCCGGTGAAATCCTCTAAGGAGTTCGAGCTCCTCAGAAGGTCCGTTTTCATACCAGAAGCCGGGGCAGAAATGTTATAAAACACAAGGCACTGTCACACCGTGCCAGCCCTTCTCGTCCTGGCTCGTTCGACCCTGTAACAGAACCAACGGAGTGTTGGGAGAACGGACAACTCATGCAAAGTAAATATCAATCCTAACATCCACATAAGTGACCAGAGGAAACCATGAAAGAATCCAAGATCAACACTACAGGCCCCAAGAGATTTCAGCTCGGGACCTCGCCGGTGCATGTCCCACGCGTTACCATCTGAGCTTCACTCTGTAACTCTTAGTATACAAAAGTATACAAATTATTTAAAATAAAAAGTTACTTTAAAGTGTGTTCTGTTGCTGATCAGTTAACATGTATTCCCCTACAATATCGCACTAAGTCAGTGATGTTGCAAGATTGAAACAAAGGACGCAGCGGTCGTGCTTGTACGCCCAGGTCCTTTACCGGCTGTAGTGCGAAGATTATTATTATTATTATTATTATTATTATTATTATTATTATTATTATTATTATTGTTGTTGTTGTTGTTGTTGTTGTTGTTATGGATCTTATTTTACACAAGCAGTAGAAACACTAGCAGTTCAATTACAAGCAATATAGAAATGTTAGAATCATAATTTTTAAAATAATTTGCGCATATTATTTCATTTTTCCTCATATTTCGTAAGTTGATCATAACTCTACAAGATAGTCAGTTTTTCTGACGTTTCTGTGGAGATTATGTATAACTGTTGAAACTCCCATCTATTTTGCCGGACATTTTCTGTCATTTTCACTTTCAGTTATGTTAGTTAGAGTAATTCTATGGTATTCGTGAAATGTGTCATTATTATCATTAATGAAATCTAACGTAGTCTGGATGTTTTCGTATTTCTTCGAGTCATCTACTTATTTTCAACAATTGCTTATAAAATGAGCAAATTTATATTATCATTAAATATAGGACATCTTAACTGATCGATCTGGTTCACCAATGAGTTGCGCAACGGTTAAATGTAGAATACAGGTGTCCTTTGCTAGTATATGCGGGTTTACATGCGCTTCCTCGAGTAGCGTGCTTTGCTTTCGGATAGTGCATAGAACAACCAGCAAAATTAATTCCACTAAAGCATGAGCTTTCTTGGTGACTTCGAGCATGAAAGTTGTCTTTGCTGATTATCGCGGCCGTAGCGCTCATTGTTGTTCAGCAAAATGAAACGACCAAATTGACAGAAGTGAACATTGTTCTTTGAACAAATTAAATACAAAGGGTATTGCTTTACGTGTTGCAGTTCTGAAAGCAGCGATGCAAGCCTTTCATTTTACTTTATTAATTTTCACCGATTGCAATGAAATCTAATTAATTGGACCTCCAAGCAGGAAGGGGGATCCAATTATCCTACATTCGAATTAACGAAAGCATATACATATTATTAAAGGCAATTAATACAAGATTATTTTTTACGAAAATGATTAACATGCAGTTGAACTTATTTTCAAAACTGCCGTATTTCGCGTATTGTTCTATAGTGCAAGACAAAATCCATTCACAGTAACTAAACTAGGAGTAAATGAAATTAATTTTTTGGGCTTTAACGATATCAATTTCCTCCTCACACCTTTTTTTCCACTTCTTAAAATTTCTACTTTTTTTCTGTGGTGTTAAACTACAATACACGTTAAGCTTCGACATACCAAACAACTTATAGATAAATCACAACTGACAATTTAGGGTCCTTTGGTCGCTAAATTCACCACAGTTGAGAATATTTTTATGATTTTTTGTTGTTAGTCAGGGGGTTTGAAAGGCAAACACCTACACATAAAAGAGGTTGGAAATCCACATTATTGAAGTGATGGTAGAGGTAACACAGCTATTGAGAATGGCGTTGAAGGAAGGCGACAGCACAAAAGAGGTGGAAAATCCAGAGTGTAAAAGCTGAAGATAGAGTACAAGCGAACAAAAGCTACTTCCCTATCTTTGAATAACTGTAAACAAGTGAAATTGCTTTATTCTGTTTGCTGTTTGACCACTGCTAAATATTCTTGGAAATAGGTACCTATTAACACAGTATAAATTGGAATTTAGGAATAAGTACTATTTTTTTAAATTAAATCCTGCCTTCGAATTATCCAAATAAATTTCGAAAATTATAATTAAGTAGGAAAATTTAGCACTGTTTTTAATAGGAATTTGAAGGGAAATAAGTGTCTGTTCTAATTAAAAAATCCACTATACTTGCTTCCTCGGTCACTCCCTGATATCGGTTTTCCCTCCTTGCTATATCTTAGTTCTTCAAAGACATTTGTATTTTTCGGCATGTTCATAACGTTTCATCCAGAAACTTTTTAAGTAAGTGCAGTTACACTTCATCGTTTAGAGCAGCTACTCCAATAACGTAAGTAAGCTTGAATGTCCTAACCAACAGGATAATAAACTAAATATTGTAAAGGTATCTTAACTACACGTGGATCTAACAGCAGCATTGCAATATCTTACACATTTCTCTTAGTTTACTTTCTGGGATTAAGTTTTCTTGAAACATTTATGATTGTAATTTATTGTTTCAAGTTCTAATCAAGTGCTGGATTGATTGTTTGGATCGGAGGGAGATATTTTGCTACTTCAGTCTTGATCAAGGGTTATCACTAGTGAGAGCACCTGAAGGAGGAAGGAATGGGGTGAGGGAGACACCTGGTGGTCAGGATTAATAAGCGGTAAGACGCGGAAATAGAATGTTAAAGTACGTTAAATAAGGGCTTAAGTTCATAATACATGCTAAAAAGAATAGCAGTTATGACAAAATTGATGAGTATTATTAAATAATAAAATAAAATGTAGGCAAAAGAAATATAACAACTACATGTAGACGTTTGCGTTACATTTATAAGCATCCGATTGTCTGGTCTAAAACCGTGGCAATATTGCCTGTGTTCTCAACATGAGAAGGATGCGAAGGTTATGAGCGCGCCGATAATAGAATTTGTTAGAAATTACGAATATTTCCAGTTGTGCCAGGAGGTTGTGAAATTTCACGAAACAAGCACTAAACCCCGAGGAGTTCGCATATTATCTGCGCCTTTATATTCCATCCAAACTGCAATAAACGGCATTAAGTCCACTTAATTAAGTAGTAAGTTTATTTGTTTGTTTTTTATATGTTTTGATTTGTTAAATTCTACTTTTATAGAGACAACAATGACTCTTGTGCAAAATGTTCAAAATGTTCTAAGTTTCAGTCATAAATGAGTTCAAAATCTATTGCTCCTCTTTCTACGGTCAGTTCCTAGAAATTCAGCCCAACTCTAGAACACAAAAAAGCGAAAGAAGAGCAAAGCAATATGTTATTGATCCTATTTAAGATTTCATATTGCAACAGCGTCCACAAAAATCTGATATATATTCCAAAATGGGTACATTTGGGTCATATTTTAAATATAATTTTAACATCACAAATATATAATTAAACTACAGATACCCCAAAACCGAGTTACCCAGTTGTATTTCGTAAATCAGCATATTCTTTGTCAGCAACTATTAGCCCACAATTCAGGACAATTTTTAATTTCAGTTTTCCTCGGGCCAAGTATTTAAAATTAGTGTCTATCTCTAAATGCGTCCCATTAGTCTAAAACAGCGATGCTTTTCTGTCTGCGGTAGTGCAACGTTTTTCCAGAAATCAACTCAGCCTTATGCAGCATTTTACCATGAAAGTAGTACTTCCAAACAGTCTGACTTTCCTAGGTCCTAATGGTCGTCATTAATGAAAGACATATATCAATCACCACTTGAAGTACCAGGGTGGGCACCCTCAAAGATGTCCATGGAAGAATTAGTTAACGGTAAGTTATAGCTATTCAATCTCAGACACTCGTTGCTATGGCCAAGCTCTCTTACTTTTAATATTCGTTTTATTTTTGTTTTGTTTTTATTTATTTTTTTTATTTATTTATTTATTTTTTGCGAATGGTATTTAACGCTCATTTTTACTACTAAGGCACCACAGGCGATGGACACTGATGATACATGAGATGAAATGATAAATTGGGGAAGGATTAATTTAAGGAAGGTAACGTTCCAGGCCTAAGTTTAGGGTACTTCCCCAGCACTTGCCATTTATGAGGAATGAGGAAAACTTGGAAAAAAACTCAGTCAGGGAGGACGGTCCTGGCGTGATTCGAACCCCAGACCTACCGTTCACGAGTCTGCGCTTAACGACCTCGGCCACCCGTGGCGGTACTAATATTCATGAGCAGTTCGTTTACATATAACGCTTTACTGCCTTTCAAACGATCGTGTGTTTCATTTATCGTATTGTTTTCTACCTTTTCTTCATCGTAAATGATTCTCCAAGCTATAAAAGCGAGCGACTATGATACACCATAATTAAACCCCAGAAGTTTACAAAATATTCCCTTTTTATTTGTTTTATTTTATTACTATTGTATTTTAGGTATAATCAGATCATACATAATGCAATACGGCCATTTATTGATGATATGAACCAAATAGACGAATTTTATTTTACACATTTGGCATTCATGGACTCCTTTTCCCTATTAGTAACTTTTTATACTTGCTGCTTTTTAGTACATTTTTCTTTTCAAGAGTACCTTTTCTTTTATACTATATATTTTAAAGCTTGAAGACCAAGTTAAACTATTGCTGACACTTATTGTTATGCAAATTTCCATTTACTTCCTCTTCATGTCATATGATTGGCCCATACCTTCATAAAGTGAGTGAACTTGTGCGCGAAAATTGTACTCGGGTTGATAAACTTGTATGCAACCTTAATATAATGTTTATAAGATTTGCTTACAGTACAAGGAATTTCCAGGAAAGCGCACCTGATATTCCCATGCCTGAACTGTATGTTCTTACACGTTGAGACCCTTAGATATCTGGGGGTACATTTTATTTGATATTGTAAACTCAGTGATTGATTGTTTTGACATAAGAGTCCTGTATCCATTTTAATATTTCATATCTTGTTAAATAATCCAGGTTTGAAGAAAGTCTAGCCCATATTAGGAGTAGTTACTCATATTTGACAACAATAATAACATAATTAGAAAGAACGTGATGAAAATATTTACTTGAAAAACTAAAAATGTATTAAAGGGAATTTGAAACATTGCACCGGAAATTTTGAAGAGAATGTTAAATGAAAACCATAAAGTACTGAAAAAGTACAAGAACATGAAACATTGTAAAGAGTAGAGCAAACTTTTCATGCTAGAGATTTGCCATATTTTCAAAGAGATTTTTCACCAGCAGATCTCGCTAATTCAAATATATTTCACTAGTATCAGTTGAGGTAGAAAGGAATTTTTTATGTATATTAACGTCCTTCAAGAACATGGTCAGTCCAAGTTTGAGATTGTATGAGTTACAATAGTTTTTAACTGCAATGGTGAATAAGATAACTTCACAACCGTTAATTCTCTCTGCAGGCTTTAGCTCATAATGCAATGAAATTAGTGCGAAAATACATATCTAACGTGTCTAATAAGTACTTGCATAATAGGGTTTATATCATAGTTATAACACTTTAAACTCCAACTAGGTAACAGTTCACTATATATGCATATAATGATTTTATACATTATAGTCATTTTTAATTTATGCCTTGTCATCAACTTCCGATCCTAATCATATTTCTGTATCCTTCAGGCATTGTGATATGTTTCTGTAACTTGGCTCTGAAAGTCGCAGTAGAGAGTACCCAGTAAAAATTGCAAGAACTAGTCAAATAATAAAATTTTAAGGTGAAATACAATAAATTTAATAAAAATGTAATTCAAAAATATATTGAATGCTTGACCATGGCAACGAGAGTTTTTCTCCACATAGCGTGTTTGTACATATGACAAAGATGACGGCTAAAGAATAGTTTCATACTAACTGCAAAATAGTAAGTACCTTTAAAAAGTGTAAATATATTCGGATTTTACTTTATTTATATTGTTCATCTTCACATATTTTCAACACAATGGAGAAAGCAATTATTTCAATATTTTGACCTGGTTGTTGAAAAAATAAGTAACATATTTTATTTTCTATCTTTAAAGAGATTTCTAGCACATTATTCACACTTTCCTGGGTTTCTATTGCGCAATCTCATACCCAAATGTTTATATTTGAATGTCTTATTTGCCTTCCTGTAATGTATAGAAAGTTATTACCAATGTAACATTTAAATGCCATGGTTTGTGGATTAGTGAGTCGGATTCCAGTTGACCTTGTGTGCTTTTCCGGATTTTTACGTCACAGTAACTTAAGTTGTTAACATCATTTCCTTCATTGTCAGAGGATCATCATTAACACTTGTAAGTTTAGCGCTAAAACTTGAAATATAATTTTCAATATTTTGTATTCATTCAAAAAATAAACGAACGAATATGAATTCTAAATCCAAGATAAGATGCTCAAAACTGGAGGAAAAAAAAAAAAAAACGTTTACCACTATACAAGTGCAATATTTCATTTGTGCGCTTAAGAGAGAAAATTAAGTGCATGAAATGTTCTCTAAATGTTAGGATAAAGTATTTCAGGGACATTGGTTTCTCAGGATGTATACTCCTGCACTTTTTATATTTTAAATGAGACGCAAAGCTGTTACAACATTTTTAAGGAAAGAAAGCCGGACACTTTTCCGAGGTGCCAGTGAGTTTCCTCATGCAGTGATAGATATAATAACGGATAAAAATTCAAAATGTTTGTAGTTTCCATTGTAAGTGGTTATGCTTATTTCCGTTATTAAATCCTAAGTGTTATTAAAGAGCATTCATTAGAAATACTGAAACAGCTGTTAATTTTACTTAGACAACAACAACAACAACGTTATTTCAGACAGGTTTTCGTGTAACCGTTATTTGATTGTAATGGACAGTTGATACAGCATGAGAGGAATGTAGGAACGACATACTAATGTTTTCATCAGTTGTAAAATATATTCCTTTAAATTACTTTCGTTTGCTTTTCTGGAGAATAGTTGAATAAGTTGCTGAATTATGATTTTAATTCAAATTCAATTTTCTTTTTGTGTACATTAACTGGACCATTATTCCATCTCTGGATATTAGAATTCTCGTATATATCGTAATACTAATGGTTAATGTTACACTATTGTCCATTCAAAGTGCTAAATTATAACCTCTTAATTACTGCAAAACGCAAACTACACCTTTAAGTGCTCAAATTTGCGATCTTAAAGTCGTCATTGATTAACTTAAATAATCGTCAAGAAGAAGTTTGGAGGTAGCATTAGCAGCCTTTTCACTCCAAGAATTATCGAAATATAAACAAAATTTCATGTTCAAAAACTTGCAATCCTTGCTGTCTTTCTTTCCTGTAAGTTACTTTCATTTTTAATTTGTTTCAAGTGTTCTTCTCTCGTACGTACTATGTGCACTTGTTTTCTTATTGTATAAAATTTCTTCTTATACACATTCTGCCTCAGAACGTAGTTTAGGTAACAGAGATAGGGAACTACCTTTTCTTTCAGGGGGGAAGTGCCTATAGTTTTGACGTACATATTTGCATTACAGCAACAGTAGGAAGTTAAATAGTTTATCTCTGAATAAATAATGTGAGGCATTTTCATTCAGGTAAGTGATTTTGTTTTAAGACTTTAATTTCAGTTTCACAGTATACCTAAACATGAGGTGAAGAGCTTCACAACTTTCTAGGTAAGAACTACAATTGTTCTATCGTAGTCGCGCATGTCAAATGTGAATATGCAGTAGAAACGCTATTTGTGCATTGTATTCAACTTTGACAATATTTTGCCTTCAAAATCTGGCAACTGATATAGAAGAACGGAAACAAGGATGCTTAATTATTTTATGGCCGAAACCACAATGCATTTATATTTGTTTCATTTGGATGATCTTAAGTTAATTTTTTCACTAGTTCAAAATAGTTAGTGCTTTCTACGATAGTGTACAAATAACACAGTTCTTGACTGTTACATTATGTAATTTAAGTTTTGTGTAAATCTATTGTGGTTATCATACTCCCAAAATCCTAGATTTAAACCAGTGGAGTTCAAAAATATGCCTTGATGCCAAAAGCCACTTAAATACATACGCTGGCTAGACTTTTAACTCCTCATACCTTTCATTGATTATGTGAAGATACAAACATTATGGAATTAAACTGGATGAATTATTGGATTTCTGTTACCAGAAGTCTTCGGATTTATTAATACGCCATGCAGGTTTTATCAATCTTATTGCTCGTTATTATAATTATGGAATAAACCACAGTAACAATTCTCAATGAAAATAAATTTCACTTGTTTGGATTATTCATCAGAAGAGTGAAAGGCGTGCAAGAAAAAATAACACTCTTCCTTTCTCTTTATCATTTTAGAAAGCATACAGTTAATAAAATGTTAGGTATCATTACAGATGTATTAATGTATCATATTCATTGGAAAGTATTTTCTCTAGTCTCAGAAAAAGCAATAAAAGCAGTAAACTACTATGATGCTATTATAGTTCTAATGGTAGTTCTGCATGTAGTTTTCCCCTTTAAATATTTAGCAAACTTGCTACATTGCTGTGGTAAGAGTTAAAAACCATTTGGCATATATATATATATATATATATATATATATATATATATATAGTTATAAAAATAAACTTATATGTAATGTTGAATAATTAATTAAACTCTAAAATGTTTAGCATAGTTCCTGCTTTCAAAAGCTCCTTGCTCATTATTACGACTTTAAGTACTAATAATGAAGTGTGATAAAGAATGTGACCTTAGATAAGAGAACCAATCCATTATTAACATTTTCTAAGCGGAAAATTTTTATATTTTTAGGAATTGCTCCCAGCGGACTGCGACTTCACAAAACTAAAAGTAAAACTAATACATTGCGAAAAGCATAAACAGGATCATTTCTTGTGCCTTGACGTTCAGTTTACTGCATAGCAACACGTTTCTGTTAAAACTCGAGTGAATGGAATGATTGGTGTTTAACGCTCGTTTTTGCTACAGGGGCAAGTTTAGGAAGTACTTGGTAAACGTAATTGCGTAATTTGAAATGTTGCTACTAATTCGTTGTTCTTGTTTTCCCCTTTTCGGTAACTAATGCAGTTTATTTCCACCTATCGGCGATAGGTGAAAATTAACGCAATAAACACGGAAATGTGCAATAGTAATGCTATTTTAATTGTATTTGCTTATAGACTTATGCAAATAAATTTCAGACATCGTGAATAATATATTATTTCAACACAGGATTATTCCTTACACAAGTACATTGTTATTTCCTACAGAACTTGATAAACATTAACTGAACTCCGAAACTGTCGTTAATTAAATTATTATTATTATTATTATTATTATTATTATTATTAATTTTTTTTCTTTTCTGGTTCTTAGTTCTATCTCGTTGCATAGAAAGTCGTATTACATCTGTTGAAACAATAGAATCAGTTTTACCGTATATTTATTTAAGTCACTGCTGCAACACTGAAGCAAATTCCTTGGTTCTCCCCTTCTTTAAGTTGCCAGATTCATATGAGATAGATACCTCTTAAATGACAGCATTTTGTTACACTTTCTCGTAGAGATGCTTGTCATATTCGTCAAGAAGAAAATTTCTAAAATACTATCGTACAACCTACCATGGAATGTTATTTCAAGAAATGGTCATCACCCTACTTCAAGTGCCTATTTAAATGACAAACTCCGTTATTCTTAAGGACATTATATTTCCTTTCTATGTATTAAATAACTAGAAAAAAATAATAAGTTGCTGGAAACCTTAAGCACAGTGCCCATGGCTGTCTATAAACCTGAATATTACAAAAAATAAAAATCAACAGATAACTTAATGCTGCCATTTCCAGTTTGTTGCACATAAGATCCCTTGCAAAAGTGTTCAATGAATTTTACGATTAGCTAGTCTTAGGTGCAAGTGTTTGCGATAGTTTTGAAGCTTTCAGATCTGGCATATTTTCCATGTAATGCGTAAGAATATAATTTGGGATAGGAATGTGCAATATTAAATTATTTTGCAATTTTTGATTATGTTTAGTTTTCGTTCCGCTTGATTATAAACTGCATAAACTTAACTGATGATGTACTCAAAGCATCTGACCATATATAATTAAATATATATGTGTGTATTAAAATTCTTTTTACAAGTAACATTAATTTAATATTGCTTGAAGAAAAATATTTTAAAAATACGGTATACAAATGGTCAATTGAGTTGGTAATCCCGTTACTACTTTAATTTATACACACTTGGCAGCTAAACAGCTTACTGCTCAGCTAATATGTAATATTGTAATTGTCATTGCTTACTTCTCACACTATTGAAAATTGACCCAGGTCATCTTATTGAACAAAATTCACAACCAAAGTTTGCTTCAGTAATGATTTTGAGTAACGCTTGTCATTGCGAATGTTGCGTGTCATATAAATTCGCTCTAGACATTGTATAAAATTTAACAAATATCGTGGCCCACGATCCAGGGAACTTTTAATGTTACAGTCATGCGATTTTGCAAGAGAAGCTGCCATGTCCCATAGCTATTATGGAAAGTTAACAAACGTCTTCTTGATAGGTGACTTGAGCTTTTGTTGGGACTGTAACTAATAACCAGCAATGATGTTAAGGACGAACGATTGCTTTAGCCTACTTGTTACTCTATTTTCAGGAAACCAAGCGACCATCGAAAGAGATGCAAGTGACTATTGCGCGGCAACTGGGCTTGGAACCCACGACGGTGGGCAATTTCTTCATGAATGCCCGCCGACGCTCCATGGACAAGTGGAAAGACGAGGACCCGACCAAAACGACGTCGACTACCACGACGACTACGGTCGTCCCACACGAACCCCAAGAACACTCCCCTGGCACCACCAGCGTTGTATCCAGTCACGGCCAACCACTCCCACCGCAGCAACAGCAACAGCAGCAGCAGCCACAACAACAGCAGCAATCGGACGTATTGTGACACCATGCGAGCTACCCCATGCGAGAACAGCAACATCATCATCATCTGGTGTTCCTGTGAGAGAGGTTCTGTTACATCATGAGCTTCACATGGGGGAAAGAAATAATAGCTCTTCTGCGTATAAGTGTCGCTGTCTTAATTGACATTCTTACTGTCATGGACCTGCATTCTTAGCGAGCTGTTTCAATCATTAAAACTGCATTACTCATCGCAAAGCTGTAGAAAACAATAAAAATGCTGACGAGCGTTGGAAAGATAAAAATATTGAGAGGTGGGGAAAGTATGAGAAACAGATTCTGAAACGCATTTCCCTCTCTGCTGCGAAAGACCCAAAGGTAAAACATTTCATGACAATTAGTGAGACTTGGCTAATTTGTTTCGTGTCGGTAATAACCAAACGCAAATTTCTGTGAGCGCGGGCAAGGGACGCTCCTATTCTTGGACCTTTAAAGGTGGCAGGAAAGGAGCAACATTTGGCAGCATATTGGCGTCGAGGAAAGCAAACAGTCCTCCTCGCCTTCCTTTCATCATTTCTCTGCCACACACTCTTCCCTTGCTCGTTCTTTCAAAAGAGAAGACACAATAAACGAGTATGATATCGGATCATCCTCGAGGCCATGAAGCCGACACAAAAATCTTGTATAAAAGTGTTAATTTCCACTCATGGGGTCTCACTCATGGCCAGCTGTCGGTTTCCATACACAACTTTGCATAGCATACACAAGTTTGATGATGGAAAAGTTTTGTTTCTTGGAGGTAGAGAAAAACTTAGTAGAAAGAGAGGGATGAGGTAACATAGTTGAAAGTTCAGAATGTATACAAACATAAACATACATACACACACACATACACACACAATTTTTCCTCCTTTTTACAAGCAGAAAAAAAGAACTGTTTACTTAAAGGAATGGGGGAAAACTTTCATCTCAGGGGTTTCATATGCAAATTTGGAAAATGTTGGAAGAAAACATGGCCCCCAAGTCATAGAATAGATAACAATGTCTTGTTTGAGGAGATTGAGCCTTAAAGCTGCTATTGCCTCCAGGAAGCAACACTAATGATAATTTATTAGGGAAACCAACTTAGCTTGAGTGTATGTTACAAAACAGTGGTGGTAGCAGGGGAGTAGGATCTTTTGTAATACCCATGTTTTGATTAATTGATGATTACATATATTCAGCTTGAGAATCATGTTTTGTAGGCTAGTCAATAAAAAGAAACACAACATCTTAAAATTTATTTCTAGTCATCTGTGTTTTTAATGTGTTCATGTTAAAGATAGTGCTATATCACATAACTTATTTTGTTCCTGGAGGTTTTGTTTGTTATTATGTGTTAAATGATATGGAATATATCTAGTCTTTATTGATTTATTTAAGGTATTATTGTACAATATACATTAAAATTTGAGGATTTTTGAAATTACATTCCTAGCAAAAGTATAATTTTATTTATAGTTTTGTAAACCAATAAATATTTGTTTTTTGACATTATATATTTGCTATAATTTATTATATTATAAAACTTATTTTTCACAATAACAATGTCTTTGCTCACTTGTGCTATGGACCATCTGGGTGCTCTGTGCCATGATGCACGGTCACACGACTATTGTATAGATACATCAACTGAAGGTTCAACTAAAATATCTGAGCAATAGCCAGCCTTTCTTGTGTGTTGCTGTTTGTCCTTGGTGTTTAGTGACTTTGCACACTCAATTAACGTCTTGTTATTAATATATTGTACCTCAGAGCTCCTTTACTTGAAAAGAAATCCCAGTCTACTGAAGAACATTCTTTTGAGTTGGGTAATTATTTTCCAAATAAATAAATATATATATATATATATATATATACATAATATAAATATTGAGTTGTTGAACTTGTAAATGTACAGTAAATTATTGAGTTAAGCGTGGCACATGATGCAAAGTTTGGCCTCCCCAAGCACCTCACATGATACCATGATGGTAGCAGAATATTCTATTAGCTATGTTGCTAGGCGTGTGATTGATTATTGCTTTTTGGATTGACCAATATCTTGATCTTCTCGTATGTATCCTATGTTATAGACTAGTTGAGGTTTTTCTAGGTTGTACATATTGCAGTGTTGGGTCAGGTGGATAGGGTTAGATGGGCACCAGAGTACCTGTCATATGACCTCCAGGTCATGGTGGCTTGGCTACCATCTTGACTCCCTTCTGTAAATTCCAATGACTTGCTCTGAATGAACTACACCTCTTGCAATATTTTGAAGGACTAGATCATGATTATTGAGCCAAGCTAGTGATTTGTCTAATAGCTATGCACAGATTTTTACATTTTTATAGCATACTTCATTTGTAGCAGAACAACTATATTTCTTCTTTTCTACTTATTACCAAAGAGCTCAATGTGAAATAAACTCTGTAAAGTAAATAATTAATTTATGATACATTGCTGTCTTATGTTGAACTGTGTTTCTACCTTGTAGGCCTAGGCACTGGTGCCATTTGGCGGACCAAAGAGCTAAATCCATTCTGTTTAGCTGTTCCTTGTAAACTTAAAGAGTTATTAAGTAATGGTGTTAATAATTTAGTCAAAGTAATATGTTAAGAAGTGCACAAACTGTACAAACGGTTCCTACAATGGCAAGCACCGAAAGCATTTTGAGTGCTGGTATAGTGTATGCAAGAGTGAGTAAAGTACATACCACTCTGATTCCTGCCAAATGGCAGTTTCAAGTTTCTCTGACTTGGGAACCAGTTGGACACCAATCAACAGATTATACATTTACAATACTCTTACAGACAGATTGTTGATTTACAACTATCTTGCCTGCCTTCCTTCCGGTTCTTGCCATGTGCATTAAGTCTGTACTGTGCAATATTTCTATTGGGTTTTGGTGTGAATTGTATCTTGATAACATATCATTGTGAATTTTGTATGTGTTAAAATTAAGATGCCACAACTGCCCTTTGGGATGTGAATATTGTTTTAAAGTAGATGACAGGAAAGGAAGCAAACAGGGTTTTGGTTAGTTATCAGGATTTTAAAAAGAAAGGCTCCTGTACCCAAAGTGAAGTTGATAGCATCTTATAGATCACACTCCGCTCTCGTAAAGTGCATATTGCATTTTTGAGTGCATTTAGTAATTAAGTGATACATTCCTTTAGTGATCACCAAGTTGTGAATTCAAAATAAACAGTTAAAAGAGCAGACTGTGTTGTAGGAAGAAAATTTTCTTAAACCTAAGACACAAAATGACACCTAAGAAGCAAAAATAGTTATTACCATTATAATGCAAACTCATCTCTGAAATTGCCGGAGCAGTCATTGTGATCACACTTATATTTATAAACTGTAATGAGACAAATAATAATGTTAGTGACTTTGGTGGGAGAAATCTTAAAAAAAAACTGCAAATGATTCATTTGAATCTTGCGCATTAGTTCTATACAATGAACCCTCCACCCTGTAGTTTGAGTTGGTAGCAAGTGCACAGCAAGTTTGAAAAAAAATATAAAAATAAATTTTCAAGTATTAAAGAAAACACTGGTGGGGTAGTAATTTAACCTGTTCATATCCCACGCTAAAATATAAAATGAGCTTGCTCCAATCCACTGGCTTCTGCAGTGTATATATGAAACCAGTTTAATACAAGTGATGAATTAATGATAACAAAAGGTATACAATGCAGTCTGCAAATGTTTTAGTGCCATAGAAGCCAGTGGCCAGGGTGCAGCAAGTCTGTGATTTTGGATATTTCGGGAGAGCAAGGGAACAAGCATGTATTTCAACTCCCACGTCTATGAGGGTACTATTTATGGCATCCACTCAAAAGGCAATCATTATTCTATCAAACAGGGAAGGGAGGGAATATTAATGTATTTGGTTTGGATATGATTATTTGTGCATAAAATAACTGTTATAATATAATGACAAAATTTTTAAGTTTCATTTACCCTACAAATATAAAATCAGTTATATTGGCGTTGGAGTTGAATGCTGTTTGCTTTGGCAGACTACGCACTGTACCACTCTGCTATCTTGGTATATGAATACCTGACTCTCGCATACACACTTGTAAAATATTTCGTTGTGAACAGTGAATAGATCCATAGAGTTAATGAATAGCAGCTGATGTTGTATTCATTTCTATTACTCATGTGTCCTAGCAATCCTTCCCACTCCTTTGATTCCTCAACATTTTTAATTTAGCAGCACCCCTCATAAAGGCTGCTTTATCATTACAATTTAAAATAAAATTGAATGTATAATGTGCAGCTTCTAGCAGCATAACTGATGAGAATGGCATGAAATTTTTACATAACTTAAACTTATATTGAGGTATTTTCTCATATATTTGCATTCAGAATCTTAGAAAATGTCAATAGATTTATATAGGTAAGAAAAAAGTGCACCTTAATTTTGGAGAGAATTGAGGGCTTTTGTATCATCTATTACATTCAGCTAACAGTTGTTAGTGATGTTTTCCAGAAAATTCAACAATCAGTTGTAGGACATGAATAATGAAAGCAATGACCAGTACTGCAGTACATAAAATATTTATTTTTCTTTTTTCTTAAAGAATATATGTTTCAATGAAGTGCACTTATCATTATAATGATCATCCTGTTTCAATGCCTTCATCACCAAGGCATGTAACAGTATTGCAACCCAAGATAAGAAAATATATATATAAGTTTATAAAAAAGCATTTTGTTACATTTTCCAAATTTTCTCATGCTCATTTGCAGATTCTGCTATACCTGAAACCCTTATTTTAATTATTGTAAATGCAGTGTTTATATCACATAAAGCTGAAGGAGTATTGTGAATTTATTAGCTGCTTCTGACATTTTTGAAATCATTTAACTTTGTGATTTATCCTGCTACATTGAACTTTCATAAATCAAACTTCTCCAACTGGAATATTCCATATTTTTAAGTAATTTTTAATATCCCATTGGAATATTAAAATAAAAAATACATAAAAATATGTAATATTTTTGGGATAACTTAAATTTTTATTATTTAATTTTGTTTATATCTTGAAGGACATTTCTCATACCAAAAGTATACAAAATCCTTTCCTTACACATTCCAAACATGGTTTAAGTATGTTGATATTTTTGTAATAGAAAATAAAAAACATTGATGATGCCATAAAACTGCTTAACTGACAAGAACCAAACTTAGCATTGACATGTGAAAAGGAAACAGGTAATTTCTCCCCTCAAAATTATAAAAATACATTGGAAAGTTAGAATTGGGGATACACAGAAAGGACATACATACAACTGCATAAAAGTCAATATGTTCATTCCAAGGCAGCATAAGTATGCAATAATGAATAGTTTAGCACATAAACTTGTGAATATACCTTTGGTAAATAACAGAATATTAACAGGAAAAAATAGCAATGAATAATGTATTTTGTAAGGAATTGGTTTATCAAAAGGTACAGAAGTTCAAGAAACTTCATAAGCTAGAAATCTAAACTCTCTTGGCAGTAAAAGAGAAGAAAAGTTTTAAAAAATTGATTTATCATTCTTGGGCTATACAAAAATTTCATTATATCTTAAGAATCTAAGTTAAACAATGGTGTCAAGGAATAAATTCAACATAAAAAATTTTATAATCAACAAACAGTTGGATAGTATACAAACATAAAATAAGTTAGAAATATATCATATAAATTGCTCAGACTGTGATAAAACAAAAAGAAACAAAAATACCCAGGAGTAAGCAAATAGAGAAATCTCAGAAATCTCAGCAACAGCTCATATTTGGACAAGAAACATGAAACTGAAGAAAAAGTATAGTAAAAGGTAGTAGAAGGACATACAGAACTGAATACATAGGAAAAAATTTATATCCACAAATTCAAAAATTGGCCAATGAACTTGATATCCTGGGGAATGAAAACACTGATTTCAGGTTCATCAATGTCCACTAGAGCCAAATGGTACACCCCCTGAGAATTATGATAACCCTTCTAGCAGTTGACAAGTAGCTGATGATGCAGACATTAGTCCATGAAAAATGTTTTAATGAAAAGTAGGTTAATAAAGCTGAAAGAGTATTTAGTTTGATTCATCACCACAGATTAATAATTATGATAATTAGAAGCTTTACATCATTTCTCATATGTTTGCTGTCTCTTTCAATCAATTACCCTCAGAGAGCTGCTACACTTGAATAAATTTTGGAGTAAGAACTTGTAGCCCACAGTCTTAACACTAAAGCAGATAACTGATTTCCTTGAAACTACAGACCTTTATGGCATTATCTTCCTCTGTGGCTGGTGCATTATAAATTGAAAGCAAATTGCATTTCATTGGCTTCCTTCTTTTCTCCCTGATTGCATCCATTAGTGCAGACATGGGAAAATATCATTCAGTTGATTCACTCAGCCTGCAGTACTTCAAGCAAAACAGCTGTCAGTAAGAGTCACAATCAACCAGTATAGAGTAGATACATAATTTTAATGCAAACTGTTGTAATGGCTGTTAATTCATTTATCACAGGCCAGAAGGTCCATGCCTGCTTACTTTGTGCAGCAGTTGTGAAGTGTTGTTTTAATTTTATCTTGTAAAATAAATTTAACCAGTAGAAGATTCTCTTAGCCCCCTCACTCTCCAATGTGTGTGTTTGTATATAAAGTTATACAATCCCTAGTAGCTTACTGGTACTGAACCCTTTTGGAGATGATAAATCTTACATTTATGAGTCATTCCTTTTCCAAATACCACTAAAGGATCCAATTTATCATCAATTGTAATTCTTGCCAGAAAACCATTTGGATATTAACATTAGATTTTGTATACTACATACAAACTTTCTCACTGTAATTGGTAATCTTAGAATCCAATTTGCACTGTTAAATATAATTAACAGTTGGTTATGAGAGATGCCATGAACTTCTATATGAGTATGATATGATGTAAAATAATTGTGTCTTCAAGATTTATAATTTCTACTGACTGATAAATTACCATCAACTGGTCTAACTCTGAACAACACTTGAATTATTTGGGAAATATTTTAATCTGGTGTTCAGAAGATACATTTTCCCCATATATTGCATCAATATGCATATAAATTGCTTTTTTGAGCTCATTTGTCAAAAGTAGAAAAACATTTAAGTTAGGCATGAATATTTTCCTCATGCTTTTACTGCTAAGCTTGACAACAGCAATTATGTATGTAGGAAGTGAAATGTAGTTAACAATACATGGAATATGTAACAGCATAGCCTCCATTATTAAATAACACAATTCCCACACACATAGAAATATATCTTTATATATTTAACTCTATTCATAAATAACACTCATAATTGAGGAGTATTTTATCAAAACTCGATAAATGCAGAATGTTAAATTTTTTAGGAAATGCATTTTTTTATTTTCACCGAGAGAGAGACATGAGATGAATTTAATATTTTCCCCAATATAGGTCTTATGTTTTAAATAAAATGCCCTAGAAGATATATTGAAACAAAATTTGCACTAACGAGGATTACAGGATGATTTATTCAGATTTTTTTTCAAATGTCAACGTACACATAAGAGAGAAAAAGTTGTTATAATTATATGAAACAGTTTTTTTAATTTATATGTAGCTAGTTTTATTATTATAATAATGCATAAATAATTTTTCCAGTCTATTATTAGCCAAAACAAATATCACAATAAACATTTATTTAATACTTATGTTTTTAATTTAATTTAATTTTGTTAACTTTATTGAGAATAAAATAATAACAAAAATGCAACACAAAAAGAATAACATGCAATAATTTAATCATTCTTATATAGTACAATAATCTAAGATACTATAATCATTGTATTATTATACAATATTGAACATTCCTAGCCTCATATCTAAGCATGGTCAGATTTGTTGTCTGTTTGAAGATCTTTATGGAATTCAATTGCATCATCTGATACTTCAAACTACTTTAATGTCCTTCTTCTTTTCTTTGCTAACCATATTTTGCTTTGGTAGAACAATGGACGATAGTAGTGCTGAATGAAATTTCACCTTAATCTCTGAAGTATGAGCTTCATTTATACATTGACATTGTTCTTTACTTTCATGAATGAAATGACAAGGTGACTATTAATTTTGAATGGTAACCTTGATTTTAGTATTTTTTGTGCACTATCATTTAGGTTTTTAATTTCTCAGTCTTAATTAGGTACTTTCTTTTCTTTTAAGATGTCATATTTTTTAGGAGAAAAGATATATATATATTTCTTTATGTATGATTTCTCAACTCTATCAAAGACTGGGATTGGAGCCATATAGCTATGGCCACAGACTGGAAAGAAATGAAGAATATTCTTGAATCTTGACTCTTCCAAGAATGCTATAGGTAAGTCAGAAAGAAAGTCCAACAAATTCAATGCAGCTTGTTTGCATCCTCTTGAAGACTGTTTTTAGCCAGCTTCTTTAGAAAACAATAATTTTCTTTTTATACTCATAGGCATGAATCATGATGCATAGATTGTATAACCACCGGTACCCCACTTTCAGAATTAGTGGAATCACCATTCATTCTGATTTAACTTGAAATATTTCTTCTTATAAACAATGAATGATGATGAATATTGTTTAAGGGTGCAAAATTGCTACTGTCATTAGCTCCTATTCTTACAAACAAGACTGCATCATTTATAACTTCTCTATAAGTAACCCAGGAATATGGTGACGACAATGAAGTTTGGTTATGGGATTATGAGCAACCAATCAAAGAAGAAACATTGTTACAATAATGACTAACATAGCACACACTCTGTTATTGCTAACTGCTTGGTATGAAAGTAAAAAAGAATTTATTGCATTTGTCGACTTTTACTTATACTCTCAGATTGCATACATTGGTTTTTGCTAAATCCCTGTGAATTGGTTTGCTTCTATATACAATATTTATTAACTTTTGCTAAAATTTGATTCACAGAATGATATGGAAGGTCAAAATTATGCTGTTACAATGTATAACTCAATTTCAAACAATTTTGGCATTCATCGAGTTTTTATAAAAATGCTCCTCAATTGTCCTTCAACAGCTTGAAGCTTATTATACATAATTTTGATTTACAATGATCTTCCTGATACACGTGAAGCCTCAAGGAGTGTCCTGAAATATGTCTCATTGCTTATTTGGTATTTTTTAGTATTCCGTTAATGCAAGTTGTGATTCACACAGTGCTGTACTGAATACTAGTGGAAAACAAACTGAATTAGCATAATGTATCAATAGCATTCTAAAATTTAATTTTATTTGCCAATAAAAATTTATAATTTAATACTTACATTTAAATATTAATTACTCCATAAAATCATAATTCTGCATTACAAAACCTTTTGAATATATAGGCTTGGTTAACATTTCTTTTGATGTTCTAATTGTTAATGAAACTGGGCATTAATCATATTTGAAAGAAATAATTTCACACTAATTCTTTGCTTTGCTAACTTGCATTTTAAGCAATGGAACACAATAAGTTAACTTAAAATGATGCAAATGCAGCTAGCATATACTGTGTGATCAGTTTTGTTTTCCCCTGGAGTATTTTGCATCTGAGCAAGCATACTGCTCATTAGCTGGTAGCCAGCCAACTGAGTCTTGGTGATTAGTGAAAGTGTAAAACAATACACAAACTAATTTAAGATGCTCATTACTTATCAAATTATCAAATGAGTTGTTCAAACTGCCTGCCTTCATTCTTCACATATTTTTGGCCTCTCTGTAGGAAATTATTCATCACCCACTGTAGTTCATTTTGTGAAATCCAGACGATGGATATTATCCTTTGAGTTCTTGTATGGCATGCAGGTTCATCTTGTACACAACATTTTTTAATTTACCCCAAAAATAATGATCATAGGCTAATAAATCAGGGAACTGAGGGGGCCATAAATCCCTACTAATAACTCTCTTGTGGAAACACATTGTGAATTGATCACATAGAATTATTTGCAGATGAGCAGTAGCAGAGTCCTGTTGAAAAAATGCATGATCATTTTCCCTGTCAGTTAATTCTCAGAAAAAAGGGATTAGTATGGTATTCACATGAATAACACAATCAGCTATATGCTAAAAAAATCAATCCTATGATTCTTTCACCACTGAGCTAACTCATATGAATTCTACATAAAACATGCTGTGCCAATGTAAACACATGAGGCATAAAGTATATGTGCACTGTTGAATTAAGAGAAAAAAGTAAACAGTCAGATACAGTTGCACTATGACTGCTACAGTAAACAAGGTCAACAAGTAGGCAAGCAGGCTTGCTACCCCCTCCATATCTGGCATAACATATGGGGACTTGCCCATTGGATAAACCTTGCATCGCGGGGGAAAACATCACTGATCACGTGGTATAATATAGAATTGCAGCCTTAATCTCTTGTAAGATTATCATAACTTTTAGTAATTAGCTAGTAATCATCCTAGTTTCCATAAGTATAGTTACTGAACAGGTGAGTCACAGAATTGGTCACTATATAAGTATTATAACAATATTTGCCAATAACCACTGAGTTTCAATGGACATTGAGTGCTTTGATGAGGATGTATAAGCTGATTAAAATGTAAATTGGAACTTGCACAGTGAAGTCAATCATATAATTGATATTATTGTATGATTTAGTTGAAATAAACTCTCTTAATGCTTCACTTACTTGTCATAATATGTAGGACCGGTTTCGAGAACCATTCATTCTCATTATCAGTCAGGCTAAAACTCAACTGACGATAATTTGTTAAGCTGTGGGAATGTGCATTCTGCTCTGGTGGTGGTGTGATACACTTGTAGCTTATGTTTTCATCCCCGGCAGTGTGGAAGCATTAAACTGTCTTAGTATTTGTAGATGTAGATTTTCTCCTATTAAAATCAGTACAAGGACCTACAGAATTAGTAACTTGGAAGAAAATCTACATCTACAAATACAAAGACAGTCTAATGAACTTTGACATTGCCGGGGATGAAAACATAGACTACAAGTTTATCACACCACCACCAGAGCAGAATGCACATTCCCACAGCTTAACGAATTATCCTACAGTTGAATTTAAGCCTGGTTGATGATTAGAACGAAATGTTCTCAAAACTGGTTCTATATATTATGGCAAGTAAGTGAAGCATTAAGAGTGTTTATTTCAACTAAATCATACAATAATATCAATTATGCATAAGCTAATTATTTTAATGTTTTGCTGAGGATGTATTAGCTAGTTAATTTAATGCAGCCAAAAGGATGTGAACATGCGATGCATGCATACAGATGGTATGATATTGACTGGTTTCTAAAATATGGACTGTTTTATGCATGACTTGAGAGCTGAGAAAAATCAATGGTATTAACAAATATTCAGGAAATTAAGTTCAGTGAATATACTAACATATACCACTTTGTGTTGAACAACAGAGAATGTTATTGCTTCATTATTTAAACAGGAAATTGTTAATTTTTATGTATTTTTGTTGGGTTATGTTCCTCTATTTTGTTAGACAAAGTAAACACTGTTAGTTTTTTAACAAGAGTTTACTTTGTGATTACTTATATGACTTTGATTATTTGGTATATTAAATGAGTGTACAAAACTATTTTACCATTTTATGGGTCCACAGTACAGAGAATTCTTAATATAAGAGCATCTAACTTGCATGTTACCAATCAATGGCTATCAATTGGTTCTTCAGTGTATGTTACTTGAACAAAAGTTGACTGTTATAGGCATAATGTTGCAACAGTCAGTTGAACAGCTTCATAAGGGCTTGCAATATGTATTACTATCTTAAATATATCCTTAATAAAGGTTACTCTTGATGATATTAAAATGCAGTTCTGAAGGTATAAAGCAATAAAAATTATTAAGACTTAGATAGATCTATTTCTTGCTTTGAAGAATATTAGTTTATAAAAATAAAATAATTGTTCCAATCATTCAAGTGAAATAAAGCTTGTATTACCCATAGTATAAACCTCGTCCAATATGTAAATAAATGCAAGATGTAAGATTGGAGAGGACACTGCCAACATTGCAGTCAGATGTTATAGGCAAACACAAAAAAGTAGCTCGTGAGCGGAAGGTCTGGTCTCGCCAGGACAGTCCTCCCTGACTGAGGTTTTTCCAGGTATGCTGGGGAGGTAGCCTAAACTTAGGCATGGAACGCTTCCTACCTTAAAAAATCCTTTCCCAATATATCATTTCATCTCACATATATCATCAGTGTCCATCGTCTGTGGTGCCTCAGTAGTAAAAACGGGCATTAAACACCATTAAAAAAAAAGTAGGAGGTATTACTTTTGGAACCACTCTCACATATTGTTACTGTGAAGTGTATCTGCATGGTATGCTGAACATGGGTGGCCAAGATTGCTAAACATAAACAAGAGTTAGTTTACAGATCAATGCTCTTCAAAACTGTCCTCCCGGAGTGCAATTTATTTCAGATTTTCCTCAGTCTTCAACAATGACAAAATGCTGGGGAAGTACTCCAAACTTAGGTCTAGAACACTTTACTTCCTCCCAAAAATTCCTTTCACAATTTATCATTTTATATATCATCAGTGTCCATAACCGCAATGTCTTAGTAATGAAAATGGGCAAAAAACGCTATTAAAAATTGCATGGTATCTTCTATCACCTGAAACCATCAAGCAGTGTAACAGAAATGTAATGCAGAGAAGTTACTTATATTAGTATACTGAATTGTATAGTGCCACTCCTTCCTTGTATGAAGACATTGTTATGAATATTGAAATTTCATTACATTTGACATTCCCTTTTATACATCTCATGAACAATCTCATTCTGCCAAAGATGGTTGTTGAATAGATTCAAAATTCCATTTTAATAGTGATTTGTGTATGCCATTAAGTTAGGGTCACACTGCAGTTATGAACAAATGGAATTCCAGGTGGTTTAGGTCTTCTGACAAAACTAATGTATATTGCAAATACATTCACCCCTTACCCTTTTTTTTCCCTTCAACTGCATAGGACAGTTTTGCTAACAGTTCTCAGATTGTTTAGAAAAAAATCAAGGTTTAATGTATAAACAAAAGATGCATCTGCAAATACAAACTCATGGTCATCTTTACCAGAAGCTTTCCTTCTGCAAGCTCCTACTGATATGGTGGTGCAAATTTGTTTCTATGTCGACTTCTTCACATTACAGGCTAATAGCTATGAAATACATATTCATGTGACTATGAATGATGGATCCAAAATTATCATGCAAAAGCTATTTTATTAATTAGAGGCATACTCCCTTATATGCAAATATTTTTGCAAGTTTAGCTGTAATCTTCTGCAATTGTTGGTGGTGGTGGTGTAGTGGTAGCCATACTTGCCTTCTAAACCCAAGATCGCAGGTTATGATCGATGCCAGGACTGATGGATTTTTTGGGTGTAAAAATCCTAAGTAGGGCTTTCTTCGGAAGGGAAGTAAAGCCATGAGTCCCGTGTCATACATTTATGGCATAATAAAAAACCTCAAGTCTGAATAAAAGAGGCCTCTGAGCATAAGTTGCCAGCTGTTTCACAACCTGATTTGAATAGGATGTTGATGACCTGAGATGTTAAAGAGCATCTGTAAATAAACCAAATAAAAGGAAAATCTTTTGCAATTATATACATAATCCTCTTACTCTTTGTTTAAAAGACAGAACACCCTAGCAAAATGTTGGTTGTACATCTTATGCATTGATCTGTCACATTTTAGCTAATGTATTATAATTACTTCCAAATGCACCAAAGAAAATGTGAATGCTGTTGTATCCTTCAGTGTTGTACTCCACTGAATACACTATGTGTACTGTAAAAACATCAAACCCTTTCAGTGAATTTATTAGAGCTTTAGGATTATCAAAATCTAGATAAATGTAACTTAGCTATAAAAATCAATGCATATATTAGTGTATGGTATAAACTTGGAAATGAAATAGAAGGAAAGGATTTAACAAGTACATTCACAAGCAAGGATATGTTATGATGAAGAGACCTGGAAATCAATGTTTTTTGAAAGAAGTGCAACTAAGCTTATTTGAATCTTCCCTAAACAGTATGGCAGTGAATTATATGGCCTTAGGTATTTTATTCTTAAGCAATCCTGAAATTTCATAAAATTTTTTAGATTATTTACATAGATAAGTCAACAATTGTGCAGAATAGCTAAAAATTTTGGGGATTGATAATGAAAAATATTTTTGAAAAACCTAGGATTAAGAGATGAGAATATGCAATAGAAAGACATTGTAGAGAGCTTTGAAGAAAAATGTATATCAATATTTTATATGAAAATATATACAAAATTTAGTAGGGATATATATTTATAGAATTGTGATAAATGGTAAAGAACAGAGAAAAATGTATGACAGCTTGAATTAACACTTTATTAGAATTTGTGATGTGCTAATGGATAAAGAGCATATTCTGTGTACTAACATAGAAAACTTACTAAAAGTGAGATTTTTAAAAATATTCCATATCAACTGTCAAGTAGAACATAATAAAAAAGTGTGGCATTATTTGAAAGAAATAATGAAGTGACAATCATAGCTCTTAAGAAACACTGCTGTGGTCTAGCAGTGTCTATTCTACTAGAATATGTACTTTGTAATTTCTTCTCAATTACTTATGTTCAGAGATTTCATCTTAATTAAACAATGTAAGGAAATTTGATCCAGATTTTCAGATAAGAACTTGGATCACTCCATGAAATTTATAGATTTAATTTGGTGCAAATCTCAGAAATCTATCCCCAGCTTTGTAATAATTGCAAGCCACTCAGATGCAGGACACATCAATGTTCCTCTGAATGCAGAAAAAAAAACATTGTTTCATTTAAAATTACTTGTAAGACTACCAAAATGTTTGGCAAACTCTAAATTTTTCTTTTCACCCTATAAGCTATAAATCCAGCAAGCATTTATAATAGCTATGTATTTTCTTTCTATTGAGATTTATTATTATCTCTTTCTTCCAACTGCTTTATTAACATCTTCATTTTTATAATTCTGCTCATTCATGATTAAACCTTCCTCTATTTACAACAGCAATTCATGATGAAACCTTCCTCTATTTACAACAGCAATTCATGATTAAACCTTCCTCTATTTACAACAGCAATCTCCACATTTTCATTGTATAAATAGTACATTTAATACATTCTTACACTTAGCATTCTAAGATTGGTGATTTTATCCTCTGTGAAATATCAGTAGTCAAAAGATTTTTTTTTTTAATGATTTATTTATGGACGCTCTTTAACAGCTCAGGTCATCAGCGTCCCATTCAACTCAGGGCGTGAAACGGCCAACAAATTTTGCACAGAGGCCTCTCTTTCTCAGGCTTGAGGTTCTTTTTCGTGCCGTAAATGTACGACATGGGACCCACGGCTTTACTTTCTGCTGAAGGAAGCCATACTTAGGATTTTTAGCCCCAAAAAAATCCATCGGTCCTGGCCGGGTTCGAACCCACGATCTTGGGTTTAGGAGGCAAGTATGGCAAGTAGTCAAAAGATGATCATAGAATTTAGGTAAGTCCTGATTTCAGAAAAAGTACTTTTGTCTGTCTCAATTGCATCTTATTGACTTTATATAGGTCTATTCTTTGTGTTTTAGACAATTATAAAGGCCTTTTAAACTGTTGAAGGATTTTATGAAACCTATTTGGAATGACAATAAAACTGTTTTTGCTGTAACATGAATACAGAAGCTTTCCATTGTTGCATATGGTATGAACTACTTTGTGGATGTACCTCAAATCCCATCTTTCTGATAACTTACAAGTTTATCGATTTTTTTGGGGGGAGGAGGTATACAGTCTCACTTGTATGAAGCCCAAGACTTAAGGACATGTGACACATTATAAAAAAGGCAATATTTTGCATTCAGTACCATAAGAATTTTGGAAAGTGCAATAACTTTTGCTATATTAAGTTCTGACAAGGGTTTCCTGTTTACACTTCCCATGCCATATATCAAAGCCCTCACACAAAATCCTGTGGATTCAATGGATATAACTATGTTAAATAGTAGTTCTTTGGTCATAGTGTGACCAAATACAAAATAAACTAGTTGATTCCAGCAGACAGTAATGTAACAAAATCTGACATAAATATCACTGCTTACTGAAACAGACTAATTATACTTGTGTTTATACCCTACCAACCAGAAAAGTGCAAACTATATTAAGTGCTAAGAAAAAACGTTCATCAGAAATAGATAAGATATCAGATTTTATAAAAAAAAATGTGCTTCAGCTATAGTACAACCTCTAACTGATATATGCAATTGCTCACTGAAGCAAGTGATCTTCCTACAATCTCTCATAACAGCAAAAGTTTAAGAAAGGTAAAAGAACAAAATTGAAAGATTGCAAACTAGTTTCATTGACATCAGAATTCAGCAAAATGATAGAAAGGACCCTTTATAATGGACTACTCAAATCTATAGAATGTAAAAACTCATAACTGACAACTAACATAACTTCAGAAAATGAAAATTCAGAGAAACCTTGTTCCAATTTGTTAAAAACACTAGACACTTTATAAAATTTTCCTTTATAAACAACAAGTAGGACTTAACAATGGGCAGCCCCTTATCTGCATTTCTAGCTAACCTCTTCATGAGTAGATTTGAAACACACATCAACACAGCGTTTCCATTCATATTTAAGGTATGGTACAGATATGTGGATGATATATTTGCCATAGTTAACAAAAAACTCATTGACGATGCCTTAAAACTTCTAAATATTCAAGATAAAAACATATCATTTACATACGAAATAGAAACAGATAACATGCTGCCATTCCTGGATATTAAAATAATGAAATGCCAAGAAAAACTTAAATTTGGAATATACAGAAAGAATACACATGCAGATAATCACATCAAAGCTGACAGTTTTAACCCTACAGCACACAAACATGCAGTAATTAACAGTTTAACACACCGGCTAGTTAACCTACAAATTAGCAAAGAAGAATATTTTAATGAATACAAACAAATAGAAGAAACAGCAGTTAAAAATGGTTTTAAAAAAGAACTAGTACATAAAAAGGTGCAGAAATTCAAGAGACAAAAATATATCAAAGATACCACAACACTTTCAGCAACAAAAGATAAACTTATTTTTAAAAAATTCACATATCATCCATGGGCCACAAAAAAATTTCAGAATATTCTTAAAGATTTTAATATCAGGTTGGCACCGATTAATAGATTTAATGTTCAAAATTTGCTGATAGATAATGTTAATGACAGTATTCCACAAGAAGAAAAATCAGGTATTTACAAAATAAACTGTGCAGAATGTGAAAAAATCTACATGGGGAAAACAAAGAGAAACATAGGCACACGGTTAAAGGAACATTTCAGGAACATAAAGTACAAGCAAATAGAGAAATCAGCAGTAGCATATCATTTTTGGACACAAAATCACGACATAATAAATAAAACAAAATTATTAAAATCAGTACGGAATTAGCAACCTGGGAGAAAATCTACATCTACAAATACAAAGACAGCATAATGAACTTCGACATTGTTGGGGATGAAAACATAAACTACAAGTTTATCACACCACCACCAGAGCAGAATATACATTCCCACAGCTCAACGAATAATCCGACAGTTGAACTTTAGCCTGGCTGAAGATGGGAACAAAATGTTCTCGAAACCGGTTCCATACATTTATGAAAAGTAAGTGAAGCTTTAAGAGTGTGTAGTTCAACTGAATTATACAATGATATCAATTAATATGATTGGCTTCAATGTGCAAGTTCCAATTTACATTTAAGTCAATGAGCCAAGTTTCTCCTTGATTTAACATTTCCTGGGTCCTCTGTTTGAATGTGGTTTGAGCAAATGAAAGTGAACAATCTTTTTTTTTTTTCTGTAGTGAACATACAGAAAGTAAGAGCAATACATGGGTGACATATCAGCTGCACATAATTGCCTTGTCTGTTCAAAACAGGTGCCCCAGTGTGTCACTAGGTTATGGATACATAAATGAAAGATATCTATGGTTGACAGCAGAACCAATCTTCAAAGAAATGGACTCTTCTCTACTTGGTAATGCAGCAGACACTCCATGCAAGTACCCATCCACCAAGCCTTCTGCTCCTCAGAAAGATGCTTGAGGAGCTACTGCACACAAACCTTGTGGTATCCCAATCATTTATGGAGAATGGCGTGAACAATTTCCTTGCTCAACAAAAATGTTTCTGCAATCTCTAAGGTGGTGTTTTGGTAATACTCCTTACAAGGTTGTCCGGCTATAATTGATTCCTCGGTAATGGTTAAGTGAGCTTGACCAGGTCTAGGCATGTCCTCAGTGTGCATACCTCCATCATGAAATCCATAACACCATCTGTACACTGTGCTGCATGACAGACATGCATTACCATACATTGTTCATATGACAATAAATTTTGGCTCCACTAATACCTTCTGCCTTAAAAAACTGAATTACTGCTTGCTGGGTCAATTTGGATGAGTTCCTGTTATGAATGTATTTTATTCAATTTGCTTCTGCACATGTAAACAACACACTGCACCTTCAAACCATACCAGTCTGCTTTCATACATACAGCACCACCTACCAGAGCAAACACAATCTTCTGCATGGTTACACTATGATTCTATGGCAAAAGACTTTGTTTTTTATATATATAAATATATATAAACTATGATATTATAGAAAGGCAATCTTTCTAACAGTTAAACAATGATACCATCCACTATTATAATACAAGGCAATAAACAGACATGCACATTACCAGAACTAAAAATAATGCAACCTATATGGATAACAATTATACAAAGAATTACTAACATATTTGAAGTAAAAAAAAAATATTAAAGCAGCACTGATGGCCTTCCTGCTTCATCACTACTTCTACAATATATATGAATACCTAAAATACAATTTTAGGTAATTACCTGCATATAAATTACTAGCTTATAATAGAAGATGAATTAAACACAGGAGTAGGCAATATAACAGTACCTAACTTAATTGGAAGACATGGAGAAATAAAATTAAATTCCAATGGACATCTTTAAAGATTTCTGCAAATATAATCAACTAAGGATTACAAATACCTTTTATTGGTATAAGGAAATCCACAAATATACTTATGCACAAAGAAGATAAAAATCTATTATTGATTATATTATATCAAATGAAAAGATTTGATCATATATTACAGATACTAAAATTTATAGAGGAGCAAAAGCAGACATTGATCACTATTTAGTATGTTCAAAAATCAAACTGCCCAAGAAGTATATAGAGCAAAAGAAAGAAAGGAAAAGAAATTAATCAAAAATAAGTTTTAAAATACAGTTATTAGAAGAACCTAGTGCAAGAGAATTATATAAAATCAGATTAGACAAATATGTAAAAGGGGGTAGGAGATATAAATTTAGATTGGAAAATGATACAAAAAGTAATAAACAAAACTGCAGAAGTTTTAGGATATCAATTTTGAAGGAAAACCAATAAACTTAAGACATGGAATGAAGAATTAAATAAATGTATACCGAAAAAAAAAATCCTATTTAAAATGGATTAGTGGTAAGTTGCAAAAGGACTTTATTGATTTTAAAAAGAAGGGAGCAAAAATGAGGAAATCGAATAGATAGATGTAGAGAGGATCATGGGAAGCATATGTAAAAAGATTAGAGTACAATGCTATAGGTTCTCAAATATTTAATTCCAATTGAAGAGATTAAAAAGTGAAATACAAGATAAGGCCAAAATAGATACAATATTAGAAAAACAATGGCATGACCACCAGAAGGAATTACTGTAAATGAGAATGAGAATTACATAATGGATATGGTACATGTCATGGAGTATAATGAAGTCATAGTAAAAGAGCTATATGAGGTTCTAAATAAAGCAAAGAATAGAAAAGCTCCTAGAACTG
Source organism: Metallyticus violacea (assembly GCA_030762175.1). Lineage (NCBI taxonomy): Eukaryota > Metazoa > Arthropoda > Insecta > Mantodea > Metallyticidae > Metallyticus > Metallyticus violacea. The sequence continues at coordinate 169,519,318 of CM060846.1, read as the reverse complement.
ATGGAATTACTATAGAGCTTATAAAATCTGGAAACTTTAAATTTATTAAGGTGATGATTTAGTTGTTAAGTGATATATGGAGTACAGAATGCATACCAATGGAATGCAAGATGGCTAAAATAGTTAATATATATATATATAAAAGAAAGGTGACAAACATAAATGCTGCAATTACAGAGGACTTTCCCTTTTAAATATAAAAAAGAGTAAGATACAACTAATAGTGAAAAACATATTGCTGGAAAAACAGTGCAAATTCCATAAAGAGAGGTGTGTTGTATTGATGCCATTTTCACAATAAACAATTTACCACTATACCCCTTTTTTCTAGATTATGTGAAAGCATATGATAAAGTTAATAGATTCAAACAAACGTATATATTAGGAGAGTATAAAATAATCTGAGCTAAATTAATGCAATAAAGTCCTTATACAACCAAACAAAATTGAAATTAGAATGCAAAATAAAAATAAACACAATTTGAGTACAGAGATAAATACAGGGTTATAACAAGGTTGTGCATTCTCTCCTCTTTTATTTGATATTTATATAAATAAAACTTTGGAAGAGTGGAAATTAATGGAGCCAAAAGGTATATGCTTAAGAAGAAATAAGGATATTAAAACTATTTTATTTGTGAATGATCAGATTCTGTTGGCTAGTAAAGAGGATGACCTCCAATACAATATAATCAAATTAAATAATATACTAAAAGGATATAGTATGAAGATATTTTGTAATTAAACAAAGGTATTGGTAATGGAGAGCAAAAATAGTGATCGATGAACAAGATATAGAACAGGTGCAAACCTATTAATATCTGGGATGTAATATAACTAATTATAAAATTAATTTTCATTTGGAAGAAAATATATAGAAATATAATAAAACAAATTGAATAATAAGAAAATATTATGGAAGAAATATGACTAAGAATGTGCAAATTAGATTCCATAATATCCCATCGAAGCCAAATAATTCTACATGGTATCAAAATATGAATCCTAATAGTCCAGGATAGGAATTGAATTGAAGCAGCACTTAGAGATTCCTCAGATCAGTGGAAAAAGTAACAATAAGAGACGAGAAGAAAAGTAGTAAAATAAGAGAAAAACTAAAAGTAAAGAATATTACTGACAAAAAAGATGGAGGTATAAACTAGCCTCAGAAAAGGACAGAAATGACCCATCCTTGAAAGGAAGTAGAAGATGAAATTCCCTGATTCTTTCAGCTCAGCAAATAACTACACTTAAAATCATTCCTTGCTTACAAAATATAAATGCTTTGTTTTAAAACAAACACATTACTATTAAAGCTAAGGGCATAGGGAATAAATGTGTATGCATAACCCACTGTGTATATGTAATTATACATAACTTTGTTTGTTAATTTAACCATTTCCTACCTATATCATTTCTACAGTCGTATAACTCATGATTTACATGATAAATGGAGTATCATACCATAATGTATCACTTTCTGTCAGGCTTCTTATAAGTCACCCTGCAAAATGCAATGTGGATCTTGAATTATATATTCCATGCAGTAATAACATTGCTGATCTTTAACTTTAATTTCATCAGTACTAATTACTGCACTTTTCCTAAATTCAATGAAACTCTATAGTGAGTTTTAGGTAGAGTTATGCTAAATTCTATGATTGCCACAGTTGTCAAGATTGTTAAGGCATAGACTCATGAGTGACAGCTCTGGAGTTAGATTTCTACCAGACTGTCCTCCCTGACTGACTCCAGGTTTTTGTAGTCCTCATAAATGGCAGATGCTGGGGAGATACCTTAAACTTAGACATGGAATGTTTCCTTCCTTAAAAATTCTATCCCAATTTACAATTTCATCTTGTGTATCATAAGTGCCCACCACCTCTGATGTCTCAGCAGTAAAATAATGCTTTTAGTAACTTTGACTTTAACAGAAAGGGAATGTGGTCTCCAGGGCTACTGCTATCTTTTCCAAATGCAAATTTCTTGCTTTCACTGACCTTAATTATTACACCATTGCTTTATTTCTGTTGAAATTTTTCATTTTTTCTTCTTCATATTCTCTATTTTGAGCATTAATTGCCTCTTTCCTTTTTATAATTCAGTAATGGGTTTTCCTCTGCTATATTGTTGCTACTCTCCTGTTACAAAGTTGTTCTATTTTTCTATCTTTGGCTGTGTTTTAGAGCTTGTACCCTTCTTTCAGGGCAACTTTTGAAGTGAATCTGGTAGGAAAATTCAAATGAAGCAGTGTATGTTTCCAACTTGTATTGTTTATTCAAATCAAGCTATACTCGCAATTTGCACTCATCATTATCATTGAAATGCAAGGAGCACACTCATAACTTACCAACAAAGAAATAGTCAGCATTCTTAGACACACTTTTACATTTCAATTTAATTTTAATTGCTAATGATATGTAATTCTTCAAGCTGAGAATAAATAAATACTATTCAAATATGTCCACAGCTTTCCTGACTATATGAAAATCTATGAAATTACTGTTCCTACCTGTTTATTCTTATAGGTGGCAACAGTACATAAATCAGAAATGGTCGCACAACATGTAGAAGTACATGCAACTAAACACAGTACAAATGATACTAAATAATAGAATGAGAGTTAGCAGTGGCATCTGATATCTTCCAATGATATCACTAATGCATATTCAAACATGAATCTTATCCATTTTGGATTAAATTGTTAGGAATGGAGTACATTTTGGTACTTCAGACTTACTGGATGACTGGCAATTTGTGCCTTTGCCCAATTGGAATACCTTGAGAAAGGGATGAGGTGAAGGAGACTCTGAGAGCCTAGCATCCATGATGGGCTATGAGGTATGGACATAAATGAGGTGCCAAACATTGTTTCCAGATAGATCATCCTGATGCTGATAGAGTTCCCCCTGTGCGATGCTAAGTCAGAAACCTTTCCAACAAGCCACCATCACACAATACCACAAACAGTGCCAGTTCACCTTGCCTGGCACTTTTGACCAAGGGACACAATGAAAAAATCCAAAGTCAGGATGGCCAGCCTCAAGGAACTTGACCTGGAACCTCCCAAATACAAGTGCCAAACATTATTGCCTGGGCCCTTCTGCTTGGTAACCTTTCATTTTACTTCAGAAACCATGTTTCTTTCACTAATATGTAAATGACTCCCAAACAAACTAAAAAGGCAAAAATATCATCTCTGCCAAGTTTGCTGATGTCACAGTCTTATGGGCATCCACAAAATTCTCAATAAGGTCCATAAATAGCACTGAATGATGTAATGAAAGTCCTTTATAGTTGGACTGAGGAAAATAATATGACTATCAACTTATTGAAAACAAATTATCAGTGCATGTTTTCTAAACACAAAGCAAAAATTTCAATATAACAGTCAACAAACAAACCACAAAAAGTAATTGCATAAAGTATTTATTAATTTTCCATCTAGACTATCAATTAACCTGGGAGGAATGCACAAATAAGACACAAGCTAAAATACAAAAAATGCACATATACTGAAAAAACCCACATGGAAAAGTGCTTAAATTCAGTAGAAATCTAGAATAAAACATGCATATGCCTGTGAACTTCTTGAAGCTATTAACTTATACTCTTGGAGCTATGGTCTTCTGCTGATGATGGGAGCAAATGTACCCAAAAAATGTTCAATTTAAAAACTAAGTAAGTGAAGTATAATTGTCACCATGCCAACTCTATATCAACATACTCCAGTACATTGTGCTAATGAATTAGGGACTGGGGTCTGATGCAATAGAAGTGAACAATTTGTATTCTGTTTTTTTTTTTAATTTAGATTAAGGTAGTATGTTATTAATTGTTGTAAAAATTTTAATTGTGAGTATACATCTAAAATGGCCTGGGCCAGATAGAGGCCCCTTGTAGTTTGTATTTTCTTAGCATTTAGATAAATAAATAAATAAATATATATACATATATATGTATATATATGTATATATATATATATATATAAATATCAACTTAAATGAAACCAGAAATTTTTTTACAAATTTCCAGTCTGTACCACGAAAGTTAGCCAACCAAGCAACATTTATGCATATTATAGATATGCTTCTGGACTAAACACAGTCTAAATAATAAAGGCCAGCAGCAATTGTTATTAGCATATCCCCTGAATTACCAACATATTACCCATAATCAAAGAATTACAGATGAAAGCATGATACCCCTACTTTCTAAGAAGAAGTAAAAATAAATACCCAGAAAAACAGGGTAGCTAAATATATACAATAGATCTAAAATGAAAGACAGCAATAGTGGACACCACCACCGCTGCGGCTACTACCACCATCATCACCACCTCTACCACCAGCATCAACTGAGGTCATTAAACCTCAGACTTGTAACTGAGAGGCTGGGTTTCAATTCTTGCTAAGACTATCCTCCTTGTTTATTCCAGGTTTGCCATAGTCATAAATGGTAAATGCTGGGGACATACCCTAAAAACTTAGCCCTAGAGTACTTCCTTTCTTTAAAAAAAAAAAAAACTTTTAAAATTTATCATTTCATCTCATGTATTAAGTGTTTACTGCCTAAGATGCCTCAGGAATAAATATGGGCATTAGACACTATTAAAAAAATCATCATCAACAAGGATTAGGCAAGTTCTGATAGACCATATAAATAATTCATAGTTCTAATTATCATAAATCCACAAATCAACCTCTGAATTAAGGTAGAGGAAGTGCTGAAAGAATAGGATTTGGAAAATGTCAGCAATGCCAGGGAGGCTGTGGCCAAATTCATATTGACTGTCTCCCACATCATAGAACATCATTTACCAAAACAACAGCAATTCACTCCATACAGATGATCTCCAAGAAATGAACCAAGAATATGTGGTGCTTACAAGTTCAGTCATAAAGCAACTAACATGGATGACCAAGGTCAGTAAGGCATGGACTTGTGAACAAGAGGCCTGTAATTGAAATCCTGCCAGGACTATCCTCTCTGACAGATTTTTTTTTTCCTAAAATTTCCTTGCTTATCAATGGTAAATGAAGGGGAAGTGCTTTATTCTTAGGCCTTGATCCCTTCTTTAGTAAAATTCCATTCCTAATTTATTATTTCATTTCATGTATCATCATTGTCCACCACAGTGGATGCTATAGTAGTAAAAATGAGCATTCAAAAGCATTCAAAATTAAAAAAAAATAACCATGAGGCACAAACTAACTATTGCGAGTTTGTACTGGGAAGCCAGAAGGAAAATTATGTTATCAACTCCAGCCATTTGGCATCTAAGTAAATAAACATTCTATATAATTACTTAATTTTTCAACACCAAAGTTTTGATGTCATGAGAAATGCATTAAATGAACACAGGGATCTTAAGTGCTATAGCTGTCTGACATTTGATTTAAGTAGAATTTGGCATTGTAACCAAGTGAACCACAGAGGCTCTTTGTGGGGCATGTACAGATATGGAAAATGAAGAATAACAATCTTACAAAGTAATATAAAATAAATAGTGGTAATGAATAAACATATCAAATCCATTAATTGATATCATTGCATGATTCGGTTAAACTACACACTCTTAAAGCTTCACTTACTTTTTATAAATGTGTGGAACCGGTTTCGAGAACATTTATGAAAAGTAAGTGAAGCTTTAAGAGTGTATAGTTCAACTGAATCATACACTGATATCAATTAATATGATTGGCTTCACTGTGCAAGTTCCAATTTACATTTAAGTAAATATCAAATCCAGTCTAAACCTGTACCTATAAAGTAAAATGGGATGAATAAAATCAGTGGAGTGAATAGGATCAAAACTAAGGAAACTTTTTAAAATGCTGTAGGATTTATAAAGTTAAATAATATACTGAATAACATTTATAACATTTTATAATAACATTTATAATTGTTTTTATAATTTTATTATTATAATTTTATAATAACATACCGAAGCCATAATTAAGATCTTTGTTTATTATATACCATTTGGAAAACAATTTAAGATTTTCTTGATATCAGTACTTCAATGAGGCATCATCCAAATGGTGGTGATAAAATTTGGTGGGAATGCACTGTACAGAGAGAGACTTTGTACATTTTGTCTATCATTTAGGTACTTTAAGGTAAGCTTAATTATTAAATGGTACTTACACATTTCTTAAAATGTCCTGAAAGTCACAAAAATATTTCATTGATGGTTTATTTGTGTATCATTTTTGTTTTAAATAAGTATTTTTTTAGGTTATGTGTGGTGAATAGGATCAAACAGCACACTTAAATATATACCTGATCTTTGTGCCAAACAATATTCACCAGTAAATTTAGACAATACTGTTGAGATTAAGGTAGCTGTAAATACAGAGTTATCCATTAGATCAGCATCTAAATGTTTCAAATTCCATACAGGTACAGAGACATTTGAAGAATGCCAATATGAAAAACCTGGAGGACAAACTGCCCTCTCTGAAGATGAAAAATTGTTAGTTACGGGCACTGTATGTAGATATAGACAAATATGTAGACTGTACATGTATTGGTAAAGATAATCTACACTTAAATCAAAAAGGCTCCTATACATTGGGAAAAGTGTTAGATCATGTAATACAAATAATAAAAGTAAATCAGGGAAACTAGTTCCTGAACCAGTAGGTGTGTACAGAGTTAAAATAAAAGATCATTGCATAGTTCAAATGGGGATACAGTTGTTCAGAAATCACAGAGTAATCAAGCCAACCATCAATACTCAGAGGCTGTAAAAATCCTTTACATGAACATACAATGCACAAGAACAAAAGTTGATGAACTGTCTCTGTATCTTAGGGATAATAAATGTAATGTACTATGACTAATTGAACATTGGCTTGAGGAAAATCAAATTGTTTATGTAAAAATTGAGCATTTCAAATTGGGTAGCCATTTCTGTCAAAGTATCTATAAAAATGGGGGTGTGGCAATCTAAATTCATTGTACTTTAGAAACAAAAAAGCTGGAATTGAAACAATTCTGCATAGAAAAAGTTTAAGAAGCAATGACAATATTAATTAAAGCCTACAATATTATAATAGTCACAATATACAGGTCACCAGATGGGGATGCTAATCTGTTTCTTGAAAGTATTGAAAAGTCTTGACATTTGTATTTAATTTTAAGTACCTTGTGATAATTTGTGGTGATGTAAATGTTCACTTTGACATAACCAAAAAGAGTAATAAAGTAAGTCTATTTTTAAATTTATTACTGCAATCACTGTATAAACACAACTCCTACTCCAGGGTCTGCATGCCTAGATAATATTATAATAGTCTAAAACCAAAATGCTATTCATTTAAGGTATTGGAGCACAAGATATCAGATCAACAACCTATATCCTTTGAGGTTATAATTGAAAAACATGTTGCCCAAAAAACAAAAAAGGTTGTCAAAGAAATCTGAAATTTCAGTTTAGAAAATATAAATAAATTTAAGGATAGTATAGCAGTAGTAAATTGGGAAGAAATATTTTGTAATACTCATAGGTCAGCTGAAGTAATATTGAGATCTTCTTTACAACACTTGATAATTTACTGAATAGTTCTTGTAAAAAACAAAGACAAAAAGTTATTTCCAAACAAAAAGTTAAAACTATTGATACTTATAATTGGTACAACTCAGGGCTTGAAGAAATGAAAAATAAGTTAATAATACTGCATGACATGTATAAAAAGACACCAAATAATTTATTGTTAAACTTAGTAAGAAACTATCGGAATCAGTACAGGAAAGCCTTAGTAGAAGCAAAACAAAACAAAACAAAAAAAACAAACTCAAAACTCAATTTGAGAAAACTCAAATAAAAAATGCAAATCAGCATGGTCCATCATAAATTCCATAACAGGTAAAACTAGCAAAATTCGTTCAGATGAAAGAATAACTGCTGACAATTTCAATAATTTTTTTACACATTCAGTTGAAGACATAGTTTTTCAGGTAAATTCTTGTACAGACACAGCAATGAGTTTCATAAATCATATGCAACAAGTGAATGATAATGAATGTTTTGTACTTAAAGAGGTAACATGTAGGGAAGTTGAACAAGTGGCCAAAAAGCTTAAAAGCTCAAAAACTAGGTATATCTATGACATTTCAAATAATTTCATTAAAGAAATAATACAATATATCATAGTTCCATTAAACTTTTGTATCAATAGATGATTCAATGAAGGTGTTTTTCCAAAAGTTCTAAACTTTTCAAAAGGCATAGCAATATACAGAAAGGGTGACAGGGAAAATGTGAGTAGCTATAGACCCATTTCACTAAATCCTACAATATCAAAAATTATTGAATGCTTGCTAAAGAATCAATTACAAGAATTTTTTGAAAAACATAACTTATTTTTTAATAATCAATTTGGATGTCAGAGAGGGAAATCAACCATATTGGCTGTTGATGTATTTGTAGAAAAAATCTATCAAGCTTTTGAGGAAGGTAATTGGCCACAGGGAACTATTTGTGATCTAAGTAAAGCTTTTGACTCAGTGCAAAATGATATTTTATTCAAGAAACTAGAATTTTACGGGATAAAGGAACAAAGTTTAAATATATTTAAATCTTATTTAGAGGATCGCAAACAGCTAGTATCATATGGAGGAAAGTACTCTCATATTGTTGATGTGTAAACTGATGTTCCACAGGGCTCAGTGCTGGGGCCACTACTTTTTTTGATAATTATAAATGATATATCATAATACTATTCCTGTCATACAGTTGTTTATAAAGATGACACATCTTTCCTTAATGTAAATAAAGGCTTCAAATTACTGTTACAATCTGTAAATGAAACTGTGCAAAAAGCTCAGTTTTGGTTTAGAAGCAATGGTTTTTTATGAATGCAAACAAATCACAAAATATAATTTTCAGCCTAAAAAATATAGACACTCTCTGTGACAATGTGAAACTTCTTGGCATGATAATTGACAAGCATCTATCCTGGAATCCTCACATAGATTTTATATGTAGTAAGTTATCATACACTGTATTCCTACTAGCAAACCTATAAAAGGCTGTTCGTATGGCTTACTTTTCGTTCATTCAAAGCATTTTTAGGTATGGTTTAGTGTTATGGGGTAGTAATCCAAGGATAGCAAAAGTGCTAAAAATTAAAAAAAAAGGTATTTGAATATTAACATACTCTAAGAAACCTGAACATTGTAAGCCACTATTTGTAGATCTAGAAATTCTTACAGTTATTAATTTATATATTTATGATATTTTGGTACATATTAAAGAGAATTTGCAAATTTATAAGGTATTTATAATATAATGTATACACATATAACACACATAACAGGAACAGAGTAGATATGCCATATCATAGGTTGCAGAAGACCTCTGGATATTATAAAATAACAGGAATTAAACTTTTCATTTCACTTCCTTTACAAATAAGTGCTGTAAATATTCAGCTATACTAATTTATCAAATAATAATAATAATAATAATAATAATAATAATAATAATAATAATAATAATAATAATAATAGTTTATTCACCATTTGGCAATTGCAATAATTACAATAGGCTGTGTCAAAAAAAAAGAAGAAAGAGGCTTAAAGTGCATGGATGAAGAATAACAGCTTATTTACATTATATATATATAATATAGGGATATATATATTGTAACTTTTGTTATTTTATATTACTCTTATTTTCTACTTCAAATTATTGTATGCTGTAGAAAGGATGTTTAATAACCAATTATATACTCTCTCTTTGAATAGCTGAATATTTACAGCACTTATTTCTAAAGGAAGTGAATTGAAAAGTTTAATTCCTGTTATTTTATAATATCCAGAGGTCTTCTGCAACCTATGATATGGCATATCTACTCTGTGAGACTTTGGTGAAATTTTGTTTTCTGCTCCAGTATCGCGCTCCTCTCTTGTGGATCTCCAAATCCAAGGGCAAGATACCTAATATGATCAAAAGTGCAACTCTTGGCATTGTCGAAAAGGTTTCAACAATCCTAATTATGAATTTCCTTTGTAGGCTTCTTATCGTTTAATGGCACTTTGAAGAAACAGCCTATGCGCCCAAACGTTCGCACCATATCCCAAAATTGAGCCTAATACCGCGCGTTATTGTAAAATGTTATAGCCTTATTAGGGATAATGCCATAATTCCTAAATAATCGTGCAATTTTATTCATAACTAAGAAGGCCTTGGCCGAAATCTCATCAATATGCGTGTCTTAAACCACAAATTTTCATCTGTATACAGTCCCAGATATCTTAAACTTGGAGATCTTCGGATATTCGCGTTTTCAAACTTTATGATTAGGGACCTTTGCAAATTACCCTTTAACAACAGGTATTTATGTTTTACTGTACAGATCCTCAGTCTCAAGTTTGCACACTCTATCGACAATTGCGTCATTACTATACTACATTTGTATTCCAGTTCTAGTCCAGAGTTACCACTAACAAACAATATAATGTCATCCGCGTAAGCCACCACAGCAAGAGTCTCGACTAAATTGGTCAAGTTATTTAAACATGGTTTATGCCAATATCCCCGAATATCAGTCCGCAAATGGAGCCTTGGGGACAACCCTTTGACAACACTCTGGATAGTTTTTGTTCCCCTATTTTATAGCTCATATATCTCTGGTTGAAATAATCAATCAGAGATTTGTATAAGTTATTTGAACAACCTAGTTCTTGAAATCGTTTAAATAGGGCAGGCCACCATAAGCTGTCAAAGGCTCCCTCTATGTCCACAAATAGTCCTATAATGTAATTTCAGTTTGTGTCCAAAACTTTCCCTAAGGAATGGTTGATCGCGTCTTCCTGTTCAGAAACCGAATTGGTTTGGATACAATCCTCTTAAATGTCTATAAATTTTTAATCTACTAATAGGCATTTTTCCTGCACTTTCGTGAGAGTATACAGGAGACAAATCGGTCTATGTGATTTAGAAAACATTCGTTAAGTAGCGTAGCCAGAGTCGGAATTAACTTTCCCCCAGGCCTGTAGTACCTCCGCAGAGATACCATCAGGTTCGGGAGCTCTTCTAACTCTTAGTTCGTAAAGGGTTCCCGCTACCTCACTCTCCAAGAATGGTAGAACTTCCTGCCTGTTCAGGACAGGAGATTCTCCTCTTCAAATGGTTTCATGACACTCCGATTCGCTGTTTCTATCCTCGCGTGGTAGTAGAATGTTCAATAATATTTTATTGTTTCCACCCGGAAAGCTGTGTATGATCCGTCTTCCTTAACCAGGATGGATATACTGGACAAGTTGGATTTTTCTCTTACGATTCTGTGTGGGAGGCCCCAAACGTTTCTTGTGAGACAGCCCTCCACAAATTTATTCCAGTTTGTCTTTCTGGTTCTGGGCAGGAGACTATCATACTCGAGCTTCCTCCTTCTATAAATCAATAGCCTCGTCTTCCTTTCCTCTTGTGATCATGAATTTTGATAAAGATTTTATAGCCTTTCTTGTATTCCTACGAAAACGCTGTAATCAATCATTCCAGGGTCCTTTAGAATTGTTAAATACCTCCTTAGTTTTAGGAAGTGATGCCTGCATAGCCGAGACTATTGCGTTAGTGAGTTCTTTCGCGGCAGAGTTTATATTACCATTCCTACTTACGTTCCTTGGTGGTATGAAGGTTCTCCTTAATTCGTTCCAATTTGTCTTTCGAAAAATTTACCTGGATAGACTCATAAACTCCCTATAAGATTCCCAGAATAATTTGAAACTAATTAAATTGTGACCACTCAGGTTGCTCCTGAGATGCTTTCCATTCATGGGTGAGATCTGTTGCGTGAGAATTGTATACTGTAACTTCAATGTTATATTTGACTCCCAGCAGGTCCAATAAACGTGGGTGGGTTACGCGGGCTGTTTGCAACCTCTAGTGTTAATTCCATTAACAGATCTTTCATGAGGTCTCCCCGATCGTACCGCCAGGGGTGGCCGAGTTCGTTAATTCGCGGACTCGTGAGCGGGAAGTCTGGGATTCGAATCCCGCCAGGACCGTCCTCCCTCAATGAGGTTTTTTCCAGGTTTTCCTCAGTCCCCATAATTGGCAAATGCCGGAGAGGTACCCTAAACTTAGGCCTGGAACGTTTCCTTTCTTAAAAATAAATCCTTTCCCAATATATCATTTCATTTCATGTATCATCTGTGTCCATCACCTCTGTAGCAAAAACGGTCGTTAAACAACATTCATTCATTCATTCCCCGATCGTCGATTATTCTGCGGTGCCAAAGGTGGAATTCGGCATTGGCATCTAGACAGTATATATTTGCCCTATCACTAAATCCCCTCTCTATTGCGTCGGTCCTGATGGTGTAGTGGTTACCATACTTGCCTCCTATACCCAAGAACGCGGGTTCGAACCCGGCCAGGACCGATGAATTTTTTAGGGCGTAAAAATCCTATGTATGGCTTCCTTCGGAAGGGAAGTAAAGCCGTGGGTCCCGTGTCGTACATTTACGGCACGAAAAAGAACCTCAAGCCTGAAAGAGAGGCCTCTGAGCAAAATTTGTCGGCCCTTTCATGCCCTGAGTTGAATGGGACGCTGATGACCTGAGATGTTAAAGAGCGTCCATAAATAAATCAATAAAAAAAAATCCTTTCTATTGCTCTAATCTTATTTAAACCTGGTAAAATATCTAAGCTAGGTTGGAAATACAAACTAGATAGTGTCCAAGTCCTGCCGGCGTACAAACTTTCTATACTAACACAGTGGGAGTCACAATACTGGGAAAGGTTTGTTACAAGGAAGTTTCTGTTTAATACCACTGTAGCTGCCATTGGGAAATGCTGCCTACCTATTACTCTAGAGGAAACAGGCGTATAGGGTAAATTTCCATTTAGATAAGGTTCCTGCACACACAAGACATCGAACCTCATTTCCTCGGACAGTATCCGGATTTCTTGCATTACAAGTCTACTTCTCGCAACGTTCATTTGACCTACCCTAAGACAGCTGCTTAGGGGGATCTTAAGTGGGCTAGCATTGAACCATAGCAGTCTTGCGTCGAATGCGATCCTACCATGGATTCTCGAGAAGCCATTGTATATTAGATCTAAATCGAATTGTTCTTCTCTCCTTTGGAAAGTTAATTGCAATAGTTCAATTAACTGTCCGGGATCTGAGGGAAATGCTAAAGAGTTGTAACCTATCTATAGCTTCAGGACTAGGGAATGTGATGGTGTTCCCCTAGGGTGAAGTCTTCTAACTACATGCCCCTAAGCTATCGTCAGAGTGTTTAATTCCTCTAATATGGACAACTTGTGGGTTAACTCAATGTCCCTATATAAATGTGAAGGGTATAGGTTGGAATTGCTGTCGGGGGTTTCGTCCTGTTTAGTGTCATTTTGTTCTGTCATGTGCTCCGTAGGGGAGGAGTCTATGGTCTGGATCATCTCGTCCTTTGTTAAGTCTGTGGGTAATTCAACCTTCATAACTTCTCTTGTTACAGTTAGGTGACTTCTTAGTCTGAAATTGAACCACTTTTTGCGATATTGTTGAGGATTGTTATCTTCAACAATTTCACATGTTTGTGTAGACCAATCTGTTTTGTATTTACTGAAGTTTATCTTCGCTAGTTTGGCGCGATATGCCTGAGCCCTCTTAGCATTCTGTCTCTTTCTGGAGGGAGGCTCATGCCTGTCCACGCAACAGAGACAGATGTTTAGGCCGGCCACCCTCATCCGACACCCAACTTTTTCCTCAGACAAACTATGGTCATCTCTAAGATCTAGAATGTCTTCCGAAATTTCACTAGAGAGTTTACTGTCCATAACTGGTCTTTTGTATTTGTATATTCAATAGTAACTTGTTAGTTTCGCACTCGTTGGAGTTAGCTTTTTTACATTTTTTTCTCTCTCTCTCTTTTGGTGTAGGCAATACGGACCACTTCCATCTTATACTTTTTAAAGTCTTTACGGAAGTGGCCCTGCTCACCACAGTGGGCAAACCTACTTCTCCTCGATACAATGTTTTGCCACGTGCCCTAAATCCTGGCACTTTGGCAACGCGAGACCACAATGAAGTCTTTTATGGCCAGAGACGAGAAGTCGATCTCGTATATTTTGCCCTTACCTATTAAGGCGTTCCTAATTCTTGGATTCGCTTCCATCACATGGTGAGCAGTCCTCTCATTCCTAGGACCTGTCAAAAACCTATTAGTAAATTCCTCCTTAAATTCATTTTCACTTATCACTTCCTTTAGGTTTTGGGTATGCACTAGCTCTAAGAGCTTTACCATGGTAATCCATTTCGACACATTGTATTAAAGCATGTGGGGTCGCCATTTGCGCGGCAGTTCCACATTAATCTCCTGTACTAACTTAGGGTGATCTATCAATTTCCTTACACCCTCCTCAGAGTGAACTTCAATCAATACCTGCTTCCCAACAGGTCTGATTAACTTCTCCCTGATCCTATCTTTGGGGGATTTACTAACTAGATTATCTTTCTTCTAGTTTCGTCCACATTCTTCTCAATTTTACTTGAGCAAAGTGCAACAGAATATTGTCTGTTGATTGCCTGTGCAATTGTATTTTTTTACCAGTTTTTCCCATTGTGGCAACTGGTTTGGCAGCTACAAATGCAAAGATCAGTTGGAGCTGCTTTGCCTTACCCTGTAATACTTCATTTTCTTTTCGAAGTCAATCTTTTCTCTTTTTAATTCAGTTATTCAGTCATAATAGAAACTTATCCTAGATGCCATCTGTATAAATATCTTTTATTTTGTTTATTCTTTCTCTGGTGATTTTGTCGCTAGATCGGAGGACTGTGTCTATATATTTGGATAGATCTGGAGTAACCTCTATCATTTATGTATCACTGGTGGTATCTAGATTAATTAGGGATTCTAAACCCTCAGGGAGATTATCTAATCTGCTTAGCAGCACCTCTGGTGAAGATGGCCCACGACAAGGTTCTACCAAGGGAGACCTTCTGGTAGATCTTGGCGGAGATCGTTGAGTTGGAATTTTTCACTCGGGGAAAGTCCCCAGTTATGTAACTGATGTCTCTTACCAAAATATTTAGTTTAGTTACGCAACAAAACCTGGAAAATAGCCCTTAAAAGGGCTCCCCTGAAACCCATCACTATCCCTATCTACTCAATATAAGCTCCTCTTTCCCAGAAAATCTTTCCATTGCCTGGGGTTTAGAGCATGGACCTGGGAGCTACCCTTAAGAAACAAAGTCAACGATTCACGATTATAAGGCACAAGGGGCACAAAATTGCTATAAGTACTCTTTAAGTGGTGAACCCCAGAAAATAGGAGAGCAGAAAATTCATGGAATTTAATATCCATCCCAGTCATTTACTTAAGCGACTCTGGGAAACCACAAAAAAAATGCAAGGTCAGGGTGGCTGTCCATCAAGAATTGAACCCAGGACTTCCCAAATGTGAGTTTCAAACATTATTGCCTGAGCATCCTGGTTGGTATATTAAATGAATGCAAGTCTTGGTATACAGGACTTCTGTATATAGTTTTGACTGTAATATTCTAAGTAATACATAATTATTTATCATTACGTTTAACTGTGAAGTGAATGTAGGAAATTCTAAGCATAGGCTGTCAATTTTCAATTTCATTAGTGTGTGTGTGTTATCTATTTTCTGTGAGTGTGGCATAATTTGTAACAAAATGCTTTTTCAAATGAAAAAAGTATGTCCCAGAACAAAATTATGTTACCTATCATATCACACAAATAATTTCCACAAATATGAGAGAGAAAAATGTTCAGGTGCAATTGAAAATTTAGATTCAGTTTGGCCTAGTTGGTCTCAGTAGTTCACCTGTCTTAAGACTATTGTTTGCAGGTTTGATTCTGGCTGAAATGATGGTTTTTTTCAGGATGTAAAAATCCAGATCTGAGGGGCTTAAGTGAACCTATATTATTGCTCTCTCATTGTTGTTATTATTTAAATCTGGATCTGGATCAAATATTAAAATATCATCATATATTTACTGCAATTAGTGTACAGGCTGCAGAATGCTCTCCCATATATGTGTATTTTTGCAAATGAAAAAACAGGTGATAATCATGAAATCTTTATGAATGTAGTTGAGATTTGTAAACTAGCTGTTACAATAATTGTAAATGTTCCATTTTGTTATATTGTCTTTTTATCATCTTATGATGCTCCTGTTCAGGTACTAGATTTCATTATAATGCATTAAAAAAAACAAGGCATTTGTTGAGTTTTATTAAAATGATATTCATCATTATTCTCTTCCAAAATATGTCATCAGTGAAGAGACAACTTATTTCAATAGTAGAATGATACAATAATAAAGTTTTAATTTATAATTTACAACAGAGCCAGATATCTATTCTGGAGGGCTGGATAAAATCCTTGCAACATAAATGAATGAGGAGTTGAAATAAGTTCAATTTTTAATTTATTAAAATAGACTTATTTTTATGAAACATATACTTTTAAAAATATATAAGATATGAATATACTATTAAAAATATATAAGATATTAATATTATATTGTGAGTGTGTATATGTGTATAATAACTTTTTAATGGGACCCATTCCACAGTCCTTTGATTGTTGAATACTTTGTGTTTAAGCTATCATTTTTGTTATTACTGCCTCAATCATTTTATAAAATACTTAAATGTTGAAACATAATTACAAGAGTAAATAGTAATCCTTTATTAAGTATTATGTAGATTACAAAGTTATGGATGTCTACAGACACTACTTATTATTGTTATAGCACATTCTTCCAATCAATTAACTGAAAAAACAAAAAACGGATACAAAAGAACTTATTATTAATATAACAAACACATTATGTTTTATAATATGATAGTGCTACCTTGTTTCATTTGTCTTAAATTTTCCTCTTTTTACATTTTTTTTCTGTCCACACCCATTTTCTTTCTTTAAATAAAAATTAACCATATTCCTAATGTGGTCAATGTTCTTGAATTTTTTCCCACTACTTTTGTTATTTTAGCCTTTTTTTTTAATAAACTCCTTTTTCCATTCATAATTTCTGGACATTCAAACAATATATATATATTGCCTCTTCAGTCTTTACAGATGGGGCATATGTATTGTTTACCATTATTTCTGAATTCTTAAATTTCCAACATCCTAATCAAGGCAAACAATCACCTCTATCTCCTCTTTGTTGCACTTCTCATGTACCTTTCCATTCCAAAATTTTTCTTCATTTCCTTATATAAAATGTGCAAACTTTTCTCCTTTATTGCATTCTGCATAATCTGTCTATCCATATCTTCCACACCTTAATGTCATTTGCTTCCAAAATCCCTTCTCACTCATTTCTTATCTGACCCATCCCATTCTTTTCAATTGATTCTTGGGTGCTAGTTATCTTAGCAATTTTGCACCCTTTAAACAACAACAACAATAATAATCATCATCTAATTTATTCTTTATTTCATTAACAAAGCTATAATATGCCTATTGTAATCTGATATTTTACACATTGCTTTAAAATAAGTCATATTCAAATGGTATATCCTAAAACAATATTTTAATACTCACTCCATCACCAAACCTCATACACTAACCTTTTTTCATTTCAAGCAATGCCCTCAAGTTTGCAGTATTTTATGGAACATTTAAATATATTTTACAAAACTTAATAAGTACTTTATCCATAGATGCATCCAATGTCATCCTTCCATCCTATTCCATCCATCCAACCATCCACCCAACATCCATCCATTCACTTATTCTAAATCAGTTTATTTCTTTGCTTTACTTATATTGAATTTGTTGTTCTTTATCTTCTATATTCCATAAATCTTTGTAATAATTTTCTAGTACTTTTCCTTCAATAACTTCTATCTTTGCTACTTGCTTTTCTGTAGAATTTAAGTCTATGGAGGTTATGCTCCATTTCTGCTATATATTTTTCTGAATGAGTTCTCCCAAGTATTCTTGTATATTTTTATGACTTCTAACCTTGTTTTATTATAATTAATTTTATTTTGGTAAGATTTGCCATTAATGTATTTTAAATAAGCTTTTTTTCTTATTTTCTACTAGTTATTCTGTCTCAGGGCCCCATAATTTGAGGTTATTTTTCTGTTTTAATCTTCTCTTTCTATAGTTTCACATGCTTATTTTCAAATTATATATTTTAAGCATTTCTATTCTTCCTTGTTGTTATCTCTTAAGTTCTTCTTCTTTCACATGGTCAGTTCAATAGTGAGTGTTTTTTCAAAAATTGATAAATACATAAAAGTAAATTTTATTAGGAAATGAATTTTTAGCTATCATAGTAAATTACTATTACTATAAATATGATATTTTCACATTTATCTTGTTATTTTAAGCACTAATTTTATTTTGTATTGAATATTTCCAAATTTACATTTCAATTTGAGAATAGTGTTAAAGTTTCTTCTCTTCTATGGCACATCAGCCTAAATTCAAGCAGTGGCCTTGCTGCAGTAATCTTTGCTTCCTGTACTGCATCTTATGACTTCATATATATAGAGCAGTATTGCATGGAGCATTTGATCAGTATGCTAGCACAATTTCAGTTGTCTATCATGCGGCTTTTATGATTGGAGGATGCTACCTTTTCATCAAACACTCCCTGATATCCTGATGAGGCTGAATGAATCCTGTTCCAGATCACCCTAACTTAGAAAAATTCCTAAGCAAGTACTGGAACTGAACCCAGGACCTCCCAGTCAGCACTCAGCAACTTAACCACTAGACCAAGGAGGGAATCATTATATTAATTACTTGTTTTATTTTCAAAAGTCAATAATGCAAAGAAGAAAGCTAAAATAATTACTAGTGTTTACATTCAAAGGGCTCATTTCATTTTAATTTTTTGATTTTAAAAATGTATTATTTATAAGGAAGACATCTTTATTGTTATTGTTATACAGGAATGCAACTTTGTTATTTTATCACATTGTAGCATAATAGTTTGAGACACATGGCTATAAAGTAATAAAAAATATAGATAATAGTTTTTTAACAAATACAAAACAAAATACCAATTCTAAGTTATACAAAAATGAAATTAAAACAGATATCTTCAATAATGTCTTTACAAAATTCTTGGCTGCTTCTGGTATTTCAAAATGCTTAATGGGGTTTACGATGTACTTTTTCTTATCCTTACTGATCATCTTCTTCTTTAGGCAAAATAACTTCTCACTTTACTGCCACACATTAAGGCATGGTGTCATGAGTGGGAGGTCTGGTGTTGACTCCCACCAGGATCATCCTCCCTGACTGAGGATTTTTTCCTGAATTTTCATAAATGGTAAATGCCAGGGAGGTACTTAAATCTTAGGCCAGGAATGTTTCGTTCCTTAAAAAATCCTTTTCCAATTTATCTCAACCAGTGTCCAAAACCTATGATGCCTCAAAGTGGAAATTAAACACTATTAAAAAGAATCACTTTACTTCCTGCCTGCTGTTTAGACTTCAAAAACTTGACAGACTTTCCAATACAAGGTCTGCTACTGACCATCCTCCCTGACTAGGTTTTTTCCAAGTTTTCCTCAATTCTCATTAATGGCAAATGCCAGGGGGATATCTTAAACTAGGCCTAGAATGTTTCCTTCCTTAAAAAAAATCCTTTCCCAATTTATCATTTTATCTCCTATATCATCAGTGTTAACCACCTGCAATGCCTCAGTAGTAAAAATACTATTAAAAAACTATTCACTTTACTTCCTGCCTGCAGTTAGACTTCAATAATTTGACAAAACTTCCAACATAAGTGTCTGCTATTGTTAACAATAGGTACTTTCATTTTAGATATTACATAGATCATTATTCAGGCTTTTATTTTAAAAGACTTCTTAGATGACAAGACCATTTGTGTACTGGATTTCAAGTGTTTTACTTCTTAATGTTCTTTTAGTACTTTGAGAGTGCCACGTTACTCCAGTACTTCATAGCATTTAAATGAAGACAGAATTGCTTCCTTTTCTTGGCATGCTTTTTCTACCCTTGAAAATTCAATCAGGTACCATATAGCTATGGTTACAGAAAGAAGTAAAATTGAACTAGCTTATAATATTTTCTGCTTTGCAAAAAATGCCACTAGTCATAATTACATTACATTTACTTTGACTTGTATAAGAATCTGAAAATAAATTAATTCCTGCTGGACATTTGTTGCCTGGGACAACTCAAGGTTTAAAAGATAATTCAGTACCCCAGAGACAACTTAATTGCATCCTTCCATTTCTAGCCAGGAATAAAAAAAAACAGTATTTTCCCTTGTCTGATTTTGTGAGTGAACTATAATGCACAAATTGTATAACTAGACTTGTATTTCTATCATGCAGTTTGCATTTATGGACTTTTGCTTTCATTGATCAAAAGCATAATATATTCAGTTTTGCAGAACTCAGTTTTCAATAATTCATATTTTCAGAAAAAATCAGTTTTTACTATACCATTTCAGAATGTCATGTGGAGCAAAAAAGTCAATTTGCAACCACATAAATCTGAACTTTTGAAAATTTGAGCATTTATTGAGTTTTGAAAAAATACTCCTCAATTACTCTTCTTTCATTCAGTCTTATTCTGAAAGTCTTATTTAAAAAGTTCTTCATTTTGCATCTTTTACCATTTTGTTAGTAGTTTTGTTTTACTAATCAGTGATGATGAATGATATATTTGTCACTTCTTCTGAAAATTTTGTATCCACTACAAAGTTTTTTAATTTTTTTATTTACAGTAATATTGTCTATAATTGAATAAAATTCTCTATCAGTCCTTATATATTTATGTATATCTTTGTTCCTGAAAAAATATGTTTATGATCCTATTATTGTTAAAACTCAAAACATTTAATAAGCTGTTTACAATATAATTCAAAACCAAGAAAATGGCACCAACATTTTTACTCTACCAGATACTGAAATAGATTCAATGCCAGAATATACAAAACAAAACCTTTATTCTAAGTTGTGGCCACTACATGTACATAATAGTATATTGCAATCAACATCCTCACAACAAATCACAAACTATTCATATTTAATTATTTGCTGTAATTCATAGAACAAAAGAAAACACTCTCTGAATTGCTACAACTGTCTCATACTAAACCTCTGCCTCTGGTTCATCGGTAATTTTCTACTGGAATATCCAGGATTCAGGAGTTCAGTGTTCACTAAACTATTCAAACTTAACAGCAGAAGATCTTCCATATATATCTTTTCTTCATTTATTTCTATCCCTCTCCATATTCACTCAAGTCCTTGTTGCATATATAGCCATGTGATCACATACCAGTTTGAGTAGCTATTAGCTTCCATTCATCATTGAAAGTATTTTCATTGGTTATATTAACATCAGTATTCAACCTGGATCAATGCAAGAAAGTCAAATTAATTTCATTTTCTCCCATATAAGGTGGATTACAGACTTTTTTTTACTACCAATGCAGAAGTAGCGGCATAAAAATGCCCTGTTAGAAGGAAGCAAATTGAATGAGGCAGTAGATGGCTTGGGTAACATTCTGGGAAATGCTTGATTTTATTATTGCATTGGAGTGACCTTTTACTCATTTCATGTGCCTATACATCATTGAAGATGAGGTACATCCTTTCATGCTCAGCAATGGGAGTGACATCTTTTAGCAAAATAATGCATTTTGTCACCCTACATTGGTTGTGCAGCAGTGCCTCATGAAGCTAGACTAGCCTCATAAGCTAGAGTAAGAACTCACCATTTTGTCCTGGCCCGATTTCACTCAAAATGAGCATTTGTGGAGTGTGTTGCATAAATATGTTCACTCTCATCAACTCCAATCTCTTAATATACAGCAGCTGAAATATTCTTTTCTGTTTTGGCATCACATTTCTGTGAACATATTCAGATATCTTGTGGAGTGCATGCATATCAGGATAAGAGAGTTATAGCAGAACAAGGAGGATAAACACATTAGGAAAGTGATCATAATATTTTGACTCATTAGTATGGATGGTTTACCTTTAGGAATTATATGTTTTAATGAATACATTAAATGATTCTGTAGCACAAGTAATCTGCTCTATGGGCTACATATCCCTCCTCATACATTTTGTACTTAAAAACAGTAAGAGATAGTATCCTGTTGATACTGCAATTTTGCAGAGTTTACTGTGCTCTTCCATCAACAGTTTGCATTTCAGTAGTCAAGATTGATTAACACTAAGATTGGTTTATATTCCATAGGGTTCTTGTACAATATATACACTGGGGAATAAGTCAAAATGTACAAAGTTACATCAATTATATTAATATAGGGATGAAAGTTATTTTAAATATATAAATATGCATACTCAATCTCGTGCACATAGCAAAAAATGTTTAAGCTTGAATACAAGAAAAGGCAGCACATTTCATACATTGTCATACGCTATACAGTGATATTTGGCCATATTTTATATGTTGTCTTATGGCCATTGGAACATCATACATTATTAATTCATTTTTTTTTTTGAGTAGTGTTTAACACCCGTTTTTACTACTGAGGCACTACAGTTGGTGGACACTAGTAATACAGGAAATGAAATGATAAATTAGGAAAGGATTTATTTTTAAGGAAGGAAATGTTCCAAGCCTATGTTTAAGGTACCTTCCCGGCATTTGCCAGTTATGAGGACTGAGGAAAACCTGGAAAAAACCTCAGTCAGGGGGGATGGTCCTGGCGGTATTCGAACCCCAGACCTCCCACTCACAAGTCCGTGCCTTAACAACCTCGGCCACCTGTGGCAGTTTATTAATTTGTGAATTTGTCAACTGAATAATAGGTCTTATCACACAGATATTGTGTAAAAGCAGATTTGAAATTTTCCCTATTATTGGATTATAAAAATATCATAGTAATTGGGAGCATAATATATTCTGATGCACTCAAAATAAATTTCTTTTCGATATCAATATAAATTTTCAATGGGCTTATGCAGATTACTCTTTGTTTAGTGTTTTTGTCATATATTAGCATATTTTTAATGAAATGATCTTGCTTTTTAATGAAAATGTTCATAAGAGAAAGGATTTACCCACAAGGAAGTGTTACACTTTTTAGTTTCCAAAATAAACCTCTACTTGATTATTTATTATTCATACAACAAATTATTCATATTGCCTTCTTTTATAATATAAAAACATGTTTGCTTTCAACTGGGTTTCTCTAGAATATTAAACTATATTTCATAATCAACAAAAAATATGCATAATATAATGTTTTGAGGATAGTTTCAGAACTAATATAATACAATGAGTGAAGTGCATAGGTTACTAATTCGTTTTGGCATAATATACTCAATATGTGCTTTCCAATTTAAGTATTTGTCAATTTGAAGACCTAGAAATTTGGTACTATAATGTTTGCCTAGCATGTGCTCATTAGCACTTATACTTAATGTGAGATCAGCAAGTATATGCTATGAATTTCATGATGCTTGTTTTATCTAGATTTATGATGTTTTAGTCTTAAACAAGCTACAAATTGTATTAAGTACATAATTTATTTTTTCCACCAGATTATCAAAGTTATTGCTAGAAACTATTACACTGGTATCATAAAAAAAAACAGAACAAGTAATAATAATGTTATTTAATGTCAATGAGGGATCATTTATATAAACAAAAAAGCAGTGCTCCAAGAATTGATCCCTGTGGAACTCCATATTCAATAATTCCCCAATTTGGAATACTACATTACTGATTGTTTTCTAAACAACTGAATTGTACCAATTTTAGTTACATTGAGCTTTTTACAATGATTGGAAAGGAATAGTCTGGTAGTTTTAAAATTTAATTTTCTGCTCTCTATTTTCCTATTTCTTTATTACAAATTTCTCTTTTATCAAAAACTGTTCAATAAATTTTCATTCAGGCTGTTTTTCCTGTATATTCAGAATGTTCATTTTTACTAGATGAGAAAATCAGAAAAAATGGTTTATAGATTAATAGCCTATTAGTAGAATTAATTTTGTAATACTGAGGGTACATTTGTTCAAAATTTCCAAGTGCCAAGAAGCAAAAGTGAAAGAAGAGGTTTTCATTCAGTTATAAATAAGGTTTCAATTCAAGGTTTTTATTCACAGATTATGGGCAGTTTGCACATTTGGCTTTGTCAGTTTATATTAATACATTAGTACAAATTTATTATATACATATAATTTCATTTAATTTTCAAGAATTCCTCCACAGTATAAAAATTATGTTTAAAATTTTGTGTTTGAAGTGCTTTTAAAAGAGTTTGGTAATTTATTCACCTTTAAGTGAAACATAATTGGTGCAATTTTTTGTATCTGGGATTTTCACAGTGAAATATATTATAATATGACAAATTATTGTTATGAAATCACTCAAATTTCACTAATTTTGCTCCACTTACTTGAACATGTTTCAAAGGCGATTGCCTCCAACTTCAGCTTGGTCGCACTGGCCGCTTCTCAGTGTGGTATTAAGATGTTGCTCTGTGGCTTTAATGAACTTATTGATGAAGTAGCTGTTGTTTGGGAGGTCAAAGTTAACCAAAAATTCTTTGTTTTTGTTTATAAATGTACTTTCCCATACTGTTAATTCTATGGGTTTTTGAAGAGCTTTTAATAGTTTTGGTTCCTTTTGGAATTCATGGTTTTTTTGCTAAAAATGGTCTGCCACTGCTGATTTTTCTGTGTGTTTGTATTTAACATTTCTCATGTGTTCTTTAATGTTAATATTTCTTTTTGTTTTGCCTATGTATTTCATGTCACAGTCTTTGCAACCGATTTCATAAATGTCTGATTGCTTTCCTTGTGGAATTTTGTATTTTGTGTTGGTGTTTAAGTGGTTTTTTAAACTGAATTTATTTACTGGGGCCAAAATGATGTTTGCCTCTCTAAAAATCTTCTGGAATTTTTGGTGTGCCCATGGGTGGAATGTGAATTTTTTATATATATGATCTCTTTCGTAGCCTTTTAGTGTGGTGATGTCCTTTATTTATTTTTTCTTTCTAAATTTATCTATTTTCTTGTTGACAAGATCTATTGTGTAGCCATTTTTCTGTGCTATATCTATGATTTTTGGTACTCAAATTTGTATTCTGTCTTGCTTATTGGCAAGTTTGTTAATCTGAATGTGAGGCTGTTGATTATGGCTAGTTTATGTTGTTTTGGATTGTGGCTGTTATTTTTTACATAATTATCTGTGTGGGTATCTTTTCTGTATATGCTAAATTCCAGTGCATTGTCATTTTTTATAATTTTTATATCCAAGAAAGGAAGAACCTTGTTGTTTTCTAATTCCATAGTGAATTTAACAGTACTCTCCTGTAGATTGAGTAGTTTTATTGCATCCTCTTCCCATTTTTCATTTACTATTGCAAAGACATCATCCACATAACATTACCAACATTTATATGTATGTGGAACAGCCTCAACTAATTTTATTTCCAAAAAACTCATGTACATTTCCACCAAGAATGGCAAAAGTGGGTTTCCCATTGCTAGACCCTTCTTTTGTGCATAACTATTGCCTCTGAATGTGAAGTAATTTTGATTTATGCCAATTCTGGTGAAGTTCAGATATTGATATGTGACTTCTCCAGGTAGGTTTATTGAAGTTAGCCATTTCTTTACAATATTTAGTAGATTTTCTTTGGAAATGCTAGGGAAACCCACATACAATTTAGTCAATTGTCTATTAAGAAAATTTAACGCCTTACCAAAATACAAAAGCCAAAGTATAAAGAACTCATCAGAATTAATAGATAAAATCAAATATGTAAAACTAGAAAAGAGGAATTTGCTAGTTTCTTATGATGTGGTCTCTTTGTTTTTGAAGATTGGAAGATTTTAAGAGAAGCAAACATCATTTTGGCCCCAGTAAATAAATTCAGTTTAAAAAATCACTTAAATACCAACACAAAATACAAAATTCCACCAGGAAAGCAATCAGGCATTTATGAAATCAGTTGCAAAGACTGTGACATGATATAGGCAAAACAAAAAGAAATATTACCATACATTTTAAAGAACACATTAAAAATGTTAAATATAAAAACACAGAAAAATCAGCAGTGGCAGACCATTTTTGGCAAAAAAAAAAAAACCCCATGAATTCCAAAAGGAACCAAAACTATTAAAAGCTCTTCAAAAACCCATAGAATTAACAGTATGGGAAAGTATATTTATAAACAAAAACAAAGAATTTTTGGTTAACTTTGATCTCCCAAACAACAGCTATCTCATAGCTTCTGACTACTCATAACAGCTACCTCATCAATAAGTTCATTAAGGTCACAGAGCAACATCTTAATACCATACTGGGAAGCGGCCAGTGCGACCAAGCTGAAGATGGAGGCAATTGCCTTTGAAACATGTCCAAGTAAGTGGAGTAAAATTAGTGAAATTTGAGTGATTTTGTAACATTAATTATAGTTGGCGCATTTTGTCAGTCTGTGATATTGTAAGTGTATTAGCTGAGCTGATCTTGTATTACATAAGATAATCTTCAATATTCCTAAAACTTTTTATTATTGTGATCAAAAGATACAGTTTCTAATAAATAAATATATAGTAATGGTAGAATATTTAATTCCTTAAAAATTAGCTTACTGGGAGCATGGGAAGGTAATTGGTGCATTGTTCTTAATATTTTCTTTTACCATTTGAAAACCATAGATGATGAACTTGCTGCCCTCCAAAAGGGTATATCATAAGCTAATACAGAATATACATAACCAAAATATATATTATCAAAATATCGATAATATAAATGCTTCTTAATATGCATCTTGCATAAGATATTTTGCTTAATTGCAATTTATTGAAATGCTAAGAAAATACAAAATACAAAGGAGCCTTTACCCGTCTGGCCCAGGCCATTTTTAGGGTGTATCCCCCTCACAATTAAAAAAGAAATTATTATACTATTTCATTTTTTTTCTCTCTCTTTCTAAAGATGTTGATGACCTGAGATGTTAAAGAGCTTCCATAAATAAGTAAATAAAAAAAAATTCTCTCTCTAAATAAATACAGTCCCTTATTCCTGTTTGCTTTTAAATTTATAATATTCATGTTTATAATAATTTTATTCTAAATGTTGCATATCTAACAATAAACTTTAGCCCTAATATCCATACTAGTGGAAAGTGATGACTATTAGAACATAAGTTTAAAACTTTAAAATCATTTACTATGTACCTAATACCAAATATATCTAATACACTTGGGCCATTTTTATTTACAAATGTAAATTTTTCACTTGCCTCTGTGTCTATTTAATCAATGACTTCTGAGCAAACACTCGTAACCCTTCTTCCTTTCTTAGCTAATGTTTCCCCTTGCCTCCCAAAGTAACTAAGATCATTAGCATTTATAACATCCTCTTTTAACCACACCTCTACCACTGCCAAAATATATAATTTTGCCACTAAATATTTTGCTTAATTTATTAGATAAAGTAAAATTGTGTTCATTCCAAGATAAGTCTGAATCAATTATAACATCTAAATTTTGTATTATCAAGGTTCTTTATAGGTGTGTTTTTAATTTCTATGCTGAATGAATCATTAAGAAGAAAACATTATTGTTAAACTGATGTTGTAGGTCTTGTCAATATTTAATATTAACTTAGATTTTAACCAATTATTTAAATTTTGCATTGCATTACTCATGTAGAATTGCAAAGGAACTTTACATAGGTTCTAATAAAACAATTTATGAAGAATTTTCATTTGGATTATTTCCTGGAAGGTAAAGAAAAAAGTGACTGAAACAAATTTAATGGCACTGTAATAAATTTTCTTGATAACTGCAGAAGTGATAGCTACGAGAAACTGGTGCAAAATCTACTAATGGGCTTATGAAAATATGGGTTATAATATATCCGTAAAATTTAATTTATTTCATTGGATCTTAATTACTCCCTGGTGTTCTACATAAGAGAAAAGGCAAAATATGCAAAATTTAGTCTAGCAAATTATGAATAATTACATTGTGATGATGCCCACAGAGCTGCAAATGGCAGAAAACTGGGACATGACTGATCACCCAAGAAACTGTAATCAATTTAAATTTCATATTACCAATTTTTAAATACTGACCATGATCTTAATTATTTCATTGTTATTTTCTCATTTTGCACAATAAAATTATGCAAAAAATGTATAAAAATTTAATTAAATTGAAAATTGTTGTCCAGTTTAATGGGGAGCAATGTAATAAAGAGCTTTCATACACTGAGGCAGCAGCACAGTAGTTTCTTGATCCAGTTGATCGCATTAGTACATAGAAGTTCGTTGATGTTGGGCACAGCTTAATAAAATTATGAATTATACAAGAATATCAAAAGGAAAAAACATGATACACAATAATATCAAAGTACTTAGATGAAATACATTGTCATTCTTATACTACTAGGACATAGTACAGTTATGAAAAAATTATTTGTCATTATTTACAAGGAAATCTTGAATGGAGTAAAAGCAGTGGCTAATTAGATATGACTTAAGGGATAGTTTAAAACTTTCCCATATGAACAATCTCAAAGACAAAATGTACATACCGCCATGGGTGGCCGAGGTCGTTAAGGCACGGACTCGTGAGCGGGAGGTCTGCGGTTCGAATCCCGCCAGGACCGTCCTCCCGTGCTGGGGTTTTTTCCAGGTTTTCCTCAGTCTTCATAACTGGCAAATGCCGGGAAGGTACCTAAACTTAGGCCTGGAACGCTTAAAAAAAAATATCCTTTCCCAATTTATCATTTCATCTCATGTATCATCATTGTCCACCGCCTGTGGTGCCTTAGTAGTAAAAACGGGCGTTAAACACTACTCAAAAAAAAAAAAGTACATATTTCAGAAGTGCTGGAAATGATTGACCTAGTGATTGATTATGGTTTTACTTATACATCTAATCCCAAATGTATCATAAGAACTACTGTTCCTAATGCACAAATAAATAAATAAATAAATAAATAAATAAATAAATAAATAAATAAATAACGAAAAAAATCTATAATGAGGTATATGAGCTAGTGTTTAGTATGAGATATATTATAGATACATTATTAGGTTTTCTTTGTAGCAGTTTTACAGAGGAATACTTTTATCAATATATCAAATGAAAATCTATAAAATTATGTATACAGTGATCTCAAATGGATTTCGTCATAGCAATTGTGTAAATTACAATAGTCTAAATATTTATTTCTCATGTTATGACAAGAAATAGCCTAAATTATTTTTATTATTTTTTCTAAACAGTTATTTTGATAAATTCTTGATTTCTTTACTGGTTCAAACTAATGTTGTAGCATATTCTTCCTTCTCTTTGTTTAATATTTGTATTCCTGTACCTAGAGAAAACTCTAAAATTTCCTCCTGTGGATTCATGTTAATGAATGAATCCAAGTTGATGAGGGCAGCAGCCTTTGTAACATTTTCGTGTAAGTTGGTGAAATGTGAGAGATTCTTCATCAAAATTCTTTAATTATACAAAGAATTGTTTGGTATTAAAAATGTTGGAAACATTGTTATTATTAAAAACAGAAAACATGTTGCAATTCCAAGGTTTTTTATTGAATGTTTTCAACAAATTCTTTCTGCTGCTATCCTTTCTCCAGTTAGTCTACTGCTGTTGATGGGTATGTGTTCCCAAAACAATTTTAATCATATTTCCCAGTCAGGATACAAACATGCTGTAATCAAATTAATCCCACCTTAATCACTATTGGAATTAAAATCTCTTGTAAACAGAAAATAAAACTTTACAATGAAGTATGATGCATAAATACCTTAAGCTTAAAGGAACATTATAAATAGTACTGTAGATGGCTTAGAAAGGCTATAAAAGCAGCTAAAAGCCTTCATTATCAAAAACTTATTGAATAAAATAAAAATCACTTGGCATATTATAAAAAGGAAATTAGGCAATAACACACCACCAACATCTAGTTACATTAATAACAAAGGATAAAGAAATAAGTGACTTAGAGAAAATTGTGAATACATTTAACACCTTCTTCTTAAATATTATAAACAATTTAAATATACTCAATTAAATGTACTTATGAAGCTGTTGACAATGGAGTGGTATATATATATATAAACAATGTAATACAGTTTTTTTCACACTAACTTCATTCACTTATATAAAAATCTGGACATATGTTTCGGGAGTGATCCCTCCCATCTTCAGCCTGTAGATAAACTGTTGTTATACGTGGCGGTTGGGTCTCTTGATGTTCTTGTGGCGGCATCTGTTGGTTCTATTAGGAATTTGCTGACTTCATCCATTGGAGGGAAATTGAAATTCATCAAATTATCCTTATTTTTTGTAATGAAAATGTTTTCCCAAGTGGAAAGTTCTATTGCGTTATGAAGTTGTTTCAGCAGTTTTATCTCTGGTTTAATTTCATGAGTTTTATTCCAAAAGTGTGCTGCTATTGCTGATTTATCAATTTGTTTTAAGCAAATATTTCTAAAGTGTTCTTTTTTCTGGATTCCCAAATTCCTCTTCGTTTTTCCAATGTATTTTTTATCGCACTCTGCACATTTTATTTCATCAATACCTGACTTTTGTTCTGTTGGCATGTAGTCCTTTGCTCTGCAACCTAATAAGTTCTTTATATTAAAATTGTTCTTTGGGGTTAACATAATTCCTTGTTCTTTGAATATCTTTTTGAACTTATTGTGGTAAATTGGGTGGTATGTGAAACTTTTGAATTTGAACCTTTCTTTTGCACTTTTAAGTGTGGAAACATCTCTTATTGTTTTTTTTTTTTTTTTTGGTTTTATTGATGAATTTATTACTGTGTCTTTGTTGTATCCATTAGTTTCTGCTATCTTTATGATTTGCTGGTATTCCAATTTGTACTCTGTTTCTGTGAGTGGGATGTTAACTAATCTGTGTGATAAACTATAAAATACTGCATATTTATATATTTATGTGGAATGGGGTTAAAACTGTCATTTTTTATGTAATTTTCTGTGTGAGTATCCTTTCTATGAATTCCAAATGTAAGATAGTTTTCATTTCTTATGATTTTTACATCAAGGAAGGGGAGATATCCACTTCTTTCTTCCTCTATGGTGAAATTTATAGATTTGTGCTACAAATTCAGAAGTTTTAGTGCATCTGTTGTATGTTTTTTTGGAATTATTGCAAATATGTCATCCACATACCTATACTATGTTTTGAAGATTAGAGGGAAGGCTTTGGTGATATGCATTTCAAACAAACTCATAAAAAAATCTGCTAGAAATGGGGATAATGGGTTTCCCATAGCTAGTCCCAACACTTGTTGGTAATATTTTTGATTGAAAATGAAGTAATTTTGTTTGATGCAAATGTTCGTAAGTTTTATCAAGTCTTCAGTTTCTTGTGCTTGTAGATCTAAGGATTTCAACCAATTCTTTAACATTAGCAAAAGTGTATTTTTTGTATGCTTGGGAATAAGGCTTTTACATCAAACGATACCATTATATTTTCTGCTGTAATTTTGTAATTTTTCTACCAAATCTTGTGAATAAATATATATCCTATTAGAATTTACTAAACATGTTCAGACTAAATTCACTTATACAACATTAAGACATGTTTTGGGGGCAACCACTCCCATTACCAGCTGTTGACTAACTACTTGATATGAAAGCTGGATTACTGGTAGCCTTTGATGGTTTAAATAGAAACTTGCTGTGTTTATCTGTGGATGAAACATCAAAATTCACTAAGTTTTTCTTATTTTTAGGATGAAAATTTTTTCAAACTAGATATATCTATTGGGTTGTGAAGTTCTTTCAGCAGCTTAGCCTCTGGTTTTTCATTTCATGATTTTGCATTCAAAAATGGGCTGACACTGCTGAATATTCCTAAAATGTTCCATTGTCCAAATTTATAAATGTCTCTTTGTTTCTCTGAAGCATTAATTATGTAAATTCCAGATTTCTGTTTTATTGGTATGGCGTCTTTCACTGTGTAAC
Organism: Metallyticus violacea; assembly: GCA_030762175.1. NCBI lineage: Eukaryota > Metazoa > Arthropoda > Insecta > Mantodea > Metallyticidae > Metallyticus > Metallyticus violacea. Next base: position 169,487,372 of record CM060846.1, on the reverse strand, counting down.
CTAGAAAATTTTTTATATTATACTTGTACTTTTGGGTTTAACTTTTTGCCAAGTTCTTTGAATATCTATTGAAATTGGATTTGTGAAACTTTTGAATTTGTATCTTTCTTTGGATGTTCTTCAGTATGGAAACCTCTCTTATACATTTTTATCTTTTAAAGTTATTGATAATTTTTATTATTGTGTCCCTGTTAAAACCATAAATTAATGCTGTATTAATTATCAATTGGTATGCAATTTTGTACTCTGTTTCTAGAAGTGGAATGATGAACATCGCATATTTGTGTGGGATGGGTTATGACTGTTTTTTTTTTTTTTTTTTTTAATTTTCTGTGTGTGTCTCTAATCCATGGGTTCCACAGTTAGTGTGAACAAATTTAATAAATTCTAATAGATATATTAGCACTCCATTTTCTATAGTTTCCCATTTAAAATTAAAATAATTTAAATATAAATTATGAAAATAAAGAAGTGGCATTACATACATTAAAAACATAATTTGTTAATAATATTCCAGAATTTAACATTAATGGGACAACATCATTAGAAATAAGTAAAATAAATAATTCACTCAAAACAAAAGATTCATGAGATTTGACAAAGTTACCAATAAGATTTTAAAAGAATTCTTCAGTAATGATTATAATCTTTGTCTATGTAATGAATTACTGACATTTTGCATTTTTCTGGAAAATATTAAATATTTCATAGTAAAAATTTTATTTTAAAAGGAGGCAAGCATGAGATTGGCAATATCACTTTTAACAGCTTTTTGCAAAAATATTTGAAAAAGTAATGTATAACAGATTGCATAATTATCTTCAAAGCAACAATATTTTGATTAAAGAACAATATGGATTTATGAGATGTATATCCACAGAAAATGCAGCTTTTAAACTTACAAATTAAATTCTGTAAGTATTAAATAACAAAATGCATGTTGGTAGACTTTTCTGTGACCTAGCTAAATCATTTGATTTTGTTAACTGATATTGTAATAGAAAAATTAAAAGGTCCTAAGTGGTTCATTTTTTACTTGACAACAGAAAATAAAGGGTGCACTTAAAAGGTTCAGATGATAATTAGTATAGTATTTCAAACTAGAATTATTGAATATGGAGTTTCACAGGAATACATTTTTCCTATTGCTTTTTAGTCTATATGAATAATCTCTCATTACCATTAAAAACATAAGTACTACTGTTCTGTTTGCTGATGACACCAGTTTAAAGCTAACAAATTATCATGAAATCTAGATAAAGTAACTATTGTGAAATTCATAACATACAGGTTAGCTGATCCCACATTAAATAATATAATCTCATACCAGACAAATACAACGATACCAAATTTCAAGGTCTTAAGTTGGCAAAAACTTATAATGGAAGGCAAATATAGAGTATATTTAGCCAAAACTACACTCAGCGATCTATGCGCTTTGCTCATTATGTTTTATTAATTCGAAAGCTACCCTTAAAATAGCTAATTATGCCTATTTTTCTTAATTATGAAATATGATTTAATATTTTGGGACACTGAGTTGAAAGTGAATTTGTTTTTATATTACAAAAGAAAGTAAAATAAATAATATATGATAAAAATGATAGAAAACCATGGAGAGATCTATTTTGAAAACTAAAAATTTTGACACTTCATTTTCTTATGAACTTTCAAATAAAAATCAAGGCCAATCTATTAAAAATATGCAAGTACACAACATAAATACTAGAAAAAAAATACTCTGCATAGACCCATTGCAAATTCATCTTGTTATTGAAAAGAAACTTATTATGAATGCATCACAATACATCCATCTTCTCCCAACTATTTTCAAATTATTATCATCATTTGATAATGGTGAAATATTCAAATCTGCTCCTACAGAATATTTATGCAACAGGATCTATTCACTTGACAAATTCACAGAGAATAATGTATAATGTTAAAATAATCTTCAGTCATAAGATAACATACCTAATGTGGCAAAATATTACTGTACATGAATGAATTAATGAACTTTTTTTTAAGAATATCACTGTATGACATGTGACAATGTATGAAATTATATAGCTCAGATATCTATACATTTTAAAATATTGTTAATATCCTTAATGTGATTTAGTATATCTTGACTTGTTCCACATTCTGTAATACATTTATTGCACAAGAACCCATGGAATGTTAATCTTAAAACATATGCACATAAAAAAACTTGTGCATGAAGTATAAACATATCCAAACCAATTCAAATTATTAACTTTGATATTTTACTTTACTCTCAATAACTTCTTGATAATTAATAATATGAAATGTGAAAGTTAAAATTCCTAAGGTGATGATTTTTCTGATAATCTCTTGTGATGTATTTATTTAACAGGGCTATTGACTAAAATGTTACAAAATTGGGCTGAAGAAGAAAGGAAGTACCTGTTTTTCAACCAAGATTTGGGGGAGAAGAAAAAAAAGATAATATTTGTTAATAAGTATAATTGGAGAAATATTTAAGTCAAAAGAAAAGTATGGTAATATATGATATTTCTAGATTTTGAGAAGACTTTTAATAACACAAACAGGAAAGCATTGTGGGCAAGATTAAGAGGGGTTAAGTACATAACCTATAAGTGCTATAGAAATAATACATTAAGTTTAATTCTGCAAAAAATAAACAAAAACTAAAGTAACGGATAATTAACAGAATGTGATAGAATTAAGACAGGCATGTCAATTAAGCCCAGTTCTATTTAATTTATTTACAGATAATATAGTACATGAGATAAGAAAATAATACATTTTCCTTTAGTAAATAATAAAGAAATACCAGCCAACTGTTTTCAGGTGATCTTGTTATAAGGTCCATTTCAATTATTGGTCTATCAAATATATATATTAAAGTATTGTAAGGAGTAGATTTAGAGGATTAATCAAAATAAAAGAAATGTGGTTTTAAGAAAGGAAATAAACTACAAAGAGATAAGCAATGGAAAAGTAACTGAAGCCATAAAAGGAGTGGACTATGTGGGAGGGACACTAAACAGCAATGGGGATGGATGAATCAGAAAAAAAAAAGAGTATTAGGAAAAAGAAAAATTGGCAATAAAAATTATAAGATTATGCATATGAAAAATATCAGAAATAAAAATATATTGGAAATAATTTATAGTGCAATATTGGAATAAAAATGATTCATGGGTTCAAAGTTTGGGATCTGGAAAAGAGCTGGGTTAATAAGAATATAAAAAATGTTTTATTAAATAAATCTGGAGTCTTCCTGACTTATCCCTTAATGTAGTAATGTTAGTAGAACTGTGGAGGTTTGGTTTATTTACATCTCAGGTCATCAGCATGTGGAGGTTTGGAAAAACAGATAAGTTAATTTAAAGAGTTTTGAAATTCTAGTTTAGAATAAGAATTTAATTTATGGAGAACTATCAAAAGAATTAATATTATTGTATGATTTAGTTCAACTACACACTCTTAATGCTTTGCTTACAAATAAGTAAAGCATTAAGAGTGCTTAGTTCAACTAAATCATACGATAATATTAATTATTTGATTGGCTTCACTGTGCAAGTTCTAAATAACACTTTAATTATCAAAAGAATGTTTAATTATGCAAGAAAAAAAATTTGACTGGAAGGAGAGCTGGGGGAAGAAAGTATAATTTATTTTAAACAGTATTTGAATGGATGATGTGTGGAGCTTAAGAGAGAATTTTGGATAAAAGTAAGAAGTAGAGTTTAAGATATTGAAAGGCAAGAAACATTTAGTGGTTCTTAAGTATAAAAGTTAATTGAGCTAGTATATAGATATAAAAAATAATATGGCAGGAAAAAGTATATGCAAATTGTGATTAATCTAGTCAGGATGCACAGATTAAAACAGGGGTTCTGAAACTTAAGGGATTAAGGGAGAATGAAAATGTAGATACCATTGTCTCACAGCTGATGAAGTGAGCAAAAGCCTGTGAAACGTGTCCTGTATGATTCAATCGTAAGTGGAGCATAGAAGTATTAAATTAATTCACTATGTAATTAAGAATATGCATATTCATTCTATGAAAAAGCAAGAAAATCACTTGCACTGTGTATTAGATTGTAAAGAAGTGAAAAATGGAACTATTAAATATGGTGTAAAAGTTAGGAAAATTTATATAAAGAAATGGTATTGTGTAGAATAAAAAAGTAGATATAGATAGTATGAGGCTATGAAAATTCTTTGTAAAGAATTTGTGAGAAAAAAATGCTTAAGGAAAATAAAGAAGAGGTAAAATAATATAGAACAATTTTTCCAAGAATAAATCAAGACTATTATTGTAAATAAGTTTTGATACATCTATAGCCTTAATGTTAAGGTGTAATAGGATCTGGATAGGAAAAAACAACTCTCAGGAATAATGGTGTTAAAGATAAAGTCAGAAGAAATTTTATGATTGATAAAGGGATGTTGTTGTTGATTTGGTTTATTTACGGATGCTCTTTAACATTCTCAGGTCATCAGCATCCCATTCAATTCAGAGCATGAAACAGCCGACAAATTTTGCTCAGAGGCCTCTTCATTCAGGCTTGAGGTTCTTTTTTGTGATGTAAATGTACAACACAGGATCCATAGTTTCACTTCCCTTCCGAAGGAAGCCATATTTCTGATTTTTACACCTATAAAGTGCATCAATCCTAGCCAGGTTTGAACCCACGATCTTGGGTTTAGAAGGAAAGTGTGGTTAACACTACAACACCAGGACGGACTTGATAAGGGGAGATGAAGGCAACAAGTAGTGAGGGGGGCTGGCCTTGGGAATCAGAGGAAACATCTATATCCTTGCAAAAGTGGGGCTCTTGCCTTGTGAAAGCACCAAAGGCTCTCGATTTACTAATGTTAGTGCATTATATATGAAAATGAAATGTTTATATTAATTATATGATTTTAGTTGCCTGAGTTTGGATGAGCTTATGTGTCACATGTATTCTTCTTTTGTTATATTCCTTACATTTGTGAACCAAAATTTGTTAACTGTAATTAAACCTGTAGTGTAATTGTTTGGACATAAATTCATTAATTTTTTTGACAATATCTTGTTGATTGGCGTGGATACTAAATTGTGCTCAAAAATCATTTTTTTAATAAGAACCTAAATTAAATACTTTCATCAGCCTACCATCTGTACTTTACATCTTCTCTGTGTTTGTACTTTTAATTTGCATAAGGCATATGTAAGACCATTTAAGATATTAATATTACATAAACAATTGTGAAAGTGGAGAACAGTGAATAAACAGATGCACGATTTGAGTTAAAAACTGTTTAAAAACACACTTTCTGGATTCACTCACTGGAAATTTACTCAGAACATATATTGTGTACCTATGTTCACATCCTCGGCTGTCAACCAATTGTTGAATTGTTTCTTGAATTTAAGTTGGTAGGTATATGACTGTACTCTGATGGCCTCACAATAAATTTGAATAAAGATCTTTTGGGATGTCAAAATTGATTAGTATTGCTCATGCTGTTTTATACAAATCCTTTCCCATATATTTAATTCCTTTGGTTGTTGCACTGTTTTTAATAACTGGATAAATTTTGGATTGTTAAGATGGTATCGTAATTTTTGAACATTTTTTTAAATATATAATTGCCCAATAGGTGGTACACGAATATCTAAAAAATGTCATCTGTGATATATCAAATAGCATTATCATTTGTTCAATTCATTTTGGTTTTGGAATTTTTAAATTTTTCATTGATCATCACTTTGCTAAACCCATTTAACTTAGTAGCTTCTGTTATGTGCAACTATTCGTTCTTATATTCTTTCTTGTTCAATGGTGTGTTTACTAGTCTGTATGTCCTACTGTTGAATGCTGCTTCTTTATGTAAGGAATTTTTTTTTTTTGATTGATTTATTTATGGACGCTCTTTAACATCTCAGGTCATCAGCATCCCATTCAACTCAGGGTGTGAAACAGCCAACAAATTTTGCTCAGAGGCCTCTCTTTCTGGCTTGAGGTTCTTTTTCGTTCCGTAAATGTACGACACGGGACCCACGGCTTTACTTCCCTTCTGAAGGAGGCCATACTTTAGGATTTTTATTCCAGAAAAAATCCATTGGTCCTGCCGGGTTCGAAACTGCGACCTTGGGTTTAGGAGGCAAGTATTGTAACCAGATCTAGGATTGAAACTATATGCTTTAATATAATTTGTGTGTGTGTGTGTGTGTGTGTGGGGGTGTGTGTGTGTGTGTGTGTGTGTGTGTGTGTGTCTCCCCGTACTTTTTAGTAGATGCCAAATAAATTCAAGTTTTTTATTATCTTCAGCAAATTGCAATATATTTTCTGTTTCAGTTTCTAGAGTTGGAAAATTTAACTAAAGGAATTAAACATATGGGAAAGGATTTGCATGAAAAAACATAAGGAATAGCTAATGATTTTTAACATCCTGGAAGCAGTCAGTTCTTTATTAAAGTTTATTGCAAGGCCACCAGAGTTAACTTATATACCTACCAATTCAACTTCAAACTTCAAACCATTCAAAGAATGATCCAATATGCTAACAGCCACTTAACACCTGAAGATGTGGACAATGTCCTTAGTAAACCTCCAGTAAGTGAAGCCAGAAAATGTTTTTAAGTAGTTTGGCTCATAAGAGTTTATTTACACGTGTGTTAGATTCCAAATTTAATTAATATTGAGACAGATGTATGTTCATTATTTATTTTGAAACAATCACAATTGCACATTCAATTCAATTCAGTTCAATTTATCAATTCATCAATTCCTGAGATAATATACAATTTATGTGATATAGACTATGTCAAAAACATAAGTAGAATATTACAAGAAAATTAGATGAAAGAATGCAGCTATGAATAAATGAAGTAATATTAATACAATATAAACAGGTACGAAATAATGTATTGAATATATAAAGTGATCAAGGTTCTAGTTGATTGGCTGTTGATTTTATCTTACTGCATAAGCTTTATACCACTTACCATGGAAATTAATGATGTTATTACACAAAATCTAATTAGGCTTATATTTAAATATTGTACTTACGAAGCTGTTGACAATGGAGGAGCAATTTAACCTCAACTTAGGTATTCATTTTTTACACTAACTCCATTCACTTACACAAAAGTACGATGCATTTCAGGAGAATCTCTCCCATCTTCAGTCGCTCACCGAACCGCTGTTACTCAAAACTTTTCAAGTAACGGCGGTTCGGTGGGAGAGATTCTCCCAAAATGCATCTTACTTTTGTGTAAGTGAATGGAGTTAGTGTAAAAAATGAATACCTAAGTTGAGGCTTGTATTTGTTGCTCACTTTACAGTCCAGACAGTCATTACAAGCTTATTTGCAAATAGCCTTTTGATGCAGCCTACACACATCTAGATTACAGTTAAATAGTGATGTTATTTTAAATTATATTTGGTTGGATTTTTGAAGGTTAATTGGAGAAAGTAGCTGAGGTTTAATGCAAGTGAATCATAAAAAAATTAGTGAATAATCTCTTCTGAGTTGAAATATTTAGAACACTCTTTATGGTTTCACTTACATGAGATTTACTCAGGACATATTTTATGGAGCAATTGTCCACATCATCAGCTGTTAAATGACTGTTGAATCATATGAACATTTGTTCCATCAAATATATCCTGAGTAAATCTCATGTAAGTGAAACCATAAAGATTGTTCTAAACATTTTGACTCAAGAGATTATTAATGCATGTTTCACTGTGTTAGATTCCAAATTGAATTAATATTTAAAAGGTTAGTGAAGTTTCAGTTTCAAATATCTAACCAAATATTTTAATTTTCAGTTAAATTTGAAAAGTAATAATCATTGTTGAAATATTCTATATTTACAATTAAAATATTTGTCTATGGAGTAAAAGCCTTTTCAAAATAAAACGGCTCTCTGTGTGTAATTCTAGACCATAATGAAATGGGAGATGCTTATATCCTTAATGTCCTAAACAGCAGCTTGCATGTTCCACTTTTCTGCTTGTGTAGGTTGAGCAAAGTTGTAATTGAATGTGCTGATTGTGCTGTTTAGTTACTGCATAAGTGCTGCAACTTTTAATTTTGTGTCCTAATTTTATTTGAGGTTTATAATTATTTTTATTTATTAGATGCCCGAAGGAGATTTGGCATTATTGAATGCCAAAATAACAAAAGTCAAAAATGAGAAAATAACTAATTACTGTAAATGACAAAGAGGTAACAAGGTGAATTACTTTCAACAATACAAAGGTGTAAGCTGCTAGATATTATTTGTATAGCCTTTTTATACATGTATGTGAAGTACATTCACATGTTTAAACCCAAATATATCAGGACTGTGTTCACGTTGGTTTTAACCACCGCGGGTGGCCAAGGTCGTTAAAGCGCGGACTCCCAAGTAGGAGGTCTGGAGTTTGATTCCCGCCAGAACCGTCCTTCCTGATTCAGATTTTTTCCAGATTTTCCACAGTTCTCATAAATGGCAAATGTCAGATACGTATCCCAAACTTAGGCCTGGAACATTTCCTTCCTTTAAAAAAAATCCTTTTCCAATTTGTTATTTCATCTCACGTATCATCATTGTCCACTGCCGGTGGTGCCTCAGTAATAAAAACAGGCATTAAACATCATTAAAAAAAGAAAGAAAGAAAAAAAAATGTCGATTTTACAAGGCTAACTTAACGGTAATGCCATCACAGTTATACCTTTCACATCCTTCTATGAAGCATTTAATATAATTAGCTACATTCACATTTTCAGCTGTGAGGCAATAAATTTTTAAATGTTCTCTCCTGTCTACTCTATTCTCATGAACTTTACATGCAAGTAAAGATTAAGGCTCACATTCAGTGAATGCCCTTTCCAAGCGGTCGAGGTGGGATGTAAGGAGGTCTATTGCTGCTATGGATTGCCGGTGGAGTTCGATGCTTTCTGTGACTGAAGGTCTCTGGTGAGTTCCATTAGTTCTGAAGTGTACTGAGGGGTGGGTGAGCCCTGGTTGGCGGCAGGAGTGTTTCTGTGTGACCGGTTGACGTTTGGGCTGGGACCGTGCTGGGAAGTGCAGGCTGCTCCACTTGTCGCATAGGGACAGAGCCGTGAGCTGAGGATTGGGAGCAGCTAGCAGCGGAGGCGTTCTGGCGAGATTTGCGCTGCAGCGAGCATGACGCTTGCCAGTATAATGGCTGGTACTTTCACATATGGCGCAGTATTTTAGCCTGTTGGCCAGGTCGTGCTGTGTGCAGGTGGCCGTCAATTGGGCAGCACCGCAGTAGTGGCACCGTGGTTGGTTTGTGTAGTCAGCCTCTGCATGTCCGTAAGAGCAGCAGCGATGGCAGGACGTGGTGGGGCTGTGGAGGCTGTACTCAATTCTCAGAACGCGGCCGAATAGTTGGAGGCCAGCTGCGATGGCGGCGTCGCGTTCCTGAGAGTCCAGAAAAACCACTGGAACTAGTGGTGTTGGGCCTTGGGCGGAGAAGATTCTTGCAATCGTACAGCCAAAGGCCAGAAGTGCTGCAGCGAGCGCAGTACAAACTGCGACTGTGTGGTTCGCGGCACGGCGCAAATCACCGCGCTGAATTGGCCGGCGGTGACAATGAGAATATAGGTACCAATCGATAAATCTCTGTGAAAAAAAAAATAAATAAATTCGTACAACCTGGTAAAGTATCAACTTTATTGTTCATAATTATGAAAACGATGCAGGCAAGTTCAGTTTCATTATTATTACAGATATCTTTATAGGTATGAATTGGCTATTAAAATCCCATTTTCTATTTTGATCTCGAAACAGCATCCCTTTTACAACTGCAAAGAAAAGGAAAACGCTGTGTATTCACAAAAGTATGGTCTAACAAGTGTATTAGTGCAGGTCCTTGTAAAATATCGTCTTGTAACTTTCTGTTCCACGAAAGAAATGTTACACAGGTTAAGTATTAGTAAAAAGTTGCAAGTGATGTACATGAGAGCAAGATGAAGCACAACTGTTTGCCATATTTTACCATACCTTGAATTAGGTTATGTTCACTCTCTAGGGATTTTTAATGCACAGAGCGGATCATTGTCATTCCTGCATCCTGGGTCTTGTTTTTCTCCGACTAATGATAATTTAATTATTATGTATTTATCTACATTCAAGCGTAATAATCCACCTTGAGACGACGGTCTCATAAGGCTACATTTAGGAGCATCAATTTCAGCTGTCTAGAGATGCAGAAGAGTCCAGGTTCCAGATTGTTCTCGGTCATTTATTTTATTAATCCATTTGATCCTTTATTTATATTGCTTGACAATCACGTTTTTCATAAGCAAAAAACTCGGAAAATTGTGCCAAAAGATATTTTATAAAAGAGAACAAACAATAAAAAGAAATTATTTTCGTAGCATGTAGTAAGAACCTTAAAAATACAAATGAAAGATGGAAAGAAATTATTTTCGTTGCATATAGCAAGAACCTTAAAAATATATTAACTAAGATGCTGGTCGGAAATATGCACTTGGGATAGGAAATGTCAATATCAGTCTGTATTTTATTTGCACCTGACCTAACTTTATCACTAAACGCAAATACCTATTTCTTTCTTTTCATATTCCTACTCGATACTGTCATCACTTTCGCTAATACTTTGCACATTTAGGTCAACTGGCTTCCAAAATCTCTAAAAATATAATAAACATTTTGCTAGAATTTGAAGTTACCAATTTTCCTACACCTATAGAGAAATTTATACAAATTACCTGTGTCCGACTAATACTAATATTTCTGTCGAACAGAACAACGAAAAATCACTGCACATTTGTAAGTAGTACAGTACAAGAGAAGCAGAAACCTTTATGGAACAGAATTTTGCTAATAATTACAAGTTATAAGTCCATAAACTTGTAATATATTAGATCATGTCCACATATTACTACAGATAGGTAACTCTGTGTTAAAAACCAGTAGTCGCATCGAGCGCCTATTTTGTCCCTCTCCCCGGCGTTCCGCGAACTAAAGATTGTGGTGGGCGAGTCGATTATGCAGCCACGGGAGGTCCGCAATGAAGGCATTGCTAAGTTTGTTTCCATTCCTCCTGTTTTACCTGCAGTTTCCTTTCTTTATTGGAGAAAATAAGTAATTTGTAAGCTTTTACTGAACTCCAGACAACCAGCTACAGAACCGCCGAAAGCATGAAGAATCAAATACAAGACGCAAAAATCTGGCTAGCATGTTCTGAGCTGTAACAACAGGTAGAATTTTTGGGTCTTGTATTTCACTCTTCAGGCTGTCAGCAGCTCTGTAGCTGGTTGTCTAAGTTGGATGAAAGCTTAACAATGGCTTAATTTCGTCCGAAAAAGAAAGGAAACTACAAGTAAAAACAAATTATATAAATAGTGAGATAAACCTGTCAAGTACCCACTGAACCGCCACCGGTGGCAGAGGTCATTAAGGTGCGCTCTCGTCCTCCTTTACTGAGATTTTTTCAGGGTTTCCTCAGTCCTCATAAATGGCAAATACCGGGGAGGTACCGTAAACTTAGGCCTAGAACATTTCCTTCCTTAAAAAATTCTTTCCAAATATTTCATCTCATGCATCATCAATGTTCACCGTTTGTGGTGCCTCAGTAGTAAAAACGGGCGTTTAACACCATTAAAAAAATGTACCCACTGGCATGATTTCTTATGCTGCTCATCTATTATATGACGTTGCAGCATAAAGTTCATTTTTAAAATCTGACAGTAAGTCATCTTCTTAGTCCAATTCTAAGCAGATAGGAAATTAGGAAGGATATATGAAGTAAAATGCAATGTTATTTTTTTGATACAGCCTGTACATAACCTAAAACTGTAAACTGCCTTCGTATATAATAAAGAGTGTACAACATTTAAGTAAATAAACCTCTTAATGACAATGCATTACTATGTACAGCAAATAACAATACATGTACTTTTATTTAAATCACATTCAGGTAACAATATAAAGTGTTACAGTGAAGGTTATAGTGTACAAAAATAGCATTCCCTTCTTCAGATAGCATTTACATTATAAAGACCTTGTGTTGTCTATAGCTTTAAAAGAGGCACATTTTAAAGACAACTATGTAATAACACCTCATGCTCGTGTACAAATTCAGGAATTATGAACCATTTACATATGACACATACAAACGCACTGTAATACTTTGACATGGATGTGAGGAATTTAAGTTCTTAACTTATCTAAACAATGTTGCTATACAGCCAAAAGCACTCGGTCTACTTGTAAGATTAATTTGATCACAGCATAATTAATGTTTGTATTGTCAGGGCACTTTTTGAAACATTCTTTCATTTTTTTAGAGTTACACAGTGAGTTCTTATTAAGTATGCAAGATAAACTTTTTGACCAACCAACGGTTATCACCATGGCACTTATGGTTAGGGCATTGATCCTAGGGAGCTGCAAGAATAACGTTACAGAACTGAATTTTCCCTGGTCAAGTAGCATGAAGGTAATGATGAGCTTACGTCATTTCAATCATTCCATTCATTGTATTGACCATATATTATGGGATAAATGCAATAAAATAAAGTTGCGCTTCGTATAGATTCAGAATGTTGTAGATTACAAATAAGCAAAAAGAAATATAAAGCAAATTGTAAAAATGCTTTGTAACAACAGAAACATAAATAAGGGCATTAAACCTTAACTAAAAAATAAATTATGTAAATCATTTGCGAGCTGTATAACATGATTTTGAAAATCCAATTTCTCTTCAGAGTCTCACTAGTATATCAAATGCAACCCTAATTAAGTATCTGTTAATAACTCTGCTGCTTATAGGATATAAACTTTAAGCTTGCTCACAGCGTAAAACACTTGAAAATTACATGTTACTTGGTATCTCAACCCTTACACGTTTAACTAAGAAAGTTTTTCCAGTAGATTACTATAAAACAGCATAGTTTTGTTTTATATAGTAACTACAAGTTTAGTGGTAAATTTGATGTTCAGGCTGCTGAATGATAATTATTGCAATGCACATTCTAGTCATACCTTGGCCAGTTTCTTTAAAAGTCAAACGACAATTAGCTTAATGGCTCAATTGCACCATTCATTGCATTCAATTCAATATATTACATTACAGCAATTGGCAATGAAAGTTTAAATTGTTAACCAAAGGTGAGTGGGTATTTCAGCAGCATGTATATATTAATGTTATGTTTATATTTTCATATATAGCATATATAAGACCATGAATGCTCACCCACATTACACACTGCTATAAGCTGTTCAACGAGACATTATTGCAAAAATTCTGGAAAATGCCTCACTTTATTTTGTTACTCAGAAAAAATAATTAGAAAACGAATATCAGTTAATGTTATGCACTGAGTTCTACATTAATGCAAAGCATTGCATGTTGCAATAAGTAAAATAATGCAAAAGACTTGTTAAAATGAAAATTTACATCTGCATGCTAAGATAAATATTATCTCCAGCATGTTGAAAAAAAAATATTTTCAATGTAGTAATATAGAACATTATGTTCAATGAAAGAAATTCCAAATTAAAAATAAACAAATAAATTAAATTAAATTAAAAAGGCACATGATTAAGGCGGTTTTGTAGCAATAATATATTAGACTTACAGTTACTCTTGTGAGCTCCTTTAAGAGCTACTGTTTTTATGCTGTTCATTCATTATGTAGCTTACGTTAAAATATAACATACATAATAACTACTGTTGAAAATGTGGCAAGCTGTGCAAGTTGGAACAACAAATGCCCTATTCACTGAAGTGAATGAATGAACATATATGGGAGTCACAACAAAATTTTGAGATCTGTAACATTGAACAATAAGAAATAGCCATAAGATTAGATTTTCACAAACACTACAACAAGTTCTATACACCAGCGCCTATGCTTCTGGAAGTAATATAACACTCGTTCTTTGGCATAGCATTCATCTTCTCTTCGTTGGCAGCAACACCGCCACTGGTGGCCGAGGTCGTTAAGGCGCAGACTCGTGAGCGGGAAATCTAGGGTTCGAATCCCACCAGGACCGTCCTCTCTGACTAAGCTTTTTTCTAGGTTTTCCTCAGTCCTCAGGAGGTACCTTAAATTTAGGCCTGGAACGTTTCCTTCCTTAACAAATTCCTTTTCCAATATATAATTTCATCTCACGTATCATCAGTGTCCACCGCATGTGGTGCCTCAGTAGTAAAAACGGGCGTTAAACACTATTTAAAAATTCGGGAGCAACAGTTTCTTCGGGGATAAAAAAACAGTGTCTATGTAGGAGACTCTTCACATTTTATTATTGGAAGAAATTGCATGATACCAAGTTGAGACTGCAGGCATCGTGAAATTAATTTAGTGAAACGAGGAGCAGCATAACCTTGAGTTCGTCCTGTTCTTGGTCGTCTCTCCTTGATTTTTGAGAACGCCTTAGATACATGTGATTGACATCTTCTTTGCTATGTGCTTTAGTACTCTAGAAAGAAAATAAGCACCCTATAAGTTATATTTTGCGTGTTCATTAAATGAATAATGTCCATTTACTTCTGTTTTTACTTAATTAGAACAAGATTCGTTTGTAAAATATTAGTCATTGTGTAAAATGATATGGACATATTGCAGATTTCATTTCTACACTTATCCCATGTGCTACATATTCAGTAATATATATTTTTTTTTCAGAATTGTAAATTATCAAGACCTTTTTAAATAAAAAAATCCACTTAAAAATTAATAAAAGTTTGATTCCTTTCCGCATGAATAGAGATTTCTACTTCGACCTGATCTAAATGTATTAACCAAGATTTAATTAAATTTAAAAACCAACGTCATATCGTAACCACTAAAATGGAACTATTATATATTCCAGATTAGGTTGTGAGTAGATTTACTCCACATACAATAGAACTGCTCAGAATGTGTTTCATGATCTACTGCAGCTGATGAGCTCTCAGCATGTATAATTACCCTCAAGCTTCGGGGAGTTGATGATATCAGATTTCCACAATAGTGTGAACGGAAGGCTACAACATCTCAGGTTTTTTAAATTTGTGCCAATAAGCCATCTTTTGTCCTTCATGCATGTGCAGTATATTGCATTTAGATAGAACAAATACTTAAGAAAATGTTATAATATTCTTTATAATGTATAAAAGTTAACATTAAAAGTGTCTGTGTATTATGGGAAACAATATTACAAAAATAATTAGTCATAATGTGTTACAAGGTATAATTAAAAATGTTTTTTTATGCCGAGAAGCGAACCTACACTTTTAATCACGACATCACTGCACACTCTGCTACAGAGCTAATGGAGCCTTCATACTAGCCAGCATCTTTAATGCATGCCATATAGCACAATTGCTACTGTGGCTACACAGCTTTGCTGGATACCTTGTGAACCGGGCGTTATAATGAGTAGCACGAAGAATTTTTCCTTCAAGAGATAACTTTTTTTTTTTTTTTTTTTTTTTTTTTTGTCAAAGGGTGAAACCTGCCCATTTCAAAACCTGAATGTCCCGGAATCCTGTCTAGTTTGGAAAATGTAGTCAGCGGCAAAAATCGTAATCTTTGTAATTTTTTCCCTTAATTTAACACAAATTGTCAATAGTTTTGGTCAATAGTTATAATGTCCTATTGACTTGGCAAAATGAACCTTTCAATGAGAATTTGCACATCATACTAACAGTGTCTTGTAGTGAATGACTAAGCACAGCACATAATGATATTGGTTGTTATTAACAATGGTACATCATACAAAAAATATCTTGAACTGAATGACTAAGCACAACATATAATCATGATTTTTGTTACCAGCACTCACATAAAATAGTAGCCCATCATTAAGTAAAAAAGTGAAAGTTACTGTACTAAAGGAAAAGAAACGAAGTGAAAAACTATGTTAAAGTTTCATTTTGTCCCTGCATCTCAAGGTAATGAAGATACCGATGAAGCAGAAATGTAGAAATTCTATCAGCCGTGTGTAAAACGAAAAGTTTTACATGGATGCTGCAGAGTATGTAAATGATAACAGTGATTATATCAAACTGCTGGTTCCACTGCAAACTGTATAAAATTGCCAAGCAGGAAACCAAAAATTATGATAATGGTGCCAATGGTGAAATTGGAGGAGAGGAGGAAGAAACAGAGGATGCCCTTTAAAGTTTCTCTTTCTCTGAAGAATATAAGGGACCTGTAAATATTTGCTGCAAATAAAAATTTGAACAAAGTCTGCTAGAGCTATTTTTTCCTTTTGCATTATCAGTATATTAAAATTCATGTTAAGGGATGTAGTCTTTCTTTACTGTACCACCACGGGTGGTCGAGGTCGTTAAGGCGCGGACTTGTGAGCGGGAGGTCTGGGGTTCGAATCCCGCCAGGACCGTCCTCCTGACTGAGGTTTTTTCCAGGTTTTCCTCAGTCCTCATAAATGGCAAATGCCGGGAGATACCTTAAGCTTAGGCATGGAGCGATTCCTTCCTTAAAAATAAATCCTTTCTCAATATATAATTTCCTTTCATGTATCATCAGTATCCACCCCCTGTGGTGCCTCTGTAGCAAAAACGGGCGTTAAACACTGCTCATTCATTTTTCCTTGCTGCAAATGTTTGTTTGCTGAAAAATCGGTCAACAGCTTGTATCTGAAATTAAATAAGAATCATTAATTACATGTAATATTTATAACACAACAGTAAAATAACACAATTTTCTTTCTTAGATCTCCTAACATGTAAAATGCAAATAATTTGTACAACTTTTGAAATTTATAATCTAAATCCTTCGATTTTTTTAAGATATTTCTGTTGAATTATCACTGAGAAAGCTATTTATTTAACCCATAAAATATACATTATTTTGGTACAGTTTTCTCAATGCAGTTCGTGCAATGTGCATTTCTATCTTAAAAAATCAAGTACAAATACCAATAAATAAGCATAATGAAATCTTACTTACCGCTCAGGAGTTTTCGGGAAACGAAACAATTGTATTTCCTCTTGCTGACACAGTACATCACGTCCACAGCGCACATATAATATAATAAATCATGATGCATGGTGAACTTTACGCCGTAGTCTGTTACACTGGTAATATTGTGTCTGTTCTCGAGCATCCCAACAGCTGCCACAGTATCAACACATGGCATAACAATACACCTTTCTTTGTTTCGAAACTGCAAACAACCACGTTCAAAGAGATTCCGCATAAAAGTATTCGGTCTTGCTTCCATTTACCAACTCTAAAGCACATATTAATGAAAAGTATGTTTCTGTTAGGCGAGATAGGATTAAATTGCAGCTGTAGCACCCTCATCGTAATTGAGAGACATCTGTTGCTAAACAACTGAGCTGCTAGCGCAGCGCCAATTTTGTACCTCTCTTCCAGGATTTCTGGCGTTCAATGAGGTTCCAAGTACATGAATACAGTTGCAATTGCATGACCATACTTTTGTGGAACAGGGTCTTGAGGCAGTAGTACCAGCGACAGCGAAGAGAGCCGAAGGTAGTGCGACTTCCACAGATATAGCTAGATAAAAGGTTTTCAAGCGCAATGATTACCCCCTAACATAGTACTAGTACTATGTCCACAATGCGCTTTAAATTGATATTTTCGAATTCCTTTTTCTGTTGGAATCAAAGAAGGTTTGCCAACATTACAGTGATGTACCCATTCCTATCAATTTATAGTTACGAAAAGGAGGTCGCCAGGCCGTAGCTCGCCGCAGCAAACCACTGGATCAAACCATTTCTAGGGTTTACCCGACGTTAGCGTTAAGGTTAGTGTGTGTGTTTGTGTGTATGAATTAAATGAGAATTGCAATAAGACAACGGGTGGTATTCCCTATTAATTTATATTTACGAAAAGCGTAGGTCATTAGGCCGTAGCTTGCCGCAGCAAACCATTGGGTCCACCGGTTTCTTGGATTCACCTGAGGTTAGCGTTAAGGTTGCGCGCGCATTTGTGTGTATGAATTAATTGCGAATTCCAATAAGACAACGGGTTGGAAAAAGTGAAAAACTCAGTTTTGTAACGAGGAATAACAAATTGCAGCCACAAAGTTTTGGAGGACATCGCATGGGTTAAATAGCAAAAATAATACTACATGCAACATTTATACTTTTACAAGCGGCCACACAACATGAGTCCTTTATTTCCCTTTCGGGATTGAGGAGCACGGCTCACTACACTCGCCCGGGACTGCAGCTCTACCATACAAGCAGTTCCAGCAGACTCATTTTTTCTTCTCACTTTCTTGGTGTGTGGATTAGTGGACCACAGCACCTAGCGTTGCCATCCTCCAATCACAATGGACCGTACAAGTTTTGAAAATGGGTCGTGTATCAGTAAGTTTAATATTAAATTGCATAACTAATGAAAATTTTAAATTTTAAAGTTTAAAGTTAAACTTTAAAGTTTAAAGTTTAAAGTTTAAAGTTTAAAAGAATTAAATTGTGAGATAGGGTCTTTATTGACTTGAGCACAAAGGAATTAAATTAATTACCTACTGAAATAACTAGATAATTATTGAAATATTGATTATTAAGAGCATGGAATAACAAATTGCACAACCTGAGAAATTTGGAGCATGACGACAAATCTACTTAGTTGTCCTACCCACGTGAGGTTTAGGAATCCCAGTTCTATCTCCTATGTAAGGATTATAATATATATAACGGTGGTGCAATACATGTCATTTAAATTGACAGGGCTGTTCAACTTACTGAAAAATATTCTACTTTTTAAAGTTAGGTTTTATTGGAACATACAGTATCAATTTTTAAAAACGATAAAAATATTAATTAATTTCAATATAGCTAAATATAAACACATTTTTCACTACTTTCTCAGGGCAAATTGGTACACGGCATAGAAATAGGGCCGGCCTTGTAGTTGAATTTTGATTTCTATCAAAATTCAACAGATGGCAACACAACCAGTCTGTTCAAAATAAGCTCATATTGTCTACAAAGCCCACAGTCCATGACCACTACTGTTCTGTTTGTGTTAAGTCTACTACGGTTTTGTTTGTGTTGCCTAGGAAGTGGAAGGTATACTGCATATTTGATTATACATGTATAAAGTGAAAACATGAATAAGAGACACGTATGAAGTAGTTCAAAAGATTTAAGTCACGTACTTTATTTTTAGAAAATACAGTTTTAACCTAAATTTTACAGTGCGTATTCATAGGAATGATACTTCATTCGTAGATGTGGGCCATATTTCAATATTGTCTAACTGTCACGTTGCATAATAAATGTATTTTCATAGTAGAAGTTAAGAAGCAGTTTATAAGTACATTCGCTACTTTGGAGAGATGGGTAACTGTCTTAAGGGCTCGACCTCGGACGATATCTCCCTACTCAGAGGAGGTGATAGTGCTCGCGATTCATCCTCGTCTGATCAACTGGGACCTCCACCTCCATACCAGGTAAGTATTATGACAATTAATAACAAAGTATTAGTTATTTTCATAGGTGCAGCATGCACTTTACAAAACATTTGTTTTCACATAATGACTTTTAGGTTTGTGCATCATTTGGTTTTGTTGTAATAGTAGGAACAATACTGAAAGCTAACAATGTAGTGGTTATAATTTATAATTATATGCCACAAGTTATTGAACAATGAGGAAAGAGAAATATTTTCATAAGTGTATACGTAATATGTCTTTCACTAAGTGTTTCAGTAATTTAGCTTCTTATTGTTAAAATGCAAAAAGTTGGCATGTGTGTAGTTCATATTTTCTATATATGACTTAATGGTGTTATCCATTTGTAATTTTATTTTGCTATAAAATTGCACTTGATGCAACTGCATCATTATTTGAATAAGAAATGTTTAATTAATAACAGTAGAAATGCTTCATTAATTAGTTTTGTTACCGTTTACAGTTGTTATTAAAATAATAATCTTTCAGGCTTTTTAATTCCTTTGGAGGTGTAGTACTGCTTCATTGTTTTGACTTTCAACACAGTTTGTCCTTGAATATTTAAACTTTACTAGTGGTTAGTTCACTGATTGTACTAGCTTTGTACAAGTTTAAAACCATTTATTAGTGGCTATGAAGAAATATATTGTGATTCTCTTTCAGAATTTAGTTTACATTGCATGTAAATCATTAGTTTTTGTAGTTTAAATTTGAATACCTTCTTTGGTTTTTTATTTAATGAATAAGAATATAACATAAAACAGATTTCTAGTAGCTGTATTTCAGAAGTCACATGCATAACAGTTAATTGTTAATTCTTGAAAATATTTTGCACTCACTTCCCCCTCTCTTTTTTTCATCAAAATCTAATACAAAAACAACAGAACTGTTAACTTTACACATATTTAAAAAAAAGCAGTGCTGTCGTACAAACTATCCTCTAGGCAGATATATTTGTAAGGTTATGACATAGAGCAAGTGTAGATAACATTAGTGGAAAATAATACAATGTGCCATCTTTTGTTGCTATTGTTATTTGATCCTATGTGATAAAAGCATCAAACATCTCTCCCAAAAATGAATAAAATGATAAGATTTTAAATCTGGAGTACTGTAAGGACTCGTATAGGGTCCCTTACTGCTTGTGCTCAATGTAAATAAACTCCCTAGCTAAGTGACAAAATAATTTAATATCGTATACAGGCGATGCATCCTCTTATAATGGAATTATAGTTAGAAGAATTAGAAGAAAGGGTTCATGGTGCACTAACACTAACAATGAGCTACTTGGAAAATAATGCATTAAAACTAAAAACATATTATTTCAGTGCACTAAAAGTGAAGCTGACATAAATGGACGTCCGAATATTTAAAATAAGAAAAATATTAATATATATTAGAGAAAACACATAAATAGTCAGATAATTTAAGTGTTTTATCTATTTCTGTGTCTGTAGTTCTTGTTATTTTAGTTAAATTGTTACAAGAGTTACTTTATTTTTCATTTTATATATAGCATGGGGTAGAAATCTGGGGAGCAATGACTATAAAATCATGAATAGAGTATTTATTTCACTAATAATTAAAATTTGGAATCTAACACAATGAAGCACACATTAATAATCTCTTGTGAGTACAACTATTTAAAAACCCTCTTTCCGACTTTTTTTTATTGGAGATTTACTTAGGACACAATCTTTGTCCACATCCTCAGATGTTTTACAACTGTTGGAATGTTGTATCATTTTTTGAAATTGGGTTGGTAGGTGTATAAGTTTGACTCTGGTGTCCTTATGACAAACTTGAATAAAGAGCTGTCTGCTTTTGGGATGTCAAAATTATGTATTGTTCATGTTTTTTTAAGCAAATCCTTTCTCATAAGATTAATTCCTTTGTTAATAAAAACAGTACAACAACCAAAGAAATAAAACACATCGATTTAAAAAAAATATATGGTCTACACTTAATGAATTTTGAGATCCTGAAAGCAGGCAGTTCTTTATTCAAATTTATCGCCAGGCCGCCAAAATCAACTAATATACCTACCAACTTAATTTCAACAACAATAGTGGTTTAACAGCTGAGGACATGGACCAAGATCCAAGAAACTGTCCTGAGGAAATGTACAATAAGTGAAGTCAGAAAGAGTGTTTTTATATAGTTTGACTCACAATAGATTATTAGAATACTTATGATACAAAATAGATATATATATATGTACAGTCTAGATAATTAGCAGTTCTACAGAGACTCATTTATGTATCAAAACTTACTGTTTTCAAATGTATTTATATAAAATAATATTAATGACTAAATAATTAAACACATTTTTCACAAAAGAAAGATATCTATAAGTACAACACTTGAGAGGTGAACATCTATCATGTGGTATGCATGAATAAAACAATAAATAAGATCCTTACAACTCAGAAAGAGTCTAATATAAGTGTTGAAGAATACTTAAAGTGTTGCATTTAGAAAGTTGCTTAAAAATTACCTACTAACAAAATTTTCATGTAGAGTAAAAATTTTCATGATCTGTAAATAGCAAAGTTAAAATGTATTTATAATAAACATTTACTCTGTTTATCATTATGGTGCTATTGTTATTGTTTGTCCTTCACATACAAAGATAATATCACAGGCTCTTTCACCCTTTTCATTATATCTTTTCGTAATCTGCATGTTGGATTTTCCTTTATCACTTACGTTATGTGAAGATGCTTTCTCAGACTACAATTTACAGGATTTTAGCAAACATCGACATATGCAACAAGAGAGTTGAAGCAAAAGTCCACAAATGCAATAAATTCTCCTTTACTTTAATTTATAGAATGGTTGGCAATAATAGAAGCACGAGTAGTTTATGCTATGTTACTCATTATTATTACAATGTTTCTTCTTTTATTGGTTGCTTATAATCCCTAAAAACAACCCAACTTGCAGTTTCACCTTCAAATGCAAAAGCTAAAGGGAAGGAAGAATGCAAAGTGGCTGAACTATGCTATGAAGATATCACCCGGTTTTATCATGTGGCATCTTTAAACAAGATAGACCAACATAAATTTCTGTTGAAGTTTATGACTATTACCTCACCTATGCGCTGAGCAATGAATATTGAGAAAGCAAAATGGAAGAAAAAATTTCAGCAAAATGTACCATATGGAAGAAAATTGCTGAGGTAGTGCCTGTCTATACTGCTGCTTTTCAAGAGTTTATGGTATGTCAAAGAATAGTTTATTCCATCTAGCAAATTGGTTTCACAAAGAAGGGAAGTTGTCAAAGGAAAAGAGAGAAGGAGAAAAAACAGAAAAGAATAGTAAGGACATTATTATTGCCATGAATAATGATATAAAGAAATATAAAGAAGTACAAATGTAGGGCAAATCATCATGGCAGATGCAAGTTTAAGAGGAATTATTTACTTTCAAAACTCATAGTCCATAAGATTCTATGAAAAGAAGGGAAATTTAGGGACTGTTAGATAGGCATGATAGGCCTCATCTTCATAGAAGGGTGCGTAGTATGAATCTGAGGCTTGAGTGTGCATTGATGACACCCAGAAACTCCCACATTTGTATGATAGATGTAAATCACCTAGGTAGAGATAATTTTACTGTACATGGCCTGCACTTTAATTCTAGAGGCAAAAAGCAGCTTTCACTCCTTATTGCTGACAGAATCAAGGGTAAGATTCCTGTTGTTATAAATAGTTCAAGGTCCCATTTTTTAGGATAAAGACACCTGATCCAGGTCAGAAGTCAAGTCAAACTTAATAATAGTTAATGTTAAATCAAATGACAAAGGTATCAATGATAATGGTAGCACAGAAAATGAAGCAAAATTGAAGAGCATTCAGCAAGCAATAAAAAATCTCTGTATATTTCATCAAAACATTAGAGGACTTAGAAGCAAAACAGATGAATCATTAAACAGCCTAACTTGTGACAATATAAAACCACATATTATCTGCCTATCTGAACATCAATGGAAACAACAGGAATTATCACAATTGTCATTACATGGTTATTGTCTGGGAGCAGGAGCTTAAGGAAAATACTAAATAATGGAGGAGTTTGCATTTATGTCAGGCATGTTGTACCATATAAAACGTTAGATGTATCAAAATTCAATTCAGAACGGGACATTGAATTATGCACAGTCCAATTGGATAGCAACAATACAAAAATCATTATAATTGCTATTTATCGCTCACCGTTAGGAAACTTTGAAACTTTATTGTTGAAGCTTGAATACCTTAAACTTTTTATTTAAGCCTAAGCATAAAATAATTATATGTGGGAACATAAATATTGATTACTTAATGCCAAGTATAAGAATGAATCCACTGAATTCCCTTCTAACTGCATATAATATGGTTCATACAATTAACTTTTCCACCAGGATTGATAAAAACTCTAGCACAGCAATAGATAATATATTTGTAAATTCAGACAAACTGTCATTATATTCTGTGTCTTCATTGATCAATGGTCTCTCTGACCATGATGCTCACATAATAATGGGGGGGGGGGGAAATTCTACAGTAAAACTCAAAGAATGTTATTGATATATAGAGATATTAATAATGGTAACCTCAGTAAAATGGCGGAGACACTTCGACAAGAATCGTGGAGTAGTGTCTTCAGTGCAAATGATGTCAATAGTAAATTCACCTATTTTTTACATATTTTTAAATTGCATTTTGAAGCATATTTCCCACTAAAAATTAAAAAAAGAAGTTATGATATGAACAGGGAATGGTTAACCCAAGGAATTAAAATCTTGTCAATATAAAAGATAATTATATAATGAGCAAAGCTCAGTAAAGATCCTAAATTAAAAATACATTTTAGGAGGTATTGTAAGATACTTAGGAAAGTCATAAAAGCAGCAAAAAGCCTCCATTGCCAAAAAAAACTTATCAATCAGGCAAAAAACAAAATAAAAAATACTTGAAATATAATAAAACAAGAAACAGGCAAAAATTTGCAACAAGATGATGCAATAATTTTAAATATTAACAATCAAGAGATACAACACCCTGCAGACGTAGCAAATGTGTTTAATGATTACTTTCATAATGTAACAAACAATTTAAATTTATATTCGGGTGATAAAAGAGATGCTTTAAAAATTTTACAATCATCAACTCCCCATCATAATAATGAATTCAAACCAGGTATCACTACAGCACTAGAAATTAGTAATATTATTAGAAAACTAAAATCAAAAACTCTTCTGGCTATGATGGAATCAATAGCAAAGTCATAATGGCCTGTGCAAAGGAAATCAGTAACCCCCTTAGTCACTTGTGTAATGAATCTTTAACATTGGGTGTATTTCCTGAGAGGCTAAAATATTCAATAGTGAGGCCTATGTACAAAAAGGGAGAAAAGATAAATGTCTCTAATTATAGACCTATTGCTATTTCACCTACACTTTCTAAAGTGTTTGAGAAAGTAATGTACAATATGCTTTACCATTACCTTGAAAGTAACAATATTCTAGTTTGTGATCAGTTTGGCTTTAGAAAAGGAACTTGAACAGAAAATGCAATCTATATACTCACTAATGAAATTTTAACTGCATTTAATGAAAGAGCACATGTAGGAGGAATATTTTGTGACTTAGCTAAGGCTTTTGATTGTGTCAATCATGAAATTCTGATAGATAAATTAGCTTTCTATGGAATATAAAACCACATTTAAAATGGTTTATATCCTACCTTGACAAAAGGAAATAAAAAGTAGTGATAAAGTGTCCCTTCAATAATAAAAAACAATGCATCAGAGTGGGAAATGATTAACCATGGAGTTCCTCAAGGATCTGTTCTGGGTCCTCTTCTTTTTCTGATGTATGTAAATGAACTCTCCTTTTCTATCCAAGATGTAGGAAATACTGTTCTATTTGCAGATGACACAAGCGTATTGATAATGGAAAGAGCCTTAATGATTGTGCCATTAAATTAAATTTGGTTCTCAGTTCATTGTGTGTATGGTTCAAAGGAAACAAATTGTATCTAAATCTATATAAAAAAAATGTTATGAAATCCATTACTCACAGATCTCCAGATTCACAATTATAGATAGGATATTATAACAGTGTACTTTCACAAACCAAATATATTAAATTCCTTGGTTTAATAATTGATAACCATCTGAATTGGAAAGATCACATTGATCTTATTACACCTAAACTAAGCAGTGCATGCTATGCAATACGTGCATTAGTAATGTTGGAGTCAATTAAGACTTTAAAACTAATTTATTATGCTTATTTCAACTGAATAATGAAGTACGGTCTAATATTTTGGGGAAATTCAGTTAAAAGTGAACTTGTCTTCCTGTTACAGAAAAAAGTCATACGAATAATTGCTGGTACACATAGCAGACATTCATGCAGAAACCTCTTTAGGAAATTTGAAATTTGAACTCTTCCTTGTATAAATGAATAGTGTTTAATGCCTGTTTGTGCTACAGAGGCACCACAGGCGATGGACACTGGTGATACATGAAATGAAATGATATATTGGGAAAGGATTTATTTTTAAGGAAGGAAACGTTCCATGCCTATGTTTAGGTTACCTCCCTGGCATTTGCCATTTATGAGGACTGAGGAAAACCGGAAAAAATCCCAGTCAGGGAGGACAGTCCTGGCGGCATTCAAACCCCATACCTCCTGCTAACGAGTCCACGATATAACCACCTCAGCCACCCGTGGCGGTACTCTTCCTTGTGAATATATTTTATCCCTCGTGAACTTTTATATAAGAAACAAACAAAAATTTGTTCAAAATCAAAATATACATCGCAAGAATACTAAGACAAAAAGCAAATCTACATCGCCCAATTTCAGCACTTTCATGCCATCAAATAGGCGATTATTATGAGTGCATTTTAGTATACAATACTCTTCCCTCAAGCCTAAAAGCCTTAATAAACAATGACAATTCCTTTAAATCTGCTCTTAGAAAATACCTATGTAAAAAGGCGTATTATTCTGGAAAGGAATATATGAGTGACAATATTATACTGCACAGCATATCAATGTATATGTAAATATGTATATAATAAAATTTGTATGATTAAGTGACTTGTCTGTTTTTATTGTTGGTTGAGTTGTTGTAAGTGTTCTTTTTTATTTTCATTGTAATTATTTATGTAGATGCAGACAAATTTTTGTAAATAGAGATTGAAAGCTACTGTCATAATTGTATATGACAAGTTCAATGTTCGTAAGTGTCTGTGGCTGCACCATGTACTCACTGAATGCTCCGAGAACTAACTAAAACTAATTTAGTACTTGAGGACTTGACTTTGCTGAAATAAATTTCTTTCTAACTTAGATAAGGAATTACTAAGTGAGAGTCCCACCACTATACATATATTCTGCAACTCCTGCAGCAGTCAAAATAAAAATAGTTGCATGATGTGGTTGCATATAGCTTTATTGGAAGAGAGTTCAAGATTCAAGAATATTAATTTCTTTCCAGTTTGTGGACATAGCTACATGGCTCCAGACCGAGTCTTTAGTAGAATTGAGAAATCATACAGAAAAAAAAAAGCCTCTTAGCTCTTAAATAGTCAACATGTCATCACTACAAGAAAGTCAAGAACAATATTAATATATCAGTAAATAGCACATAATTCAGAAATTCTGTTTAAGCTCAATCTCTTAGGAGAAAATCATGCCATTCAGCACTACTATCTTCCACTCTTTCACCAAAGTAAAATCTGGTGAGCAAAGGAAAGAAGGATGTTTCTGCACCATTTAAGTCTTTTGAAATATCGAATGATGCAATTCTATAAAGATGTACAGCAACAAATTTAAGTATGTCTAGATATGAGGCTAGGAATGTTCAGTTTTATATAAATGATACAATGATTGTAGGAGCTTAGTTTATTGTACTGTATGCATTATTAAGGATGATTAAATAATTGCATTTGAACATTTTATTCCTTTTGTGTTAAATTTTTTATTATGTTTATTCTTAATAAATTTAGAAAAGTGAAATTTAAAAAATTAAATGTTAAATAAATTTTTAACATGTAATAAGTAAAAGGCAAGAAATAATAATAAACTCTAAAACTCATTTTATTATAATAATAAGTAATTGCATATAAATAAAAAACCATAACATAGCAAACTTTTCTCTTATGTACATATGCATTTATCGACTTATGAAAAAGTAACTTGTACTATCAAAGGTGTGTGTGCTTTACTTTAAAAGAGGTGTTTTCAAAAAATTAATAGTGTTGACTGAGAATGAACGGTATATTTCACTGTACTTCTGTAATCAATGAGAATCATTTAAAGGAAAAACGACAACAATTGTCAGAAAAATAAGTTTTTTTAATAGCCCATGTAGCCAGGCCATATGGTTGTTTATTGCGACAATACATACCGAGGCTATAAAGAGGATAAAAGGAAACTGCCTGATCTAGAATGTCTTCAGTTTGAGCTAAATAACATAATATTATGTTGTGTGAGTGAATATGTACAAGCATAAATTACATTCATATGTATTTTCACTTTCACACAGTTCAACAAAAGTTTTTATTTGAAATTCACAAAATATTTCTATCTAAAAAGATGATTCTGAGCTCTGCCTGAGATAAAACATACCATTGGTACTGATACTCCAATTGTCCAAGACTATCTGTTTTAAAATTTTATTGAATTTCCATTAAGGAAAAATTGGTTTGGTTATAAAGTGAATTAAGATCAATGGAGATCAATTTGCATTAGCAGTCAAAGAAGATGGAGCATCATTGTGTATTAGATGGACATGTTTAGAATTATATTGCAAACTGTTAGTGCTACCACAGCAAGTGAATGATATGATGCAAATTTTATAAACTAAACTGATTTTCTGTTCAACATTTGCCACATAATTTATGTGACTTAAAACCAAAGCTCCCACTAAGATTTCCTTGCCATAATGCAGTTTTTACATTTTGAAAAAGATAAAAAAAACATTAACAAAATGTTTAGCTCACAAACTCAGTACCATAGGGTAATTCTATGTCAAATCAAACAGTGCTGTCCACTATGATGTCACTAATGTCAATGATTTTAATTTGAGTAGCATATGTAGAACATCGAAACAATAGCTATCATTAATATTATGACTGTATAACATATTTTATTGAATGGAAATATTTATTGAAGTTCTGTTAAATTAAATTGTTATTAACTGATTTCACAGAAAATTGTCAAATTCCCAATGGATAAACTTTTCAGAATTATGAAATTTGGTAGAGGAGTGCACTTCAGTACTATATGTAATACTGGATATGACCCATTCCTTCATGTATTAATATTTTTGAAATATTAATATTGGAGAGTATAAGCATTAGGCTTTTTGGGAAAAAAATAAATATTGGTAGATATTTTCTTCATTGTAGGAGTGGTAAACATACTTGCCTCGTAAACCCAAGATTGCGGGTACAATATGGATTTTTTGGATGTCAAAATTCTAAGTATGACTTCCTTTGAAAGGTAAGTAAAGCCGTTAGTCCTTAGTCATAGATTCTGTGTATCTCTATGCAGCTTTAGTATTGTAACTTTTTTGGAACAGCATTTTTTTTGGAAATGCTGTATCATTTATGATTTAATATTATAAATTGGTCATGTATAATGTTATAATATCGAAGAAAGGAAGCTTTATGATAACTTTTCTTTTGGAAACTTACTCAAAATGTCACCAGCAGATATGTGAAAGGAAAACTGGTCTTCATATTTTAAATAATTTCAAGCCTGAAGAAAAGGAAGTTGTATAGTTTATATGTGCACACTTCACTGGTAAATGTGTCTGGCATCTTCAATGGCACTGATGATCTCTCTGAAGTACTCTCTTTTTGATCTTCTTCAAACCTGTGACAAAATGTATGGAACAATGAGCGCTCCATATAGCTGTGGTCCAACAGCCAGAAAGATCATATTTCTACACCTGACACTGTCCATGAATGCTTATACATTACACTAATGAAGTCAAAACCCATTCTTTAAGTTTCTATGTAATAAGTTACTCTCTTGACTGTACAGCTCTTACAGTTCACTGCTTCTGGAAATATACCAGGAGTGCCAAAAACGTATACAGCCTTTCACAGTAGATATCTATTTAATATATTTCAAAGTTGAACCAAAAAACAAAAGTAATGTGTAGTATGATGTTCTGTAAACAAATGTGACTTGCATACATTACGATAGCATTGCTACATGACAGGTAAACAACAATGAATAAATGAAGCCAAGATTATCGTATGATGTTTTGTAAACAGATGTGACTCACATTATGTTATGCTAGCATTACTACAATGTAATGGAGCCAAGATTGTCGTTTGAACAGCTGAAAGCAATTTAGAAGTGTCATTGGAAAACTGAGAATGTTCTTGAAGTTCAAAACCAATGGAGACATGTGTACAGAACAGAACTGCCAACACAAGTAACAATTGCATGCATTCGAGACAAATTTGAGACTTGTACTGTATGTGTTGTTCACAAGGACAGATCTGGGAGCCCTCGCACAGCAACAAGTCCACGTTCTCAGCTATGAATTTGGAATGTTTTGAGCACTGACCTCAGAAATCTACAAAGCAATGTGCATGTGAGATTGGGATCAGCAGAACCAGCATACATTGTGTTATTAAAATAGCAAAGTTGAAATTTTCATCCCAAGACTTTTGCATAAGTAAATGTAAAAGTTCAAGATGATTAGTGTTCATAATTTTCTGTTTATGTGAATTCAGTTTTGTAATGTTAACTCAGATTTTTCTTTGCTTGAAATTTGTACACATTCCTTTGGCACTCTCTGTATTTTAGAACAGACAGTGTGACAGTAATTCCCCAGCAGAGAAACGTATACTATTTCAGCAATGGTGCATCTCCCCAGTATAAGAATTGTAAAAATGTTTTGAATCTGTTACCATGTAACTGATTTTTCACATTGCTGTAGAATGAAATTTTTTGCAACCTCACATGGTGTTGGAGGCAGAATAAAATGACTTACAACTAGTGAGGCCTACAAGTAATAGTGACTAATCACATTTAACTGCAGAAGATTTGTATAATTGCACTAAAGACAATGTTTAAGCATTACTTTCTTCTACAAAAGTGATGAGAAATCCTGATCCATGCCCAAGAATATGGCAATAGGCTGAAACAGCTCCTTGTACCAGAAATCACTATAGATATGTTCCAATAAGCACAATGGAACTAAAATATATTTTCTGTCTTCAGATGAGGAGGGAAGTGTAATAGGGTGACAGGTGAAACTGTGGGTTAGTGTCCAATGCCTGGCTTATTTGAGTTCTATCTTTCACTGTTAGATGGTAGTAGCATAGTTCATTTGAATGCACACACCAAGAAATCAGCAGGCTGCATTATGCTAGATGATGATGAAAATGGAAGCAAAGGCAGAAGAATAGCAAGGAATCTGAGACCGAGGAGCAAACTTGTTCAATTTACCACTACAAACATCACTTACAGTCACTGGGATAGAACGTGGGTCATCTTGGTGAGATGCAAGCAGTCTAACCACTTGGTCACAGCACCAACCTACAATTGAAACTGAGATTTCAGTAAATGCTAATACTTTGGAAATTGGAAAATATGTTACAGAAATGTATGATACGTCAGTGGTATATTGAATGCATTTAATCATGTGGAGAAGCTGACATTCTTGTGAAGTTCATGTTTAAAAACTTTGACAGTGAGCATGCCTTTTCATGGCCACAAACCGAAGACAGATGCCATATTTCCTTTAATCATATTCTTTCTGAAGTGCCAGTTTACCTGTTTATGATCCCCTCAGGGGCCCAATTTATTGGGTACGGGGCGTAGCGACCCCGAGGCACCCGAGCTGCTCCCTCAGGTCCGCGCTCAGCGCGTTTGACTCCCTTTTATTTCGCCTCTTTTATTGTTTTATTAGTTCTACTTCCCTGTTCTTGGTCTGATGGGTGCCCCGTGTTTGACGCGGTAAAATGTGACTGGGTAACGGCGTAACTCCCAGCACAGGGTTATCATGTAGGACAGGAGCGTATCCCCTGGTAAAGGCCAGGCCCGGGGAAGGGCCATTGCATGAGCTGTAGACTTCCTGCAGGCGATTGGGTCCCTTCGTCAGCCCACAGGAAGGTGTGACCCTGAGGTTACTTTGTTCAGGCCAGAGCCAGTAACCTAAGCCGGGGTGGCGCCCAGGAAGCAGCCCGCCATCGGAGACGGTTGCAATGGTGGAGGAATAAATCGCTATGGTACTGGAAAATAATCCTTTACATTTTAAACGCAAAAGAGTTGACGTAAAAGAACTAATCGAGAAGTCTTTCCCTCGTTACTTAGTTATTAGTCGTACTGAAGAGAGTCAGTCGTTTACGACCGTAAATCCATTTAAAATTCAGAAGGGCATTGATGCCATAGCTGGGCCCGTTAAGTCCTGTATCCGACTACGCAACGGATCACTTTTAGTGGAGACACTTGGCCTGTCTCAAAGCAACTCGTTGCTCAAGGCGACGCTACTCCACGGATATCCCGTCCGTGTCGAAAAACATAAGACCATGAATTCGTCGCGAGGAGTTGTTACCACAAATGTTCTAGACGGAATGTCTGACCCGGAAATCCAGAGCTGTCTGGAAGACCAAGGGGTCACCTCAGTTTATCGTGTACAGGCAAGGAAAGAGGGGGAATTACAGCCGACCCGGACTCTTTTCCTCACATTCGACAGGGTCGATTTGCCGCAGAGGATAAAGGCGGGCTACGAGGTGATAGAAGTGCGCCCGTATATCCCGAGCCCGTTGCGATGTTTTCAATGTCAGCGTTTTGGACACACTCGCATATCCTGTAAAAGTGCCGTTCCCATCTGTGGAACCTGCGGTGAAGCGAGTCACGAGGGAGCATGCCCATCTGCTCCTGTCTGCGTCAACTGCCGCGGTGGACATCCAGCCTCGTCCCGCGATTGCCCTCGTTTTCGAGAGGAGCGCTGTATCCAGGAGATCCGGGTGAAGGAAAAACTCTCCTTCACAGAAGCCCGGAAGTGATTCCAGTCTCGCCAACCTGTCGTGCCTAAGACCGGCACCTACAGCGCAGCAGCTTCTTTTGCGCCCAAGAAGTGCGATAGCAGTACGCAGATCTGTGATCTTGTTTTTACACGGGTTCAAACTACTCCTAGTTCTCCAAAGCGCTCTACCATGAAGCCCAAAGCGGTTGTTTTTAATGCCCCTGATATTAAGTTCAGGACGAGTTTTACGCGAACAGATTTTTTAAAGTCGTCAACTCAGGTAGAGCAGAAAAAGAGCCCTTCTCCTCCTCGGAGGTCACGCTCCCATGATGGGAGCAAACCCGCTAGGCGGTCGCCGTCGCCGCCTATATCTACATCCAACCGATTCCAGGCGTTGGAATCGGTGGATGCTTCTCAGCGGGAGAGCCCTCCCTCTGAGGATGTGATGGAGCAGGATGTGCCTGCTCCTTCAAAGCCACCGAGTCCCACGCGTTTAAAGAAAGGACGTCTTATTCGTCCTGGACCGTCCAAAAAGTAAGGTGGTAAATTTTTTATTCATTTTATATAATTTTAACAATGGCTATCCTTTCGTGGAATGTGCGTGGTCTCCGTAGTCGAAGACCTGACCTCGAGTTAATTTTACGTTCTACTGACCCTTTGCTTGTGTGTCTCCAAGAGACTAAGCTTCGCCCAAGTGATTCTTTTAATTTACGCGGTTACTCTTCGGTGAGATTTGATCTCCCTCCCGAAGATGGCACTCCCGCTCACGGCGGAGTTTTACTTTTAATTCGAAACGACGTGTACAGCACCTCATTACAGCTCCAGACTCCTTTACAAGCTGCTGCAGCTACAGTTCACTTTTCTGGCCTTAGTTTTTCAGGATGCAATGTTTATTTACCTCCGTCCGGCACCATCACCACAGTTGACCTGGACGATCTTTTGTCTCAGCTACCACCCCCTGTTCTTCTTTTGGGGGATTTCAATGCACACCATCCCCTATGGGGTTCCACCTACTTTTCTCTCTGACAGCACTCATAGCTTTTCGCACTTGGACTTATCCATTTGTTCTGCCTCACTTGCTGTACATTTCACCTGGAACGTCATCTCTGATTTATATTCCAGTGACCACTTTCCGTGTCAGATCCATGTACTCTTTCCGAACGCACATTCACAGCGCACGCCAAAATGGCTCATTGATAAGGCGAATTGGACTCTCTATCGATCTTTGGCCGAATTTTCAGGGTGTGAATTTCCATCTATCGACATCGCGATCGAGCACCTCCGTACGGTCATCATGGCGGCCGCAGATAAGGCTATTCCCCGGTCGTCTTATCACCCCAGACGCTTGCCGGTTCCCTGGTGGACTGATGAATGCCGGGATGCATTGCGTGCACGCCGAGGTGCTCTCCGAGCTTTTCGTCGCCACCCTACATCAGCAAATATGATTTGCTACAAACAACTTCGCGCCAAATGCCGCCGAGTCATTAAGGATAGCAAAAAGGCTTCTTGGATTTCTTTTACCTCTTCTTTTAACCGAATAACGCCTTCATCCGTAGTTTGGGAACGGCTACGCCGCGTTGCTGGCAAACCAAGGTTTACATCTGTACCCGGTCTTAGGGTTTTAAATCGAGTGCTCACTACTCCGATTAACGTCGCCAACGTTTTAGGGCGAACCTTCGCTGATGTTTCTAGTTCCGCCAATTACCCGGCTACATTTCGCGCATTAAGGGAGCAGGTTGAGAGGAAAGGTTTCTCATTTGCCTCCGACCATCAGGAGAGCTACAACGTTCCTTTTACCGCCAGGGAACTGGAGCGTGCCCTTTCTACCTCTCGACATTGCGCACCGGGGCCAGATGACATTCATGTTGCCATGTTGCAGCATTTACCAGCAGAAGGCAAAGCTTTTTTATTACGAACTTTTAATTTTATTTGGTGTAACGGCACATTTCCCTGCGCTTGGCGATTGGCCACCGTCATTCCCATACCTAAGCCTGGAAAGGACCCACATCTTCCTTCCAGTTACCGTCCGATTTCCCTCACCAGCTGCGTTTGCAAGGTGTTGGAACGAATGATTAACGGACGGCTCATGTGGTGGTTGGAGTCGAGGCAATTATTAACGAACGCCCAGTGTGGTTTCCGGCGTCATCGTTCCTCAGTCGACCACCTGGTGTCTTTAACTACCCATGTAATGGACGGTTTTGTGCGCAAGTGCCAAACGGTTGCTGTGTTTTTCGATTTAGAGAAAGCGTACGATACTTGCTGGAGAGGCGGTATCCTCCAAACGCTTCACGATTGGAACATACGTGGGCGTATGTCTGTTTTTATTCAGGAATTTATGAAAGACCGGGTTTTTAATGTTCGCGTGGCATCAGTTTTATCATCTAATTTTATTCAAGAAAACGGTGTACCTCAGGGCTCGGTACTAAGTTGCACACTGTTTGCCATTGCTATTAATTCTATCACCCAGTGTTTACCGCCAGGAATACAATCGTCGTTATTTGTAGACGATTTTGCCATTTATCTTTCCTCTCGGAGAACCTGTCTCTTGGAACGCCGCCTCCAATGCTGTCTCGACCGCCTTCACGCTTGGAGTGTCTCTCACGGGTTCCGTTTCTCCGCAGAGAAGACC
The DNA here is from genome assembly GCA_030762175.1 of Metallyticus violacea. Lineage (NCBI taxonomy): Eukaryota > Metazoa > Arthropoda > Insecta > Mantodea > Metallyticidae > Metallyticus > Metallyticus violacea. The sequence continues at coordinate 169,452,341 of CM060846.1, read as the reverse complement.
GTCTGCATGAACTTCTGGCGCCACAAGGAGTATCTTCCACCTTCGCTCCATCTTGGCCCAGACGCACTCTCCTTCGCAGACGAAATTCGGTTCCTTGGCTTGGTGTTTGATAGGAAATTATGCTGGTCATCGCATATAGCGCAACTCAGAGGCAAGTGTGAACGTTCTCTTTGTATTTTACGTGTTTTAAGTGGCACATCTTGGGGAGCTGACCGGACTGTTCTTTTACGTTTTTATCGCTCTCTTATCCGGTCCAAATTGGATTATGGCAGTGTCGTTTATGGCTCTGCGCGGCCTTCTGTTCTGCGCCGCTTGAACCCGATTCATCACCGGGGTATCCGTGTTGCCATTGGGGCATTCCCCACCAGTCCTGTGTTGAGTTTATGTGCGGAGTCTGGAGAACCTCCGTTGTTTTATCGTAGGGATGTTTTACTAGCTGCGTACGGTTGTCGCTTAGCTACGCAACCTCGTCATCCCACGAATGGGCCGTTTTTTAATGTGTCTTATGATCGTTTTTATGCATCTCGGTCTTTTACTCCTAAGCCTGCTGGTTTTCGCTTTCGGGAGATTTTACGAACGTTGGACATTGAGTTACCTGCTTTTTTCTTAGCCGCGGATACTTCTTCTCCCCCCTGGATTTTAGCAGAGGCCCCCGTTCATCTCGGGCTTACGTCATGTCCGAAATCTTCGACCGCAGCACATATTATTCGTTGTTCTTTTAGCGAGATCAAATCCTCTTTTAATGGCTGGAATTTTATCTATACGGACGGCTCTAAACGTGACACAGGTGTAGGATGTGCTTTTGTTTTAAATGGGGCAAGTCTTACGCATGGTCTTAACGTTGCAACATCTATTTTTATGGCGGAACTTTATGCTATCTATCGGGCGGTTTTATTTATTTCTGAACAGGGGTTAGGGAACAGTGTTATATGTTCCGACTCTTTGAGTGCCATTTTAAGTTTTCGAAATCTGTACAACCTCCACCCTCTGGTACAGATGGTCCAGAATGTAATTTTAACCCTTTTCGACGCTGGCGTCAGGGTAACACTGCTATGGGTGCCTGGGCACGTCGGAATCCCAGGAAATGAGGCCGCAGATGTTGCAGCAAAATCCGCTCTTTTAGACCCTGCTGAGTACGAGCAGCGTTTTTATTTCGGGGATTTTATACATTCTTTACGTAGAGCCATTTTTTCGCGCTGGCGCGAGGAGTGGGAATTACTCCGAAATAATAAGCTCCGTGAATGTAAATCCGCCCCTTTTAACTGGTCGACTTCTTCTCGCGCTGTTCGTCGCGAAGAAGTAATTTTAGCTCGTCTTAGAATTGGGCATTGCCGTTTTAGTCATTCTCACCTTTTTAATGGTCAACCCGCTCCAGCTTGCCCCCACTGTGACCACCCCTTTACAGTGCGTCACATTTTAATTGAATGCCTTAATCTGGCAGCTTTTAGACATAGACTAGGTTTGCCCTCCTCTATTGAGGAATTACTTGCAGATGATGTGGTTGCTGTTGAGCGAGTGCTCCGTTTTATCCGTGTTTGTGGTTTTTGGAGCTAGTTGTGAGGTGTTCTCTTTTATCCATGACGGCATTTTTAGACGCTTTTAAGACTGTTGTTGTTTCAGCATTTGATGCGTCGTTTTTAGTACCAGTCTTTTATTGAGTTGTTATATGTAACCCTTGTTATTGTTTTGGGGTTTTATTGTTACCAGTTTAGACTTTTACAATACTGGTTTATTTTCAGCTTTTGCTGATGTGTTTTACTACCAGTTTTTATATGTCCTAGTGTTGATGGTTATAGGGTATTATTGATCCTTTTTAGACCATTATAGGACTGTTGTTTTTCGCTATTGCGGTTATTTTAATACCAGTCCTTTGTTGACCATTACACCTACTTGTTATTTGTTATGGGTTTTTATTTTGTTGCCCAACGTGGTACTGTTATTTACCCTAAGACATAATTTGTGTCAACTACTTATTTTTAGTTCTGGCGCAGTTTTTAGTGTGTTTGGGCGCTAATGACCTTAGATGTTGTGCGCCCCTTAAACAATAATCATCATCATCCTGTTTATGACAAGCTTCAAACCGCTACTATCATTAAACAAGTTCGCCACAGCTAACAACATAGAATAAGTACTTATTGTTTAGACGTGTGCCAAAGCGGCGCTAATATGTAAATATACTTAAGACTCAATAAACAAAGAGCACCACAGGTACTATGCGCTAATGACCTGAACTCGGCGGCAGGTATAAATAGGTCGACGAAGGGCCGCCTGTCCTCTTCAGCGCAGCTCCAACTGTAATCACAGTAAATCAATTACTGCCCATCCACTGCCAACTGCTGCACAGGACGCATCAATCACATCCATAATCGACAAGAACTGGGAAACAGCACTCACCACTCTGACTACAATTATGGAAGCAGTGACAGAGCTAACTGGTCTCATCAATGCATTACGGAGCACCATCTTGCAACACACCGGCTTAATTAATCAACAACTTGCAGCACAGGACGCCACCACAACTAGACTGAACCAATTAGAAGAGGCCTTCACCACTCTCCAAGCTACGAACACACAAACCTCAGACAATATTTCAAGACATGAAATCAGCCTTCAAATCTTCAATATGAACCACATTGGACACCCAGAACGAGCACTACAACGAAGTAACTTCACTCCTGCATTCAATTCGAAAAGATATAGCCGAATGGCCAAGCATTGCACATACAACCACAGACAACCGTAACAGTCCCCCAAAGGAAGAGGAACTGCCTACCAGCTACTCGGACCACCTCAAAGCCGAAACAACTACTACAGAGAAGAGTTCCTCGGAATCCTCAAACGACCATCAAGAGTACACCGCCGTCCAAATATGATGCCCTCTTACCACTGATGCAGGTTCACGTCAGGACTCTGCCATGGCGTGATCCTGGACCCTCCTCGGCCATTATGGTTTCTTTATAACCATAATAGTGATTTTAGTATCTCTCACAAGTCCCTGGGTGCTTAAGGCGATACCAGGCATAACACAAACTCCACTGTCCAAATTAAATAATAAATAGAGCCACCACAGTATTACTTAGCCGGAGCCCGGGAGTTCAACATGGGACGCCGTGGAAGCAAGACGCCAGCCAGACAATCAGAACGCAGCACTCGCTCCGCCGCTACGAAGCCGGAGCTACTCGGACCGCCTCAAAGCCGACACAACAACTATAACTATTATGAACAACAACGATTACTAAGATTAAACTACATGCCACGCTACTGATGCAGGTCCGCACCAGGGCTTTGCCATGGCCTGGTCCTTCTCGACCATACTGGTTCCTTTATAACCGGTTTGGTGATTTTAGAATCTCTCACAAACTCCTGGGTGTGAAAGCGGTACCAGGCTCAATGACCCCCACTGCCCAAATTAAACAATAAATAGAGTCACCACAGAATTACTTAGTATGTAAAAAAAAAAATCCGGAACCCGCTCCGACACGGAGCACTGCTGCAAAAGATGGTCTTAAGGGGAAACTTATAGCGCAGCAGGGCTTACCGGCGGATCATCCCAACGCCAGATCCACTCCGCCGTCTTCACATTCACCATTTCTGCAACAGGAACGGGAACGTGAACGGGCACACCAGAGCTCTACAGCACCAACAGGACAATGCAGTACTGTTCTCCGTGGAGTTCCGCGGAGCATAGCCAGCCTGTATATCCTCCGAGCCGTTCAACGGAAATGGCCATCTGCCTATTATGCAGCTCCAATACACTCCCACAAAGGACCGACACCCTTGGTCCGAGTGAACTTTCTGGAGCCAGATGAATGTGAAGCAGCCATCGCCGCCGACATAACCATGGGACCACATCACCTCACATTTGAGCCCAGCCTCAACGCCCCAAGCAGACGTTGCTGCGCATATGGGCACACCGCACAAACTTGTACAGAACCACCGCGCTGCTATTACTGCGGAGTGGCATCTCTCACAGCTAACTGCACTATGTACGACCTGGCACGCCGCCGCTGATTTTGTGCCTCGTGCGGGGGCTCCAATCATTACACGGGCCAGGCCGCCTGCCCTCTTCAACGCTGCAACAACAACAGCCATAACTTCTTACCGCCTGTGCACTGCCAACTGCTGCACAGTGCACGCCGACTACATCCACGACTACAGAAGCTGTACACACAACTCTAAGCTCAATTCCAGAAGCAATTTTGGAACTCAACAGTATCATCAGCACACTACAGAATACTATGTTACAACAAACAGGCCTAATAAACCTCCAGCTAACAGCATAGGACACTATTACCACAAGACTTAACCAACTTGAGGAAGCCTTTACTACCCTTCAAGCCATCACCATGCAGACTTCAAACAACATCAAGAGCCTCCAGCAATCAATGGTCTCCTCTTTTGCGGAGCAGTTCCAGGGGCAGGCTGGGCTGATGCGTAGGAGCCGTGACGCTATATTCAAGCTCCTTGACGCCGAAGATACCTACCTCCGTCAGACCATCGCTGCAACTATAACTGATATAACCCAGCAGATACAGCAACACCACGACACTCTCCATGAACAGTTCAAGACTACTATTGAAATTGTCTCAGTACGCCTTGACCATTTGGAAGAGGCATTTACTGAACTAAGGATCACCAGCCACAAACACTTCAAAAACATCAACAAACGACTATCGAACAATAAGACAGCTAATTCATCAACCCACAGATTCCCACCTAAAGTCCCTGCGTCAGATCCACCGAGCTACTATGATCGCGTAACCAACTACGAAGATTTCTGGAAACAATAGCCACCAGACTTACAACAAACAAATTTCCGAAGCACTTTTAAGCTAGGCGCGGAAAAATCTTGGCACATCAGCTCCAGTAACACTGTAAACAAACGTTCGTCAGAACGACTTATTAAAAGACGATGATTGAAAACTAGTGATCCATTCCATCCCCTGAATCCCGGAGCAGTCAGGGCCTAGGCCATGACTGCCTTCAGGTAAACTCTTTGAGTCCGCTCCCGGCCATTGGCCGGCAGCAGTTAAATCCCCATTTACTAACGAGGGTGCATACTGCGGAACCTTGCTACCTCTTCCTCCCCTACTCATTCCCTAAAGCCACCCATAATAATTTAGTTGTTAAAAAAAATCCGGAGCCCGTAAGAGTTCAACATGGGATTCCATGGAAGCAGGACATGAAAGGGCCAATCAGAACGCAGCGCACGCCTCGCGGCCAGCTCCAGTCACAACACCGGCCCGGGGTCCTGCTGCATTTAACGAAGTTCTTAAGGGGGAAAATGAGCAGCAGGTTACGCCGAAAGAAAAGTCTACTGACAGAAACATGGACAATCCCATCGCCAGATCACCTACCCTAACTCCACATTTACCGTCTCCAGAACAGGAACAGACACACCACAGCTTATCCACAACAGCTGGCCACAGCAGTGCTGTGCATGGAGGAGTGCCGCGGAGTGTAGCCTGCCCGTATATATTGCGTGCTGTTCAGCGGCAATGACCGTCTGCATATTACGCTACCCGCATATACTCGCATAGATGCCCAACACCCTTGATCCGACTAAATTTCTTGGATGCAGAAGAATGTAAGGCAGCCATCGCCGCCGGAATAATAATTGGACTTCACTGCCTCACATTTGAGACCAGCCTCCGCCCCCACAATGCCCCATGTTGACGCTGCTGCTTATACGGGATCGCAGATCAAGTCTGTATACAACAACCACGCTGTCACTACTGTGAGGCTGCAGCTCTTACAGCTGCTTGTACTCAGCATGACCTGGCCCGCCGCCGCAGATACGGTATATATCACTATACGGGTCAGGCCGCCTGCCCTCTCCGACGCAGCCCCAACAACAACCATAGTTACAACGCATCAAATACTGCCCATCCACTTCCAACCACTACACAGTGCGCACCAACCACATCCATGACTGACAAGAACATAGAAACTGCAACCACTGATCCGAGTACAATTTTGGAAGCTATATCGGAGCTGAATGAACTCGTCAGCGCACTACAGCACACCATACTACAACACACTGGTCTAATCCACAAATTACTGGAAGCGCAGGACGTCACCACTTCTAGATTAAACCAACTGGAAGAAGCCTTCACCACTCTCCAAGCCACCAGCACACAAACCTCAGACAGTATTAAGAGACATCCAAGAGGTAAAATCAACCTCCGAAATTGCAACAAGAACACTACAGGATACGCAGAACGAGCAGTATAATGCCATAACTTCTCTACTGAACTCAATCCGAGCAGACATAGTATAAAAGCCAGCCCGCGAAAACTCAACTACCGAAACTAACAACAATCTCCGTAACAACAAGAAATTCCCCACAAATTGTTCGGCACCACTTCCACGCCAAGATAGCCATCACCAACATAGGTTTAAACCTAACGAGGACTACTATCATTCTACTAGGCAACTACGAATAAACTACAGACCTCGAGATTAGTTTCCCTGAAAAACGACACTACTGATGCAGGTTCATGTCAGGGCATTGCCATGGCGTCGATTCTTGACCCTCCTCGACCATTCTGGTTTCTTTATAACCAGTATGGTGATTTTAATATCACTCACAACCTCCTGGGTGCGTAAAGTGGTACCACGCTTCATAAACCCGACTGTCCAAATTAAACAATAAACACAGCTACCACAGTATTACTTAGTAAGTAAATAAAAAAAAAATGCGGAGCCCGTACGTTGGGAAGGTAGTTCAACATGGTACGCCATGGAAGCAGGACATCGAAAAGCCAATCAGAACGCAGCACACGCCTTGCCGCTTTACAGCCAGCTCCTGCCGCCACAAACACGCTCCAATCAGCGCCAGCCACCGCAGACACTCAGCCAGCTCCAGTCACAGCACCAACAACTGCTCCGGCCCGGGGTCCTGCTGCACCCAACGAAGTTCTTAAGGGGAAAAATGTGCAGCAGGATACCCCGGAAGAAAAGCCTACTGACAGAGGCACGGACAATCCCATCGCCAGATCATCTGTCCCGCCTCCACAGTCATCACCTCCAGAACAGGAACAGATACACCGCAGCCCAACTGCACCGGCCGGCCATAGAAGCGCTGTGCTCCGAGGAGTGCAGCGGAGCATAGCCTGCCCGTGCATTGTGCGGATCGTTCAGGCCGTCTGCATATTATGCAACCCGCATATATTCGCACAGAGGCCCGACACCCTTGGTCCGACTAAATTTCTTGGAGCCAGAAGAATGTAAGGCAGCGATCGCCGCCGGAAAAACAATTAAACTTCACCGCCTCACATTTGAGCCCACCTCCGCCGTTACAATGCCCCATGTAGACGCTGCTGCATATACGGGCACTCGGAACAAGCCTGTACAGAACAACCGCGCTGCCACTACTGTGGGGCTGCAGCTCTCACAGCTAATTGCACTCAGCACGACCTGGACCGCCGCCGCAGATTCTATGCGGGCCAGGCCCCCTGCCCTCTCCAACGCAGCCCCAACCACAACGCATCAACTACTGCCCACGCACTGCCAACCACCACACAGTGCGCACCTACTACACCCATGGCCGACGAGAAGACCCACCGCTCTGAGTACAATTCTGGAAGCAATACCGGAGCTGACTGGACTCATCAACGCACTATAGCACACACTCCTGCAACACACAGGCCTAATTAACCAACAACTTGCAGCACAACACGCCACCACTTCTAGACTAAACCAACTGGAAGAGGCCTTTACTACTCTGCAGGCCACCAAAACACAAACTTCAGACAGCATTAAAAGACATATCCAAGACATGAAATCAACCTCCGAAACTGCAGCAAGAACCCTACAGGACACACAGAACGAGCACTTCAACGCCACATCTTCACTCCTGAATCTGAGCAGACATGACAGAAAAGCCAGCCTATGAAAACTTAACCACTGACACTAACAACAGTCCCCCAAATGACGAGGAACTCCCCACAAACTATTCGGCACCACCTCCACGCCAAGATGACTATCACACAAATAGGTTTTCTAGAGCCAATCAGGACTACTACCATTTTGCTCAAGCAGCACGACAATTCCGCATAAATTGCAGACCCTGAGATCTGTTTCAATCAAACTCACACTACTGATGCAGGTTCATGCCAGGGCACAGCCATGACTAAATCATGATCCCCCTCAGCCTTTTTTGGGGTTTTAGTATCATTCACAATGCCCTGGGTGTTCAAGGCCATACCAGGCATCAATCCCCCCATGGTGTACATTAAATAAACAAAGCTACCACAGAATTACTTAGCATGTTAAAAAAAATCTGGAGCCAGTTCGCATCATTAGCCGGTTTTATATAGTGGACTCAATTAAGACATAAAGGTGTTAATTTTTGGCGACTCTCCCTACTGTCCTTCCTCTAATCCTGTGAACCGTCGTGGCATAGCCGCACCGACCTGATGATCTCAGACAGGGTTGCTGCAATGCTGCTCAAGCGGAACCTTGTCGGTATTGGCTAAACCGGAGACACCCTATTGTCCGTTATGACGAACCTGGCACATGCCCTGTGAGCCACCTCGCCAGAGGGAGAGCTCGGGCTGGGCAAGCAGTGCCATCACTGGCCGATTGGGCCATCTTTCTGCCTAAACCTCTCACAGCTAGCACACAACTAAGGAACATCTAGACCACAATAGTGACATTGTAGGTTTAAATCTTAATAATGCAATTAGTGAGCAAGAAATTTCTATAATTCAAAACTTTCAATCTTCAATTGTTATGTCAATATTAAAAAATTATTGTGCTGTGAAAAATGAACTAGCAAACAAGGGCCCCTCCCCCAAAAATGGAAACATTTAAAAATAAGTTAATAGAATAGTAGATATCCTTAATATTAAGGATATCTCTAAAATTATTAGAAATGGTAAGAGTGAAGGAAATAATGCAGGCTGGTTGAATGGCTTTTTCATATCTGACCATCCCTTCTATTATAGTAACCTACCATCAATTGGTGTAGTTTTCTGTAGGATCGGTTTGTTCAAACAAACCGAAGGTTCCAGCAGCCAAGCTACTCTTTACATGTACACTGATGACATGGTTCTATATGCTACAAAACCCCAGAAACTACAAGCATGTTTTGATGTGCTAACTGACTGAGAAAAGGACAATGGACTCTGCATAAACAATTAAAAGACTGCAAATTGTTTTTAGGAAGAGTGGTAAAAATCAGATAGTGATCAGGTGCACTACTACCAACAACCTTCACAAGTCACTAGTCATTATAAATATCTGGGAGTCATTTTCCAAACAACCGGTAAATACTATAGTATGTATATCAAAGACAAAACCATTGCCACAGTTAGAACCATTAATGATAAAACTTTTTACATATGTTATCCATAAAGGCAGCAAAACATTTTTTCTATGCAAAAGTAATTTTTATGCCGACATAGAACTTACGGAGCTATCTCATAAAGAAAAAACTAGAACTCCTGGAAAGAGTAAAAGCCACCTACTTGAAAACAGCCATATGACTGTTGAAATTTACCCATTCCAGACTTGTATATAAGCTTGCATGCGAGCCTTTCCTGAACCAGAACCTGAAGGTATTGCACAAGCTATCAGCAACTAACATCTAAGACAAACTTCTGCCAGAAAGAAAAGGGAAATGGAACAAAATCAAGGTGGAGTTCTATGCCACAAAAGCAATGATAAACCACTGTGGGGAAAAACTCTGATCAACCCCCCAGCAACATATGCTACCCAGATTTGCTGTGCATAGCTTTCACCATAAAATCTGTTCAAATCAGATTTTCATCCAGCTGCTGAAGACTGTGTGTGCACTCTTTTTATTAATTCCAGTAATATTTCTCCTCTTTTGAAAAGTTTGCAAGTTTTATTCCTCAGTTTAAGATCATCATTCCACTGGTTCATTTTTTCCCAAATGGAATATAATCTCAGAGGACAATTATTGTGACATGAGGTTAAGGTGCCTTCTTAAAATTGTGCGGAAATTACTTCAATATTGCAAGTATTCTTTTATATTGATTGCAGTTTACCTTAAGGGATTCCACATATTTTTACCAATTTGTTATTAATTATGTACACAATTGATACCTTATACAGTATATTGTGCTGATTTTATTTATGATGTGCTTATGATCTTAGAGGGATGATTCTCTAGACATGTGCCACTTCTGTACATGGTTGCTTGTATAAGGAGATCCCAAAACCAAATCAAAAACCCATTTTTGCCTAGTATTTACAAATTTTGGTTCATTAACCTTGCTCATTGTCATGTAATAAATTCAAATACTAGCCTATCTCTTGAAATCTAATGCAATACTTTATTGAGTTCTAAGTAAATTACAAAATTATGGACCATCTCATGCAGGAATTTGCAGTCTAGCTACAAATACTGCTATACATTATTTTGTAAATAAATTAAGTATGGCTTGAGATCCTTTAATTTCCATGTAGCAATTACACATACATGTAACCAATCAGATATTAAAATTTCCATTTTTGCCTTTATACAGGCTTGAAGTGTTTCTAATCAATCATCTACTGCAGCATGAATGGTCTTAATGTAAACGTTCTCCACTGCTGCCACAAAGGAGCACTTTAAACTACCAATTATAGAGGTGCATCTTCTTGCGGACAGTCTCCTTTATCACTGACCACAATTTGTAGTCCATAGGAATAAGACCAGTAGCAGATGGCAAATCAAAAGTGGAGATGAATTGAATACATTGGACTCCAGCCACTGTTGGATCACCCTTGCCTTATGAGCTAGGGCAGAAACTTGCTGGAGGCTCCAGGTTTTGTTGTTAACCATGGTTTGGTTCAATGGTGACACAAGAGGGTCCAGGACACTTTCCACACAAACTTTGGCACTGGTGTTTATAACTTTTCACAAAAATGAAGCCCAATAGAGTCCTCATAGGTCACACACCCCCCCAGCCAAACCATGACTGAAGAGGGGTGGTACTGGCGGCATTTCTGCACGTTTAGAATTCTTTGAGACCTTAAAGTGTATACATTGTCATTTTGGCATTAACAACTCTCTTCTGTGGTGAACACTTTCTTGTCAGTGAAGAGAATCGTATGAGGTCTATTGTTTCCATACCAGTACAGGTGCATTCTCAATTTCAGTTCTCTTTGGTTCTTCAATTGTGGCATCAGAAAATGTCCCATGCTCTTGCAGTAAGCTCTTAAGTTCAAGGTTTTCTTTAAGTACCTTGTACATTGATCCTTGTGAATAATTTATCTCCTGTGCCATAATCACCTGCTCTGGATGAAATTTTTGGCAAATGGGAGTTGCCATTGCTTTATCAGCTGCCACTGTTCATACAATGCGAGGTTGACAAACTCTCGGGTGATCTTTCATGCTGCCAGTGTCAGCTAATTTCTGGATTCTCTGATACACAAACCTTTTGCTGATCTTTAGGAGTTTTAGGATCTGGGTGACTTTCCAACTCTTTGCACAGCAATTACCATTATTCTGTATTTCTATTTACCTTACTTCATACTTGAACACACAATGGTCAGGAATGAGCACAAACATGGTTTATGATCTTGAAAACCAGTTACACAGTGCAAGCTAAAAATTTGTGGCAGTATTTATGGCTAGACTAGGCATATGGTAAACATTTGCAGCAGCACCAGGTTATAATACCCGAAAATTCTTCTAAACTAATTCCTCTGATGGTAGAGGGTTATGCAATGTATATAGCACATAACTAGATACAAATATAATTTATTTTGCAGTTCCTGCAGTATACCTATCTTGCCATAAATACTATTACAAGGTGTAACTGAAGTAACTGCAATGTATTTTTATATTTGTTCATCTACTTTTGCTTTGTTGTCACATGTATTCCAAAAGTTTGGCACCAATCAATCCTATCTCTTTTCAAATACTTTCTGGTATTCATCTATAGCATCACACACTACTGCCTTTGAGAAATCTGCCAGTGCTGATTCTAAAGTCTGCTTGAGACTCAGTATTAGGTGCTTTTTCTTGCAAACTATATCCTCAAGCCCTGACTACAATTTGTAGTCCAGGGGGTTCAGATCAGGACTCCAAAATGGCCAATCTTGAGCACCAACAAAATCTGGAATATTTCTCTCAAGCCAAATCTGAGAGGACCTAGTCTTGTGGGCTGGGGATGAATCTTGCAGGAAGCTCCAATGCCTCTTGAATAAATTTGGGTACAGGTTCTTCACCACAAGTTCCAGAAGAATCATTCATACACTTTGGCAGTTGTTTTCAATTCCTTTTAACAGAAATGAATTTTGGTAACATCACTATAATTTACTCCTCACCAAAACATTACTGAGGTAGGACAGTGACTTTGGGATTTTTTGGGGGGCATAAAAATCCTAAGTATGGCTTCCTTTGGGACAGAAGTAAAGTGGTGGGTCCCATGTTGTAGATTTATGGCATGTAAAAGAACCTCAAGCCTGAAAGAAGAGGCCTCTGAGCAAAATTCCACTAAACATGGACTGCCACTGCTTTGACAAAAGCTACAGGCCTCATAGGGAATGGGCATTCGAATCTAAAACAGTTATCATCGGTATCTGTCTTAGGGAAGCATTGTATGGTGTGGTATGCAAACATCCTACTGATTTCCAACCTTTTAAGGATTTGGAAAATCTTGCTTGGGACATTCCAACCCTTTGAAGAGCTATTGCAGCAACACAGTTTTCATAATCTCCATTCCATGGTTGAACATTAGTTAAATTGTGCTCTTGTTGCTGCATCTTAACTCAACAATGATAATGGCAGCATTTGCAGCAAAACTGTTATCTGTCACCAAAACACCTATTACATTTGTTTTCAAAAGGTTGGAACAGTATTTATGGCAAGACAAGTATTTGTACAGTTGAATTACTGTTAGGCCTCTATTAAAAAATTAAATTATTTAAGAAATTTCAGATAATTTTTAACAAATATACATGATCTTGCAGGTTTTCAGAATGTATATTACATTTACTTACCTCTGATGATTTTTTAGGACTGATATCTTTCTCTTAACAAGTCAAGGTTGTTATATCAAGACTCTATCTGTGCTCCCTAAGAATTTATGCGAAGTAACAGATGCTCCCATACTGTGCTGAAAATTTATTTATAGTACCTTAAGCTTCTGTAGGTTTTGTTTTCTGCCCCAATACTTTGAAGGTCAGTTGACTCAATCCAATATAGGATTTGAAACCTACCTTCAGTGATATGTTGCTTTAACTAGTGTTGTCTCAATAGGCTGCACTTTGCTATTGATTATTGTCCAACATATACTCTCAGGACAGTCCCCTCCCAAGATGCAATCTTTTGAGATCTGCTCCTTTTACCATGATTTTGCCTTTTCATCAGCACATGTCATGTAACAAGTTCTTTGTCAGCATAGCTGTTCTTGAACATACAGCCTGTTCTTGGTTTACATTTCCAGACCTTCTCCATTACAGTCTGCTGTATATTTTTTGGGTATTTGTCCAGGATAACGGTAATTTATAGAGTGGTCACAACTTAATTCATAAGTTTCCCCAGTTTCACCTTGCTTAGATGTACTGGATCTTACCTCAGTCTCGTAACTCTTTTTATTGTAAATTTTGGCTTGCTATGGAGATGGAATGTTACTCCTTATTTAATGTCTGTTAGTACTAGGTGTGGGCATCTTTGCATTATGAGATACTGAGGTTGTGTGAATATCCTTCAGTTTCCCTTGTTTACCCATATCTTCTATTAGATTAAGACTTTCTGCACCTAATAGGTTACTCAGCTGCTCTTGCTGCTTTGATGGCCAGCATCCTTTATTGTGCATGAAGAGTTTTTCTTTGATGGAGTCTGTAAATGCCTGATGTCATTATCCTCAGTTGAGCTTGTGTTTCCACTTTTCAGTTGAGCTGTCTAAGTTGAAATTCATTTTTTCCTCACTCTTGACTGCAGATGAAATTGTGGTTTTGCCAACTGGATCATTCTCTACCTCTATTACTGCAGTGTCTTCTTTTTCATATTTTAAACTATCTTTTTTAAGAGTTCTGTAGATCTTTTTCTTTCTGTTTATTTTCAACTTCCACTTTTATCACATGAATATGAGAGAATTCAGTCACCATGCCTCCTAAATGGGTGTATGAATGACAAGGAAATATGAACCAGCTGATGTCGAAGGCCCCCATTGAAACTTTGCAAATACATACATTCAGACTTCAGAAAGCATGTTTTGAAATGGTAGGGTCCTTAAAATTTACCTGGGATGTTGCATAGGTGATAGTGCTGCATATATGGAGCTTACTGTTAGGAGCCTTTCATTAACCTATGGTTCAAGGCTGTTACAGTCATACTGCTTATGAGCAGTGATATTGTTTTTACATTTATGTAGAGAAATTGTTCTTTCACACTAGCTTGTGTATGAAATATTTCTATACATAAATTAATCTCTATATGTTTGGTTAAACTAAAAGCCTGGGTCATACTCATAGCATTATGAGTTGCCTCTTAAGGAATATAATCTCTCTTGTAGTACAGAAATGTTATGGAGGTCTCTGGGGTATATAGGATTGGATGAGAGAGATTTGTGATTCCGTGCTTAGAGGAGGACACAGAGCTCAATTGGTAGAGTGTCATCCGAAAGCTGAAGATCCATGGTTTGAATTCCAACTGTGACTGGAATTTTTTAAGTCTGATTGTTCACTTCAAGCATTTATAAACTCGCAATCACAAACCACAATTCCTAAAATTGGTATAGATTTTCCACCATAAAAGGAGAAAATGTACATCTTTCCAAATGAGGCCTTGTAATTCTGTTGACTTTAAGTGCTATTTTCTCAAAACCATGTGTGTATGAATTATAGGATTCATGCATAGCGCCACAGACTTGAACTTGGTATGTATAAAATATTTACCACCTGTAATTTGTGAACAAATAAAATAATACAATAAATAATTTGAAACTAAAGGAATAGTATGTTCTTTGCAAAATATTCAATAGCAGCACTATTTATTTATACTGCATGTGTCATATTTTGTTATCAGTCAAATCTCATATTCATGTAAAATCAGTAGAAGCACAATGATGTAGAAGTTGACTCCGCTGTTGTCCTGTTGATTTGTTTGCAGTGTTGAACAAGATTAAGATAGCTGTAAAATTAATCATGTCAAAAAGTAGGAAATCTGCACTAATTCATAAAAGTGGTTTCAGAATTTTATGGATTTCACTTCAGAAAGGTACATAATGTTTGTTCAAGATTGCAATAAAGAGGTAACTTCCATATTTTGAAGTCGGAGGATTGTAATTATATTACTTTACCATCATTCTTACTGATACAATATTTTAAAATAATTTTGCAGATAAAGGAAATGAAATAGACTTAATGTTACAATCTATTTGATTCTTCATAAATAATTATCTAACTTATGCATATGGATAATTTTATGATATTTCCAGGTGTTCCAAGAAAAGAAATTACACTGTGATGGCAAAGTATCACAGTGAAGTTCCTACAGGACACAAGTCCAAAATGGGACATATCTTTGACCTCCTGAAAACGTTGACCTCAGTGCAGATTTATATAACAGTGTCAGCCAGCATTCTTTTTTCAAAGCAGTTAAATATTAAAACTTCCAGACTTTTTGGATAAATACTGCCAAGCACTGCAAAGGATCTGCAGGATGCAAGTCCAAAATGGGGCAGATCCTTAACTTCCTGAAAATGTGTCCTCATTGCAGATTTATGTAACAAATGGTGCCAACCAGCATTTCTTTCAAAACAGTGGAAAGTCAAAAACTTTGAGGCTTTCTGGAGAATCAGTCCCAATAACAAGTACAGTTCAAATGTACTCATTGAAAGAAGTATATTGAACCTACTTATAAAATTCTTGGGGGAACTTATATGAAGGTTACTTGTGAATTTTTGTGCATGAGATGACAGAATGTTGAATTTTTATTCCAAATTTCACTCAGGTAAGCCATCAAAGCCATATCAGATGTGTACTAGGTAACTTACCAGAATAAACCAAGAAACAGTAGCATATTTCAAGAGTAAGTGACTAACAAATTAAAAGCTTTCAGTCCTAAAGAGGATGAAGCATTTATGGAAACTGCTTTGTATAATGCTCCAGCTATGTAACTTCTAAAAATATTTTACCTTACCTTTGTTCACACACAGTATCAGTCATGTTACGAAGCAAACCAGACTAAAATTACTGAAAGTTTACTAATTATTCTCAGTAGTCAAGCAAGTGTCTTCAGTTGGGGTTC
This sequence comes from Metallyticus violacea, assembly GCA_030762175.1. Classification (NCBI taxonomy): domain Eukaryota; kingdom Metazoa; phylum Arthropoda; class Insecta; order Mantodea; family Metallyticidae; genus Metallyticus; species Metallyticus violacea. Next base: position 169,436,128 of record CM060846.1, on the reverse strand, counting down.
AAAAATTTGCCAGAAACTTCCAAAATTTCATTGCCTCCAGGTTCTGAATTATAGGCTGAAGCTGGTTAAAAGCTTGCACATAGTATAATGCTCATGATTAGGTAATAAATGATGGGAGAACTTTAGAAGGAGTTGCTATGTGCAGTAACTGAGGTACAGGAAGCTTTAGTGGCACTTCTGTTCATTAAGATGAATTCATTAAAGCATACTGCACACTTGTAAAAGATATTAGCAAAGAATTTGAAAGCATTTGGAGGTTCTTATACTAACAAATTGACACTTTGAAATGCTGTAAAGCAGGACCTCTGAAGTTCCAGGTATATTGGAGTAAAAGTATGAGAGAAAAAATAAAATGATAGAGAAAAACTTGGGACTAGAGCAGGTTTGTGTCAGCATTCATTGATGGGAAAGACAAATTATGTAGATTGATATCTCGAGCCATATTTGTCAAATCTACATTACTGTAAAGTGACTTAGGAGGACTTAGAACACACTTTCTGTTTTTAAATAATAATAGGCAGTAAACATTACATTTGTATGCTTAAGAATGTAGAAAATAATTTGGATAATCTGCTGCAAAGCATATTATAGAAAGAGGGCATGAAGTCCTACAGACATTTGGAAACTATTAAAATTATTTTTCTGTTCATTTTTACATCTCTTTGAGTATGAACATTTAAGATAAAGAGAAAAGTAAGGAGAAATTGTTAATTTGTATCATCTTGTTCATTCATTTATTATATACATGGACAATTCTATTCTCTTATTGTCTCTGTTTATTCATCTATATTTACTTGAAATTTTTTTTATATATTAGAAAGTGCTTATTTTAAGGATTCTGAATCCTATTATAACACTTAAAAAGACATTTTCAGAGCCTAAACATCTACAATCTGGTTATTATATAACACCCATTTTTATAATAAGGGATAAAAATGCTTATAATGCTTGAATACTAAAGAGCAAATAATAATAATAATAATAATAATAATAATAATATTTATTATATATTGTTATTGTTATTTAATTGCTGGCCATAGACCCTACACTTGAATTTCAATCATTGCCAAAAAATACATTAATCACAAAATACATTGCTAAAACAAACAGTTTAAAACAAGAAACAAATTACCTCATACAATAATTGGGTATTACCATTTATACTATAAACAGTTACATTCAACTATATTTTGTATACATATTTATGATTCATTTATCCTATGCATACATTTATCTGACAAGAAGATTTTCAATTCTGTTTGAAACTTTTTCCCTCTTACACTTCCTATTGTTAGTGGCAGTTTATTATACAAAAATTTACCAATAACTCTTGAATCTCTTTAAGTAGCCACAAAATGCTATTTTAAATTTTCAAACTCGAACTTACACTGTTGAAGCTAATAACGGTGAAGTAGTAAAATAATGATATAGAGTTGTTTTGGTGACACTTTAAATACTTCATTTACTTGCCTTTTAATTGGGCATGTTTTGGGAACATTTGCTTGCATAATCAGCAGAGGAGTTGGTGGATGCTCATGGTCAATTGCATTCTTAACTATATCATGAACAAATTTAAATCTACTGGTTCAATGGAAACCAAAATCATGGCAGTTTTAATATAGGAAAAAACTAGGTAACATTGGCCCAAATCTTGCAAGCTTGCAAATAAATCATGCCCAAAATTAGCACAAGTGTAGAATTTTGGAATATAAAGAAGTACATTAAGCATTTTCCATCCTCCCTGAATGTTTTCCTCAGTCCTCATAAATAGCAAGTGCCAGTCAGGTACGTTACACTTACGTGTGGATTGTTTCATTTCTTTAAAAAACATGCCTTCCCAATTTATCATTTCATCTTATGTATCATCAGCGTCCACCATCCATGATGTCTCAGCAGTAAAAATGGACATTAAACATATAAATAGGTTTTGTTGGGCAGATATAATGATATAGTGACCAAATGTTCAGCAAACTCTGGCTACACTGATTCTCTCTGCTAATATTATTTGGATTCAGATTTTGGTTATGTGTCTAAGGTAAATTTCTAGATTGGATTGTTGGCTACCTCCCAATAGGTGGCTGAAAGTAGTTGTAAGAAGCTTGGATTGAATTAGATTAGTAGGGATTGAGGAGGACATTTTAATACTTTAACCTTGCTCAAGGGCTGTGTTAGGCCTATGCCCCTATGGGGCACCCTGAGAGAAAGGAATAAGTTTAGGGAGACATCAGGCAGCCAGAATCTAAGGACAGTAAAGCACAGACATATACATGGTCCAGAAAAATGTTTCCATTGCTGGCAGAGCCCCCCTCCAAGGAGTTAAGCCCCTCAGAAGGACTGCTTTAACACCAGATGCCAGTGTAGAAACCTTTACAGAGCACAAGCCACTATCACACAGCACCAGACCATCTTGACTGGCACTTTTGGACCTGGGATGAAATGGGAAAGTGGAAAATTCATGAAAAGGAAAGCCCATCCTAGCACTTACCTCAGTGACTGGGGAAAACCACAAAAAAAAAAGCTCAGGATAACCTATCCACAGGAAATTTGATATGATTCCTAAGCATTATCAACTGAGTCATCCCAATCAGGGACTTTGTTAGACATGTAAAAAGTTGTTTGTTAGACATGTGTTGTATAATTTTAGTCCAAGTCTGTCTGGATGGAGGATTTTTGTGCTCAAGAAGGCTAAAATATTTCCATTATTCCCCAAGATTCAGGGTTTGTTAAGCATTTGCATCTCTTTTGATAATAGTAGTATGGAATAGTAACACTATTGTCTTCACTTAATGCATCCTGACTGTTCAAGCTGGTAGTTTAGATTGTACAAGAGGAGAAATCTCATTTATTTAGTTATATAATGCTCATTAAAAAGTTGTGAAGTACAAATAAAAGTAGTAAAAATGAAAATAGGCTCATAATTCACACAATATTTGGGATAGCTAAGCATCTTTTTCACAGTGCACAAATCACTTCTTCAATACCAAACAGAAAGCGAATATGCTGGTCTGGTATTCAAGAAATGATTTGTACATTGTGAAAAAGGATACTTAGCTATCCAAAATATTGTGTGAATTGTGTGCCTGTTTTCATTTCATAAAAAAGGACTGAATATAATTTATGTAAAGGTGTTGCTTGCTTTTAGTCAAATGGGGCTGTTCTGGTCAAGACAAATGTATAGTTTTTTTAAATAGTGTTTAATGCCCATTTTTATTGCTGAGTCATCACAAGTGTTGGACCCTGAAGATGTATGAGATGAAATAATAAAATGGGAAAGGATTTTTTTAAGGAAGCAAAATTTTCAGGCCAATTGTTAGGGACCTCTTTGGCATTTGCCATTATGGGAACTGAGAAAAAGCTGCCAAAATCCTCAATCAGGAAGGATGGGACCTGAGAGGAATCAAACCCCAAATCTTCCATCACGAATCCATACCTTAACGACCTCGGCCATCAATGGCAGTACAAATGTTTTTGAAACCATAGTTAGGAAAACTGCCGAGGTTGTTAAGTTGTGGACTCGTGACCGGGGGGGGGGGTGTCTGGGGGTTCGATTCCTGCCGGACCATCCTCTCTGACAGGATTTTTCCAGGTTTTCCTCATTCCTCATAAATGGCAAATGCCAGGGAACTTAGGCCTAAAATGTTTCCTTCCTTAAAAAATATCCTTTCTCAATTTCTCATTTCATCTCATATATCATCAGTGTCCACCACCTGTGGTGCCTCAGTAGTTAAACCAGGCATAAAAAAAAAAAACCCAGACAGACAAACAAAAAAACAAATGAATTAATATCTTTTTTTGACATGATATTATTTTTTAGATGTGATATTTTAGTCATCAAGCATATCCATTAAAACATGGAGCTAGCATTCAACTTTGAACTTTGGTGTTGGGTCTTCATAGTTAATATGCTAGATTAAGTTTCATGAAGTCCCCATTATGCACCATACAACATAATTCCCATTGATTTTTAACTCTTTAAGTTGAACACTAAGTGACTGCTTTTTCACATTAAGGCACAATCCATGTTTGAACTTCGAAGCTTTCAAACTTGTGATATGTGGTCCCTTTCAAGAAAGTGTATGTACTTATTGATACTTGTCATGTACATCCACATAAACCCAATGATGCTGGCACTGTCAGGACAGAAATGATATTACAATATTACCTATTAGATGACTTAAATTATCACCAGCAGTGCTAATCATTTACTAGTTTTATGATTCATATATACCAGTGTGATAATTAGGACACGTTATGATTCATATATACAATTGTAAAAAAAATATTGGGACAAACTTTAGAGGCGAGTTCCTCATACCAAAGCAAGGAAAAATGGCATATAAACATATGTCTGGAAATGCCTAGTTTGTGAGTTAATATTGAACATTCAATACATTGTGTATTTAATATACTCCAACAAATTTAACTGTAGCATCAATACATTTCAAGGCACAATCCAGCAACTTAAATTTGTTAAAATAATAATTAACTTTTTCAGACAATTGAGTGATGTTATCATACAAGTGAATCTGCTGACGTACATTGAACCCTAGATGGTGATGTGCTGCCATGGAGACTTGTTTATAGTTTTCATTTGTATACATTCATGATTAGTCAGTTTCTTATGTTTGATTGTGCTGCAGTTCAGTTACATTTGAGCGGCTAACCATAGCATGTTCTTCTTATTATGAGCAGGCAGGTATAATTTTTATGTACAGTTGTATGAATGGTAGTGGACACAAGGCTGCACAGCTATATGAGACAGTATTCCCAGACTGAAGGCAGCCAAGTCATAAAATTGTTCCTGCAGCTTACCAATGAGTTGATGAGACAGGATTCATATGTCCACAAACTGCAGATTAGGATAGATCAAAAATCATTCACAGATCTGATCAAGAAGAAGTCATTTCACAAGATGATGAAGATACAAGATAATATGCCATAGCACTTGTTACATCTCCATGGAGGATACTCCATGAACAGGTTTTGTATCCTTACCACCTTCAAACTGTTCACGGTCTTGTGCCTACTACATGGCCGTACATAAAAATAATATCTGTCTGTTCATGATAAGAATATCCCGCCATGGTTGGTTGCTCAAATATACCTTAACGCAGCAAGTAAAATGTAAGATACTTGCTAGCCATGAATGTGTACAAATGATAAATATAAACAAATATCCATGGTAATAATGTACATCAGCAGATTGGCTTGGTTTTGGATTGATAACATCATTTGATAATCTGAAAATGTTAATTATTATTTTGGCAAATTTTTAAAAATAAATAAAGCTAAACAGCACTGCATAAAGCATTCCTTTACTCTTTAAAGTGTAATGAATTTGTGTGAAAATTGTATTATATCATTCATGAATGTAGTTATACTTTTTGCAACACCAGTGTAATGCTAACATTTTTTCTGGGGAATGACTACCCCTAAAGCCATTCCTTGTTTGTTTGACCACCTTTGAATGTTATATTGTCATTTGCTTCTTCTAAGCTTGTCAAATTATTCTAAATGAAAGGCTCCTTATTTTGCAATAGGTATTTTAAACTTAATTTTGGAATTCTGTTTAGTTTGTTTTGCTTTTTTTTAATAATATTGTAATGGATATTACCAGATGTACAGGAAAAGCTCTTAAATTACTGTCTGATTTTGGTCATTCATCTCTATTGTCAATATCTACTTATTTAAAATCTCTTGATCTAATGGACCTTGGCCTAACTCTTTTGAGAGAGAGTGAGATATCAATATGTCATCATTATGCAAACATGAACTGTCTTGTAACAAGAATATAATTTATCCTTAATTATCTAGTGAGTTGATTTGATACTCTTATGCTCCATTTATTGTTGAATTATGCAAAACTAATTTCGCAGGCTTACAAAAGAAGAGGTTAAAGCAGGTTACAACATTGACAGCAATAAAAGAATCTACCATCTATATGAAATTCACTTATCATCCATGGGCTACCAGAAAATTCCAAAAAATACTTAAGAGAGCTTGGGATTACTTTATCCCCAGTAAACAAGTTTAGCCTAAAAAATGTGCTCAATTCTGTTGATAATGATTGAACACCTGAGGAGAAGAAGCCAGGAATATATAAAATCAACTTTTCAGAATGTAACAAAGTATATATTGGAAAAAAAAATAAGCATTGGAATCAGGCTAAAGGAACACTGGGAAAACATCAGGTACAATCAGATAGAGAAATCAGCAGTTGCACATCACTTTTGGAGAGATAATCATAATATAGAAATGGGAGTGAAATTATTGAAATTGGTAGATCGACCCGTGAAGCTGGGAATATGGGAAAAAATTTACATAAAAAATGTGAGGATAAGGTTATGAACAGAAGGTTATAAACAGAAGACAAATTAATCCAGAAGTTCATAAAATGTCCGCGAGAGCTACACCACGTCCAGCCAAGCAACTACGAAGCAGTCAGTCAACTCGCAACTGAGGATGCAGGCAAAACTAGTTTTGCATAATTCAACAGTAAGTGGAGCATAAGAGTATCAAATCGACTCACTAGATAATTAGAAACAAATAATTGTAATCAGTTTCGACCTGATATTTGATATTTAAATATCCTTATTTAATTAATTGAAACCAAATTGAGGTATATCATTGTTAATGATATCATTGAATTATTTATTCCAATTAATAAGATGTTTATAATAAAATATCATTAATACACAAATTCAAAATCTCAATAAAACTAAACCAAAAGATAAACTATCATATCCAAATATATATCTAATATGTCTTCAAGAATATATTAGTCGCTTCACTGTAAGTAATAAAGTTTTAATTTTAGGATTTTAATCTAGCTGATTCTTGTAAGGTGTATGGAAAATGAATGATAAATTAAGTTAATTTATTTGGCATGAAATTAGTATAGCTGAACCTATTTGGAACAAGGGAAAACCTTTCCCCCCAAAAAAATTACAGAGAAAGAAATGTTAGAGCATCTAGACTTTTTTTTGAGAAACCTTTAAACATACAAAAGGAACAATCATATACCTTCATTTACTTTAGGAACCTGAAGTAACATTAATTTAAACTGTCTCATTTCTCTCTTTTATGAACTTGTTATGAAGAGTTTGTACTAATTAGTTGAGAAGATGGCTTTCTGGTTTTCAAGGACAGAGATTGAAAACTTTATATAAGAGAAAAGAAGTTTGTAAATATCAACATCATTATTCCTTTACAAAGCAATAAGTACTCCTTCTTAATTCACAGCAAAATTTTCATGATAAAACATTGTCTTAAAAATGAAAGTAATGGTGTTTTAAAATGCACACAGTTTAAGGGGGAGGGAATTATGTGCCAATAATTTTGAAAGTAGTTGGGTATTAAAATTAAATTTATAATTTTATTAAAAGCTGAGTGTTTTATAATAATAGATTGCCAACCCTATTAGATTATATTCTTGTCTATTTTGTCATGTTTCGTGAAATTTGTGTTCTAACATCAAAACTTATTTTAACCCAGAGCTCTAAAAAATGTGTAAAGATGTAGTATTTGATGTATAGCAGACTGTGTGCTTGCTTATGCAAATGCCATTTTTAAACCCAATAATTTATTTACATGCTGTGTTATGGACATGTGATTTCGAGTACTACCAGGCTCTAGGACCAGGGGTCGTAACACAGAGGTCTGTGCCACCCAGTGGTTTTTTGCGTTAGGACGGTACCTAGTTTCCAAAACCGACCCGCCTTTCGGCTGCAGGCGATTACGTCGCCCAAGTGCACCGAGTGAACTGCAGCTTCAAAAGCCGAGCGCATCCAGTTACCAATAATTTATTTACATGCTGTGTTATGGACACCAGAACATAAATATTAAGTAATGAGCATGCTGTGGATATATTTAGATGCTAAAAATTCTTAACTTACTGTTTGAATCTTACATGGCTGACCAAGGTCAGTAAAGCATGAACTCGTGAATGTGAGGCCTGTGATTCGAATTCTGCCAGGATCATCCTCCCTAACTGAGGCTTTTTCCAGGGATTTCTCTTAATCACATTATGTTCTGTGCAGCAACAGAATTGCACTTCTAAGTGTTACTACCCAATAATTACCAATTATAATTTTTGCAAAAAATATTCTAACTGCAAACTGTATGTTGCAGGAGTCAATGCCAGTGTACTATCCATCCCCAAATGTAAGCAGACCTGCTACCCAACTTACTGAAGAGGAACAAGTGAAAATTGCAAAAAGATTAGGCTTGATACAACATCTTCCAACAGGAACCTATGATGGCTGTAAGAAGAATAGAGAGTAAGTTACATTTATTGAAAGAGATGAACTAGTTATGCTTGTGTAAAACAGTTTTTATTGTGCAAAGCAAAAATTATGACTATATTGAGATATTTACATTGTTACTACTGCTTTCCAAAATATATAAATTTAGGACCTTTTGACCCTGTCATTTTTATATGGTACCAGGAATGATATTTCTGATTTATTTGCATTTTTGCCAAAAATAGACTATCTAATAGACTAATACAGGGTCTCTCACACACAATTTGGCCAGTGGTGTAGCAGATCTAGTTGTGGCAATCAGAGCTCTTACTCCTGAGCAATCAGATAAAATATTTAGGCAACTGGAATCATTAACTTTGTAATAATTCAGATTTTCACTTCTAAAATTACAATTAAAATGAAAATAAACAAGCAGCTCCTCACAGGAGAAGTTGGAAATATCCTCCTACATTCACACAAATCTGACACCTTTTTAGAATTTTTTTTTCTACAAGCATCAGTTCAGCTTCTGAAATAGAGCTAATTTCCCTCCTGATATTGTCTTTCAAATCTAATATGTGGGGTTTTGACTGATACACTTTATTTTTCAAGTTTCCCCATAAATAAAATCACATGATGTGAGATCATTGGACTATGTGGGCCATAGCCCCCTACCAATTACCCTATCTTCAGAATTTTCCTCAATAAAGTATAATGACTCTGCAGCTCTATGTGCTTGCTGGAAATATCCAGATTGACATTCACTATTAGTCAGTTGTAAAAGAAGGGTGAATATCTCATTCCTGTAATTTTATAATTTATGATGTGTGCAAAAAATATTGGCCCTATTATCCTGTATGCATTAACTGTGCACGATACTCCAATTTTCTGTAATGTAATGTGGTTTGTGCAGAAAATCGGGTTTCTCTGAGCTTCAATACCGGTCATTCTGCATTCAAACATAGCTGTGTAAATGGAATCGTGCTTTGTCAGAGAAGATTATTAAAGCTGGATAAATTACCCCATCATTAACATTCCTCATAATCCAGTAGCATAAATGTACCCATTTCTCATTATCACAAGGTACCAATTCATAGATAAGTGAGCATGTATGGTGTAAATATTGAGAGTTTGCTAATTCACCATGTTGAGTTCATTCAAATTGCAGTTTCCTGTGCAAGACATCATAAGTGATTTTTGAGGAGAATGTTCTAATCGTTTTCCAACTTCATCTAATCTCTCAGTAAGCATGTGCCACTTTACCCTTTGCTTCTTATTGAAAATCAAACCCTTTGCCTAAATTTATAAATTTTCTCATGGCTTATATCTTAAGAGGATGCACTCTTTGAAATTCTGTTAAAAATTTCCATCTAACTTCCCTGCATAATGATGTAATCACATATGAGCCATACGTAAAACTCCATGGCTGTAATGTTCACATCTCTCGGCATTATGACAATATCCAAAATACTTGTAACATGCAAACATTCAAATTGCTTCAGAACTTGTCACAAGCTTTTGTAAGACAGAAGAACAAACAAAAGTAAGCAAGATCACAAGGTGCACAGAGTTGCAAGTCAGATCACCACTCTGCCATGGTATGCCCACTAGCCCACTCATATGTGAAAGGCACTGTAGAAGTTGCCTTGTGCATAAAGTGACAAAAGTGACAAAACTATAATCACACCAGTCTTTCCCTCCCCCCCATCTTCTGCACTTGCATACACAAACACACACACACATGTGCATAACAATGCACACACTTCTGCAAATGCATGAAAATCAAACCAGATAAATGTCTGGAATTTCACATTATGTGATACTCAAATCATTTGGGAGACTTAAAAACAGCAGAATTGTTCATGGAATATAATACAGAAATTGCTAATATTATTGAGCATTCTCTAAGTAATTTATGATAAAGACCTTATCTATTTTGAATATCACATTTATAGTGATTCATCTAACACTGCAGTGCCAAATATTTTAAAAATGGAGCATGACTAAAAGCTGAACTTTACATGGCCATATCCACATTAGGGACCCATGTGGATATAAGAATATTATATGATCCAGTAAAGCAAGATAGTATTAATCTGAATACAGCTCTATTTTTTTCATGTGAAATATACCTATTTTCATTTTTAAAAAAGCAGTAGTTTCAGAAGTATTGAGGTTTCAATGTTAGCATTGGAGACATTATCTGTGACATGTACACTCTTTGACAAAAAAAATGAGTCATCGCCAGATTCTACATGCTGATTGGAGAACTTAGAGGATACTCATAATGCTGTATTCACAAGCTCATGAACCATTTCATACTGCAGTGGGTGCTTTGCCTGTAAACATAATGGTCACTTAAAGAGAACATTAGGGTAAAATACCTGTGGCCAAGCAGTTTAGAAGGCATTGCTCTTCTGTGTTAGCTCCTGAGTTCAAATCCAACAGAATTGTTTTATAATTTTTATTATTGGTTTTATAAGTGTATATGTAGATCATTATGTTACCTTAATACCATATTATATTTTACCGTATCATGAATACATGAACAGAAAAATTTATTTTCTAAAGTGAAAACACACAGAAATAACACTAATATCAGGTATATGAACAAGCATTAATAACTGTCCTCAATCTTTAGAGCATAGATGGTATCATATTTCCACAGTAGTATGGGTGAGAGGCTGCAATGTTCCAGGTTTCTTGAATTTGTGCCCCTAAGACATCTTTTGTCCTTTGTGCATGTGCAGAAAATGCTTGTGCAGCATATTGCATTTATATGGAACATCTACAGATGGAAATATTATAATATTTATTATTTATATATATAAATAATATGTTAACATTAAAGTTTTCTGTGTATGGAAAACAATATTACAAAACTAATTTGTCATAATATGTTACAAAGGTTTATTAAAAAAAAGTGCTTCATGCTGCAAGATGAACCTGCACTCTTAATCATGTGGCATCACTGCACACTGCCACAGAGCTAACAGAACACACTATTTGGTGTCTTAAGTGGATGCAATATAACACAACTGCTGCAGTGGCTATACAACCTTGCTGAATACTAAGTGAATTGGGCATTGCAATGAGTAGGACTTAGAAGAATTTTGCATTTAAGAGATGACTCATTTTTTTGGTCAAAGGATGTAATAATCACCATAGTGCAGGGAAGTGATGCATAGCACAAGGTTGGTAGTTTCTGCTGAAATGTTGTGTGTTTGCTTCTTTTTTTTTTTTTAAGTAGCATTTAACTACCATTTTCACTACTGAGGCATCACAGTTGTCGGATACTAATGATACTAAATGAGATGAAATGACAAATTGTTAAAGAAAATTTTTTGAAGGGGAGAAAGGAAGTGTTCCAGACTTGGGTTTGGGTTCCTCCCCAGCATTTGCTGTTAATGAATACTTAGGAAAACCTGGAAAAAACCTCGGTTACTAGAGTAAGGATGATTCTGATGGAAATTGAACCCTAGGTCTACTATTCATGTGTATTGTAATGGTCTAGCGATAATCATACTTACCTCATTGATTCAAGATCATGGGACCAATCTCAGCCAGGATCAATTACTTTTTTTTTATTATGTAAAAGTCCTAATTATGGCTTCTTTTAGAAGAGAAGTAAAGCTGTGGGTTCTGTGTCATAGATTTATGGCATGTAAAAGAACCTCAAAATTGAAAGAAGAGGCCTCCTAGCAAATTTATCGACTGTTTCACGCTCTGAATTAAATGGGATACTGATGACCTGAGATGTTAAAGAGCAAACTTAAATAAACCAAATCAAACAAAAATCTCCCATTCAAAAGTCTGTACCTTGGTGAACTCTACCACCGTGTCATTGTGTTTACCTCCAATAGTACTATACCAATAAATAGGTTTAATAAATCTGCAAGAACATTAGCAGAAAAATTATATCATATTTTCATATTTGGCAAATGCCAGTAACCAAGTAAGTGAATGATATCATTGACAGCATTCTTTGTCTTGTGCAATTGACATAATTCTGTTAGAAATGTTAAAAAGACAGCAACAAATGAAGAAAATAAAATTGTTTCTGTCTCCTGCAGCTTATGATCTGCTTGTGTATACGATCCATTGGGCATGGCTCAAAATTATTTCACTAGCATCATTTTTCTAATGTTGCATGTTCTTAAGTTTTATCCATATAAAGCATAATAGCATTGACCTATGCATTAAAATAATTTTTTAATACCTGCATCCAGTACTACCAGTTTGCATGTCAGCAGTTGCAGGCTAACAATTCATTTCCTAGTACTGCAAGGGAAAGTAATTAAAAAGTAGGAATTTTATTATATAGATCATAGAGATGTATGTATAGTGAGAAATTTTATTTTGGCACACAAAATGACTCTTTAGCAATGTGCTGTAATGGAGTCTGATAATTGTGCAACATGCTAAGATTTCACATACAGCTGTGCATTGCATTTACGTAAAAGGGGTACATTTAATTTAATGAATATTATGAGGTGCATTCAAGTTATAACTTGAAATCACACCTGTGATTTTTTCCTTATTAACTAATTACACAAAATCTGTGAAACTTATGTTACTTCTTTGCATATCTCCCTGCAGCAGCACACATTTTTCACAAATCAATGCCATGGTTCCATGGTCACTGCTGTTCAGAGTAGTCGGTCAACAGCTGATGATGGGAGTAATTGTCCCCCAAACATGTCCTAATGCTGTATAACTGGAGTTAGAGTGAACACTTAATAAATTCAAATAGGATGTATTACCATTTCATTGTCCTTCCTAAGTACAATTTAAATTATAATATGCATGTCTGTTAAAAGTTGAGAGTACAAATCTATCTTATTTTTATTGATAAATCCTGTACTCTTAACCCATTAACTACCATGATCTCCATTTGGGAATTTGTTTTATTTTGCAATTTTTGTAACTGTGATAATGTTAGACATTGTTCTATAGACCTTTCAAGCTCGTGCATCAGTTGTTGGTTGGTTGTTGTTAAGTGAGTGAACTGTGCAGGATAATTTGTGAGAGGAAAGAACAATTTTGAGAATTGTAGGATATTACCATTTTCAAAATATGGTAGTCATATTATTATGTAAATAATTTTCAGCTCTGCTGTACTGATGTGTTTTCTAATACTTTTAGATATTTATTGACTATTTACCCTCAATGCTTTTTTTATTTTACCACGAGGGCCATATGAATTTCAATTTCCATTTGGAGATCAGGTTTTTGTTCCTCTGTCCTCCCCAGGTACATAACACACTTTCCATAAAGGAAATTGAAGAAATGATAAATGAACCCCACTTCATGGATTCTTCTTCTAATGAAGGTGAAGTAAATTAGACCATTGACTTCGGCTTATTCCAGCTTGTGTAGATGAGGTGTCTGACTGTGAGAATATCGATGAAAATATATTGGAAGACTTTCTTCCAGCTAATGTGCCAGGTACCTTGGAGGTTCATACTAAGGAAGAAAGGGAGGACTGTAACAAATGTGCAGGCCATTGTGTGAAGCAATGAAGACTAATATCACTTCCAATAAGACAATGAAGGATGCAACCCACTGTAAAACCTACCCTAATCTAGCAAAAATTGAATGGCATAAATGCAGTCTGAAAGCAGCACTAAAGGAAAAGTCAGCAGTTAAATGATTTGAAGAATTTTTTATGAACAAGTACTGAACTTGGTTGCCAGTGAAAGTGTTCTGTATTACACAAAAGAATAATCACAGCTTTGAGTTACTGAGCAAATGCATAAAGAAACTCTTAGGTATACTGCTCTTCACTGGATACCATGCTCTGCCACAGGAACAGTTATACTGGAATGAAGATGAGGACTTTGATATAAGGTTCATATAACAGTGTATGAGCTGCCGTAGATACCTGGAAATCAAGCGCCATCTTCATTTCAATTATAATGCACTCCTGAATAGAATCCCAGCTGGTGAAAGGTATAAACTTTTCAAAATTCATCCCTTGGTGGGCTTGTGTTATAAGAATTGCATGAAATTCCAAAATTTTCTAATAGGCTATGGGTGAATTAGATTGAAAAGTGCAAAAGTACTGTGTGAAAATTTGAGATAAGAAATGGCTTTCATTTGTTTACCAAAGCAAAAGATGTATCACTGGTTAATGCCTGTCATCCACTGCATCACAAATGAAATATTCCACTGCTCCAATTCAGAAGGATGGTGGCAAGGGATATCTTGCTAAGTCATCTGCTCTGCTTCTGATCCAAAAAGGGCAGGATGTCCATCATAATGAATATTGTGAATTTGTGAGATGTTGATCATTGCATAAATCAACTATGATACCATTGCTTTTTAATAGGGTCCAAAACACTACATAGTCAAAGTCAAGAAATTGTTTCAAATGTATATTCATACATGAAGAAAGAAGCTAAAGCAAAGAACAGGTTACATCAGACTTTTTTTAAAAATATTCAGAAAGTTCTAAAGCTAGTATCAGATGCCACTGGAGTGTCATAAAGAATGGTGGAAAGACTTGTTCAAGAATGCAAGCAAAATAAAATCAGAATGCATTGTTTGGGACACCAGGGAAAAAACACAAAGTTACGAAACTTAATAACAGACCTAAGATGACTTGAACAAGTGCATTGTCAGAAGAAAGATTCAAATTTTTTCTGTTCAGGAAAAAACTACTCCTTCAAAGCTAAACTACTTGTTATTTTAAGAGACAGAATAAACTTTCAGGGCACCAAGTCATCTTTAAACATAATAGTGAAAGAATTTATTTCAAAAGAAAAATGCCAAAACAAACAAAATAAAATTTATAGAGAAGCATGATATTCGTTCTAAACGAGAAGGCTATCTGAAAGCCATACAGGAGTATAAATAGAGGAAAAACCCATTCTTTTCACAGATGAAACATACATTTGCAGTAGCCATGCCAACCCAAAAGGATAGGCAGATGACAGCACTATAGTTTTTATAGTTCCAATACCCAAGGCGAGAGGCTTATCCTAGTTCACACAAGGAACGAACATGGTTTTGTTCCCAATGTCTTGCTCATATAAAAATCAAACCAGAAACCAGGATATTATCACAAGGAAATGGACACCACTAATTATATTAATTGGTTGAAAACCAAACTCATTCCAAATTTTCCCCCAAACTACTTCGTTGTATTTGATAGTGTTCCATTCCATAACACTCAAAATAAGCCCCCAACTTCAAATTCCTTGAAGGAAACCATGCAAAATGGCTCTAGAATAAAAACGTATCATGCAATGAAAACATGACTAATACTAAGCTTTACAACATAATAAAAGAGCACAAACCTAAATACATAAAATTTAATTCTGTGGGAAAATGGCCATACTGCATTAAGACTACCACCATACCACCCAGATCTAAACTCGATAGAATATATCTGAGCAGATGTTAAATAGTGAGTCAGTAGCCATGATGCTACATTTAAACCAAAAGATGTGGACCATTTATGCTATATATGTTTCCGAGAAATAGTAATGTAAAAGTGGCAAAATGTGACAGCAGTGACAGTTTGATTGAGAAAGGTTCCAGTGCAGAAGAATCTAGTGAAGAAAACCTGCTATCAGGTGATGATCAATTTGAATAACTACTAATGTACAATATCTTCAGTGATGCGTGTATTGTAATATGGACACATTTTCAGAACTAATTAAGTTCAAATGGAGTAGATATTTTCCAGCATGGACTGTACTACATTGCTAACAGATATGTTATCTGTGTTGTGTTGTGTTCGAAGCTGATGCACCACATTGCTTGGTTTCTGCTAGCTGCCTGGCTTGGTAACTCACTCGCTCTCAGCCTTTACATTTTCATTTCTCCAGGGGCCAAAAAATGTGGATCCAACAATATACTTATACTACTGAGTGCAACTGAATACTAACCATCTTGTGAAATTAGCCTTATATTATTTTGACAAGAATAACAGTAATATTCACTGAAATTTCGTTATACTGAATGATTTGCAGAAAAGTTGTTGCAGCAGTTGTTGGAAAAATACATGTTGTTTACCCAAGTAGTAGGCCAGATAGTCATTTATTGCTATAACAATAGATAACCTGGCTACAGCAGGATTAAAAGGAAACTCTCTGAACTAGAAAATGTACATTTTCTTCAATTTGAGATGTATATTGTGATATGTTAATAGTTAATTACTTTTGCATAAGATGGGGAAATTTAGTTATGGCCATTGTTAGTCTTATACTTAACATTTTCAACATAGTGTACAATGATAATTAAGGAGCATTTTTTCAAAACTCTATAAATACAACATTTTTTTAAATTGAATTATACATTGTAACGATATAATTTTGACCATTCACATCATCCTATGAATTGGATTTTAGCAAGTCAGAAATTATCATGCATAGAAGCAGGAAAATTTACAGGATTTTAGCAAAAACCAATATTTGCAACCTGAGAGTTGAAGCAAAAGTCCACAAGTGCAATAAATTCTCCTTTACTTTAGTTTCACAGAATGGTTGGGAATAATGAAGCACGAGTAGTTTATGCTATGTTACTCATTATTGCTACAATGTTTTTTCTTTTATTGGTTGCTTATAACCTGCAGCCAGACTTTATCATCACCAGCATATTTCTAGGTTATTTTTAGGGAATTTATCAATTTTGCAGTCATGTTTGAGTAAAAAGAAAACAAAATGGATGTGATTTGAGTGACTCTGAATGTGGTGTACCGGAAAAGAATGCTTAGGTGACAGAAGATCTAGAGACAAGAAGGCTGCCATCCTTCTTGAAAAGCAGAACAACAAAAGTAAAAACAACCCAACTTGCAGTTTCACCTTCAAATGCAAAAGCTAAAGGGAAGGAAGAATGCAAAGGGGCTGAAGTTATCACCCGGTTTTATCATCATGTGGCATCTTTAAACAAGACAGACCAAGATTAATTTCTATTGAAGTTTATGACTATTACTTCACCTAAGCACAGAGCATTGAATACTGAGAAAGCAAAATGGAAGAAAAAATTTCAGGAAAATGTACCATTTGGAAGAAAAATGCTGAGGTAGTGCCTGTCTGTACTGCTGCTTTTTAAGAGTTTGTGGTATGTCAAAGAATAGTTTATTCTATCTAGGAAACTGGATTCACAAACAAGGGAAGTTGTCAAAGGAAAAGAGAGGCAGAGACAAAACAGAAAAGAATAGTAAGGACATTATTATTATAAAACCACATATTATCTGCCTATCTGAACATCAATGGAAACAACAGGAATTATCACAATTGTCATTACATGGTTATTGTCTGGGAGCAGGAGCTTAAGGAAAATACTAAATAATGGAGGAGTTTGCATTTATGTCAGGCAGGTTGTACCATATAAAACGTTAGATGTATCAAAATTCAATTCAGAATGGGACATTGAATTATGCACAGTTCAATTGGATAGCAACAATACAAAAATCATTATAATTGCTATTTATCGCTCACCCTTAGGAAACATTGAAACTTTTTTGTTGAAGCTTGAAGATACCTTAAACTTTTTATTTAAGCCTAAGCATGAAATAATTATATGTGGGAACATAAATATTGATTACTTAATGCCAAGTATAAGAATGAATCCACTGAATTCCCTTCTAACTGCATATAATATGGTTCATACAATTAACTTTTCCACCAGGATTGATGAAAACTCTAGCACGGCAATAGATAATATATTTGTAAATTCAGACAAACTGTCATTATATTCTGTGTCTTCATTGATCAATGGTCTCTCTGACCATGATGCTCACATAATAATGAAAAAAAAAAAAAAAAAAAAAAAAAATTCTACAATAAAACTCAAAGAATGTTATTGATATATAGAGATATTAATAATGGTAACCTCAGTAAAATGGCGGAGACACTTCGACAAGAATCATGGAGTAGTGTCTTCAGTGCAAATGATGTCAATAGTAAATTCAACTATTTTTTACATATGTTTAAATTGCATTTTGAAGCATATTTCCCACTAAAAATTAAAAAAAGAAGTTATGATATGAACAGGGAATGGTTAACCCAAGGAATTAAAAATCTTGTCAACTTAAAAGACAATTATATAATGAGCAATAGGTCAGTAAAGTTCCTAAATTAAAAATACATTTTAGAAGGTATTGTAAAATACTTAGGAAAGTCATAAAAGCAGCAAAAAGCATCCATTACCAAACACTTATCCATCAGTCAAAAAACAAAATAAAAAATACTTGAAATATAATAAAACAAGAAACAGGCAAAAATTTGCAACAAGATGATGCAATAATCTAAAATATTAACAATCAAGAGATACAACATCCTGCAGACGTAGCAAATGTGTTTAATGATTACTTTCTTAATGTAACAAAAAATTTAAATTTATATTCTGGTGATAAAAGAGATGCTTTAAAAATTTTACAATCATCAACTCCCCATCATAATAATGAATTCAAACCAGGTATCACTACAGCACTGGAAATTAGTAATATCATTAGAAAACTAAAATCAAAACTCTTCTGGCCATGATGGGATCAATAGCAAAGTCATAAAGGCCTGTGCAAAGGAAATCAGTAACCCCCTTAGTCACTTGTGTAATGAATCTTTAACATTGGGTGTATTTCCTGAGAGGCTAAAATATTCAATAGTGAGGCCTATGTACAAAAAGGGAGAAAAGATAAATGTCTCTAATTATAGACCTATAGCTATTTCACCTACACTTTCTAAAGTGTTTGAGAAAGTAATGTACAATAGGCTTTACCATTACCTTGAAAGTAACAATATTCTAGTTAGTGATCAGTTTGGCTTTAGAAAAGGAATTTGAACAGAAAATGCAATATATAAACTCACTAATGAGATTTTAACTCCATTTAGTGAAAGTGCACATGTAGGAGGAATTTTTTGTGACTTAGCTAATGCTTTTGACTGTGTCAATCATGAAATTCTGATAGATAAATTAGCTTTCTATGGAATAAAAAAACCAACATTTAAAATGGTTTATATCCTACCCTGACAAAAGGAAACAAAAAGTAGTGATAGTGTCCTTTCAATAATAAAAACAATGCATCAAATTGGTAAATGATTAACCATGGAGTTCCTCAATGATCTGTTCTTGGTCCTCTTCTTTTTCTGATGTATATAAATGAGCTCTCCTTATCTATCCAAGATGTAGGAAATCTTTTCTATTTGCAGATGATACAAGCATATTGATAAATGGAAAGAGCCTTAATGATTGTGCCATTAAATTAAATTTGGTTCTCAGTTCATTGTGTGTATGGTTCAAAGGAAACAAATTGTCTCTAAATCTAGATAAAACAAATGTTATGAAATTCATTACTCACAGATCTCCAGATCCACAATTACAGATAGGATATTATAACAGTGTACTTTCACAAACCAAATATATTAAATTCCTTGGTTTAATGAGTGATAACCATCTGAATTGGAAAGATCACATTGATCTTATTACACCTAAACTAAGCAGTGCATGCTATGCAATACGTGCATTAGTAATGTTGGAGTCAATTAAGACTTTAAAACTAATTTATTATGCTTATTTCAACTGAATAATGAAGTACGGTCTAATATTTTGGGGAAATTCAGTTAAAAGTGAACTTGTCTTCCTGTTACAGAAAAAAGTCATACGAATAATTGCTGGTACACATAGCAGACATTCATGCAGAAACCTCTTTAGGAAATTTGAAATTTGAACTCTTCCTTGTATAAATGAATAGTGTTTAATGCCTGTTTGTGCTACAGAGGCACCACAGGCGATGGACACTGGTGATACATGAAATGAAATGATATATTGGGAAAGGATTTATTTTTAAGGAAGGAAACGTTCCATGCCTGAGTTTAGGTTACCTCCCTGGCATTTGCCATTTATGAGGACTGAAGAAAACCTGGGAAAAATCCCAGTCAGGGAGGACGGTCCTGGCGGGATTCGAACCCCAGACCTCCTGCTCATGCAGTAATTAACAGTTTAACACACTGGGTAGTTAACCTACACATTAGCAAAGAAGAATATTTTAGAGAATACAAACAAATAGAAGAAACAGCAGTTAAAAATGGTTTTAAAAAAGAACTAGTACATTAAAAGGTGCAGAAATTCAAGAGACAAAAACATATCAAAGAAACTACAACACTTTCAGCAAGAAAAGATAAACTAATTTTTAAAAAATTCACATATCACTCATGGGCCACAAAAAATTTCAGAATATTCTTAAAGATTTTAATATCAGGTTGGCACCGATTAATAGATTTAATGTTAAAAATTTACTGATAGATAATGTTAATGACAGTATTCCACAACAAGAAAAATCAGGTATTTACAAAGTAAACTATGCAGAATGTGAAAAAATCTACATTGGAAAAACAAAGAGAAACATAGGCATGCGGTTAAAGGAACATTTCAGGAACATAAAGTACAAGCAAATAGAGAAATCAGCAGTAGCATATCATTTTTGGACACAAAATCATGACATAATAAATAAAGCAAAATTATTAAAATCAGTACAAAGACCTATGGAATTAGCAACCTGGGAAAAAATCTACATCTACAAATACAAAGACAGCATAATGAACTTTGACATTGTCGGGGATGAAAACATAAACTACAAGTTTATCACACCGCCACCAGAGCAGAATATACATTCCCACAGCTCAACGATAGCCTGGCTGAAGATGGGAACTAAATGTTCTCGAAACAGGTTCCATACATTTATGAAAAGTAAGGGAAGCTTTAAGAGTGTGTAGTTCAACTGAATCATACAATGATATCAATTAATATGATTGGCTTCACTGTGCAAGTTCCAATTTACATTTAAGTAAAAAACCATAACATAGTTAGCCAACTTTTCTCTTATGTACATATGCATTTATCGACTTATGAAAAATAACTTGTACTATCAAAGGTGTGTGTGCTTTACTTTAAAAGAGGTGTTTTCAAAAAATTAATAGTCTTGACTGATAATGAATGGTATATTTCACTGTACTTCTGTAATCAATGAGAATCATTTAAAGGAAAAACGACAACAATTGTCAGAAAAATAAGTTTTTTTAATAGCCCATGTAGCCAGGGGCATATGGTCGTTTATTGCGACAATACATACGAGGCTATAGAGAGGATAAAAGGAAACTGCCTGACCTAGAATGTCTTCAGTTTGAGCTAAATAACATAATATTATGTTGTGTGAGTGAATATGTACAAGCTTAAATTACATTCATATGTATTTTCACTTTCACACAGTTCAACAAAAGTTTTTATTTGAAATTCACAAAATATTTCTATCTAAAAAGATGATTCTGAGCACTGCCTGAGATAAAACATACCATTGGTACTGATACTCCAATTGTCCAAGACTATCTGTTTTAAAATTTTATTGAATTTCCATTAAGGAAAAATTGGTTTGGTTATAAAGTGAATTAAGATCAATGGAGATCAACTTGCATTAGCAGTCAAAGAAGATGGAGCATCATTGTGTATTAGATGGACATGTTTAGAATTATATTGCAAACTGTTAGTGCTACCACAGCAAGTGAATGATATGATGCAAATTTTATAAGCTAAACTGATTTTCTGTTCAACATTTGCCACATAATTTATGTGACTTAAAACCAAAGCTCCCACTAAGATTTCCTTGCCATAATGCAGTTTTTACATTTTGAAAAAATAAAAAAACATTAACAAAATGTTTAGCTCACAAACTCAGTACCATAGGGTAATTCTATGTCAAATCAAACAGTGCTGTCCTCTATGATGTCACTAATGTCAATGATTTTAATTTGAGTAGCATATGTAGAACATCGAAACAATAGCTATCATTAATATTATGACTGTATAACATATTTTATTGAATGGAAATATTTATTGAAGTTCTGTTAAATTAAATTGTTATTAACTGATTTCACAGAAAAATGTCAAATTCCCAATGGATAAACTTTTCAGAATTATGAAATTTGGTAGAGGAGTGCACTTCAGTACTATATGTAATACCGGATATGACCCATTCCTTCATATATTAATATTTTTGAAATATTAATATTGGAGAGTATAAGGATTAGGTTTTTTGGGAAAAAAAATAAATATTGGTAGACATTTACTTCATTGTAGGAGTGGTGTAGTGGTAACCATATTTGCCTCGTAAACCCAAGATTGCGGGTTCAATCCCAGCCAGAATTGATGGATTTTTTTGGATGTAAAAATCCTAAGTATGGCTTGCTTTGAAAGGCAAGTAAAGCCATTGGTCCTTAGTCATAGATTCTGTGTATCTTTATACAGCTTTAATATCGTAACTTTTAGAACAGCATTTTTTTGGGAATGCTGTATCATTTATGATTTAATATTATATAAATTGTTCATGTATAATATTAAAATATCGAAGAAAGGAACCTTTATGATAACTTTTCTTTTGGAAACTTACTCAAAATGTCACCTGCAGATATGTGAAAGGAAAACTGGTCTTTATATTTTAAATAATTTCAAGCCTGAAGAAAAGGAAGTTGTATAGTTCAGATGTGCGCACTTAACAATTGATGAGAATACAGCAACTATTTCCATTCACCATGAAAAAATATTGCTTTCTAAGCATTGTGTGTACCAAACTTCCTGCTGTGATCCTTTCAAAACATACAAAAGGTAAGTTAACAATGTTTAAGAGAAATATTCTTTGATACTGTCAAACAATTTAACAGGGACAAAATTATATAGGGCCATTTGTAATCAACAAATTCAGACTGCTTTAACTTATGAAAAACCATGCCTCCATGAGCAGTGATGTTATATGGGTGACCTCAAGTGTGAGCTATCCCTCTGCATCATAGTTTCCACTGCTGCAACCTGGTGAAGTATGGCGACACCTATTTTATTTTACTCCTCCTGGCAGCCTTTCCAGAATTTGTCCACTGTTTATGTCTTCCATTCCTAAAGGCCCCTTTTCAGTATCCCAAATGTACAGAATTGCATTGGCAACACATCAAATGATTTCACATGTTTGTTGCTGTAAGAAATAAAATGTATTCCCATTCCTCTCTCTATATATCCTCCAAAAATTGCAGGTTGAAAGACATGGCATGAAGCCATATCCTGATGCAGTGAAATTACTATCCTAGCTTGCAATCCAGGTTGATAATCGTGTTCACAGCTGTAACTGAGATCTCCAATTTCAATGAAAGAGATCTCTGAGATCCAGGTCAGACTCGAAGGCAATTATCTCATGTACAGCTGGTGACTAATTATGGATTTGCCTGTTTCTTACCCTCTGAAATGAATTCTATTCTGGTGTTACATAAGTACATATGAGATGCCTTTCTTGAAATGATGAAACCACATCTCTCACATTGCTTGAAAATCTTGAAATAAGAGTGTTTTGCATTGGGAAGGGCAGTAATGTATCCTCTGCATGTTTTTGTCTTTGGCACCATTTTATGTAGAACAGTAATTACTAAATGTTTATACTGTCCAAGTTTTATGGCCATTTCACACCCCAATTTGAATGGGACACTAATGACCAAAGATTTTAAACAGTGTCCTCAAATAAAATAAACCAAACTGCCAAAGGTAGGTACACTTGTAAGGTTCAACTTTGAACTTTTAAACTTGCTACCATAGATCACAAACAACCCTCTGTACATGCTTCATAAAGCCAGGCCAAAAATTGTTAGTTCAAGTATCTGCAGAGAGTAATAATACTTCTAATGAATCTAATAATAGTGCTTCAAATGAGGTTCATGTAAATGCTGTAGGTGGTAAGAAAAAATATCAATAAATGATCCACATTGTTGGGATGTTTGTCTATAAAACTTCATCTAGTCAATAAAAAGAAAAATTAAGCTGTGACAAATGTGTTATCCCAAGTAAAGGCTCCTGTAACCAGAAAATTAGTCAAAGTCCTTGATGCTCTAAGTATTTTGTTGATTCAAGGGTGGATGATAAAATATACCAGCTTCTTCAAGTTGTAAAGATGTGACATTTTAATAGAATAAGCAAAGGTGAAAAGTTCATCTTCAACAAGACAAGAAAAATTAAATTTATTGACTTTAGCACCCAGAGGTCGAATAATTGAGAAAACTGCAGAATTTTCTTTTCCCAATTACAGAGTTAACAAAGCTCAAGCACTGAAAACAAGACAACAGAATCCTTGCTAAGCCAACAACACACCTGGGCAACACCTTTTGGAAAGATAGTGCTTGAAGTTACTTACATTTTTGAAAATGCTGAGTTTTCTAGAATGTGTCCTGGCTAGAAAGAGTATTTCAATAAAACTTTAAATTTAGGAAGAATACAAAATTAGAAGAGCTTACTGCTTGTAAATCTTATGCAGTTATCTTTGGAATTCAAAACATGCTACTCAACTCTAACAATTGATTTTCTAAACTTTATTCTTTGTGCCTAAAACAACAGTGGAATCTAAAAAGTATACATTCTGTATGTTTAAGTGAGTTTTACCAAAACTTGAAACTGCTGGTTGCAGTTCTATTGTAAAAGAATATAAATATTTACTGGAAAATGAAATTGAAATTTATTGTTATGCTAAGAACAAACGCAAAAAATACAAGTACAAACTACCAGGGGGCCACCACCTATCTGGCCCAAGCCATTTTAGGGTATGCCCCCTCACAATTACAAAAAATATAAATACAATAATTAGTTTTATTCTGTCACCTTTATCCAAGTTCTAACATAATTAAAAATACAATATTTCTACCATGATTGCTTGGATCCCCACTCCCCTGTTCATCAGCAGCAGCAGCAGCCTATTGGAATTCCAGGGGACCAGGCTCAGACCAATCCAAAGTCCTAAATACAATTTTTCTATTATTCTACCAATATCATTGTTTTGTTAGCTAGCTACAGCCTCTGCAAACTAATAGTGACTTTATTTCTCAAATGCATACTAAATGCTACATTTCAAATTTAATAGCATTATAACCCACTTCCAACCATATTCACCTTTATCTGTATCCTAATATGATTAAACAAATGCAACCTTTTAAGTTATTCGATTTACTTACCTTCTTAGTGCCCAGTTCCATTTATTTTTAACTTTGCTCAGGATTTCTCTTACATTCCTGCTATCTTTACTCAAGATTTTCATTAAGGCTGTATTTCTATCTAATTTAAACCATTTCTCATTTACAAACTTTTTCCTCCAGAGTCCCGTCCCTTTGCACTCAAACACTATATGTTCCATATCTTCCTTCCTGCACATATTGGGCACTGATTCTGAGGAAACCCTTTCCTTATTCCTTTTAATCTCCACACACCTGCTCTTAACCATGCAATGACCTCTCTTTGTTCTTTATTTGATTTATCAATATACTTCTCTCTTTCCCATTTGTTTTTTATCGGTATATAAAATACTAAAGATCTTTTGCCCACTATCTTGCTAAACAGCTTTTGTATTTCTATACCTTCCAATTTTTTTCTTACTACTTTCCAAAAACCCTTTTCATTGTTCTCACTCCTCCTCCAAATGTCCCCCATTCCATTGTTCTCCAGAATTATCCTAAGACTCCACCCATTGCTCCTTAGACTCTTTTCTTGAAGTTGTAAGCATTTCCTTAACAAATTTCTTTCATCTAAGTTTAGGATTCTGAACCAACATTTGAGAGCTCTTTCCACAATCACACCTTTCCTTGCCACTCTTCCCTTTTCAATTTGTGCAACTTCATTTGCTGTTGTACTCAGTACACCTAAAATTTCTCTACAAAACATCCTATGCACATCATCCACAATTTCCCATCCTCCTTCCAGTCCCCATACTTCAATACCATACAGCATATTTGCCTCAACCACCATGCTATACAATTTTTCCATCCACTTAACATTTATATCTGGTATTTTATATTTGCAACCTCTAACTGCTGCCATTGCTCCTTTCCCCTTTGCCAAAGCTAATTTTTTGCTTTTCCCATTTGCCATCCCTATCAATTTTAACTCCTAGATAAATGCAATCCCTAACTACCTTATATTCTTAATCTCCTTTCCTCCACTTCTCATATTTACCTAATTTTGCTCCTTTGTTGAATACTACTATTTGAGTCATCTCCTGATTTACCTTTAATTCCCAATCATTACAGTATTTGTCTATTTGCTGCAAGGATTGCTTTAAGCCAATTGTTGAGATGGATCCAACAACTAAATCATCTGCAAATCTCTGTTAAAATGTTATCATTAAACAAATTAAATAGCACTGGGTTTAACTTACACCCTTGTCTTAACCCCTTCTCTTGAATTATTTCTCTTGTAACCATTCCTTCCCCATCTTTCACATGGAAGATATTTCTCTTGTATAATGCTTTAAGAATATTCACCGTATGAAAACTTACTTCCTTACTCAGTAATTTATCCCATAGCAATTGTAACTCTATGCAATCATATGCTTTCTCTAAGTCAACAAATGCCATATACAGGTTTCCTCTGTTATCTTTTAAATATTTGTCCACTAATGTTTTTACAATGAATATGTTATCCGTTGTGCGTCTGCCCCTGCAAAATCCCATTTGGAATTCGGAAATAATTTTGTATTCCATAACCCAATTTTGTAGCTGATTTGTCCAAATGCCTGTAAAACTTTTCCAACATTTGATAATGATGTAATACTTCTGTAATTTTTTGGCATATCTACGCTTCCCTTGCCTTTGTATATTGGGTAAATGATTGCTTTCCTCCAACTTTCTGGTACACTTTCCTTAGCCATAATTAAGTTAAACAGCCCTGTGAGTAACTTAACTCTGTTTATATCACAATACCATTCTTTTATAAAGTCTGGTGGGATACCATCTATGCCTATTGCTTTATTCTTTTTCATTAATTTCACTTGTCTAACTACTTCTTAATCCGTTACCTCACTATCCAACATTTCTATATAGCCCATTCCTACTTCTATCCTTGACTTTGTTTTTAAACCACTATGCTCACCAAAAGATTTATAAAATATCATATTCACTCTTCTGGATTTATGTTGGATTTAGTTATAAACTTATTATAAGTTACTTTTAGCATTTTCCATATCCTAATAATACTTCCTTCACTTAATATCCTGTCGGTCCTGGTGGTGTAGTGGTTACCATACTTGCCTCCTAAACCCAAGATCGCAGGTTCGAACCCGGCCAGGACCGATGGATTTTTTCGGGCGTAAAAATCCTAAGTATGGCTTCCTTTGGAACGGAAGTAGGGTCCAGTGTCATACATTTACGGCACAAAAAGGAACCTCAAGCCTGAAAGAGAGGCTTCTGAGCAAAATTTGTCGGCTGTTTCATGCCCTGAGTTGAATGGACCCTGATGACCTGAGATGTTAAAGAGCATCCATAAATAAAATAAATAAAAAAAAATCACTTAATATCCTGATTAAATTCTCCTCATTTTTTCCTTCTCCACTCATGTTTCTTGCTCTCTATCATGAAGTTATAAAATATTTTCCCCTTAAATATTCTTTCTTTGACTCCTCATCCCCTGCCTCTCTCCATTTTATCAGCATTTGCTTCAGCATTTATTTTGTTACTTTACAGTCATCATCATACCACCTTTCACCCCTATCCCCAACTCCCATCCTGTTTTTCATCCTGTCTCCAGTTCTTTGCATTAATGTATTTATGCTATTAGTTGCCTTCTCTACTTCATTATTTTTTAACATATAACTGATTCCATGTTGGTACATTTGACCATACTTTGATCCCAGAGTCTGTTTAAATTTGTTTCTCTGATCTCGTTTCCATTTAAAAATAGTATATTGGCTAGTTCCATTCATCCCTTCTCCCAAATTATCCACTACATACTGTGATTAAATTTTTATATCCACTACCAGCAGAAAATGATCACTACTTGAGTTAAAGTATCTTAAAATTGCTCACAATAAACCCCATGTTGACTGGTTATAATACATAGTCAATAACACTCTGACCATTAATATTGACAAAAGTAAATTCCCCCAATACATCTTCATATTTACCATTCAGAATATCTAGTGCATTCACTTCACAAAATTCCAAAAATTTGTCACTACCTCTATCTCTGTACTTATCTTTGCCATGCCTTACTGTATCTTTTTTAATCATTATTTCATTGTCGCATACCATATCAATCCCGAATTCCACATCCCCCTCACCTACTCTTACTGGAAAATACGATATATTCTATACATTTTCAAAATTGTATGTGCCATAGTGATTCAAAATGCCCTGGCCAATAACTCCTCCAGATCATTCTAAAAGAATACCATGAACAAATTATTTTGCACAAAATCACATACAATGAGTAGATCCATATTGGCCATATGAGAATCATTTTAGTAATTTGTTCTGTAGGAGGCTTCATTGAGAAAATCAGCAGAACCACAGTTTAACTAAGAGTTCATCATCTCAGTCCTCTTGTCCCAGAACACTGAAGGATAAGATGTTACCATAATCTGAAACTGTTAAATTGATGAACTTTGCAGAAAACTATTCCTTTAAGTACCAAGATGCTATACAAGGATTTCACTGGGAAACAATTCAGCCTACATTGCATCCCTTTGCTTAACCAGTCTTTATAACCTAATAAGTCGGATGTAGAAATAGGATCTTCTAAAGCCATTTGGCCATGGTTGGATGCAGCTCATTGTTCTGGACATTTCACCGGTAAACCTGTCCGGCATCTTCAATGGCACTGATGATCTCTCTTTTTGATCTTCTCCACACCTGTGGCAAAATGTCTGGAACAATGGGCACTCCATTTTACCATGGTCCAACAGCCAGAAAGATCATATCTCTACATCTGACACTGTTCATGAAAGCTTATACATTACACTAATGAAGTCAAAAACAATTCTTTAAGGTTCTATGTAATAAGTTACTCTCTTGACTGTACAGCTCTTACAGTTCACTGCTTCTGGAAATATACCGAGAGTGCCAGAGAGACAGCTAGCTAGCGGCTAGCAGGCAACTAAGGAACATCAGGACCACAGTAATGACATTGTAGGTTTAAATCTTAATAATGCAATTACTGAGCAAGAAATTTCTATAATTCAAAACTTTCAACCTTCAATTGTTATGTCAATATTAAAAAATTGTTGTGTTGTGAAA
The DNA here is from genome assembly GCA_030762175.1 of Metallyticus violacea. NCBI lineage: Eukaryota > Metazoa > Arthropoda > Insecta > Mantodea > Metallyticidae > Metallyticus > Metallyticus violacea. The sequence goes on along the minus strand of CM060846.1, from coordinate 169,406,856 downwards.
AATGAACTAGCAAACGAGGGCCCCTCCTCCCAAAAATGGAAACATTTAAAAATAAGTTAATAGAATGCTTAATACAAGTATTAAGGATATCTCTAAAATTATTAGAAATGATAAGAGTTAAGTAAATTATGCAGGCTGGTTGAATGGCTTTTTCATATCTGACCATCCCTTCTGTTAAAGTAACCTATCATCATTTATATTTGGTAGTTTTCTGAACGATTTCCTTGTGTTTCATTAGTTGCTTATAGTTGGACATTGTCTTTCAAGCCAATCAACAAATTTGTGGAATAACTTATAACTTCTCAAATAAGAGCAATTAATCAAGTTCTTTTATATTGGGCGTCTATTTATCATGTTAATATTTACCGCCACGTGTGGCCAAAGTTGTTAAGGCGCGTACTCGTCCGGGATTCGAATCCCACCAGGACCGTCCTCTCTGACGGGTTTTTTTTTTTTACAGGTTTTCCTCAGTCCTCATAACTGGCAAATGCCGGGGAGATACCCTAAACTTAGGCCTGGAATGCTTCCTTCCCTAAAAAAAAAAAAGCCTTTCCCAATTTATCAATTCATCTCGTGTATCATCAGTGCCCACCCCCTGTGGTGCCTCAGTAGTAAAAACGGGCATGAAACACTATAAAAAATGTTAATATTTACATGTAATTAAATTCAGTTGAATTCAGCTTATTCAAAGCTCATTAAATGCTTTTAACCTGTTAATCAATATCACTGGTCATTTAATCAGTATTAATGAGATTATCAGATATTAGAAAGTTAATAATTGCATTAGTATAAATTATCTACTAAAGCTTGATGTAATAAAGTACTTAAGATAACTATATACATTTTGTATTTAAAGTATTTTGGGGGGGGGGTAGTGCTTTATGCCCGTTTTACTACCGAGGCACCACAGGCGATAGACACTGATGATACATGACATGAAATGATAAATTGGGAAAGGATGTTTTTTAAGGAAGGAAGCGTTCCAGGCCTAAGTTTAGGGTACCTCCCTGGCATTTGACAGAGGAGTGAGGAAAACCTGGAAAAAACCCCAGTCAGGGAGGACATCCTGGTGGGATTCGAACCCCAGACCTCCCGCTCAAGAGTCGGCGCCTTAACGACCTCGGCTACCTGTGGCGGTGTATTTAAAGTACATGTAAGGCAAGCAAGCATCATGCAAATTTTGGTTTTTACTAATGTAATAGTTTGTGATGGTCTGCCCTGAATTATATAATAGTTATCATGGATCAGTGGTAAAAGGAGAACAGCCACCCCATTTCAAAAGTAATTCCAGTCTCTATACATAGATCTAACCAGATGATGGGTTGCTTATAAATATGAATTGCTACCACAAATAGGCATTTAATGTTGATATGATTATGATAGAAATAAATGTTCCTTATTTCAGTAGTCAATGAATGCTTCAAGGAAATCACCTAGTTACTAGTTTCAAATCATTTCAAATAATTATGCACAACCAAGCCTGCTAAATTTCTTTGCATTCCCAACAGTCTTAAATCACCTAGTTACTAGTTTCAAATTATTTCAAATAATTATGCACAATCAAGCCTGCTAAATTTCTTTGCATTCCTAAATGCCTTTTAACAGTAACTGTTAATGCATCTAAAACATATGCATGATAGGTTAAACAACATATTTTAGCATCAATATTTTATTCTTAGTGGAAAGAATGAGTAGTACATTCCCCACGCTTTTGAATATTTTTACGCTTAGCCATTTTTTTTTCAAGTTTGAAAACAAAAAAACATCACTGGGGACCAAATCTAGTGAATATGGCGGTTGTTGTAACTCAAACTTTAATTTCATAATTTTCGTCATCGAAACTGCGCAGGTATGCACTCGTGCATTGTCTTGATGAGAAAAAACCTCTATCTTTGCCAAATGAGGACGTTTTTTCTCGATTTCTTCTCTCATTCGATGCAATAACGACTCATAATACTCTCCATTTATCGTTCGTCTTTTCTGGAAGTCGCATGCATCCTAAAAAACCGTGGCCATTGCCTTGTCGGCCGATTTCACTGTCTTCACCTTATTCAAAGACGGTTCGCCTTTAAAAACCCACTGTTTCGACTGCCCGTTATCTCTGGAGTGCAGTAGTGCGTACATGTTTCGTTCAGTTATGTATCAATGCAGAAAGCCGCCAGGATTGTGACACAAAAACGCCAAACCAGCCTCCGAATCGATCTAATGATTGCGCTTATTCTGCACTGAGAACAAACGCGGCACCCATCTTGCCGAGATTTTTGTCTCATCCAATTTTTCGTGTAAAATTGAAAACATTGTACATTGTGATATGGCTGTGGCCTCAACTATTTTGCGAATTTTGATTCGTTTCGATCATTCAAAGCATATGGTGGATTATGTCAATCATTTTGGAAGAAGTTACTTCTACTAGAAGACCCGAACGATGCTCATCATTTATGAATGTACGACCACTTTAAGCTCATTTACCCAATTGTAAACAGTCGCAAACACATGAGCAGATGTGCTATGAGCGTAATTCAACCATGTTTTGATCTATTTCGGTGTCGAACCTTTTAAATTGAAGTGTTTAATCACCTCACGAAATTCTTTTTTTCCCCATCTTTCTAAATAAGCACACGTTTGTGGCTTCAATTGTCTTAACAAGGAAACCACGTGATGGATATAGCTGAAACTTTAACCATAGTCTAGTGAGAGATAGCGCTCACTAAAAGTACCAATTTTTCGATGCTACAAGCGCCATCTCTTAGATTTTCTAGGGACTTATTGAACGCCCCTCATAATATTATTCAATTTTCATCTAGGAATATTATAAACCTCTCTCTCTCTCTCTTTCTTTCTCTCTCTTTCTTTCTTTGCCAAGATGCCTTTGCACTCCATTAAAAACCTATTGTTTGTTTTGTAGGTAAGTGCTATATCTAGTTTCATTTTACTGGGAGACTACTGGCTAATTTTTAGATCAAGCTTCCTCTTATGGGTGGAAAAATGCCAATTATGCTGTGAGCAAACACTTCTTTATGCACACTTAATACAAGTTACAGTGTTTCAGTATCAAAATAGTAAATTTTTTATTTTATTTTATGAGGTCTCTTCTTATCAGGGCTTTCTACACATGCACTTTTTTCATTTTTTAACAAATTGTTTCTAATTGTACTGCTTGAGAAATCAGGGACTTTAATTGTTCTTTCCTAAACATTGGCAATGGAAATTAGGGCTTGCCGTATTTTCATATTTTGCATTTTAATATTCTCTCTTGCAATGTGCTTGAATGTGTCACACTAGTTCTTCTGATCCAAGTGCTCTGGCTTTCTTCAAGTAACCAAATAAGTGTTAAACAAAACAAAAACAGCAATGATATTAGCTAATCAATTGTCTCACTTGCAGTTAAGGCACAGACTCATGAGAGGGAAGTCTACAGCTGTTTACCCAAAACTGTTGTACCTGCCTGAGTTTTTCCAGGTTTTCCTCAGTTCTCATAAATAGCAAATGCTGGGGAGGTGCCCTAATTTCTTATTTAAAGCAAACCATTTCCCAATTTATCATTTCATCTCATGCAATATCAGTGTCCACTTATTGCTGGAAGCTGTAGAGATGGCTAGTCAGAGGAATGTGTTGATAACATCCTACTGTTCACTATTAGTATTCTGATTTTGTTAACACAAAGAGATGGACCAACTCTTAAGTATTTGAATAGATGATGATAAACATGCAGTGCATAATGTTTTACTAGGTATACATAGACCTCTCTTTCCATACTTCGCTAGCCATCTATCCAGCTCCCAGCAGTACCTGTGATGCCTCAACAGCAAAAATGGTATTAATCACTACTCATAAAAAAATGAAACTAATTAACACATTCAATACACAATATTCAACCAGGCTTGCACTAAATTGCCTAACAGAAAACTTTCATTCTAGAACACTCCTTCAATAGAGGTCCAATCATGACAGAAAAAATGTGAGATTAACAATGTCAAAATCTGCCATACTACTCATTCCCACTACAGCAAAACAAAAGAAGCCAGGAGTGGAAATAAAGAAATAATGTCCTATGCCAACATCAGTAACAAAAGCAAAAACTTTTTACCTGCCAGTAGCATACTGTAAAGGCAGTAAAACTATGCAACCACAATTTTTACTTTTCCATAGAGGAGAAAGGTGAACATTTTTTGCAGGCAGAGTCCATCATCTGAACAACAAACATATACACTCGGCGGCAGAAAAAGCAAAACATCAAGCTATTCTCTAATTTATTTTTACAACACTTAAGCTTGGGTTTAAGCCATGTATAAGGCCAACCTTGCTACATTACAGAAATGCAACAACATGCCTAATGGCTAAGCAATGAATTTGCTTAAAACTTTTTGCTTTAGTGCATTCCTTGGAACCTTTTTTTGGATTCTGACTTACTTGCCATTAATTTTGCTCATAAGGCGATTTTTACAACAATTACTGCAAAGCGGTGCTTTAATGTTTAAATTGTTTGCTGTGTATTGTTGTGCTGCATGATAATTTAAAGCATTCAGGCTTGTCCAGCTATCAGTCTTCAGTCAATTTTAGCAATTTGAAATGGCTTTTAGAGCTGAAGATGCAGCAAGGACTGTGGAATTAGTGGGGATTGGACAAAGTCTGCATAAATTTGGTACCATTATTGGCACTTCTCATTCAAAATATACAGGACTGTTCAGAGAGGATGGTATCTACACCAGGAGGCCCGGTTCTGGTTGTAAGGAGGAGTACCTCTGATGGCGACTATCGCTTTCTTTTATTGCAAGTTCTTTTCATTGGTGCACAACATCGGTGGAGGCCAGGAATAATTTGCAGCAAGTATGGCATATTAACATCAGTGAAAGAACAGTTAGAAGAAGGCTGTATGAAGTGAACTTACAGTCCAGGACCATTACTAACTAGGGAACACCATATCTCTCAGATACAGTTTGCTTGCACCCATCAAAACTGGACTATGGAGGAATGGAGCACAGTGCTCTTTACGGAGGAGAGCAAGTTCTGTTTGAAGGCACCAGATGGGAGGAAGAGAGTATGGAGAAGGCCAGGAGAAAGTTACGGACCCTGCACTTTCTCTTCAAGGTCAAGGTTCAATATATTGGCTTAGAAAGGTATCAGCATTGAAGCAAGGACGGAATTGGTGTTCATCGAGAATGGGTCACTGATAGCTCATCAGTACATAGAGGAGAATCTTGTTGATCATGCAGTGTACATCTGTTATACATGACAATATTATTCCCTATGCACAATAACACTCATCCACACATTGCTTGATGTGTTTCTGAGTTCTTGGATGTGGTTGGGATGGAACATATGGTATGGCCAGCATGCATTTCAGACCTGATAGAACATGCCTGGGACATGCTTGGAAAGTGTGCTAAGGGTTGATTCCCTGACTCACTGGCAGATCTGTGGGCAGCACTTTAAGCGGAATGGGAACTGTGCCACAAGAGGAGATTGCAGATCTTATCAGTAGCATGCCTGACCAAGTCACAGCTGTAATGTAGAACTAGAAGTGGCAGCACTCGTTACTGAAGCTGTGGTTATCTTACATAAACAGCCAGAAAACCAGAGAACTATTAAAAGTGTAAATCTCCGACATTTTTTAAAAATTCTGTTTATTGTGATGTTTAACATGGTTATGTTACATAAACAGCCAGAATTTGTGCTTAAAATACATCTTATACATTACTTGGAGATAAAATGTTGTTAAATAATTGTTAAAGAAATTCAGTTTTAATATTTATGTCTTTATTTCATTAAACATAGACTTTTAGTTTAAAATAAGTTTAAAAATTAAGTGTTTCACTTTTTTGCCTCAGTGTAATGCTCATGAGAAAATTATGAATAATTTTAATAGTACTTTATTTATTTATTGCAATTTGGTAGTCAGCATTGAAAATAAGGGCCTGAGAAAATAAAGTAGCTTAATTTTGGTTATTTGTTGTAAACATATACATAGAACTTAATCTGAATGTGATAACAGCAGCTTGTTTAAATATTGTATTATTCATGAGTTATATGTGAGGACACATGAATACAGCATTTCTCTTGATATACAGGGTGAGTTGGGACCTTTGCAACTACTTCAGAGAAGAGGTAGATCTCACAAAAAGGGACATTTTTTTTGTTAAAAAACCTGCTCTCTAATGCATCATTTAGAAGTTGTACACCCGTTTGTTTATGTTTGTGTACAGTTTGCAACATTAAACCATGTGAGCTGCCTTGTCTTGCCATGTACCTCTAGGTGTAGTTGATGCATGTGCAGTTGAATGAAAATTGAAAATGCACGTCTATATAATGTAGAGACTAGAATAAAAGGCCATGTGACTTAATGCCTCTAGAAATTTTTCTTTGGGGACAGGTACATTGTATCCCCAGTTGATACAAGACATGAACTGTCTGCTGCTTTTGATCAAATGTGACACAGGCCTGAAATGTTTGCCAGAGTCCTGAACACCATATATAATGGGTACTGGCAGAATAAATTTATAATTCCGTGTCATATTTGTTAAAAAACCTAACTCCTGTGTTTCCTTCTAAGGTCTATGGATCCTACATGATGTGTCAGAGAGCATAATTCATATAAAGCTTGACAGCTATCTAGCATATGAATAAATCAAAACAAATCATCTTATGACTTTTGTACATACAAGAATAAAAAGTATAATAAAGGCTAAATTGGATTTTCAGGAAAATTTATGGCATCAATAGATGCAATATTGCGTAGTTAAGCACCTGACCCATAACACAGTGCTTTCAACTGGAGGTTGAACCACTTGAGCATAGACAGCAATGTGCTGCAGCCAGTTCTTCTGACCTTCAGTGTTCCAACACTTCAGTTGAATTGCTGTCTTTGCACCATTGGGTGTTCTTAAGGTAATAAGTCATGAAACAAAGTGTTTTTGACTTTATTTCTGTGTTCACAATTATCATTATTTCCTGTAATTCCTATGTGGAGTAAAGGGCATCAATAAACTTCCACCATCGAACCCTATTCTGTGCCATGGTCTTGATTTCCAACCAGGTTTATCTTTCCAACTTTTTACCTTCCTTTTCTACACTCCATCTCCAAGTGTTTTTTAATCTACCTCTACATTTTATTCCTTGTGGATTGCACTCTTAAGGCATGTTTAGCAATATTATTGTCTTATAGTGTATGTACACTCCATCTCATCTATGACATATCTCTAACTCAGTTGGTTTCTGTTTTGTTATTTCTCCACAGTTCCTTGTTTGGAACAATTTTGGCCACCATATTCTCAAGATGGTCCTTAGGCAGACTTCTGTTAACAAATGTCTGCATGCTTTTAATAGAGTTCATGTTAGTTTTCATGTTTCACATTCATACAATAGGACTGTTTTGATAGTTGTATTGATAATCCATAGCTATATGTTGGTATGAAGCTCTCTTGATTTCCATTGGTTTCAGAATTACAGAGGTATCTTTGACTTTATTGGTTCTGTCCTTAGTGTCTTCCTCTGTTCCTGCTGCAGTGATCTTTGAGAAACAGATTTTGCAATGCAAAACATTCATAAAAATATAGCTTTTTTCATGCTGATGATTTGAGATTTTCTATTTAAGGATATTTTGTATTTTGTATTGAATTTCATGTTTTGTAAAAAAAAATTGGTAGAAAATGTAATTTATTTTCACTTTTCTTGAGCAAAAAAATTAACAATTTTCATTGTTTTTGAGCAGCTGCATAAAATTCTCATTTTGTAGAGCAGAATAAGAGCTATAATATGTTATACTTATAAATTTACAATCTAAATTTATATGTATAACAGTTAATGTAGCAAAAACCAGGAAGAGAAAACACAAATTTCAATTAAAGTTGTTTGCCAGAATCACAGTTCTCTGTGCAATCTGTGCACATTTTATATAAAGGAAGCTCAAATCTCTACTATGCCAAAATTCTTTCAGAGGAATTCAAGAGACAGTTCATCAAAAGTGATAGTCTAATTCTTTGTTGTATAATCTGTGATGTGAATATTGCAATCAATGAAACGTATCAAAGAACCAGAATAAACCATTCATCTAGTGTGACAGGCATGCAAAAAGAGCATCAAACTTCACAAATCAAGTATAAGCAAAAGTCAATATCAGATGAGAGCACCTGGAGAAAAAATTACATAAAACCAATTTATGAGAAAATGAAAGTGGTTGAAATGGAATTCATGTTTGATGAAACTTCTAATGCACTGCAAAGATATTAGTTGCATGTGCTGGTGTTTCCATTATCTGATGAAAGAGTGGAACCCCATGCTCTTTGAAATGTATCAATTCCAGAAGACAAATAAATATCTGCCCATTAATGTTGTCATTTAATGTTCATGAAACTGTGGCGGAGAGCATACAAATGAAAAAGTCAAGCTTATGGTGGCTGACCAAGCATACTACATGCTTTTGGTTTTCCAAAACTTAAGGTCATGCACTCCAAACTCAACCATGTGACATGTATTGCACATAAACTATATCTGTGCTTTGAAAGAGTCAGGGAGGAATACAATAGGGCAAATAACTTCATTTCTGCTCTGAAGAAGATTCTTATTTCGGCCCCAAATTGCCAACTGTTGTACTAAGAAGTTGCTGGGCTCCACCTACCACAATTCCCTGTCATAACCACATGGGGTATTTGGATAAGATGCACATTTTTCTTATGCAAAACTGAGAAAAAATAAAAAACTTCATATATGCTCTAGATTCAATGGATGCAAAAGCAGCCATCAAACATGTCTATCAATAGCTCAGTGACAGAAACCAGAGTTGAAATTTCTTGCAGTGCATAGTTCATAAGAAGATATGGAGGAGGAGCAGTGGAAGATGTTGACAACTGTAATACAAATTTGAATTAATTTTGAGTAACAATCTGAATGTGTAAACCTTTGCAACTTCCATTGAACTCCCTTTCTGTGTGTTTACAAAATGTGCTCCATTGGTTTCAGCAATATTGAGTAGAATTTCTCCACATATAAGGATCTCTTAAGAAGTGCTAGCGACTTACATTAGAAAACATAGAAATATTTTGCATCCAGTGTAACAAATTGATTGAAACCCAATAAATGCCATGTTTACTTCCTAAATATTGTTTTCTTTAAGTTATTTGCTAAGGTGTTGAATAAAGAATGTTAATGTAATGGTTTAAAGCAGAATAAAGGCATTTTATGAGCAGTTTTTTTTTAACCTTTTTGTGTAAAATTTCAGAGTCTTTCTATCCCCATTTCAACCACAATTTTGCACTTTAAAATTTGTTCTCTGGTTATCATATTACCCAAATAACAAAAACAATTGACATGTTTAACTTCTTTGTTGTCTGAAGTGAGCTGTGTATTATTTTTATTTTTGAACTACATTTGTTTAAACTTCTTGTCATTAATCCATAGACCTGCAAGTCGTAGGCAAAATCTAGGTCTTCCAGTTGATCTGCCATTTGTGCACCTCTTCATTGGTACATGAGACACATGTGTATTTATTTAATTATGCTCTCTTTCAGTATTTTTTTTTTTGATTGATTTATTTATGGACGCTCTTTAACATCTCAGGTCATCAGCGTCCCATTCAACTCAGGGCATGAAACGGCCGACAAATTTTGCTCAGAGGCCTTTCTTTCAGGCTTGAGGTTCTTTATCGTGCCGTAAATGTACGACACGGGACCCACGGCTTTACTTCTCTTCCGAAGGAAGCCATACTTAGGATTTTTACGCCCGAAAAAATCCATCGGTCCTGGCCGGGTTCGAACCCGCGATCTTGGGTATAGAAGGCAAGTATGGTAACCACTACACCACTAGGACCTACTCTCTTTCAGTATGAATTACAATAAATTTTCATGTATAAAAAATAAAATAAATATCTGTGCTTCATCTAATATTAAAACCATAAAACAATTTTTTTTTTATTTATGTGCATTTCCCTCTGGCCAAATATATTTTCCTAAATGATGTAGATAATCTGGAACACTAAATGTCTTCATAGCCCTCAATATCATCTTTCTTTTAATACTATAAAATGCTATTTTGAAGTCCATAAACATCCTGTAAAGTGAGAAATGTAATTTGGTAGATTGTGTAGTGCATTAATAATGGCCAATATATGAATATCCTTCCCTAAATACTGTCTCTTCCCTTCTAAGCTTACATTGAATTCTATGTTTAATTTGGTTCAGGATTACCCATGAGAATATCTTATTCAGAACTGAGAGTGGCATAATACCTCTTCAGTTGTTACAATCTTTAATATTTCCTTTCTGTGGAAGCTTGATCAGTATTTCTCTCTTTCAATATGTTGGTATTTTTTCTTCTTCCCATATCTTCCTGAAGAATGGAAGAAGATATCTTAATGTTTATGTACAGGCTTCATGGGCAATGTTATCCACACCTGAGGCTTTGCCCTTTTTGAGTTGTTGAATGGCTTTCAATGATCTCCTGTTTTGATGATGGTTCTATATCTATAACAATATTTCCTGTCTTCTATTGTCTGTTTTATATCTCCTTCTATTTCTTGGTTCAGAACTTCAAAGTTCAGAAGTTCTGAGGTTCTCCATCTTTCAAACTGTTCATTCCATGTAAATAACCATTTTCTGTCTTTACTTTGTCTTGTTAAAGCCAGTGAACTTTTTTGATAGCCTATTAGTAATGCAATAAAATGTTCTGCTGTTGCCAGTACTAGCTGCTGTTTTTCCATGTGTTGCAAGATTATTGATGAGAGTGCTCTTATCTCATTGAAAATTATTCTTCATCATTTTATTGAGTCTACTGTAATTCACTCTTGCCTGTTCCTTTTCCTCTCTCATTCTTACCAAGTTGAGTTGGTTCATAAATTCTTTCCTCTGTTCTATTAATCTCCAAGTCTCTTGGCTGATCCATTCTTTTCCAACACTGTCCTACCTAACAATTTCTTGCATATGTCATTTAAGACATTCTACAGTCCTTTCTTTTGTTGTCCAATTGCTCTTCAAACCCCTCCAGATACTTGTTTAAAACAGTTTCTCTGCTCTAATGTAAATTGCTGTTGAATCACTTTATCTGCAACTTCGGTAAAATATAATGCCATAGTCTTTTGGTACTGATGTTATATAGGTGCTATCTTCATCCTCAGAGTAGCTATCACTAAATCATTTCCCACATCTGCACCTCTTGTTCTTCACATCAAGCAATGAAGTGTACAAGTCTTGCTGGTGTTCTAGTGATCTGCAGAAACCCAAGTCACCTTGTGACAGTTCCTAAGTGAAAAATGGTGTTACCTATCAAAGATCTATGAATCTTTCTCAGTATCATCTATCTCTTTTCCCACTACCATGTTTTCCCAGATGTTTTAAGTCTTTCACTTTTTTACTTTATCTAAGGTTCAGTGCAGATCTCCAATTGTTTCTTCTCATTTTTTTTCACTCACTTCTGTTAGTGCATAACACCCATGAGGGTAACAAGGCTAATTCAGATGCAAAATGAGCTGCTGTAATCCTCTCATAGACTCCTGATAGAATGATACGAAATCCCAGCTATCAACTCTCTGGGTCAGTAACAGTCCTACTCCTCTATGTTGTTCATTCTCCTCTAAGCCTGAGAATAACAAGGTGACTCCATCTTGCATTGTTGCCTCTTCAAATCCATATCATCTCATCTCACACACTTCCAAGATGTCCATTCTTGTATGCAAAAAGCCAATGCATGACTAATAATTGGCGTGTGGTGCACAGCAAATGTTAACTGAATTATAGAGCCTATATTTTGTGAAAATACTGTAAATGTGCAGAGACACAAAGATAACATAACTATACCATTCTTCAAAAAATTATTGAACATTAAATATAGACATTAATTTTTTTTCAGAGATAGTGCTACAGTGCATACAGCTTATCTCTTATTGGTTTTAGTTGAAATTTTTAAACTAAAATCATATCATTTATCATTCACATTAATTCACAGACACATACTGTTCACTTCCAAAAGATAATGTCCTGCAAATGGCGTATTTCACTTGTGCATACACTTCAGCATTTGCATATGCAAACTACCCATAACTCTCTGTAACATATGAACAGAATTTGGTGCAACTTTTCTGCTAATACTAGCCTTAATAAATGCAGTGAGGATGATTTTATATATATATAAAAACTAAAAAAATCACATTCTGGAAGATTTGAAGATTTCATGGGCCAGTTAATATTGCTGTACTTCATCATAATGTGGTTTATAAAAAAGGTTTCTTAAAGTGACAATCAATGTTCTCAAGTGTGAGCTATGGCACCATCTTGCTGATAACATGTGCAATCATTGAATGGATAATTCTGTAGTTTATTCCTTAGAAACCTTTCAATCATGTTGTTGATTTAAATCATTAAAGCTTGCTAAATTTCAAGAACTGGTTGCTAATGTACCACTGCTGCCACAACCAATATTAACTGGCTGGAGAATTTGGCTACATGATGCATCCTATTAAGCTCAACATTTTGATATGAAAAAAAGTTCTGGAACACCTTGATCCTGAAGAAGCATCAAGCATTTACGTTTTACAGAACCTTACTAAGAGAACTGACATACGGGGTATCCACAGATTTTTCTTTTCTATCTGCAACAATAACAAAATGGAAGCAAAGTGCTGTTCTCCTCTTAAGGGTCCCTGTCCTTAGTTAAAAATGTTATTGATGCTTTGACCCCTGAAACGTGGAATATTTGAAAGCATTTTCTGAAAAACTTCAGCCAGTGCTTGCAAAAAATACTGAATATCAATCTGTTTGTAAGATAATAAGATTGTTATTTGGTAAGCAGGAGAATTAGAAGAGAACCTGGCACAAATAAAATGTGGAGTTTATCCCATGCATCTTTGACTTCTTGTGCTGTGAAGATTGAGACCTCTGAGCAAATTTTATTAACCGTTTCATTCACTGAATTGAATGAGATGCTGATGATCTGAGACATTAAAACATGTTCTTAAATAAATTAGTCATTCTCAGTGTACAAATATCTGTTTTCTGATAGACATAGAAGTTCACTATGGAAAATATAAAGATGACATTCATTTATCATTACGATTCTCAGCTTTAATATAAGCAAAAAATTGGAATGTTATTATACAACCTGTGATTAATACATATCGTGAATGAATTGCTGGCGTGCGGTATAGTTGGTACTACTGGTTGACGGTCAGGTCAGTGAAGCTCGAGGTCAATCAATCGTTCGTGAAGCCGCACGGTTGCCCAGAAGTACAGTTTATGTGTACGCGTCGTGAAAGTAACGTGTAATTCAGCTACGCTGTTAAGAGTGAAACGGAGCGACATACGAGGAAAACGGCAAGGGAATGTCACGACATGCTGCGCCACGTCTATGGAAGCATTGCTTTATCGAAACGGTGTGTGTACGAGTGGTACAAGCTCTTCTGTGACGGTCGGGAGAGTGTGAAAGACCAGCAACGGCCAAGTGGGCCTGCTACGTCGCACACCGACGAAAACATGGAGATAGTTCGCCAACTCTTGACCGAAAATGGTCGACTGACAGTTCGAATGTTGGCGGAGGCCACAACAGTGTCATCGCCACGGGTGGCCGAGGTCGTTAAGCCGTGGACTCGTGAGCGGAAGGTCTGGAGTTCGAATCCCGCCAGGACCGTCCTCCCTGACAGCAGTTTTTTCCAGGTTTTCCTCAGTCCTCATAAATGGCAAATGCCAGTGAGCTACCCTAAACTTAGACCTGGAACGTTTCCTTCCTTAAAAAAAATAAATCCTGTCCCAACAAATCATTTCATCTCATGTATCATCAGTGTCCATCGCCTCTGGTGCCTCTGTAGCAAAAAACGGGCGTTAAACACTATATATATACAGCAGTGTCATATGGGAGTGCTTATGCAATTGTAACCGAAAAGTTGGGTAAGCGTAAACCGTGCGTGCTTTTAGTGCCTAACGATTTGTGCACCCCAAGAATACCGAAAATGGATCCTGGTCTCTGCTGCATGATAATGCACATCCCCATCCGCCATAATCGTGAGGCAGTTCCTGGCACGTAAGGAGGTTGTTGTGATCCATCATCCTCCATATTCACCAGATCATGCCCCTGCCGATTATTTCTTTTTCCCTCGCTTAAAGAAACACTTAAAGGATAATGGTATTCTGACATTGCCTAAATCCAATTCAATGTGTTGAACTCAACCACATCCCACTGGCAGCCTTCACCCAAAGTATGCAAGATCTCTACACATGCCAGAAGTGTATAACCATAAAAGGTGATTATTTTGAAGGACTGTAAGCCATTGTTTTCCTGCATACATTTACCACCTTTCCTGCAAATAAATTATGAAATCAATCATTCACTACATTTATTGATCACAACATGTACTTTAGTAATATAGTGAAACTCAAGTATGATTATTAGGGATGAAGGAGGATATTTTGGTATTTCAGCCCTGCTCAAGGACTGGCCATTTGTGCCTATGCCCTATATGGGGGCACTTACGAAAGGAAGGGAAGGAGTGAGAGAGATAGAGCAGCTAGAATCCATGGGTGGTGAGGCATGATTATAGGGTCCCTAACATTATTTTCCATAGAGAATATTCTGATGCTGGCAGAGCTCCAAAGAGTTTGAATCCCTCTGAAAAGTTGCTTCCATACGAGATATTGGGGCATAAAACCTTTCCAAATTGAAAGCCACCAACACACTGCACCAACTTATCTCACCTAACACTTGGTCCTGTAACAGAACAAATGGAATGAAATTGAAATGGCAGAGCAGAAAATTCATTGAATTCATCTGTCCCAGCATTTGCCTTAGTGACCAGGGAAACCATGAAAAATCCCAAAATCATGGTGGCTGCCCCTGGAATTTGAAACTATAACCTCCAAAATGTGAGTCCCAAGCTCTGGGCTCAATCAAAAAAACTTAAGTTAGTAAATTATAATTAATCTGTCAGTCATCAAGTTGGTTGAAGATGGAGAGGATGTCTCTTCGAAACCGATCCCACCGTATTTAAAAGTAAGTGAAGCATAAGAGTGTGTTAGACCAGATTAATTATAATTTACATGTAACAAGCTTCACTGTGAGAGTTCCAACAGAATTTTTTAAAAATGTCTTATTTTCGAAAGTTCTTGAATGACTGTAGTTTAACTGTATTTTATTACAACTTATGTTTTCCACACCTTTCAATAAATTATGCATGCATAAATATGCCATCTTTTAATTTCATTTAAAAGTTAAATTATTTATGATTTTTTTTTAAGTTTTATATTGCATATTATAGTGCATATTTTCAGATTTTAAATACATATTTTAAGCTTTATGCATGCATGTAAATCCAGGCTGTTATAACTGTTGAGTTCTAAGTTAGTTTTGCATTTCTTTAGAAAACCATTTTCACAGTGCAATGAAATGAGTGCAAAAGAAAAAATAAATTAAGTTTTTAAATATACAGTTTAGTTAATTAACGAGAAATTTAATTTTGCAGAAAGTGTCATTAACAATATTAAACCCAAATCTTCAGAAATATGGCCAAAACATGAGAAGGCTCATTAAAAATTTCCAGGATAGTTGAGTAAGAAATAAATGAAAATTTATTTGCACTTTAGAAAGAGAATACTCAATAGAGAGCTGATACTTGCCACAAAAATATTTTTAGATTTGCAGGCAAGAGAGATGTTGCTTCAGTTTTAGAGGAAATTTCACAATTTACACCCAAATAAGCCATTAAACACAAGAAAGCTTACAGAACACCTAGCTTGCCTTCTCCATATACAGCAAATAAAACCTTAGCACCAACAAGGGTAATTGAGATCATTAAGACATGGGCTTATTAATGGGAGATCTGAAATTTGATTCCCACCAGAACCATCCTCCTACCAGGGAGGTATTATAATCTTAGGCCTAGAACACTTCATTCCCAAATAAAATTCCTTTCCCAAATTATAATTTTATCTGTAATATAATCTGTGTATACTGCCTGTGATGTCTCAGTAATGAAAGAAAGTGGGCATTAATACTATATAAAATAATCACTGGTAAAATATCAGTTTTACTAGTATCAGATTAGCATGTAAACCAAAGGGCAGCAATATTTTTCTATCTTATTACACTTTAGGGGAAGTTAAGGAATACTGTTATCAAGCAATCAGACATTAATGTCATTGATGTCTCAGCTGAAGTTACACTGCAGACCTCAGTAGATCATACAATCATTAATTAATTTCTACCCAAGGAATTGTCAATCATTTTATCACATTCAACAATGCTATCCTGAAAATTATATTTAAATTGGTATATGATGGAGTATTAGTCACAGCCATTATAAGCAATAGTGGTATCATGATAATCAGATATATTTGTTGAATCCTTGATCACCCTACAATCGATATCGTTGACAAATTTTTATGGAATAAAGCTATTTTGTAAAACCTAGAACATACCTCCTACCTTTTGCTGATCAGCAAAGGTAATCTTATAAAGAGGGACTAAAGTCACCATTAAGAAATAGAAAACATAAAATCTTTTGCTTTGTCAATCAAAATGCTAATTTCATCTATTTCAGTATCAATCAAACCAAGGTGGTTCCTTCCACTAGAAGAGATATGTCTTTTTACTGATCCAGAGTGTTAAGTAAGCAAGAGGAAAAAGAAGAAGATGAAAAAAAGAAATAGAGGACGGCAATTAAGAATACACACTTTAACCATTTTAATTATAACATCAGTTATAAACACAATATTAAGAGTTATTTGTGATAGGCATCTTTGTGCTTAATTGGTCCTTCTACTTTTCATTTGTATAAAAACTCTTTTATATGATTGATTTATGCAATGCCAACAGAATGACAAAACACTATGTAAAATGATATAACTTAAAACAATAATTTTTCCATCAAGATCTTGTATCTGGTCCAGTGTGCATTTGTTTGCACAGAAGGCTGAGAAGTGACTCATTTTTGCATTGCAGTGTCTAGAGAAATACAGGGTTTAATAGACTATTAAATTCAAGAATCAGTTGCCATCCAATTTTTTTTATTGAAAAGCAAAAGGTTCGTATATTGTCCATTAGATATCCTTCCTATCTTATCACCACTTTGATGAACTGTTTTTAAAATTGTGTAGTTTAAGCATAATTGCAATGAAAATTTTAGAATAAAATAATTAATGATTATCTAATAATCATAGATCTACTGAGGTCCACAGTTTAACTTCAACTGAGACATCAGTGACATTTATGTCTGATTGGATGATAACAATATTCCTTAGCTTCCCGTAAAGTGTAATAAGATGGAAAAATATTGCTGTCCTTCGGTTTAGATGCTAATCTAATACTAGTAAAACTGATATTTTACCAATGATTTTTTTTATATAGTCTTTAATGCCCATTTTAATTTTATTCTAAAATTCATTGGCACACATGAAAGCCAGCATGACACGTTGTGCTCAGTTTGGGGGATAACTATCTTTAAGAATATATAATTTTAGTGAGATCAATAACATTGTTAGTTTCTGTCACTTGTGTATGTATACATGTGCGATCCCTAGTGCAAACTCATAACGCAGTGAGTACATCCTCAACATGGAAAAAGTATCTTAGGAATGGTAAATACTAACCATCATATTAGAAATAATTTCAGGTCCTGGAGCTTGGGAGTCTAATAGTCTAATTAATTGTATTATACTGTATTTAATCATTTATGGTTTTTTTTTTTTTTTTTTTTTTCATTTGCAGGTGTGTTATCTGTATGGTGGAATTCATGATAGGTGATGCAGTGCGTTACCTACCATGTATGCATACTTACCATGTGGAATGCATTGATGACTGGTTGATGAGAAGTTTTACTTGTCCTTCTTGCATGGAGCCAGTTGATGCTGCTCTTCTTACTACATATGAGACCAACTAGCCCAAATTCTTGTTCCATGTTACATGTGGCTTTCCCCTAAAAATGAAAAGAAAAAATGGCAGGATTTATGTACAAAATCCCAAGTGGTGCATCCACCCATGAATTCTCAATTTGAGTTCTGTAATGTTGCATTAGTTTTGCTGGTAAAAGGAAAATTTTTATACACACACACACACACACACACACATATATATACACACACATACAAAATCCCAGTCAAACCAACCCTATCTGAACTCTACTTTTCAGATACATCTGTGATGATAAATAAATTTTATTGTGTTAAAACATTAATTTGTGTTGGCAGGCAGGCAGGGTATTAATGACTGAACTGAAACATAAATTGTCTGCTTTGAGTGACAAAGTATACCAGATTAACTGAATGGCAATTTATTTTCATATGATGATCTGTGAGAATGTGCTTCTACTTAAATAATGTGGTGATAATTTATGCTAGTTTTACTTAATGTAAGATGTATTGAGAAAGAAAAACATAAACAGGCATTGAAAAACATGCAACAGTGAAAAGGTGGTGATGTTGATCATTAACTTGGTGCTAACATCATACCATAATTTGTACATTATTTTAAACTTAGTATTATTGTCTGCAGGCTAGACAATTCTCACATGGAGAAATATCATCTTTATGCAGTGAGTTACTTAATTATAACTCAAAGCATTTTTCCTCCATAATGTAGCATTGTTGATAGGCAAGTTGAATGTTCTGGTAAGCATCCATATTTTCATGAGGCATAGACTATTTTAATATCATAATTGTGTGAGAGCCATGTAAACATGAAATTCAATTTCAATTTCAATTTGATGTGGTGGTGATAACTTACATCCTGATACATGTTTGACGTTCTCTTATTGAATAATCTTTTAATATTAAAATCTTAGCAAAGTAACAATTTCAGCTTTGACAATCGTTTTTATTTGAGGGATATGTTTCATTAAGTGCAATTTATTAATATTTATGTTTACTTCAGTGCATTTTTGGTTTAAAATGTTTTTAATTTCTTTAGGAATGTGCTCTAAGGGTTAGGTGTATAAATACATATATATCCATTACATATAACAATTTCTAGTCCTTTGTAAATGCTGCTCCAAAATGTGAGTTTTGAGGCAACATTTGGAGATTGAAATGTTTGTCTGAAATATATGGGTGCTGGTTTTTAAAATTCATTTTTACACTATGCCATTTCTATGTACCTGAGTTCTCTTGTCACCTATGCTGTAGCCATAAAATTGCTCAAATTCTGTAGTGGCTTTTACACTTTTTTCTCCCCCAAAAAGCAGTGATGAGCGACTAATTGTATTGTGTTGTTCTATTTACAGAATTAACACTAGTTAACTCTTTTCATTATTTTTTGTTATTTATTTTGTGTAAGTTGTCTCAATGAATGGTATATAGGAGGTACTTTGTCTGTGATTTTGTGTGAGAACGCATACCAGATATTTTCATGATGTTTATTGATCATTGTGTTCTAAATGTTAACTCTGAGCTCACAATGAATTGCTTTGCTTATTATTTTTATTGTTGTAATTATAAATAATATTTTAACATTCTTTTATGTGATTGATTCTTAAGACTCCAAAGTCAACAAGACATCAATCATAGTGTGTGGTGGCAGTTATTCTGTGGTTGTATCATTTTATATTAAATATAAATGTTTTCATTAATTTTTAAGTTCAGTAGCAAAACTCAGCCGTAAAACCCCAAAGTAATAAAACTTTGGTGGTGTTTAAAATCAGGGGTGAATCACAACATTGGATGATAATCATACTTAGTAGCAGCAAGCTCCTTGTACCACACCTAAGTTTAGACTCTGAAATTCTACACATTGAGCAAAATGCATCAAATCAGCTTAGAATGTTTCATTAATAAATGATGTACTATTGAGCATTACCTAAAGGTTGTAGGTCAGACATATTTGATATTAAAAATGTAAATTGTTGTATTGATGAAATATCATTGATATTAATGGTTTGTTATGCTCAATGAAAACAAAGAAAGTAGTAAATTTATGATCCATATTCTGATTTCATAGGCTACCTTGTTTATGATAATTTCAAGCCAAAAATCTCTGATCATACTTATGTTTATGGTGTATCCATTGGCACAGTTTATCCCCTTAGACTTCACATGTAAGGGATAGAATGTTCATATGGTTCAGTGAGGTATTACCTGTAAGTGCATATTCCTTTAAGAGGTTAGTAATGCAGCAAACCTTTCATTTTAATTTTATTCTTTACCTATGTAATGTCTATTCCAAGACATTTGTTTCCTTTTAGCAATAAAGCAATTTATGGCACGTGTAATGTTATGAAGCCAAAATTATTATGCTAATGAATGCTTATGAAGAACTTTAAGAGTGGGTAGGCATTTAACCTGGACTTTATTGAAGCTTTATGGAACATACCAAGAATCCATCACTTGGGCGTAAAGTAAAACATGCTAAAAAGAGTTCAAAGAATCTGTAAAAATATTGGTTTGATTTATTGCGTAGCCTGTAACTGATTCATTATGAGAGGGGTTTGCATTTTCATTTTCTGAGCTATATGTTTTAGGTTCAGCTATTGAAGTGGTTCAGGGATACCAGAGGGAGTTGGAAAACTGGCCAGAAATGCATTGAGATGCCAAAAGGAGTCTTGTAACACACAGGTTCTTTGATGCAAGCTCTTTGGACTTGGGCATCATGGCACCTCTGTTGTTATGCTGGGACATCCAAACCCCTCTCACAAGGCAGGTATTTGTCAAGATAGGTTGAACTCGGGGAGGGCAGTCATTCTCAATATATATGGGTAGCTGAGTAGGTGGTGAATGGCTCTGGCTTCCAACCTGGAAAACTGGGGAAATGACTTCACCAGTAGTTAGCTTAAAGTGGGATTGGATGACCCTGCTTATGTGAGAAATGTAGCTTCTTCCTCCTATGGTAGTGGGTTACTGTATATCTGGAAGATGCAAGTTCGGAAATCTGTTAGAAATAAGCAGCCTGGTTTTGATCCATTGTTTTTCTTGAATTTGAAATACTATTATCAGCTAGCTTCATTGCCTCATGTCCATGGGCCAATATAGTACATCAATCATTGCTGTCACCTACAATTATCATCTACTCTTAATGACAAATTAAAAATTCAGGAACTTATAATATGGTATGGAACTAGCAACTTAATTTCCCAAAATCCTCTCTTGAAATTTTTTGGTCTGAGAAAGTTATTGTCTCCAGTTGGCATAAACTTACAAATTTGCTCTTAAAGTAGATCATCCTTGGAAAAGGAATGTAAGCAATAAGGTGCTTATTCTAAAATGCAGCATATATGAAAGTGTATGGGAAAGTGAAGCTTTATATTATCTCTGGAATCAATACTTGAAAACATTTTATAGGAAGAAAATCAGCAGAAAGATGATTTGAAAAGAAATTTCCATTGGATACCTAGTGGGATACAGAAATTGTTTCATGCACATGGTTATATTAATTAGCAATATCTCAATTTATGAGAAATATTTCTGCTGAGATTTTGGTTCATAAAGAAGTACAGGTTCCTTAAATGTTTTTGTTTAATGGCATTCTTAGTGCTTAATATTTTTATGACCAAAACTAATACCTAACTCTTTAGTTAGTTCTAATAAATTTAATCATATGGTTAAGTGCTTGTCACTGTCAGCATTTGAAAAACAAAATATATACTTATTTATATATACATACACACATAAATCATATTAAAAAAAAAAGAGAGAATATTTTCATTGCACTCTTGAAAAGTTTGGGTACTGTTAGTATATAGGCAAATGCATCACAGAAGGATTTGACATTTCTGGGTACCATCATTAGTGGATGATGATTAGGGTACTCTTGAGGGTACTACCATTTGGTGCAGCGGACAGGCTTTCAGTAATGAGACATGGCAGAATTCTGGATGGAGAAAGACGATCAGGGAATGGGGAAGGAGTCATCATCTTTGGATAAAGGGAAAGTATTGAGCAAAAATCAAATTTGTGAGTCGAACATAGCTGATTTTTCATATAGATTTTTTTTTATTATTTATTGTCATATAGATATACAGAGGGTGCCAAAAATTATATACACACTTCAAGCAAAGAAAAAAAAACTGTATTAACATAGCAAAACTGAATTCACACAAGAAATGATAACTAATTATCTTAGACTTTTACAGTTACAACAGTTGCTCAAAATGCCCACCATTGGCATCAATACATTTCTGAATACGTTTAACTACTGATTGAGCAACATTTGCGAAAGTGTCCTCAGCAATTGCAGCACATGCCATTTCAATTTCTTCCTGAAGTACTGCCAGTGTAGCTGGTTTTCTGCGGTATACAACATCCTTAAGAGTTCCGAGTTCCATAGGTAGAAATCCAACAGAGTTAGACCAGAGAACGTGGTGGAAACTCAATCGGACCTCTTCGTCATATCCATTGCTTTGGAATATTGTCATCAAGGTACGCATGTACATCTCGGTGGTAATGTGGTGGTGCTGTTGGAAGTAAAATTCCTCATTTCCATAGAGTGTATGAATTATGGGTAATATGGATGTGCATATCATGTTCGAGTACTTTGGGCCATATACTGTTCCTTCAAAAAAGAATAGTCCAATTAGACCCCTAGATGATAACCCACACCAAAACATTAATTCCAGGTAATTAACAGCCTTTTCCAAAATAACATGTGGATTGTTTGCACATCAGTAGACACAGTTGTGTTCAACTTAAATTGTACCTCTTCAGACCAAACAACTTTCCCTATGAAGGCCTCATCCTCTTGCAACATGTTCAGAAACCACTAGCTGTACTGCATTCTCAGATCAGCGCAATCTTCTTTTAATGCATGCGAAAGTCTTGGGATGAAAACTTTCAAACTTTGCTGTTTTAATAATGCAACATATGCTGGTTCTGCTAATTCCAGTCTCACATGCACATTGCTTTGTAGATTTCTGCTGTGAGTACTCAAAACATTCCAAATTCATAGGCTAGGATGCGGGGCTTGTTGCTGTGCTAGGACTCCCAGATCTGCCCTGTGAACATCGCATGCAGTACCAGAGTCTCAAATTTGTCTAGAATGCATGCAGTTGCTACTTGCATTGGCAGTTGATTCTGTACTCACCTCTTCATTGCCTTTGAACTTCAACATTCTGGGTTTTCCAGTACCACTTCAAAATTGCTTTGTGCTATTCAAATGATAATCTTGGCTCTGTTTTATTGTAGCAATGCTAGCATAACATAATGTAAGCCACATCTGTTTACAGAACATCATACTATACATTACTATTGTTTTTCAGTCCAACTTTGAAATATATTAAATAGATATCTACTGTGAAAGTATGTATATATTTTTTTGGCACCCTTGGTATGTTTTTAAGCATATCTTATATATTTTTAAAAATATTCTTGTACATCGTGAGTTCATGTGGCTAATAGTATTTTTTATAATTGTTATTTTTTTAAATAGTCCTTATATCAGATTTTAATTCTTTTACAAGTTGGGTAGGTATAACTAAACAGAACTTAGATTTCTGAACAATGAGCACTGGATGCAGTTTGGGCACTATAGGGTTTTTCATATGTTAGTATTCCCTTGAAAAGAACCATTGAGTGTAAGGTTTTAATTATCTGAATTAAGAATTACCAGTAATATATGCTTCAGAATTAATAATTATTTGGTTATCTGGAGAGACATAATAGTAAGTGCCAAAATAGTAACAGAAGAATTGATGACCTGAACTATATTTGACTTTTTCACATTTTTGTTTTATACACCATACATTTAGGAACTTCTATAGAACTGTAATGATCATTTTGTTACGAACTCTAAAGAAAAATATAAAGGGAGAGATTGTCTTATGTTTTATAGGGTATACAATTTATTGTTGATATATTTTTTTCGGGAAAAATACTCAAGATAGATTTGAAACAAAAATTAATTCTTTATGCTTGGTAGCTATCAGAAAGCTTTTGGTTTTCATCACACAAATAATGTGCATTATTTGTGTTGAAGGTAGTAAGAGGAGGAAATTAATACAACTTATGGAAGAAAATCCAGGAGAGGCATTTAATAGTACATTTCTGTCAATTGCTCTTTGCTGAATTCAAGATGAAGGAAATAAATATATCTCATGCCTGTATAGCTGTGAAATAATTACACAAGGAATATGAATTTCCCAAGACAATCTTCAAACATTACTTGTGCACCAAGAGTTTGCTTTCTGGAGATAAAAGCTTCCTTAAAATGGTTTCTATGAAAAAAGTTTAATGTTACACAGAACACAGAATTCTTCTTGAAACTTTCATTCACTTAACTGCTCTGGACTGTAAATGTGTTTTTGCACCTATCATTCAGCATTATTTTCACTAGTAGCAAAATCTCTTTTAAAGCTCAACAAAGTTTTATTGCTTATAAGAAAATAATGTAGTATGATTTTTAATATTCTAGCCAGTCATCTGGCTAGATATTCTTGCCAAAATGTCATTGTTCCAGTTTTCATTTTACTTGTAAATGCAATGAGAGTTTTCTTGTTCATGTAATTTTATTAAAAATAATGAATAAAACAGCATGCCATATCTGCTGTTCCAGTTAGGTAATTGGCTCATTATATAAAACTGAGTGACCTTTTTTCTTGATCCACTCACGAATATTTAAGTTATATAAACAAACATTAACAAGTATAATAACTGTTTTGTAAAATGTATGTCCTTGGGACAGTTTTGAAGTTACAGATGTCTATTTTAAGTTTAAATGTATAACTGAAGCCCAAATTTTATTAAATTGTATATAATTGCTTTATGTGCTCATAGGTGTAAGAATATAGAACATGTCAGCAATTCAGACTAAAATGTTGGAATGTGATTTAGCTATATTGAGGCACATATTTTATATGCGCATATTGGGATAAAATGCTGAAGAAGAGTTTTGAAATATTAACCAGGACATGTCATAGGTACTTAGTTTTTGTTATGTTTAATAATGCATTCCAATTGTGAACATAGAAATGCTAATGAAAGTATAATTCTATTAAACAATGTATGCTCAGTTTATTACCCATTTTCCAAGTCAAAATAGCACAGACACAGTAACCCAGTATTAGAACTTCTTGAACTGTTAGTTTGTCTTGTTACATTCATAGTGAAAGCTTTGAACATTGTTTTATTGTGCCAAGGATGCCAGTTATCTCTCTATTTTGAATGAAGCATGAACTGAGATGAATGTATGTTTTAACAATTGATTCTGTCAAATTTATAATGATGTATTAGATGTTCTATGAAATCACAGCATGAGCAGCATATACAAGGCAGTTTGTTTATAAAATAATTGGCTGGTTTCTAACAGTGAAGAATTAGATTTATTCTTTATTGTCAAACATGTTCTATAAAAAGTACAGTGCAAAAATACCCTAGTGGAAGCTTCAGATACTTCTCCTTAAACCTAATGGTAAAATACTGCAATCTGGGTGAATCAGTACTGCAGAAACATTCACCATAAATAAAATAATGAAAAAAATCAGAGTAGAAACTAGTACGTTGTCAATGGTGAACTCAAGAGTGCAGGTGAGAGAAAACATTCTCATATTGTATATATGTACTACATTTTCTCTGAAGGCTTTATCAAAATTTGGTTCAGTTTTCTTATGTGCTACATACTATACAAAGAGTAGAAGTAAATTCCAGGGGTTGATAATTCAGCCATGGCAACAAAAAAGTTTATTGAAAATGCTCCTTATTGAATAAAGGAACCACAAGAAACAGATATCTGAAACTCCTTACCTCTGGGGCTTGGTGATTCTCAGATGGCAAATACTGATAGAAACTGCTAAGTTGCTAAGTGAGCAATTAAAATATATGCAGTTAATAGTAGAAACATTTTCTCTGGAAACTGTCAAGTCTATACATTCAGTGATTTGATAGTGGGTTATTTATTTTCATTATATAGAAGCAATTATAAGCAGAATCCAGTGAACTTAAAGAAACTAGAAAACTGAAGATGCATTTCAGAAATTCAGGGAGAAGTAGGTGAAATTTCAGCTATAGGTATACATATTATGAAAAGATCTGGGTCTGCACTTGCACAAGAAGTTTCTCAGAAATTTTCTTTTATATAAAAAATAAAGACATGTGTAGTGAAAGAGGATACTTTTTCTTAGTTACTGTGGCTTTTTGAGTTAAAGTTGTAGCAAACAGCTGTGGAAAATAAAACAGGACATTTTCTCATGCTTTGAGTTTTGTTTTGGGAGGCCTATGGTTTGAGTCTCATTAGCACTGTTTCCTAGATTTTTCCAGGTTTTTCTTAATTCTCATCAAAGGCCACAATGTCTTGGAAATTCCCTAAACTTAGGCCTGGAATGCATCCTTTAAAAAAAAATCTTTTCCAGTTTATAATTTCATTTCATGTATCATCAGTGTCCACTGCCTGTGTTGTCTCTAAGAATACTAGAGAACAGAGTAGCAGTGCAGTGGCACTTGGTTGAGGTAAGATCTGCCTTTAAGGTTTTTTAGAAACTTGTGTGCCTATAAATTGCTGTAGTGAAGTCTTTTATATCAAATGTTAGTTACTGTGTGCTGCATATGGAGGGGCAGAATGTGCTTTCTTCTGAAAACATTAAGCTAGGTGAGATTTCTGTTATAATATGCCTATAAAACTAAAATATTGAAACAATTTGTTCTCTCTCTGTAAAAACTATTCTTTAAGGTAATTGAATATAGAAAGGCTCTTATTTATTATTAACATCTCAAAGTGATCCTAAAAGAGCATAATGAATAAGTTAATTATTTGGATTATTCTGCAAAGAGCATTATGTAAATAAAAACGTAAAGTAAATGACATGCCAAAGAAACATCTCAATGGATTTCATAATGTATATTGGATTCTGTCTATTGAAGTAATTAAATTTATTATTGAAGTACAAGTGGGCACAGTGATATCTGCGACAAAATTAGTTTTGAGTACCACAGTCTTCATTGTTTCTTATGTCTTGGCCAGGCACAACAGATAAATAGTCAAAACAATGAGATATGCCAATGATGTAGTAACATTGTCTTCACAAATGTCTGAAAATTCAAATAGAAGATTATATGTATAAGCTATATGGATGCCTGTGCATAATCTAAAGAATACCAACATGGAGTATTTCAGATATTTTCAGTAGGGTGTTAAGATAAAAAATAATTAGTAAATTAAAACACTGCCTTTTGCTTCAAAATATAATTTAGCATATATTAATGTGTTATGTTGACCAATAAATTACCATAAAATTCATGTTGCCATTTGCTGTGATCACCAACACCACCATCTTAGGCAATATGAAATTATAAAGATTTTTAAAGGAGCAATTTATGATCTGTAGATATGCAGCATCATGCACAACACTTGAGTGTCATAATTCAAATAGATATATACTTTTAGATTGTATTACCTGTGTTCCACAAAATTATTAGTTAGTGGGTGAGCCGAAACCTAAAACAGAATAGATAAATAGGGTTCCTAATAATAGTAGTAGTAGTAGTAGTAGTAGTAGTAGTAGTAGTAGTAGTAGTAGTAGTAGTAGTAGTAGTAGTAGTAATAACAATGACAGTTGTCCCACATAGATCTAATTGGGACTAGCACAATCCATGCATACTAAAAAAAAAATTTAAACAAATTTATTTGCTACAAAAATAGCACTGATAAGTTGTTTTCTTTATTGGAGGATATGACTGGCAGGTCTTTCTAGGTTCCAGTTGTTGATTCAGCAGATTCACTGAAAAAGAAAGCAAATTATTAACAGTAAAATTATTCATACTATTAAGCACATTAGTATTATTAATTATTGTTGAGACAGCTTTTACCCCTGTAATCTTTTAATATTTTTGTTTTATGTGCTTTGTGTCACTATGAACGTGTTAGATTTCTTTCTATTTTTCTAACTGTAAGTCAACCAATGCCTAAGTAACCATCTTCATGAAATCAAATCTGCTAATGCCATCAGAATCTTTGTACAACCCATACAGGATAAATTAGCTAACATTTGCTTTGTCCAGCATTCTGTAGAAAATATTCATTGGCCATTTACTTGAATGTTAAAGAAATGAAAAATCCACTGAGAAACTGCACCCTCTTAAAAAGCCAGTGTTGTAGACATTTCTGTTTTTGGTTGTCAAACAGAGACACATTGTTCTCTAGAATCAAAGCATTCAGCTTGGCACCTTCTGAAGCACATTTCTCATAGATCAAATTTGACTTTGAAGCCACCAGCATCTAAGACAGCATTTGAAGCCCCACAAAATATATAACTTGAATGCACAATATTTACTGATAATGACAAGGGACAGAGGAAGAGGATCTGAATATGAGCAGAATGTGCAGCTATGAAACCTTGTCAAATGAAAAGTCACAGCATACAACAATGCTATATTGCGAGTATAAAGCAATAATGGCCTTAAACAAAGCAAACATTGCATTATATTTATAACAGTTCCCAAAGTCATCTCTTGCCAGAAAACAGTGGAAGCAATTTCTCAGAGTGAGAGAGAAGTGCCAGATGTGTATAAATATCAGGCAATTTTAGAGCAAACTATATCTCCTGTTAAAATTCAAACCACCTGGAACCATTTCAGGGTGTCTGGATGTCTGATTTTCCATGCCTATAAAGTATATTTTTACAACATCTGCATCTGTGCCATAAAAGACGGCCAATTTGCCAATTTTAGCATAAACTGCACAACTGACTGCCTATTTAGTTGCATATCCTTCCCCAGTTCTTATCACTATGTTACACCAATATGATTGTCTATACATTTTGTAGGAATGGATACCTAGCTGATCATCCTCAATGCTTTACAACTCCCAAGGAGTTTGCCTTTTATCTTGCTGGAGGAAAGTTTCGTGATCACTGTGTACTTGATTTTTCATTTGTTGCTCATGTGTAAGATAAAACTTTGTTGTGAACATTTTATGAGTGTTGATGTCTATTTTGTCAAGTGCACCACATATTACTGTAGAAGGGCACTCTCTGCATCTCCTTTACATTCACTTTCCATTAATTCTGCTATGCACATGGTGAGTGAGTAGCAGCAGCAGAGTGAGAGCAGCAATTTTGTTGTTGTTGGTGCTGCTGCTTTCAAAAGATCATAATTAGACATTGCACTTGGTACTTTGAAGTCAAATATTTCCCTTGTAAGATACATAAATCTTTTACCATTCTTCTCTCTCAGGCATTTTGTAGTTGTGCTCTTCATAGCCGAACAGCTCAATGTCAAGCATGACTTTATTGGGAATTAAATTGCAGTTTGGTTTGTTTATGCTCTGTATCTGTTTCCATTGTTTCACAAAGAAAGATACAGATTTATGCTTAACCAACATTCACATTTTTCTGACATTTAGATTATCATTTAAAATTGATATTGAAATTTGTTCAGCACTGTGCAAATAATTTAACATATCATTGTAAAATATTTTATTCTTGCAGAAGGCAAGAATTTCATCAAATTCTGGTATGTAATTCTGGAACACAACATGCACATTTGACTTATATGCAGTTTGCATGCTAATGAGCTTTGAATTAATGAAGTATGCATCTAAAGTGTGCAAACATCTCTAAATATTGAGGATTTGAAGCTTTCTTGGTACTGATTATTAATGATGGTTTCAGGGATAATCAGCCTAGTGAAGATATTGTCCTGCAAGCTTTCAACCATCATAACTGTGTGGCCTTCAGGAGTTGCCTGACACAGTTCCCTGAAGAGTCACAGTAATACATTTAAGGCTAAATACTT
This sequence comes from Metallyticus violacea, assembly GCA_030762175.1. NCBI lineage: Eukaryota > Metazoa > Arthropoda > Insecta > Mantodea > Metallyticidae > Metallyticus > Metallyticus violacea. The sequence goes on along the minus strand of CM060846.1, from coordinate 169,377,244 downwards.
TAGAAGTAAGAAAATTGAGTTCCAGCATTTTAATATACATGTTAGTTTATAAATCTCATGATCCCACATATGCCAAGATAGGTTTGTGTGATCATCTGAGGAACTGAATCTTTTCAAGTTTGCTAATGAATTTCTCTGACCATATTGTAACAGCGATATAATTCAGAAATAATTTAACTTTTCATTTGAGTCATCCAATTATCTGATCACTGACAATAGCTGTGGACAGCATTGCCTGATAAGCTACCACTCACCACCTGCTGGAGCAATACAAGAGCCAGTGGTAGAAGCATTAAAGTTAGAATCTAATAAATTCTAATGCACTTTACTTACTGCTATCATAGAAGGAGATGCTGCAACTGCCTGCCTTTATTTTCCACACATATCTCGCATCTGCTAATGAAAATACCCATTTACCTTCTTAATTCTGTTTGAGAAATTAAATAGAACTCTTGAGAGATGCTATTCTTTAGTTCATCTAAAATGTGTGGATACTATTAATTTATGAATTGTATTGCAACTTGGAACTCAACCACCTAGAAATTTCCCTTCAAATAATCTTCTGATAGCATTAGCAGATTCACTATAGACATATAAATCATAAATAATTGTTCATTGTGGAATGAAATTCTTCATATAATTTGCTGACAGCATTAGCACAATCAGTATGGACATATAAATCATAAATAAATTATCATTATGGAATAAAATAATTAGGCTATTATTTACCAATTAGTATTCTTAGCAGACTTTATTCTAAGATCAGGTGTGTTTTCTTTCATCATTAAAACAATATGACCTAATAGCGTGAGGCTGAAGGCCAGTATAGCAGTTGATAAACCTCACACACCCCACCAATTCATTGCCACTTGTATAGCCCGGCTGGCCTTGCTCAATGTCAGCAAGTGTGCAGTCTCTCACCATCTCATTAACACCAGTGGTGGCCGAGATTAAGGCGAGGATTTGTGAGTGGAGATTCAGGGTTCGATTCCCACCAGGACCATCCTCCCTGACTGAGGTTTTTTCCAGGTTTTTCTCAGTCCTCATAAATGGCAAATGCTGGGGAGGTACCCTAAACTTAGACCTGTGAACAAATTCAGCCTAAATAATATGCTCAACTTTGGTGATAATAATAGAATACCTGATGAGAAGAAGCCAGGAACATATCAAATGAACTGTTCGGAATGCAACAAAGTATATTATATTGGCATAATAAAATGAAGCATTGGAATTAGACTAAAGGAACACTGGAGAAACATCAGCAGTTGCACATCACTTTTGGAAAGATAAACATGATATAGAAATAAAAGTCATTTATTGAAATTCGTAGGTAAAACCTTGGAGCTGGGAATATGGGAAAAAATTTTTATAAAAAAATATGAAGATAAGGTTATGAACTTCGAGATCCCAACAGATGATAAATTAATCCAAATATAATAAAATGTCCACGAGAGTTACACCAAGTCCATTTAACCAACAACGAATCCAGCAGTAGACTCACAGATGTGCCTGTGAAATATGTTCTGTATAATTCAATGGCAAGCAGAGCATAAGAGTATTAAATTGACTTACTAGCTAATTAAGAATAAAGTGTATGCATATTTTATTGCAAGACTAAGGTAGTGATTTAATTTAATAGTGAGTTGAACTTTAGCATGGCTGAAGATGGGAACAAAATGGTCTCGAAACCGGTTCCATACATTTATGAAAAGTAAGTGAAGCTTTAAGAGTGTGTAGTTCAACTGAATCATACAATGATATCAATTAATATGATTGGCTTCACTGTGCAAGTTCCAATTTACATTTAAGTGATTTAATTTGTTGAAATATCAAAAACTTTATAATCCATGCAACTCCACTTTTGGGCTAGTCCATGTGAAATTAAACAGCAATATTCCTTATACATTTACATTTAACCAAACTTTGTGTGAACTTATAGAGAGAGCAGAGAGCAAGCTCTGTGCAAAATATGGGTAATTTATCACTAATATTCCTATGGCTTCCTTCAAAAGGAAAGTAAAGCCTTGTGTCCCTGTGTCACATATTTATGGTACATAAAAAACCTCAAGCCTGAAAGAATAGGCCTCTAAGCAAAATTTGTCAACCATTTCATGTCCTAAATTGAATGGGATGCTGATGACCTGAGAGGTTAAAGAGCATGTAAATAAATCAAATAAATATATATATCACTAGTAGTTTCTAGGCTAGAATGGGTATTAAATCAGAGAATTTTTGAACTTTTACATAAATAACTCAGAAATGTTGTAGACTATATAAACAAAATTAATATTAAATGAAATCTGCCGATAAACTGGTAAATAGCTCTTTATTAAATATTATTTCACACAGGGGTTGTTTTTGGAATTAGTTTGTTCTATCAACTTGCAGTCACTTTAAAAATTTTGTTACTATCCATTTTGGTTCCTTACTTAAGTAAAATAAAATAATTGCTGGCATCTTTAACAGGAAGCGTGAAAATAAATCTAGAATGAAATGGGTTGCTTCAAATAACTCCTGCTCACTCACAGTTTCTCCAGTGAATGCATGATGTGTGTGCAGTGGGAGTGTGCTAAACAGTTAACTACAGTGCAAGTCCGGTCTCAACAAAAAAAGGCTGCATGCGTACAGCATGCCAACAACCTTCCATAATGTGCTAAAATATTTTTTATAAGTTTTAATTTTTGTAAATTGTTTCTAATATCAGACCATGGTTTTGAAAGCTTACAATTCTTTCATTTTTAAAGTAGAATATTTTAATCTGTATTTCAATATTTTAAAGTAAATACAGTAAATATTTGTGAATTTTATATATACCATTCCATTATACATGTGAATTATAATAATAGTATAATAAGACATTTAATCGAAATCAAAGTTTCACATTCTTCCAGCATCTATGAAGTTCATTGTACAGATTTCCTTTTTTACATGTGTATTCTCATGCTAAGCTCAGTGGCTGTGTTTCTTATGTTGCAGTTTTTGCTTTTTATAAACATCTAGAATTTGGTTGCCTAATAGGATCTTTAACTAATATTCCGCCACTAAAGCAATGAGATTTAAAGTTATGTAAAGATAAAAACTGGCTTTTCAAATGTAAGCCCTATTTTTATTGTTCTAGTTATATATTATATATCAGTATATGCTGAATTACTGTTACTATTGCAATTAATTTTGTTGTTTTACAGGACTACAAACTAGGTGTATGCCAAATAGCTTTATGTACCAATGAATACCTTAGGCAGTTGACATGGGATGTTAAAAAGGGATGGGGAAAAATAGAAAGAGAACAGGGAAACGAAAGATCCACAATCTATAAGCTCTTCACAATAAATATGTTGCTGTGCATGTGATAATAGAGCTAATGTGTTATACACAGACAGTGAATATGACAGAAAGTCGAAAAACATTGTATTAAATAATACAAAATTATAATTCAGCAACTGCAGATTACACAATGGCTTGTTACAGTTTGTTTTGTAGATATTTGGCAACAAAAACCGATTGGCATTAGTCTTCAAGGTGATGAATGAAATGAGTTAATGGAGCAAATGAGCCTGTAGTTTTGTCAATGTCTAAAGTTACCCATCATGAAAGAAAACACATTGACTTGTTCAGCTGTAGTATGTGGAAATAAAACTGATAATAAGAGATGTCCTATTATTTGTTAACATTCTTATTTATTTTGTTCAGAATGTGTCAAGTCTGTTAATACATCTGTTATCAAGGAATAATTTCTAGCATCAATTATCCCCTTGTGAACTGGTTTTGAGTTGTTGCTTTCAATTTAATTTTTCTTATATTGCTTTATATTGTTGCTTAAATGCATTAAATTTGGCACGCTCAATAGGTTTGTGATATACAGTTTGTCTGATGGAGAGCTATTTCTTTTTCTTAAGCAGATGAATGCCAATTAGCATCACTGTCTTTAGAATGTAAATTAAACTAAATTATTTCATTAGTCATTATTTTGTTTTTCTTTATTTCATTTATTTATTTATTTATAAATTAAATAATATTCTTTGCAAGTTATGATATTTTTGTTTAAAATTATTTTAGGAATGAAAATCTGAGCCCCTTGTTTTACTTGGTAATTGAAATGTTCAATACAAATGATAAATTCATGTACATCTTTGGATGTTTGTTAGGTTAAGCTTTCTCAAAGTAGAGGACATAAATCAGGTAAGTGATATATGTAAGTGTAAGTGCTTGTGGTTAGCTGGATTGTACAGTACAAATTAATTCAATATTACCAATTAAACTTTCAGTATGGCAAACTTATGACAAGTAATTACAAACAGCTCATTAAATTGTAATTAAAATGCACTTATAAACAAAACAAAAAAGTAAAGTTTTCCTTGGTTACATTGTCTGGAAAATGAATTAGTGACTAATTATTGTATAATTAAATACCTACTGTGAGAAATTCACTTTAGTTACAGCATTGGTTGGGCTGCTATCATTGTAGTTGAGGAGTCATGTGCTTGGAAGCATGTATGTAATGGCAGAAGAATCGGAGAACTATAAATTCATAAATACAAGGAGTAAAGATAATAGAAAAGTGGAGTTACAGGGACAAGGAGCAGTAAAATGAAACAAAGAAGTGAACTAATTCATTTAATTATTGCTGTCTAAAACAGCTTTTGCTGGACTAATTGAAATTGAATCAGCTATTTTGGTAAGAATTTTTACCATAATTTTTCAAATTTCTTTGCCGTTCACATTAATGTGCATTGCTACATCAATGTATCTCATGCTGAACACCTTGCAATAATATGAAAAGAAAGATAGAAAAAGATAAAGTAAGTTAAAAATGATAGTTGATATTTTTTGTTAATTTTTATGTCTATTGATTATAGAGCTTCAGGCATGTTCAATAGGACTAATAGACTAAGAGCAAATATAAATTTGTGTGAAGTTAAATATCATTTTTTTAATTTGCATTCAATTTACTATTATCTTTAGGATGCCAAACATTTCTTTGTTGATGGTCTGAGCCTATGATATTGCACAGCATTAACATGCTTTTCATAATTTTTTTTTTGAGATATTCTGAGGAATTGTTAAAGAATTCTTCTACTTCCATTCCAGAATATGTGGTATGAATAAAAATCACTCGTTTTAACCATTAGCTGAACTCTGTATATTTTACATTAATTTCCTTAGATTTCCATTTACAATTTAGGAGCTAAAGAAAGAACTATAGGGGCTATAAAAACTACAACTGGAAAATAATCAATTCTCCAAGATTATTGATGATGCAAAATCATATTGCATTGTAGTTCATGTAATGGAGGAAAGTAAATTGGTCAATGGTGACAAATTCTTTAGAAGGGTTATAGTGAAATCCATAATTTGGAATCTGACCATACTCCTGAGCACCAAAGAAAAAAAAAACTGTATCATTGATCTCCAGTTATTGTTCACCACAATTAGTTTTACTGCAATTCCAATCAGAGTTGATTTCTATTGAAACAATACAATGTTTATTTTATCAGGTTCTGCAATGAAATGCACAGTATAGAGGACTTTGCATTGTTAAGAGATAACATGTGATATTTACTCATTCAGCTAATCTTACTGCAGTATGTACACCAAGGATTAGCCTGAGATAATTACTTCACTGAAATGAAAGAAATAAGAAATGGCCGTCTCAAGAAGATGACGGCCACACAAGATTTTGGTTATGTAAATATGTACACCTGGAATAGTATCTTCCTTAAAAATGCATGAAAGCTGCTGTATGAGGGAGTATTTAAACAGTTATTGTTTTGTTAGATATTAAACAAAGAATAAGATTTACCCTATTAAGATACTAATTTAGAATGTTGAATCATTTGCAACAATTTTATGGTTTATAACAAAATGCTAGAGGTTTTTAAACATTAGTGTTAATTGTCAATAACAGATAGTAAAGTATGGCATAACTGTAGAACAATGAAGTTATTAATTGATATCATTGTATGATTCAGTTGAACTACACAAGAAGTAAAAATGAAGTTATTAATAATTCTGCAGAAAAATCTTACCCATTAGCATATTTAAAACATATAATCCTTTTGTAAAAGGGACTGGAGAAATAAATAAGTGCAAAATGGCTCTAATAAAATGTTAAATTAGCTTTAGATAATAATAAATTTAAAACAATATGTAAGTATGTATACTTATTTTTCTTCCCTGAACAATGTGCAGTTCAGATAGTTCTCTTATTTAAGTAAATTATGTAAAAACTATTTTTTTAGGAATAAGTTACAACTTCTTTATTAAAATGTCCTATTTGGATACTCATTTATATATGTTGTAACTAGGATATTTGTTTACTTACAAGGCAATGCAGTGTTCAACCATAAAGGAACTATCTCTGTTTTTCATCAGAAAATGGTTTTAAAAAGTCAAAAGTAACAGTGTTTTAAATATAAGGCTCCCATCTATTATGTCACTTCTAATTACATTCAATCTGAACTCTGCACTATAATACAAAATTATCAGGTACCTGCTTAAAGATACATAAATTGAAAATTCCTGTGATGTAACAATCATATAAATATAAACATTTCAAAAACAATTTACTATAAGTCTAGTTATAGGTGCATTACAACATTATATTATAGTCCTTAAAATGTTATGAATATATGATTGATGACCTTATTAGAAATGAGTATTTTCACATGTTTTGCTATATTGTTACTATTGCGAACATAATGACACACTAACATTTTCTATGAAAATGCTGATTTCTTATCTTCAAACAAATCTATTGCCAGGTTATTCAAATGTAAGAAAGGTAGAGGACTCTACTGCATAACAAAGGTAGTGAGTGGTGTATATATATTCCCTTCCTCTGTTATAGTGTTGTCCACGCATCCTTCAGAGAGAATAATTTATCTATTTGAATAATACCTCATGTTTCCAGGGATAGCTTTGACATTATAAGGTATTTTGTTTACATTCATCCTAAATATCATATGATGCCAGGGATGAAATTATTAGATTATGTAGTTCTAGATAGCATATACTGCATTATTAATGAACTACACTACAGTAATTTCAGAGATTATAGAGGTATTTTAGGGAAACAATTTGAGATGGTCTGTCTTCAAATTTCAAAGTTATGGCAATAAATTTCTAAAGGACTAGTATGCCACTGACTAATGAATCTTTCATTCCAAATGACACCATATCATAATGTTTGGAAATTGTGGAGCATGTCTCTTTGGCACAGTATGTATGATACTGATACTCAAGTAAAAATGGATAATAGCTGTTGAGGACTTTCAATTGCTTTTTTTTTTTAACTTTTACATTATATGTGTGAGATTAATTTATCTTAAAAATTTAAAAATGTAAGTAAATAGTCTATCCAAAACTATGAACTTTGAAACAGCCATCCATAAGGCCACATGATTGCATAACTACCTCTAGACTAAGCTACATAATGTGATAAGTCAGTTAAGCATTGTTAAGTGCCATAATGTGATATGATGAATTATAAATTTTATAGATTTTTATAGTGGTAAATCTTGAAAATTAACAATTGAAATTCCCTGCTCATGAAGCAGGTTTAAAGACATTCTAAGATAAAGTTTTATCTCATTTTGCTTTAACACTGACTTATCAGCATCTAATTTCAACTTCTTCATTGCCATGTAGCTCGACTTTTCTTTGTGGACTCTAGATTCTTATCTCCAGTTGTTGGTCTGAGACCACTCTACAATCTTTGAAGTAATTGTGTTATAGTTCATGAACACCTGGCATGAAATAATGTTACCTTTGTTGAAGGAACAAATTTTAAACTAGTTTGAGAAGATAAGCTCAATTTTCCTTTAATAAGCAACTAAAGAATAACGAGTTTATTGGTACCTCCACCCCTCCAGCCCACAAAAAGGATATGTGTTTGTGTGTGTGCATGTGTGCCTGTGTAAATTTATGAAAAGAAATTTTGTGTGTAGGACGGTTGTCAGCTATTTATAAGCATTTAAAAAAGATTTCTCCACAGCATTGCATGTATGGTATCATGCTTAAGACTTAGTATTGTGACATGCTGATTCAAATCTTCACAGGGACAAGCAGCTTTCCTCAAAAAAAAATTGATAGTGCAGAATCTAATGCTCACTAAGCATCATGGGAACTTGCAAAGCTACAGCTAATAAAAATGTTTGCTATACCATCAACAGCTGGAGAACTTGATGCATTGACCTTGCACCACTCCAACCTGGTGTGTAATCAAATGAGATCAGCAGATAATATGTTGTCTTCTACCTTAACCTATTTTGTTTTATTTATTTATTATTTGGGGTTATGCACTTCATCAAACTATATCACTCTTTTGGTATATTATAGACTATATAGATTTTACAATTGCAGTTTATACAATTGTTGAGTTATATCTTATGTATGTAACTTATAAAGTTTATTGTCCTTGGATTAGAGATATTTTCCACAGATTTTTATTTCCATTTTTCAGGTATTGTCTTCATTTATTATTTATTCAGCATATGGGCAGCTGTCTGATATTCTTCTTCACATGGACATTTGCTTTGCCAATTTTGTGGAATTACTGGAGAAATTTGTCATGGTTTGTTAGGAATTAAGTCATAATGAAGTTGTGCTATAGTTGTCTGCATTGGTCATTTGTGGAGAAAGAGTTTGTTGTTTAAAGCTTTTGTGGAGGATATATATATAGTTGATTCCAAAGGTTTTTGTATTGATTAGTAATCTTTTGTTCATAGATGATTAGGAAAGTTATCATGCAATATTTCTTTATGGTTTTTGGAGTCAATTTTAGCTAAAAAGGTCTCCCTGTTTATTTTCTTGCCACCTAGTATATGACCTCTAATTCTGTAGAGCATTACAATATTTTCGCAATGTATAGTGTAGAGATCTGTTCTGTTTGAATGGCTGTTGGGTTAGATTTGCTCATTTTTATTGCTTTTAACACTCCTTGGGAATCAACATTTGAGAGCTTACATATTTCCTGATTTATCCAGTTCACAGCCATTTTATTCCTTGTAACTTAGCTTGGAAAATGGTATATTCAAGGTGGAATTTCATTGATTTTCAGTGAATTTCTAGTTGACTGTAGTGCACAACTATGTCAGTCCCATCATTCCCTTCCAACTTTGATCTCTCTGTGTATAGTGTATAATACCCTTCACCACCTATTTCTGTTAGTAGCACTTTGATTTTGATGTTTCAGAGTTTTTCTTAACTTCCTGGGATTTCTACTTTTTGTTTTAAGAAAGATGTCTTCAAGGCCTGCCCAGATAAGAGGGTCATTCTGAAAGTTTTGAGAATGGACAAGGAGCTGTAACAGGCAATTTAGGTTTACATTTAGATTGAAATTTAGATATACAAGTCTAAGCACTCTCCAACATTGTGTGGTATCAGCACTTCTGTGCATGTGTACACGGGTGATGCTGTGCCAGATTTTAGGATGAATGTCAGGCAAGAGCATTTTCATGCTCATGCTATGATTTATCATGATTTTTGTGTTATGGGAGAGAGATAGCCTTGAAAGATTACATGATGCATCTTTGCCCATTGCAATCCATTATTTATTGATGGTTTTCAGATTTTAGGAGAGAAAGAGACTCCCTCAAAGATGAAGGCCGTGCAGGATAGCCCACTACAACAACAGTGGATGGAAATGTGATGAAAGCAGGGCATATGTTGCAAGAAATCATCACTACATATCAGATTTAAAAAGGCCTGAATGTTGGATTGGCAGCAGTGAAAACAATCCTGAAGAAAAGCTTCATATTAGGAAGCTCTGCAGTCATTGAATACCCCACCAACTCACAGATGAGCAGAAAAAAAAGGACATGTGAATTGTTGACAGAAAATGTTGGAAAAATATGATGGAGGAAGATCAAAATAAAAACTTAAGATTATAACAGGTGATATAAGCTGGATATACCAGTATGATCCAGAAACTAAGCAACAGTCATCAGTCTGGGTATTCCCAGGAGAGGATCCACAAGAAAATTGGGTGAGTGAGAACTGGTGGCCACAATGTGAATTTTCCACTTGAGGGACAAAAAAATTGTCACTGCCAGATGATACACCCAAAATGCCTGCCCTAAATCTTTGATGTACTGCATCCTTAGCATGGAATCCTGTTGCACTATGACAATGCCTTTGCCCACACTGCACTGGAAAAAACTCAATTTTTGCAGAAGTCAGGAGTCAAATGTTTGTTCAATCCTTGCTACAGTTTGGGTCTGGCTCCCTGTGACTTTATTCCCCAAAATAAAAAAAAAAAAATAATTTAATTCATTTGAAGCTGCAATGTCTATATGAAAAAAATATTTGGACCCTATCCAAAGAAGCACGACATTTAGCATTTACAAATGGTTTGAATGGGTAAGATTTTGCATAAAAAATGTAATGGAGAATACTTTGAAAAGATGCAATGTTCAAAATGTATTTTTAAAAATTTTATTGCTTTCATTCTCAAAATTTAAACCCTTGTATCACTCTATAGTCTAATATCTAGTTCTAATGTCGGTCTTGGTGGTGTAGTAGTAACCATACTTGTCCTAAACCCAAGATTGCAGGTTCAATCTTGGCCAGAATTGATGGATTTTTTTCAGGTGTAAAAATCCTAAGTATGGCTTTCTTCCGAAGGAAAGTAAAGCTGTGGGTCTCCCATGTCAAAGGTTTACAGCATGTAAAAGAACCTCAGGTCTGAAAGAGGAGGCCTCTGAGCAAAATTTATTAGCTGTTTCACTCCCTTAATTGAATGGGATGCTGATGACTTGAGGCATTAAAGAGCATCCATAAATAAACCAAATCAACAAAAATGTAGTTCTAAAGGGAGAATGTTTGCAATGATGAATAACACTTCACAGGAAATGAACTTGTAGTATGATTTTATGGTCAGGAATAGGATTAATCTTTATAGTTTGTTATGTCTGTCCATTGGTAAAAATGACGAGTGAAGTGGTGTCTTAATTTTATTTTTTTGAGGTGGGGAGGTAAAGGTTTGTTTTATGCCAGCTGCTAAGGTCTTCAAAATGACAAATGGAATGAAAGAATTAATGATGGCACAAATGAGCCTTGAGCTTATTGGTGCCTAAAGTTAACTGGCATGGCCTTTTCAGTGTAAGGGAAAATTGAAAAAAAGAAAATCACTTAAGCAACTTGACACAATAAAGATTTAAGCCCATTGTCCTATGCAATTGCAACTGGTTGCAGACCAAGGACCTAGGTTACTGAGCCTTACTGATATCTACAGTGATACTGTCCTAATATTCTCATGATGACTATAAAATATTGGTTTGCAATACATTAATCCACAAAAATTAATGAGGGTCAGCTTTTGCAGGAAAAATGTTGTGGATGTATAGCATTAAACATAGAAATGAAAAGGTAAATTCACATGCTGTAAGCTCTTTTGAGATAATGAAAAATTAAAATAAACCAATGCCTTAAGCAGTAGAATATTCCCCTCTTTCAGCACACCTAGTATTAAAATGTAAAATGGAACTTGCACAGTGAAGCCAATCATATTATTGTATGATTTAGTTGAACTACATACTCATAATGCTTCACTTACTTGTCATAATATGTAGAACATATTGTGAAACATTAAGAGTGTGTAGTTCAACTAAATCATACAATAATATCAATTACACCTAGTATTATTTATGTTTTCCTTGCTGTCTTTGATTTTCATTAGTGACCTGTTTGGTCAGTATATTAATGCTTCTGCTCTGCCGTTTAATTTTGAGATTGATTGGTCAGTATTTCAAAACAACCATCTTGATAGTTCTCTCAGGATGTTGTTTGAGGTTAATTATTTTGATGTAAAGTTCTTATGGTTATACAAAAACTGAGTCAATTTTTTCACTCAACTGAAAGTTTGTTTTATTACTTGATTAATCTAGCACTACTTTGAAAAATTTTGATCTCCTTTGATTGTTAGCAGCTGTATACAAGAAGATAAGCATAAATCTTTGAAAAACATTAAAAAAAATATCTACTCACTTTGTTATTAAAGGGATAGAGATAATGAAGGGATACTATGGATTAATATTAACAGTGGAGGCTTTTATTTAGAGCATATTTTGTCTTGGTAAAGACAAGAAAGTGAATCATATTTGATAACAGTTATTTCCTCTAGAAATGAATAGGAAGTACATGAATGAATACATGGTATGCATGACTGTTGAAGGAAAATTTAAACAAAGAAACACATAAACATTGAATATGACCTTGGACCCAAGGGAATGGTTCAAAGCAAAAATGTATTTGGTATTTGTTTTTTCTCTCTCATGGGGAAACAAGTAGTGAATGCAATCATCACCTATCTGCAGAAATTTATTCTCTTTATGGAATGAATTCCGCCACGGGTGGCCAAGGTCGTTAAATCGCGGACTCGTGAGCGGGAGGTCTGGGTTCGAATACCGCCAGGACCGTCCTCCCTGACTGAGGTTTTTTCCAGGTTTTCCTCAGTCCTCATAAATGGCAAATGCCGGGGAGGTACCCTAAACTTAGGCCTGGAATGTTTCCTTCCTTAAAAATAAATCCTTTCCCAATATATCATTTCATGTATTATCAGTGTCCACTGCCTGTGAGGCCTCTGTAGCAAAATCGGGTGTTAAACACTACTCATTCATGGAATGAATATTCTCTTATGTTGTATTGCTCTCTCTCTCTGTCTCTCTAAACAGTACCTTATACTAAATCATGCATTTGTGGCTATTCTAGCTGGGTTTTTTTTTTCAGGCAGAAATCAACAGATTTACAGCACATACTTTTCTTTTAAGATTTATTCTTTTAACATAAGGTACAACTTCAGAGTTAGAATTGCTTAATTGTTTAACTTGAATAAGCTTTAACAAGTTTAAGGGAAAAACTCTGTTAGTACAAAATATAAGTAGCAAATGCAGCTCAGTAGCAGCTCAGAATCATGACATAATCAAAAATGTGTAAGTCAGAGTAAATTTTTTTTCCTTTCAACAAAATATATTACCTAGCAAGATAGCAGACAACTTAATAGTTGGCACATATGAGACCCCATGTCTTGCTCCCTGTATATAGTTAGGTGTTCTCTATCTGCCTCTGCCATTGGTTCTTTTTATTATTTGTATTTTTTAACATATTAGCAAAATTCCTTAATATTCTGAATTGTGATTTATTTCAAAGATTCAGTAGTGGTAATTGTGGCTTATATGTTGAATGTATACATCTTCTTTAAGTAGTATTTCTTTATGAGAGAAAAATGCAAACTTAACTCCATGGAAATATGTATTGAAATAGGCAGCTTCTTCCAGATAGTGTAACTTTATTTCTTTTTACACTTTTTTTTTTTTTATGAAAGAGTGTAACAAAGAAACAGGATGGATCAAAGTTGCCTTAAATAAAATATCATCAATGTTAAATCTCATGTAAGAAAACTTCAAGATTTTGTGCATTTAATGTGTACATATATAAGATATTTTGTAGTCAAATACAGGAACTTACTTGCTGGTTGTAGTTTGGTTGTTTTTAATGAACACAATGTGAGCAACGCAATCTTCATATGGTGGTTATGTATCTAAAATATCTAGCTCATCCTTAAAAAAATGAAATTTGTACTGTATGTTTCTTTTTGCAGAGTGAAAAGATTCCCTGTTGAGCAATAAACCTTAGTGTTGAGTGCTTGTGTTTAAATAGTTTGTTTCATAAATGTGTTTGTATAGTCTTGAAAAATATTAACTTGCTTTTAACTTTGTAATTGTATATGGTAGATGGCTGCAATACATGAAGCAGGAACAAAGTAAATGAATAATTGAATATGTGTGCCTGTTTGAGAGATTCATGAAGATATGATTTTAAAATGGCTTCCTGTTAAGCGTTGAAATTGTTATGTGTAGTCAATTGTTGCAAAAATCCTTATGCACCTCAAGATGAAAGGTGCTGGCATATAATAGTGTTTTGCACTATATAAAATATATTATTTTATATCTGTTATTTGTGAATGGTCTTTATTAGATTACAAAGTATGTAATGTTTTTTCTCATATTTTCTTATTCATTTGCATATCTTCAGAATAAACAGTTTGCTTCTCTGTCTTGTTGGTCCTGGTGGTGTAGTGGTTACCATACTGGCCTCCTACACCCAAGAACGCGGGTTCGAACCCGGCCAGGACCGATGGATTTTTTCGGGCGTAAAAATCCTAAGTATGGCTTCCTTCGGAAGGGAAGTAAAGCCGTGGGTCCCGTGTCGTACATTTACGGCACGAAAAAGAACCTCAAGCCTGAAAGAGAGGCCTCTGAGCAAAATTTGTCGGCCGTTTCACGCCCTGAGTTGAATGGGACGCTGATGACCAGAGATGTTAAAGAGCGTCCATAAATAAATCAATCAATAATAATAACTTCTCTGTCTTCTAGAAAATAATACAAGAGTTTTAAAGATAAATAATATAATAATCAGTTGTATGCATCAATATTTTCCTTATTTGTGCACAGGCTTATTAAGTGTGAGTGTTTTTGTATGTTATACAAGAGGAAGAGTATTGTTGAGAAAGTGTGAATCTAATCTGTGTATAATTAAAAACTATGTAAGAAAATGTGGTTTCAAAAAGTATTTTGGAGTGGATTTTTTCCAGAAAAAATATTTCTGTAAGAGAATGTAATGTACAAGAAATTCATGATAAAATGTACAGTTCAAAGAAAAATAATTTAGTTTCTTTCGTGGAATATGAATTTGTTTTCATTTTGTTAATTAGATTATACTTCTTTTTTATACTTAGGTACTTGGAGTTGTACTATTTGATCTTGTTTACTAATAGTTCTTTATTTTAACAAATTAATTTGCAATTAATTTATCTTCAAGCATTTTATGGCATTCAAGATGGAAGCAGGAAAATGAAATAGAGCAAGACATATTTTATTGCAAATGATGATCTCTTATTTTCTTCTACTCCCCCATTTAATCTTCTGCTCTTTTCACAAAATTTGTGAAGCAGCTTTGCAAATATTTGCAATTATGACAAATTCTTAATAGTGGTATATGATTTTTAAGGGCTAATACCAGGCTAAAGTATATTCTCATGGAAGAGTTCAATATGAAAAGGAAATTAAATTAATTTTGTTCAGGTAACCTATACAGACTTGAAACTCATGTTTAGGTGGATTTTGTAGCATAGCATAGATCATGAATCTTTCCAATAGTGCAATAAAATGGTTCCTTGGCTCTAGATCTGGGAATGGAATATTGGGCTAGATGTTTAAATAGGTTTTCAATGTTGTAATAGTAAGGCTGTTAATTTCAAGCTCAACAAACAGGGGGAAGAAAAAAAAAATAAATCACATGAGTGACTGATGAAGTTCTTATTTGTGTACATACAGGCTTTACTGACAATGAATTTAGATAAAACCAAAATCAGTGGCATATATCCAAGGGAATCGGTAATATCTGATGGTATACTCTTTTAACATTTAGTCATTTTTTTGTCTTAAAATTTCATTTATTTTGATTAACTGCATCATAGAAATAATATAATAAGCTATATATGCCGAATATATTTGTTTTCCCCTTTCTGAAATGGTATTGTATGGGCTTTAGAAATCAGTAACATAAAATCAGTAAGTCCACCATGTAAGAATTGAGATTGCAGCATAGTAAGTCCATGCAGTGTCAAGCATGGGCACCAATGGATGAACTGGCTTGCTGTGCTTGTGAGTTCATGTTACCTAACAGTATGAATTATGCAGTGCAAATGTATTTGAGAGCAATTAATTAAATTGCCTTTTGGAAGCATCCCATTTCAAAAGAAATTAGAAATTACAAGAATTGGACACTATGCACTGAATTTCTCAATCTCCCTGTTCTATACAGGGATAAAAACTGTTGTTTCATACAACATATCTCAAAAATAAGTTATGACAAACACCATGGTTGGTAGGTTGTGATTCTTAAAATAAAAAATTTTGCTGGCTAAGAGACAAGTATGTTTGGTCTAGTGGTGAATTTAGTAATCTTAATTACATAAGACTGTAAATAGACATGAAAAACAAATACCCAGGGTGTCAAAAAATATATACACACTTTCACAAAAGATATCTATTTAATATATTTCAAAGTTGGACCAAAAAACAACAGTAATGTGTAGTGTGAGGTTCTGTAAACAGATGTGACTCGCATACATTATGATAACATTGGTACATGACAGGTAAATCAACAATGAACATATAAAGCCAAGATTGTTGTAATTCAACAATGAACAAATGAAGCTAATATCATATGATATTCTGTAAACAGATGTAACTCACATTACATTATACTAGCATTGCTACAACAAAATGGAGCGAAGATTATTGTTTGAACAGCGGAAAGCAATTTTGAAGTGATATAGGAAAACTGAGAATATTGTTGGAGTTCCAAGGCAATGGAGATATTGTACAGAACAGAACCGCCAATGCGAGTAAAAATTGCATGCATTTGAGACAAATTTGAGACTCGTGATGTGTTATGCGATGTTCACAAGGGCAGATTTGGGAGACCTCATACAGCAATAGGCCCCGTGCCTATCCAAGGCACTGGATATGACGAAGAGGTCTGATTGAGTTGCCACGTTCTCCGGACCTAACTCTGTTGGTCTTCTGCCTATGGAGAACTCTTAAGGATGTTGTATACCGTAGAAAATCAGCTACACTGGCAGCACTTTGTGAATAAATTAAAATTGTATGTGCTGCAATTGCGGAGGACACTTTCTCAAACATTGCTCAATTGGTATTTCAGTGTACTCAGAAGGATATCAACGCAATGGTGGGCATTTTGAGCAACTGTTGCAACTGTTGCAACTGTAAAAGTCTAAGATGATTAGTGCTCATCATTTTCTTTTTGTGTGAATTCAGTTTTGTTATGTTAACACAGATTGTTGTTTGCTTGAAGTGTGTATACATTTTTTTGGCACTCTCTATATTTATTGTTTCTTTACATTATAAATCTTTTGAGACTCCAACAGTAGAATTATTGATCTGCAGCCCTGGAAATCTATCAACAGGTGAGTAAACATTTTTGTTTCTCTCTCTTTAACTGCTGCAGTATGCTTTTTAGCAAAGCAAGAAGTTGCTTTCCATGGGTACAATGAGCCAAAGGATTCTGTAAATATGTAAAGTTATTTAAAAGGGAGTGTAGGAATCCACACAATGAAACTATCATAATCTTGTTGAATTAAAAGTAAAACTTCTAAAATCATGCCAATATATTAAACTGTATTGATGTTTCACATTAAAATTTTGTTATTAAAAAGTAAGTTGGGACTTACAAATCTCTTCAAGTAGGAAGTGAAGTATACACCCTACTTGAAGAGATCCATTAGTTGTCAATTGGTTGACATTGTGAGCAAGTGACTCATGAAACTAGTCCCAACTTTTTAATAACAAAAGTTTTAATGTGAAACGTTAAGAGAGTTTAATATATTGACATGAATTTAGAAGTTTTATTTTTAATTCAACAAGATGTAAAGTTAATGTTGTTATTTTGAAGTATATGAGACAATATGATATCCAGGTGCAAGTGTAAACATCCACTGTTCCAAGGTACATCCCCTACGAACACAAAATTATCTGATTATAGCAATTAACATTTTTTGAATGACAGTGTAAAAGATGACACCAATTAAGCAAAATTTGTTCTACTATTCTATTTGTACAAAAGTATTTTGCATCATACTTTGGATGCGGCTAATAAATATTAATTATAGACTTGTGTTCAATATGTTGATGAATGTGGGGGGAGATTTCTGAAATTCAGTGATATGAGCTCTGATAAGACAGAATGAGTACCTTTACAACTTGTGGATCAGGATATGTCACTTTGGGCTACCTAATAAATTTGTAACTCAAAGTTAAGACAGAGCTCCTGTGATGTCAGGTGGTATTAAGAGGTCTGTTAACATTAGCAGGAAATGATCATGGGGCATTATTGGTCTTTGTTACAGCTGTGCTTTGAATTTAATTCTCCAGCTGTCTGTCAGAAATTTAAAAGAGAATGGAATTTTTTTCACTTCTTTGTCAGGAATAAGTTGCTTGTTTTCAAAGTCACCTAAATGGACAAATATACTTAACCAATTTATGAGCAAGAAATTACCAAGAGTTTCCCCTATAATGTGAAACTTTTCTTGCTAAATAAATACACTGAGAGGTAAAAGAAAATTTAATTTAGTTTTTTGAAAGCACAGTGATACTTCGACTGAATGGAATTGTGAAACAGTAATGCAGGCTAAGGGTTCCATTCTATTCTTGAACAGTTTTGAAACTGGTTTCCTCCTTGGTTTTCACATCTTTTTTTACACGCTTTTTACACATTTTCTTTGTTATTCTACAAACAGTGTCTTTGAATATAACATTGTTGCAAGAGAATGGAAAATGTTCAAAATTTAGTGAAGGATATATATCAGTCAGACTTTACTGTTTGTGATACAGTGTTTGAATCAGAAATCATGTGATCAGCTAAGTAAGCAAAGAAATGAAGATCCACAGGTTTCTCATAGAACTCTGTTTTATGAAATTGTGCCCAATCTCACCTATAGTTGCCTAAATCCTCAATTCACAGCCCTTCTCAATACTGACTGATTTCCATACAGGAAAGACAAATTTTTCAAAACAGCATTTACCTATCTGCTACCAAATTACAAGTATTTTATCTCAGAGTAACTTAAAAATAAGCTAATTGCCTAGTACTCATTTCCAGAGAAGGCATTTGTAACAAGTCCCTACATAATGTTGAAGTATATGATGAAAAAATATACATGATGTCATGCGAAAAATCCCGAAGCTCATACTAATCATCCTGGCAATGCCAGCCAGAACAGCGTCAGTAGAACATTCATTCTCAATAATGATAAGGATTAAAACCTCTGCAAGATCCATCCAAGGGCATGAAGAAAGATGGACTGGACTTGCCATGCTCTCCATAGAGAAAGAATTTTTACAAATGTTTAGGGAAGATACAAAATACAAATTCACCAAGAAAATTACAGAGGAATTTTTTTCTGAAACCAGACAAGTGTTATTGTGTTATTTACGTTTAGATAATGAGCCATCCTGTAAATTTTAATAAGTAGTGATTTAATTTATTGGCATATTTGATTAAAACATAGTAAAAGTAACAAGAAATATTTATATTAATGGTATTCAAACTTTTAATCATAAGTACACTTTCTATAAATATATTAGATTGAATCAGATTAGATAACTTGATCAAAAGTGGAAGTAGACATAGTAAATATATTTTGGATTAGATGACTTGATCAAATACTAAATACCATGTTTACTGGTTCTGAAAATAGTACGAGAATATCCAAACTCCAAAATTACTCTGTGCTGCTGACTAAAATGGAAATGGGAGTTTGAAACCCGTTTGAATTTTTTCTTTAGTTGTTTTCATGGAAGTGATAATTATGCCATAATAAAGAGTTCATATCCTTATAGCTGATAGACTAATTATTACTCAAAAAAATAAAGTAATAATGGTACTCACTTCCTGGCAAGACATTGGTAGTTCTGCATTCTGGCAGTAGAGTCCGTAGCATAGTCCATTTTTACAACTTGCACAAGTTGGCGAACTATATTATAATGAAATGATGGTGAATCAGTAACAGAATGAAAAACAGGCAAACCCAAAAAACCATCCCAGATACTACTTTATCCACAAAAAAACCCTATGTGCAACTGCTAGAATTGAACCTGGGTTGCCTTGGTGGGAGGAAAGCAGTATAACCATTCAACCATGGTAAATATGAATAAATTGTTATGTAAGACAAAGAAACTTTTTAATAAGTGCAGTGATAATTGGCAGGAATTTTTGCAGTGAAATGAATAGTTTTGCAATTTTTTTGAGGAAATTTCACTAATTTTCTCCACTTAGATTTTTTTTGAAGGTTGTTGCACCTAATGATGAAGGTAACAGCCTTCAAAATGTCCCAGTAAGGGGAATGCAATTAGTGAAATTTTAGTGATTTCCTCATAAAAATTGCAAATTAAAGAAACCAATTTTAAAAATTATGCCAACATGACAAAGTTCCTTAATTAAGGAAGGAAATTAGTCATATTTTTTTATCTTTTTGTGAATGAATAGCTTTAATATTGAACTTAATTAAAGAATGTATAATATGAGAAACAAAGTATAAACTAAATAATTTTTGTGTTATTGTAGTTATGTAGTATCTCATTAATATCGGTTGATACACTGCTGTCTATGTAATCATATAGAGAAGTGACATGCCTATTCACATACATATCCATTTTACCTGTTCTGACAGGTCCTCTTTTACAATCATTGCTCTCACCCAGCACATTGGTATTGTCTCATTCCCCCCTTTCCCAAACTATTGTATATTCCTGCAGTTTTTACTAACTGTAACTGTGCTTCTGTAGATATCTTAATGTGCACTAAAATGGTAGCCCTTTTTTGGTATAAAGAAGTTGTTGTTGTTGTTGTTGTTCTTCTTCTTCTTCTTCTTCTTCTTCCTCTTCCTCTTCCTCTCCCTCTCCCTCTCCCTCTCCTCCTTCACAGTTCCTATAGGACAAATCAATTTTTTTTAATATAAAAGCAACTGAAAAATTTAGCATATTTCTTGTCCATTTCCTTTGAATTTTTAGGGTTATTGTGTTATATAATTATCTGTGATATTTTCCTAAGTAGAAACTTAGGAAAATGAAAATAAGATAGGACAGAGTTTTTTTCAAATATATCTTTACAAACTGTGAAGTTCCGGAATTTTGTTTAGTGATATAAAATTTATTATTAAGACCTTTTACTAATGATCTGGACTATCTGAAAAGCATATTTTAAAAGTAATAATTCAGTATTGTACTTACAAAGCTGTTGACAATGGGCTGGTAATATAACCACTCATATAACACAGCGGTTCAGCGAGCAACTGAAGATGGGAGAGATTCTCCCAAAACGCATCTTACTTTTATCAAGTAAGTGGAGTTTAGTGTAAAAAATGAATACCTAAGTTTAGGTTATAATAATTCAGTTTTACTTTCAAGAAAAGTAAATCCACACAATGCAAAATTGCATAAACTGCAGTCTGCATTTCATCTCAAAAGAATTTTGTCATTGATAAGTATAATTCTGTAAGCATTTTAAAATTGGCACACAAATACAAGCATTAGCTGATATGTTTCTTGCCCATATTGCCAATAGCTGCTTTTAGGTTTTGAGCTGTGTTGAAAGAAAAAAAGATGTATATGGTTAATTCCCCTCCATGGTAAATATCCCTCCCTATGCTGTGTTAAAACGCATTAGAGTAGAAATGAGCAGGATTATCTGTTTGGGGTATTATGAAGCCATTAGAATATCTGGTTAAATTTCATAGTGTTGATAACAAGCAGAGCACAGAACATTTTAAATGAAATAGGGTCATAATGGCATTCTGAATTTTGAAGAGGTCAATTGAATTTAATATCATATGTATCACTTTAATATTAGCACATGGTTTTAAGTATGTTTAGCTCTTGCTTACACATCTCCTATATATCAATTGCACTTTTGCCATTTGTCACTATTATTGAAATTAAGCTCATGGCTAATGTAAATCGCCAGTACAAAAAAAGAAAAATTGCAAATGGCATTTTTGTTGGAATAATATCAAATATACTTCCAAACATACCAGTAACTTCCAAATTCAAAATAATTAAAACAATGGACCCTGTAGATAAATCAGCAATAGAGAAAATTGAATTATGGAAAAATATAACTAAAGATACTAAAAATATTTCAACTTTAAAAACTACATTATCTAGATCAAAAGTTGAGTATGGCATTTGCAGTTCGCTTTCCAACACAAATTACTGTAATAATGAAAGAATTAAATTTTCTTCTATAAATTTACTGATTAGAGTCTTTTTACTCTGAGATATGCCACCTGCATTCCAGTGCATTGTCTTCACAATAAGGTCTAGGAACTTGCTGAAAATGCAATATATTTAATCTAGATTTAGGTAGCTTTAATAAAAGCTGTTTGATTAGGTTTTAGCTATTGATATTTTATGATCAGTCCAGGGGACACCACTTGAAGCAGAACTGATTTTTCCTCTTATCCCCAGATGCATGTTGACTCAATTAGATTTAGTCAACATGTAGCATGCAGGTGAATGCTCGCAAAAAATATTCTAAGTGGAAAATCTAGTAAATGAAGCAAGTAAGAGTGTTGAAGTTGACAACTTAGTAAATTTAGTGATCATATTATAGTTTAGTTCATAAATAAATTAATAAAAAAATTCTTAACCAATTGATTTATGTTAACATTAACATATTAAATTGAGCCTAATTCATATTAATTGCAATATTTTAGGTTAATACCAATTATGGGTAAGACCAGTGGCAGTTTGTGAGATTTTCAGTTAAGGACTCACACAAATATTTTCTACTATGCTCCATCTCTGATACATCTTAAATGTTCATTAGATAAAATATAGCTGGCAGGTTTATCTAATTTAGATGTTTTGTGTGTAAAGTCCATCCTTCTCTCTTTCAAAGCAGCTGGTTGTCTAGTGGTAACCATACTTCATAGTTGTTGGCTCAAACCCATCAGGTCAATGGATATTTTAAGCCATAGAAATTGGAAGTATAGCTTCATTCAGAAAGCACAGCCTTTGTTCCAATGTTGTAGATGTACATCACATTAAAGGACCTCAAGCCTGACAAGGAAGAGGCCTTTAAGCAAAATTTGTCAGCCATTGCATGCCCTGAATTGAATGGGATACTAACGATTAAAGATGTTATAAGAGCTCCTTAAATAAATCTAATAACAACTCAAAGCAGTAAAATTATTGACGACAGCCTTATTGAAGTTTCCCATATTGTTGATGAAGCACCTATATACATTATAGCCACACAGTTAATGTTTCCTTTGATCTGATGCTATGGAGAAAGGTTTCTGTCTTCTTGCATGTAAAACACATATTTCTGCTTTAGATGTTATTGGCATATTTGTGACCACTTTTAATACCCTAACATTTTAATTGAATATTGTTTGAAGATTAGATAAGTCAAATTATTTCTGCTAGATCTGTTTAAAAACATATGGCAAGGACATTTCACTTGTCCAAGACCCCTCTATATAGAGTGCAAATATTTTGATGTTCATTTACACTGTATGTACGTTTAATATTATTGGTATGGCTAGAAATGGTTAATATCAACACATCCATAACTTTTCCTATACAGTGTATATGATGAAATAATTGCTAATATGCTATAGCTCAGGTAGAACATGGTTGCATATAGAAATTTAGCTAGATACTCAACAATTTTAAATTGCAAATAACATAAACCGAAGCAATGAACTTGCAGGAATGCAACAATATAGAAAATTCATTTAAGAATTTTTGAAAAATAAGACATTTTCAAAAAAATTCTGTTGAAACTCGCACAGTGAAGCTTGTTAAATGTAAATTATATCTAATCTATTGTCTAACACACTCTTATGCTTCACTTACTTTTAAATATGGTGGGACCGGTTTTGAAGAGAGATCCTCTCCATCTTCAACCAACTTGATGACTCAGTGGTTCTGATTATGGAGGTAAACTTAAACATGAAAGTCATGAAAATAAGAATTGTTTAGAAGCAGAAAAAAAAAGAAAATGTAGTGGCAGATAAAGAGCATATAACAAGAATGCTTGTGCACAAATTCCTAAGGCAAATATTACATTTTAAACCATATGGAAAGCGAGATTTAGGCAGACTCAGATTTGGTGTTTAGCTTAGAATGGGTATGATGAATCGTTAAATTTGGCATAACAAATACAAAATTCGGAAAGTATACATAAACATTTTGTTTTATAAGAAACGACCATAACTTTCACGGGGAGGTAGAATTTCCTTGTAATATAATTTCACTTAATTAAATACACGATAAACTTAACATCAGTATGTTTGTTTTGAAGCTATTTATTTCACACAGTATCTTCATATATATATATGTACAAGGGGTTCTAGAATTCAACCATACAAATTGCAAGGATTGTGGAGGGATCGTAGATAGCATTTTAAGATAGGGGACTTATGATCCCATTTGTAAACTTTCGAAGTTATGATGCCTTTTCGAAATCGAATATCAGAGCTGATACGTCAATATAACGTAAGTGTGTGAATTAGATTTTCATTCAGAATGCTCACGTCTTGCCCAAGTTGTCGGCAAAAGGTAGTGTTAACACATAGTACAAGGGAAGTTGAAAATTATAGGCTTTGCTACTTTGGTTGCATTGTTCGTTCTGCGAGGATATCCACACCATGTATAACAGTTCAGTAGTGCTACAAAGTTAACTGCGCATGCGCGAAGTTAACTGGCATATCGCAACTGAGACTTGACATTGTAAACCGACCCTCTCCTGCAGTTACAAATCGATCTGTCCTGCGGCCGAAGTTCCGAGCGGGAGCGGAGAAAGCCGAATTCCCCCCGAACGGCAGTTCTGGAAGGGTTAGCGTGAAGTTTTATTAATAATAATAATAATATATTTTTATATTACTGAAATCGTAACCAGTTGGCTTTCTTCGCTACCGTTCGGGACTGTGGCCGCGTAAAGTATAGTCATCTGAGTGGTTAATGGGCCATTTTCTGCTTTGTGTATCAAATGCAACATACTGTTTACAGTTGTTCCGATATATGGGCTAACGAATTTTCAATTTGCCGAGCTAGCTGATAAGCGTTTGATTTATGAGGGAGCAAGAGGACATGCATCTGTAGCTGTACAGGGATAGATTTCCAGACAGACATCATCTTTACCGCTCGACCTTCCAAAATGCCTCCATGGACGTTTGAGGTAAACTGGATCTTTAATGGTACACACATCCGAAGGTGTCGTACTCCAGCCTTTGAAGAAGAGGTGCTTACCAGGGTTTGGGCGAAACCTTCCACCAGCACCCGAGTAATTGCCTAGGCCACGAATACGAATAAGTCCAGCGTGCATTGTGTCCTGCACGAAGAATTCTTTTTCCCTATCATCGGCTTAAGGTGCAGGCATTGAGGCCAGCGGATTTCGGTCCCAGACTAGAGTTCTGCAGATGGACCTTGCAGCAGCAGAATATGCAGCCTGACTTCTTCTCCTCTGTTCTCTTCACCGATGAGGTTCATAAGAGATGGGCTGATTTTTAACCATAGGAACAGCCATGTATGGGAGTATGATCAGCCATATGCAGTGGTGGACGCTAGTTACCAACCCAGATTCAGCATTATCGTGTGGGCAGGCATCTTGTCCAATCAAATAATTGGGCCGTATCTACTTCCTACTCGGTTAAACGGGCACTTGTATATTCAGTTCCTCACCCATGTTTTGCCTGTGTTTCTGGATGAACATCCGACGTCAGATATGGTTGCAGCATGATGGAGCTCCTCCCCATTTCAGCGTTGAAGTACGAGAATATTTTAATGGTTTGCTTCCTGGGCAGTGGATTGGAAGAGGTGGTCCTGTAAATTGACCACCATATTCTCCGGAACCTAATCCCCTAGATTTTTTATGAGGACTTCTCAAGAGCCTCGTGTACGCATCATTTGACACTGATGAAGTTACTATCACCGGTCTTCGTTTCTTGTGATGAGATTCGTAACACTCCAAATCTTTCTGAGAGGGTGCGAGGGTCATTTCTTCGCAAATGCACTCTTTGCTGCGATGTTACAGGCCTTCACATTGAACAATATCTCTGGTAATCTCTGTTTTATTTTTGCACTTAAAACATTTTTTTTTTAATCTTCCAATTTTATTTTATTTGGTTTTCACGCAGCTGTGAAAAACTAGAATGCAGTTTACTTAATTTTTCTTAGATATTTTGGTTTCATTCAGGTACATTTTCCCTTTAATATGGTGAAAGCCATGTATTTTTCGTTTTAAGTAAACACTATGTCTACTATCATTGACTACAGTGGAGGAAACATTTTCTAAATTATGGAATATACTTGCACGTAAAATACATGTACATCACAGGTCTAGGTGATAAATACTTGGGTAAGGACTTTACCCTTGCAACTTTAGAGTTGTTATTCACAGCCATACTGTTAAAAACATAGTTATTTATTTTGTTTAATTTGTTAGAGTGAACCAGCGGTTCTGAACAACATATACAATATTTTAAAAAAACCCTACAGTATATATTATTTCATGGTCAATTTTTCATACAGAGATGAGACATTTACAATTTTAAAACAAAATTACCGTGTTACTCTTTTTAATGCGCACGGTCAAGATTAAAAGGCATAGCTGTCAGACACGTTTTAAATTACAATGCAAATTTAGTTCCAAAATTTAATATTTTGAAGGATATTAAAGCATTTTGTTCAAACGTGAGTACCTATAAAAAGAATATAATACTCATAATGATGTTTAATTATAGCCTGGAGAAATAGTATTTGAGCTAATATGGAGTGATATTACTTTACTTGAATAGCATAGTTCGGAAACGACATCTTGGTCCTAGAACGTTGATTCTCCTTGAAATGTTAGCATTAGGAAGTAGGGCAAAACAGATTCTTCAGGGACACTTCCTGATCGAGTAGCTTGTCAGCAGTATTGCTTAAGATATTTGTATTTTATGTACACGCCTGCAACTTCGCCCAAGTTGAACGATTATGTCACGTATTCAGGTTATGACAGTTGAAGAGAGTAGTGCAGACGTCTACATAACGGGGAAAAGTTGCCATGCTGTTGTAATGGTAACCGTGAACTTATAACTTCACACAGAATGTAAGTAAATGCAGTAAGTATGAAATGTGGCCTGTCTTTCAGTAATTATTAAACTAAATCAGCCAATGAGTTGGAGCAAAGTCAGAATAAAGTTATTTTGTTTTAACTTTCTTAAGCATTTTTGTTATCTGCTGAAGAACTTTGTATAATTTACAAACCACGGGGCCTGTTTTATGAAATGTACATATAATTTCTTTGATATTTCTGAATCAACAACAATCCTGGCTATCTAAAGAGCCCGGAAGTATCTTCAAATAGGATAAGGTGGGCAAAATAAACCTTTTTATTTGTTTAAATAAATAAACATACCTAAAATAAAAATGTACATTTTAAAATTTATTTTATATACGATATAAAAACTCTTTATAATATTTACACTACAAATTACTACAAAAGATGCCGACATGGATGACTGAGATCGTTAAAGAGCGGACTCATGAGCGGAAGGTTTGAGATTCGATTCTCGCCAGGGCCGTCAAACCTGGCTGAGTATATATATATACACACACACACACACACAAAGCAAAAGCTAAAGTTTAACTTTTATTTTCATATACGAAATAAATATTCCTTATAGCGTTTACCCTGCAAATTAAAAAAGAGACGTCGACACCTGTGGTCGAGGTGGGTAAGGCGCGGACTCGTGAGCGGGATGTCTGAGATTCGGTTCCCGACAGGACCGTCCAACCTTCCTGCGTTTTTTCCCCAAGTTTTTCGTAGTCCCCATAAATGATAAATGCCGCGGAAGCACCCTAAACTTAGGCCTGGAACGCTTCCTTAAAATAAAACTCTATCCCAATTTATCCTTTCATCTTATGCATCATCAGTATACAATGCCTGTGATGACTTAAAAGTAAAAACGGGCGTTAAACAGTATTGTAAAAAAAGGCATTCTGAAAAAAATGACAAAAACAAAATAAGACGCCTAATTGTTAACACCTGCAAAGTGTCATCTTTGGCATAGGTGGTGCTAATCCACAACTATGGAAGTCGAATAGATTTCTCTGTATTTCTCTCTTTAAAGAAAGTTCAAATAAATAACTATTTTCTGCACGTTAAAATATTTTCAGTCTTTAAATCAAAAATGATATATTGGTGGCTAACACCTGCAAAGTGTTATCTTTAGCACAGATGATGCCATTCATTTCTGTTTTAAGAATAAATAAATATTTGCAGAAAAATGGTTTTACTAATTTAAACTAGTTACTATGCCTTACATGACAGTTTACCATTTAGAGCATCTCTTCATACCTTTTGTGGGCAATTTTACGTCAATGGTCATTACACTGCTTTTTGAAAAGATAGAGTCATCATGAATCCCACGTTTTTTCCAGTCACATTCTTCCACCATAAGGCAAAAATGTGGTTGCACTCTTTCAAACGATCATAGCCTGTGTCATTATTGATAGCCTCATTATATTGATTGCTTAAATGCTTGATTAACGTCTAGATAATTTTCAAATATAACCGTCATACTTTTCGTTCCATTTCCCGCAGCAGAATCCTTTTTTTCAAATACTTCCTCTTTTGAAACATGTTAATAATAATAATAATAATAATAATAATAATAATAATAATAATAATAAAAATAATAGCATTAGAGTTAATATTGCTAATTTTTGTAAATATGTTTAAATAAATATCTTAGTTCCTTTGTTTAGGATTTAAATGAAGCATTACATGTGGTTGATAATACATTTTAATGAAATCCCATTTTACGTAATGTACATTGGTGTAATCATACCTAACAGGGAGTGACCGTATTCACACATTTAATGAGACATTATAGCCGGATGTAGAGCAACGATACCTCAGGCGATCACGTGACTCCCTCGAGAACACAGAAAAAATGAATTGCCAGGAGAAACTGTGAAACGGTGCCAACTATTAATATTACAATATTTAATCGTAAAAACTAAACGATATTCGAACAGAATATCGACTGGAATAGAATTAAAAACTACGCTTCCATATTCCATTGGATTGAACTGAGTGAGACAGGGAAGGATTTCATACACGGAAGCCCTTTTGTATTCTACTGAACTTCCGGGAAGAATGAATACGAAGGGCGGCAGATGTGGATGTAGGTGGGTTTCCTAACGTTCTCATATTCCTTTTCCTTTGTTGATCTGTTACGACGCCGGCTGAGTTCTCCTCCAAGGAGTTCTAGACCCTCGAAAGTGCTTATGCAACATCAGAGGTCAGGGAAGTTTTTCCAGTGAGCAATTTATACCACCGCACACTGCTAACCGCCAATCCACATCCCTGGCTTTACAACCCAGAAACAACGAACAAGGAAATGAAATGGGAAGGAATGAGGGATGGGAAAAGTGGAAAGTAAATATCCATCCCAGCATTCGCTTCAGTGGCCAGCGGAAACTACGAAAAACCCTAAGGTCAAGAGGGCCAGCCTCAAGGGACTTAAATATGGAACCTCCCGAATGAGAGTCGTAAGAGTTACCCTTTTTTAAAATACTGTTTAATGCACGTTTTTAGTGCTATGGTATCAGAGGCAGTGGATACTGATGACACATGAAGTTAAATGGTAAATTGGCAAAATATTTATTTATTTTAAGGAAGGAAGTTTTCCAGGCCTAAGTTTAGGGTATTTCCCCCGCATTTACCATTTATGAGTAATGAGCAAAATCAGGGAAAAAAAAAAAAAAAAAAAAAAACACCAGTTAAAGAGGACGATACTCATGGGAATTGAACCCCAGACGGGAGCTCATGAGTTCGTGCTTTAACGACCTCGGCCATTTGTGTAGGTCCTGGGCTACCATATTATTCTGAACGGCGTCAAGTTTCTGAACTAGGGTGAAGAATGAAGAATGAAGACAGGGTCTAGGACTTTGCTCTTCTATGTTGTAGGCTTACCCATATTTTACAGAAGGCACCCTTGAGTACCACTCTTGCATCACAGGCGGTTCATGAGATAAGATTATAAGCAGGAAAGGAAGCGTTGTTCCTCTCCTAAGTTTAGAGCACCTCCCCGGCATTTGTCGCTGATGAGGAAAGGCTGGGAAAGCCTAAATCATGGAGGACGGTCCTGGCGGGAATCGAAGTGCAGATCTCCCGTTCACTTTGTATACCCTTGAATGTAAACGCACAGTCATCTCCATTTTTAAGTTGGTTAGGTGTGGTGCAAAACCGAGAGCGGACACTAGTAAGAATCCTTCTTGCGTCAAGCCTTCTGGATAACTTTTATGCGTTTTTTTTCCCATCCATATAAATGGGGCTAACTTCGGTGCTCTGTTTCCCGTACTTGTAAAATGCATATCTCGGTATCACCAAAACCATTGTCTTAAATCCATAGGCAACCCACACAGCCCGTAAATGATTTCGGTCGTGTTCTCGTAGGTCATCTCAATGAGAACCACTGTTTCTTGAAGTAAGTGTACATTTCATTTGCTTTTGAATGTTGGCTTTTTAGTTACCTTACGGCTATACGTTTAGAAATGTTAAAAACTCAGGTTAAGATATGAAAATCGCAATTCAGACATGTAAGAGTTTTGATCCGGTCCCCTTCTAAGTCTAGTGGTTAGCGTTGCTGACTGCTGACCGGGAGACCCAGGTTCGATTCTCGGTACCTGCCTAGGAACTTTTCTAAGTTAGGGAGGTTTGGAACAGGGTCCACCCTGCCTCATGAGGACAATTGGGAAGCTGCCTGATGGAGAGGTGGCGTTGTTCGATCACGAAAGCTGCGTGATAAGCAACCTGTGGGTGCAGGAATGGTGATTACATGCCCCACTGCAATACTGCCCTGTATCAATGAAGTCGTAAGACGGAAATAGAGAAAGCAGAGGTCACCGCTGCAGGCTAAGACTCGCCTGGGGCTATAGTGCCAGAAGAGAAGATAGTTTTGATCTATTTGAATTTCTCATTTTATTAAATGTGAATACAGATAAAGCTATAATTGAAAGAATAATTGGTGTAAAATGCAAAACAAAAGCAGGCAATGAAAAAGATGAATTGTAATATTTTGTAACGCTTTTAAGCAATCTGTCATACAGGACTCTGAATAAAGGAAATTAAAAATGCTGCAAATGATCCCAAATTTCATTGACTTCTAAAATTATTTGGAAAACAAATATTCCAGGGCGAGAAAAATCTCTTTAGTAAAAATTACCAAGTAACTTGCCCCGGTGGGTAATTGTAGCTGAGCTGTCTGCTTGAAAGCAGACATTCCGGTGTTTGACACAGTTGGATCGGCGTATCATTATTGAAAAATTATACGGAAAGCATGACAGCCTCCCTAAACCTGTGGGTTCTGGCGGTCTAGCGGTAACCATACTTGCCTCGTTGACCCAAGATCGTGGGTTTGACCTCGGTCAGGATTGATGGATTTTTTCGAGCGTAAAATCGTAAGTATGACTTCCTTTGGAAGTGAAGTTAAGCGATGGGTCCCGTGTCGTAGATTTACGGCACGATAAAGAACCTCAAGCCTGGAAAAGAGGCTTCTGAGCAGAATTTATCGGCCGTTTCACGCCCTGAAATGAATGAGACGCTGATGACCTGAGATGTCAAAGAGCGTCCGTAAATAAACCAAATCAACAAAAACAATCCCCAAATCTCATTCAACACTTCCAATATCAACACTGTCTACTCCATAGCTAGGCAAGATTGCGTTGAGGCGAGAGTGCAAAAATCTAGAATGCCGACTGTTTCTGTAGTAAGGTTACGAGGAAGTTGCTGCTGCTTACAGCAACAAGAAAAAAGCATTCTGCTGGCCCGTAACTCAAACAACCTCTCAGTAGATCTGTAGTGGAGTCATGCAAGGACCAAGTCTGAGTAGCCTAAACGTAAGTATGCTGCAATGTTGTGCACCCCGCTATATGTCAGCATGGTATCAACAAAAGAACGTCGGACTCGGAGCCTAAAAATGGTATTCTGTATATGGCAAAATTGCAGTGTCTATCCCAGAAGTGTCGGATAAACATTTCAGTTTAAATCCTAGGATTCACAGCAACTATGTTGTTTATTAGTAGGTATCATCACAGAATGTAGAGAAAAACAGCAGTTGTGGTAGGAACAAAAGTTTTTGAAAAGGAATATAAATTAGTTAAAAGGAAGGGGTTAAGAAGTGAAGCATTGAATACATTTGTGCTCTTCTTGTTGGCCGTCGTGTGTTACATCTCAGAATTTCTTCAGAAAATTTTAAACATATGGTATTTGTAACCGACAAAAGAGCTAATATTAAGGAGATCCTGGAGGTATATATATGATGAGCATACGTTTTTACGGCAGAAAACTTCAGAAGTCTAAGAAATGCTAAATGCAACTTAATGCATTGTAGGACACACGAAAAAAAGTAGTCAAAGTGCTAATTTGAACAAAACACTCAAACAAGAAGTGTCTACATAATGGAAAACAATATGCGTAAAATGTGACGTAGTGCAATAACTGGTGTATTCATTACACACAATGCATCTGTAAAGTTAGACTGACGCGATAATGAGCTGACGAGAAACGTAATGGAATTTCTGGCACCCTTCAAGTGGGCAACTGACACTCTGGAGAACGATAAAGAACCAGTCATTCAACTGGCGCTACCCTGAATCAAAAGCACTGTACCGCTTCTGAAGATGACAAAGAGGAAATCGAGAGAATTAAGGAAAGAATTGTATACTTCTTGGTTCAGAAGAGTGTGTTGACTATACACCAAGTAGCAACATTTCGATACCTCAAATTACCTTAGGAACATTGGAATCATCTGAGAAGTTCAGAACATGTGCTCCGAAGAGGAATTAATGGATTCTTCAACGGCCTGTAGTTCGAAGTCAACATCACCACACTAAAAAAAACAAAAAAAAAACAAACAAACAAACAAACAAACAAACAAGCAAAACAAAAAACAAGCGAAACTGACGCTGTTCTGGAAACAACGATTTGTTAATGTGGTGGAATCATCATGAAGATTCATTTCCGTCATTAGGATAGATTGCTAAAGACATGTGTATTCCAGCTACTAGCTGTGCTAGTGAGCGAAATTATAGAAAGAAGGCCTCTTTAATAATCACAGTTACAAGATAGCTTAAACTGTTAATTTAGAATGCAAATATTGCCAAAATTTAGAAATAATTTGTTACTGAAATA
Source organism: Metallyticus violacea (assembly GCA_030762175.1). Classification (NCBI taxonomy): domain Eukaryota; kingdom Metazoa; phylum Arthropoda; class Insecta; order Mantodea; family Metallyticidae; genus Metallyticus; species Metallyticus violacea. Next base: position 169,344,472 of record CM060846.1, on the reverse strand, counting down.
TGCTTTTTATATTGACATAAAACATAAAGTTAATTAATGTTTAGTCTATTTTGTATTGTTTTACGTTAGTAATATAGAGATGATGTTAAAGGTTAATGTGCTCTTTGTAATTGTTAATGTTGAAAATGTAGTTTTCATATTATTACGACAAATTCCATTGTAAACATTTTATAAAATTATTTGTAAAAATAATTGAGAGACTATGCTGACTCTTGAGTACATAGACGTTGAAACGCGTATATGGAAAATCTTGTTTTCTTTTCGAATCTGAGATTTGAAATCGGTCACAAATGTTGATTACCAGCGAGTTCATGGTTTGTGAAACACCAAAAGTCGAACAGACTACCCAAGATCGCGGGTTCGAACCCGGCCAGGACCGATGGATTTTTTCGGGGCGTAAAAATCCTAAGTATGGCTTCCTTCGGAAGGGAAGTGAAACCCTGGGCCCCGTGTCGTACATTTACGGCACGAAAAAGAACCTCAAGCCTGAAAGAAAGGCCTCTGAGCCTTTGTCGGCCGTTTCACGCCCTGAGTTGAATGAGACGCTGATGACCTGAGCTGTTAAAGAGCGTCCATAAATAAATCATTTGAAAAAAATTTCAAACAGAACTGGGCACAGAGATTTTATACACGACTATAATCTGTACATAACAAGGTAATAAGTGTTATTTTAAATTTATATTTGTGCTAAATAAGAAAGTTAATTTAAAAATGTCTGCGGTGCTATTCAGTAACGATTATTTTAAATTATCTAGAACCAGTCAAAATTATAAAGAAAATAGGAAAATAACCAATATCATAAACATTAAAAAAACGCACAACAAATTTCCTAAATGAACACCTATTTATATGAAATAGGTATAGGACAAAGCAGCGGCAAGATGGCATAACGTTTTAAGATACGTTTTATAATCTTTTTATGAATACATCAGGAATATTGCGGCAGGAATTAAAAAGGAGGGAGACTGTTTATTCTAATTTAGATGGGAATGAAAGAATTGATTGATTGAATGATTCATTGATTAAGTGGATTAATTGACTAAGTGTTGTGAGTGTTAAGTGATGTCTGTTATAGTAAAATTTAGTTATCAAAGTTATTTGTTGAGTCTCCTCTGGATCCCACAGTCTTCTTCTCTTGTCCACGGCTATTGTTCAGGATGTAAGCGAAATTTTTGTCACACATGAAAGTGTCACAGGTAGTAGCAATCGAAACACGAGCTTATAACGTTAAAACCATTTAGTTTTGCTTCTGTTTATACTGTTCTGGCTTGGTCACTCTGAAGCCAGGAAATGTATCTGGGCTTTGCTTTAAGCACTCTGGCACTACTGGGTTCACAATCTATAGCCTGACGCGTGATTTTATTCAATCGTCCACTATTTATTATTCGACATCGACGTTCACTTTCACTGCAGACGCTTCATTCTCTGTTAAGACTCGTACGATTACCGTTACTTTCACCGACTGTCACTTGAAGCTCGCACGAATGATTTCAACACCAATTATTACTAAATACTTTGCGATTGATTATCTGAAATTTATGCCACTACTCCCGTTTGACTAAGTGTATCTAACTAACTGAATGAACCTCTGAATGACTGGGTTATGACCAACTTGCTAACTAGTAAGTAACCAACTCCTCTGCCTAAAAAACTGGCACTTTTATTAATTATCCAGTCCTTCGGTCAAGACGCTAGAAACGTTTTGCAGTTTTTGAATATCATGTGACTTCCTCCCTCTACTGATGTCTTTCTATTGGTCGTGGTTTATGCAATCTATTTCATATAAATCTTATTAGTCGTGATCTTTAAAGTCTTAATTCGCCCAACATTGGATCTACTCTTTATTCTTAATGGTTTTGTTTGCATGTTCCCGTTACATTGACCTCAATAAGCTATGCATTTTAAATTTACTTGTACCGGTACTTTTTATGATTATTACGCCCTGTCGCACGGTCTTTTTCCTCAATCTAACAATAGAAACACTTCCATGACCTTGTCTGCTAAAGAAATCGGGAGATTCTGTTGTCCCCAGCAATGCCATTTTAAAACACTTAGCGGACTAGAACACAACAAAAGGAAGACCCTTGGGATTTCTTATGCTTCAAGAGAATACAATAGGATTTGCTTACCCTGACTTGAGGCTACATTTTCTGTTTCCTATAAACCGAACTCAAGTTGTTTAATCTACATATGTATTTTAAGTAAGCAATGTGAAACAAACAATTTATTTATATAGCTGGTATCGTATGATTATCTTATATTATCCTATGATTATCTTGTTCATCAGTGGGTCGGGGATCGAGGCTAGCAAATACTGCCTCAATATGCATGTCTTACTGTTCCATGCGAATGAATGAACATTCAACAAATAACATTTCAATTAATAAATCACCAAACACTTATTAATTTTAATTATAAATAATTAAATTAAATACAAAATGTTCCAATTTGATTGCATCAGACCCTAGTTCCTGATTCGTCAGCAACTGCCTACCTGAATATTCAGGGGACGAGATTCCGATCCAACCAAAGGCACAATAAAAGTATTCTAATATCTCTACATAAATAATTATTTTTATCAATTAGCTACAAATTCTCCAAAGTAATAATTCCCTTACTTCTAAGCTATCTACTTGCCCCTATATTCGTAAAAAACCAAATTAACAAACAACAAACAAAATATCCAAGAATAAGGATCTGTCAAGTCTTCTGATTATAGGTACGGTAAAGGATCTCTTAAAAATTTTCCCTTTTCACAACTCTTTTTTACTTAAACTCCTTCCATCATAATTCTGCTCCACTTATCCCTTACTTTTCCTAAGAATTCACCAATCTTGTTTAAATTTTTCTATCTTCATATCTGGCAACATTTTAATTGCCACTATATCTTCTTGTAGTTTGTACCATTTTTCATCCCAGACACCATCCAACCTCCTTTTTACCATTTCACATTTTATTAGTTAATGGAAAGCACTATCCACTTTCCCAGATATAATACATCCTTCTTCAAAACTTTTCCTTAATCCTTTTAGAAATAATACCCCTGTACGCCTACATGCAAGACATATTCTTCCCAATTGATCACAATTATCCATATATTTCTCCAATAATATATGGATAATTCTTTAGATTTATATTAATCTAAAGAAATATTGACCTCAAATTTAGTCAAAATCCCTTTCTTCTTTATATTTTCTACCCTCTGCATCAAGATTTACTGACATTATTTTCACCCAGTAACATACATCTCCCATTGCAATTTATTTTAATAGTTTCCCCACGTTCCCATATCAACACTCTCTTTCCAGTATATATCTTTGGTACTTAAGACATTCCTTCAGTACAATGCTTTTATTTAATTTTAAACATCTATGATAGCATGTTAAGATTCAATCCACTATTATACCTTTCCTTCCTACTCTTCCTAGTTCTGCCAAATGTACCTCCCTCGGTGGACTTTTTCATAACTCCAGAACCCCTCTATATAACATTCTATGCAGCACACCAACCTTTAACCATCCCTTTGACGCTGCCCAAATTCTATTCCATACATCATATTTGACTTAACCACAGTTCTTAGCATCTAATTATTTTATATTTTTCTATACAGTGAATATTTGTTCGAAATTTAAGGTAAGCAGATTAATAATCTAAAAGCCCCCTCCTTAGAAAACTTGCTATATGTAAGTTTTTACATGATGCTAACTGCGCCAATTTATTGTTATCTTTTTCAGGGAGAATATCAGAAGGCAACATGTAGCCAGTTCGTCTATTTCTTGTTTGGAAGATCACAAATTTTTATTTTTATTATTTAATGAACATTGTATGGATGGTTGAAGTAATTTCTCCTTAGGTATGTACTTATTTCCTTTCATTTCAGTTATCTTATCTGCGTTTCAATTTATATGGTCAAAATACAGTAAATGTATAAATTGTAAGTTTTAAATTGAATAACACTAAAGCGAAGTACATAAAGCAGTGAACTTGTATTGGGAACAGACTAAATACACTAAAAGTACACTTTTTTACTCTTTATACTTGTAGTGTACACTCAAGACAGATAAAAAGTACATCTATAATACTGCTGATGTCAGCCCAATCAAATTTTATTACTCTTATGACATAGTATATATCTATGCATTTCTTCTCCTTGAGCAGGAATGTCATCTCAGCTATGTAAGGGACCGGGTAGAGAACAGGGATGCAGGGTTAGCGCGGTTACCATATTTCTGGCAATGATCCTGAATCTGCTGGACCGAGATCGACACCAGGATCCTCAACATCTTAGTGGAGAGTACTATGACTTCATCATAGTTGGAGGAGGTTCTGCAGGCTGTGTTGTAGCCAACAGGTGAGGAGGGCACGAAAAGACAGAAACGATTAATTTCAAACTATTTCACAACTTTTCACAATTGTAATTTTTGTCCTTTTCAAGTTTCGTACCCTTTTTTGTTAAACATTCATAATGTTTCGATTCTTGACGCCTCCATTATATCTAGATCAAATTTCAGTTTCTTTTATTTAGCTGTTTGTTCAATTGTCTTTTAAAATCAACAGTTTTTATGTTACTTAGGTATTTTCCCGAATTGCTTCTTTCAGATTTTTCTCCCACGTTTATACTCTTGTAATTAATGTGAAAATCAGCTCTGAGGCGTCCTCTATTTTAGATTATTGCAGTTTAATTTACAGCCCGTGTAACAATGGAGACTTTCACACCATTTTAATATCTTTACATTTTACTAATCAACGAAGCTTTTTTTTTTGTATGTTTGATAAGGGGTAAAACAGTATAATATTTTCTTCATATTATAGAATTTGTCAAATTAATTTATTGTCAATATATCGAATACACTGAAACTGATGTGCATACTGGGTCTTTCATGGTTTTGTTTCGCGTTTCAAGTCAGCTGGCGGGTCGGCAGTAAGAGCTATAACTCCCAGCGAAGCGGATGTAATATCCGCGCAACTAATTCAAATCTCCCAAAAACAACTACAATTTCAATGAAAATAAGCACATAGTTTATTACAGGAGATGTTGGAAATGTTGTCCTACTACATCTACACCTGTCTGGTATTATTTTAAAGCTGTCATTCACACGAATCGGTTCTTGCTGGAAATAACCAGACCGGCATTAAGTCAATACCAGTCAGTTATTAAGAAATGGCGCGAGTATGTCATTCCTCTATCTTTCTGAACTTATAGTATTCTCAGAATGCATATGGCCATTATTCTGTATGCACCACATACAGATTTTCTCATCCTGCAAGAGTCGGTCCTGGTGGTGTAGTGATTATCATACTTGCCTCCTAAACCCAAGATCGCGGGTTCGAACCCGGCCAGGATCGATGGATTTTTTCGGGCGTAAAAATCCTAAGTATGGCTTCCTTCGGAAGGAAAGTAAAGCCGTGGGTCCCGTGTCGTACATTTACGGCACGAAAAAGAACCTCAAGCCTGAAAGAGGCCTCTGAGCAAAATTTGTCGGCCGTTTCACGCCCTGAGTTGAATGGGACGCTGATGACCTCAGGTGTTAAAGAGCGTCCATAAATAAACCAATCAATCTTCCTGCAAGAGAGTTTCATGTATAAAATTGGATTTTATGGTATTCCAATACCTGTTGTTTGGCGTCGGAATACGATTTTGTAAATGGAAACATGCTTCGTTTGTAAATAATTTTAATGTGAATCAAATAAGGTATAATTTACGTTCAGCAGCATAAAATTGCAAAAATTTACTGCAATATCAAAATCCCTTGCCTGCAATTCGTGAACAACATTTACTTTGAATGATTTCAAGTTTAATTTGACTCAGTTTCGGAAGATGAACTGATACGTGTAAATCAGAATTTTCTAAAACAGTGCCAGAAATGTGTGGGTTTAACAGGACATTTTCAACATCTCCTGTCATTAAATGCGTGCTTATTTTAATTTTAATTGTAGTTGTAGTTGCTAGAATTTGAATTAGTTTTGAGGATATTACATCCGTTTCACCGGAAGTTACCGTTCTGTCTGCCGACCCGCCAGCCGCGTGAAATGGGCGAAAAAGAAGAAGAAGAAGAAGAAGAAGAAGAAACATTAAAGACTCATAATATGCTTTAAGCTTACAAAATAATATTTACATTTTTATAGAATTTAATTTCACATTTATGCTAAACTATTTTTTTTTCCTTTTAACGGTCATTGTAAAATTGAAGCAAAAATTGTTAGGAAATAGCGCCTAATTTAGGGACACAAGCTTAGAGTACGTTTCTAAATGGAAAGTCTTCTTTTAAACAAAAATGATGAAGGTTTCAGGAATATATATATATATATATATATATATATATATATATATATATTGGTCAATCTTGATGATTACGTGACATGCTTTATATAAGGAGAATCTTATCTCTTTCGTTTTAGCTTTTAATATGCCATAGCGAATATAATCCATTTAGACCGTGAAATAAATTATAATATTTTACTAACAATTTAAATGAAAGAAACTTCAGCAAATGTTACTTGTGCACGGCCTCTCAAAGACGAGTCTGAAGATTAGTAAGCAGATATGGGACCACCGAATAGGAAAAAGGACACGAAGCAGACCCAGAAGAAGATGGACAGACCTCTTCAAGGAACATGCAGGTCCAGATTGGTCAAGAGTAGCAAGAGGAAGAGAAAAATAGAAATCTCTCGAGAAGCAACGAGTGCAGTGAGAAATGGAATACCAAAGAACAAATCAATCAGTGTCTTAAATAGTATACGAAAAACTAGCGTGGAATAGCTCACCACGTTAGAAAAAAGCGAGCTTTTCCTACTTGTTAGGAGGCCTTTGCCCCTAAGGGATACAAGGCTATCTTTACCTTTATCTGTATTTACCCGAGTCGCAGGGGTAAAGGGAATATCATTGGGCACTGGTATGGAAACGAAGAAAGATGACAAAGTAACCGAAATAAAAGCTTTAGCTTTATAATATTTTATAACCTTTGCATTGTATGCTTTTATGACATTGGGGTATAAAGCATATATTTTTGCATAAACTTGGGAAAGGAGGCGATAGTGTTAGAAAATTTATTTTATATATTTTATTTATTTAAAATATTGTAATGTATTGTATTAAAAGAAAATTACTTTAATTTTTCTAACAACTGTTAAACGATACATGATCTACTTTTAAAAATGGATTATTTTGTTAAAGAAACTAAACATTAAATAGCATGAATATTCATTTTGTTGATAAATGAATAACATATAAGTAGAGTTAACGAGAAGATATGAAATTCAACTTTATATTTTTAAATGGATTGCTGTTTTTTTATCATTTACCTTATAATAGTGTATACAATAACTATCTTTTGAGGACTATTCAAAATATTTGAAAGTTAATTGCTAAGTTATTTCAAGGAATCGGTTAACTATTTGGTTGCTTCAGTATACTGTAAACCTGTGCATCTGCCGGTCAACCCAATACTTTTAAAAATCGAATGTAAGAAATACCCAACCTATATTTTTCATTTGTGTGCTTGTGTTCAGTCTGTAATATGTTGTAATGGAGATCAGACGACTGCTCCTGAAGTTATTCAGACGTTCACAATGCGTGATACCAAAGCAGAAAAGTTCATATGGTTTTAACCTATGGCTCGTTAGATTATTCTTATCGCGCCACAACTTCGCGATCTGTTGTTACAAACAATAAAAACATTTCAAAACATTTGAAGCGTGGGTGTTAATTAAAGACGCCAACGATGCAAGACAGCAACCGAGAAGGAAATGGAATTAACAATTTAATAACAGTAGCACACAATATATGTATCAGCACGAGACAGACTGAACATGAGAATGGGATCTTTCAAGGAAGTGTTGTGCGAATACCACATTTCTACAAATGTCATTCCATTCCATATTTCATATCATTGGCAGCTACATGGCGACGACTTTCGAAATCTGCTACAATTTTCTGAATGATATCTACGGTTGCATGCTTCTGATTAAGGTTTTGTTAAGGAATAAAATTTCATTTACAAACCATGGATAAGTTAATCTTCGCGAAGTGCACTACTGGTGAATTGCAAATCTTTGGTGGTTGACCGAAGTGGATAAAAAGGTCGTGGTTTGTAAATGTTTGATGCAGGCTTACAAATAGTTGAATCTATTTTATTGAGCGAACATCAAATGCTAATATGTTTTCACAGTTCTTAACAGAATACTGCCACACGTATTAGAAGATTTTCCACTATTCTATGTGGTAGCAACAAGAGGTATGCCCTGCCCATTCTGCATGACTTAAAATTACCCTCAAAGATATGCTTTTTCAAACGCATTATATTATTATTATTATTATTATTATTATTATTATTATTATTATTATTATATAAAACGTGTCAATCCATTTAAATAACGAGCTTGACTTTCATATCTGTTCCATATTTCTACCTATGGAAAACAAACAATATCACATTATGTCTCCTATCAAGTCAAGCAACTTTTGTATGAATAATTTCCTTTTATCGCTAAAAAGGCCGTGTTATTCAGGAGGCCTGTTATAAGTGCCTCATCCTATGTATGAGGGCCAGTCATTTAAAAACCGAACATACGTGGTTGTAGAAATGTCAGTTATCCTGGTGAGTTTTGTCCCATGAGAAGGAATATAGCACACGACAACGTAGGGGAACTTTGCTACGTCACATGACATACAGTGCATGAGCTGGAGGCAGTGTAGGTGCCGTCCATTGGTAAAACGGAAGGTTTGATTAGGTATATTTACGGACGCTCTTTAACATCTCAGGTCATCAGCGTCCCATTTAATTTGAGTGAAATGGCCCACAAATTTTGCTCAGATGCCTCTTCTTTCAGGTTTGAGGTTGTTTGTAGTGTCGTCAATCTACGTCACGGGACCCAGGGCTTAACTTTCCTTCCGAAGGAAGCCATACTTACGATTTTTACGCCCAAAAAAAAAAAAAAAAAAACATTGAACCTGGCCTAAACCCGCGATCTTAGGTTTAGGAGGCAAGCACTACACCACCAGGACCAATAAAACGGAAGGTAATGATGACGTTCATTTTCGGTCAACATAGCCCACTTCTCATGAAGTTTCTGGAGAGGAGGAACTATGAATGTCGTGCTCTATGTGTAAATGCTCACAAAGTTGCGGTGGGCGATAAAGTCAAAACTCCCAGTTCTCTGGTGGTGTCATTTTGCACTGCAAATGTTGTCTGTATTAAACTGTAGCAATTAAGGTGGAAAATTCTGGCGCATCCACCTCGCAGTTCTGACATGTCCCCGTTCCTCAAAGGCAAAGGATTCACACTGGACAAAGACATGCAGGACGCAGTTCAGCAACCCAGAGACAGAGAGAGGCATTCAGCATCTTGTATCACAATGGGATAAATGTCTCAAAATATGCTGCTACTACATCTAGCTGAATCAAGGTATTGTGCCTTTCAATTAGGTAACCCTTATATTAATACCTGAGCCGTTGCACTCAAACACTTTTTGCTATTAACAACCCTGAAATATTGCTTGATACATTATTAAAGTTTGAATGTGAGGCAAGTAAATTTCTTCCAATTTTTTAAATATTATCTAAGTTGCCCTAATTACTGTTGAAGATTTCCAAACTGCCTTTCTTAATATCCTTCGGTTCATATTCACTATAATCTTTTTTTAAAGCCTTCGAAATTCAGTTACTAATAAATAATAAATGGGTTACATTTGTTTAAACATTTAACAAACCATGCGTGGCCTATTATGTATTGCATTACAATGCATAACAATGTATTAATACATGGCCTACAGCTAACAATGTTAGTGTTTTGTTAAGAACAGCAGAAGACTGAATAAATAAAACGAAATGACTCCAAATGTAATTTATTTATAAAATATTGAATGGCTCTCCACAAATGATGATGATGAATGATACAAGTGTTAAAAGTAATTTTATATAGTTCGCAAACATCTTATCACAAAATAAAATAACACTTAATTTCACACATGACTGTTTTTATACGTTATAGTCATATCTGTTCATTAAAGTGTGAAAAGTGGATAATTAAATGTCAGTTATTACACCTTGTTAAAAAAGAGTGAGTGAAATGTAATTTAATAATATATTTGTTAATTTTTATTGCAAAAATTTCCAGAAATGGACTTAAAAAAACCGATTGATAAAAAAATGACGAAAATACAAATAAAAATTCGCATTTTCATAACGAGAATTCTTTGTTTACAATTTTAGCGTTAAACTAATGCCTACTCTAAAAGGAAAAAAAAAATGACGAAAGGAAATGATTTTATTTATATTACCAATCTTTTTGTTAAAAAACTGGTCCCTTGTTGAATGCCACTCAAAATATGAACAATTTATTCTCATTACAATCTTATATTTATTTTTGGACTATCTCAGTGGACATAACTTCCCGTTATCATATGACACTACGCGCCAGATTAAACAGTGTATAAAATACCTGGTGCAAGAACTTAGTATTTGAAGCATTCTCTTTAAGATGCTCTCGAGTGACAACCCTGATTATTGGTTCTTGTGTTCGAATAAAAGGATATCTTCGTGTGCTCTACTGCCTTCATATCGTGAATGAATATGCTGAACTACATCAAAAGGCGAGATACTTTAAAGAAAATTTCATGTACTAGGTTAGGATGCGTCTTAAAATCTTCTGTGCTTACCAGCTCATTAGTTATGGTAAAATGATCTATTCCTTACACGATCTTACAGCTCTAGCGGATGCTTTGAGGCACCACCTCATGGGCTCTTTTCTATTATGAGATTATCATTGAAAAATTCAAGCAAAATGCTGAGGGTCCTTGCTGAATTTATTTTTGAAATGAGCTGTCAGTCGCATCGTTGTCACATTCTAATACTAGTGCATGGTGCAGAGCCCGTAACTTCCCAACAATACCCTCACCACTGCAGAATCTTACTTTTTTCATTAAGCTACCACAACTTCTTGTTGCTGTTTAATGACAACATTTTTGCACAAACTATTTTTAAATTATGACTAACAAGAGCTTAAAATATCATTAGAGCATTTGCTTTCTTCTGCTTGCGAAAAATGTTATAACAGTGTTTCTTCTTCTTCTCAAGCTGAGAGCGCAGTTTACTTCGTGCAATCGCCATATTTTACTTTTTAAAATTTTACCGATTTACTAAATTATGTGAACCATTCTCATTATTTATTTTAGAAATTAATCTTAAAAAATGTAACCTAAATTATCATCTGTTGGCACAACATTACAGAAACACAGCACACAGTCAGTATTGTTAATATCGCACACCAAACATGGAACAATTTTTGGGACCGATGAACTAACAATGCATTATTTTAAAATAAAGTAAGATATTCTCGCAATGTAGGTAGCAGATAACTTCAGAACTGCGAGTGGACTTCCATGGGCGCAAACTACAGAATATTAACTCTGTTTTAATGTGCTACATATCTCTTTGTAAAACGTTGACATGGCTTCTTTAGCTTAATTAGAAGAAGACGCTTCATAACTTAATTAATTTGTTTCTGGATTATGACTTGTAATCTTTTCGGCCTTATAAGATATGTAATTCATAAACAGTTTTCAACAACTCTTTTGGTTTTTCACTAAGGAAATGTTTATTTTTTGTTGATGGTGAGTTTGTTTTCTCTTTTACTTCCGGCAATGATTCTTCAGCAACTCTCTGCGTCTTTCTTGCCTTCATTGGAAAGCCTTTCTTTACTGTCTGATGGCATGTTGTAGTGAACGTGAAATTTTAATGGGTGAAATAGTTGCAAAGATGAGGAAATATTTATTTCTTGCACTCATTGCAATGCAAGCTTTTGCAGCTTTGTATCTGCTCTTCTTTATCATGCATTTTCTTTTCATTTCTGTCTCTTTTTTCTCAAAGCCTGCATTTCCTCTATTTTGCCTTTCTAATGCATTCTTTTCAACATTATGTTTAACAGGGCGCATTTGCTTTCTTTCCTTGTCACTGGTTGGAGCCACAAATATCAGCAGAACACAATGCACGAAAAAAAAAAAAATCAGCACTGGTTTATTTTCAAACTTTCAAACAAACGTAGCATAGTAATCTTCACTATCAATAGATCATGTTTGTCAAATTGATAATCTTGTTACTTAAATGTAACATTCCAAAAGACCGAGCGAGATGGCTCAGGCGGTATTGTTTATGACTTGCATTCGGCCAGTCCACAGTTCAAATCCCTTTGAGCCGGCTATGCTGACCGTGGATTTTTCTTCGTTTCCTCTGGTCCCTTAAGCGAATGTTGGGATGTATTTTTCCTTTCCACAAAATTTTCCTTATCCCATTTCATAGTATTTCATTTCGTTGGTTCTGTTACAGAATCTAAAGTGCCAGGCGAGGTGGGCTGGTGCGGTGTTTGGTGTGACGGTGGCTTGCGCGTTGTAAGGGTTTCTACCCCGTCTTCTAGTGTGAAGGTAGTCCTTCTCAGGGGCTTCAGGGTTATATATCTAGAAAAAATGTTAGAGACCCCGTCTATTTCCATGTCTCACCGCCCCTGGACCCTGGTCCCCCTTTGTCTACCTCACCGCATCCCTTCTTCTCAGAAGTGTTCCCATTGGCGGAGTAAGCACAAACGAGGAGCAAAGCGAAGAACCGAAATGTCCTCTTACATACCTATACTCAATCCAAGAAAAAATTGGAAGGACGATCCATGTGGAAACCGGACCGTAGACCTCCCATTCATGAATCTGTGCCTTAGCGACATCGGCCACCAGTGTCGGTGAGGTGACCGTGACACAATGTTAAACTAATGCATTCTGTTGGTGTATATTATCGAATTCCGAAGGAATCAAGCTATTGCATCCGTACGTATGTGTGTGTATCTGTTAACGATCACAAGTTTTGTTTTTTCATAACAAAACTCGGTACATAGCAAACGATTCATCGAGTTCGTTAGTCAGAAAAACTGGGCCATTGTGGGTACGGATTAACCTTAAAAAAAAAAAAAAAAAAAAAAAAAAAATCGCTCTAATGGCAGCAATTTTTGCTTTATTTCAACGAAACTCGGTGACATTTTTTAAAACAAACTTATAATAGCATTTTTCGAAAACCATGGCAATCGGGCTACTTGGAGTAGGGCTATACCTGAAAAACTTATGGAGGTTAAAGCGCAATTTAAAAATCGTTCTATCGGCAGCAATTTTAAACGTTTTTAAAGGACACTCAGTATATGTCATTGAAATAAATTATGAAAAGTAGTTTTCGAAACCAGTGAAATAGGATTATTAGGAAGGGGGTTTACCTAAAACCCAAAATTTAAAAATCGCTCTAGTGGTATTAATATACGTTTTTTTTTTTTTGTTTTTTTTTTTTGTTTTTTTTTTGTTTTTTTTTTTTTTTCCCCGCAGCGAAACTCCGTATATGTTATTCAAAAGAAAAATTGTTTCTGAAAATCAGGGAGATTGCGGCGTTAGGAGAAGGCTTTACCTTCATCCCAATATCGCTCTAGCGGCATTAATATATGCTTTTTCTCGGCGAAACTCCCTTTGTCATTTAAATAGGATAGGAAAAATAGTTTCTGAAAATCAGGCAAATCGGGCATTTAGGAGCGGGGGGGGGGGGGGTGTTAAGCCCAAATTTAAAAATCGCACTAACGGCCGCAATTTTATTTTTTTATTTTGAAACTCGATATATGCCATTAAAATAAAATAAGAAAAATATTTTCTGAAAATCAGTGAAAATGGACTACTAACAGGAAGAGTATTACCCAAAATTCAAAAATCCCTCTAGTGGCATTAGTATTTGTTAAGCAAAGAAACTTCTTATATTACACTTAAATAAAATAAAAAAAAAAGAAAACATTTTCTGCAAATCAGTCAAATGGGATTATTAGCAGGGGGAGAGGGTGTTTGCCTGCCCCCAAAATTTAAAATCGCTCTAGTGGTATTAATATGCGTTTTTGGCAACGAAACCTCATATAAATAGAACATTTAAATAGAACAATAAAAATAGTTTTGGAAAATCAGGGATTTACCTGAAACCCAAAATTTAAAAATCGCTGTAGCAGCACCAATAATTGTTTTTTTTTTTCCACAACAAAATTCGACATGTAACATTTAAATCAAGTAAGAAAATTAGTTTTTGAAAAGTATCAGATTAATGGGAATGAGAATATATGTGAAATTAAGCCCAAATTAAAAAGTTGTTCTATACCGCATTTTAAAAAAATTTAAACGAAACTTGATGTATGCCATTGAAATAAAAAAAGAAAAATAGTTCGGCAAATCAGTGAAACTGGACTATTAGCAGCGGGGGTTACCCACAGTTAAAATCGCTCTAACGGCATTAATATTTGTTTCGCAACGAAACTTCGTATATACAATTGAAATAAAATAAAAAGAGAGAGAAAAAAAAACAGTTCGTGAAAATCAGTGAAATCGGAATATTAGCCGAAGGGGGGGAGTGTTTGCTTGCACTCCAAACTTTAAAAATCGCTCTAGTGGCTCTGCTTTTTCGCAACGAAACTCTTTATATATCATTTAAGTAGAACAAGAAAATTAATTAATGAAAACCAGTAGGTTACCTGAAACCCAAAATTTAAAAATCGCTCTAGCGCACAAATATTTGTTTCTTCACAAAAAAAAATCGTTATTCATTATTTGAGTAAGTAAGTAAGAAAAAATTGTATCTGTAAATTAGGGAAATTGGACTATATGGAGTAAAGGTGTACTTGAAAACCGAAATTTAAAAAATGCCCTTGTGTTCAATTTTCTCTATATTGTTTTACAATAAAACGAGACATTGATTCAGCAAATAAACTGTATTTATAACGTTGCATATTTAACAAACGTATCGTCGCGAAGATAGCAGCTGTGAAATATTAAGCTAATATGTCTTTGAGAATTATATCTGTAAGTAGTAACCTTCAGAAAACGTTTGCGTTATATGTTTTAATGCGATAATATTTAAATTAAATTTCAAAACCATTGAAAATCGACGAAACTTTCGATTGTTCTTTGCTGATTTTGTATATATACTTAGTACATCGAAATTGTTTTTAAATAGTAATATGTTTTTGTTTCATTGAAACATATGTAGATCATCTTCTTAAACACAGAATGTACCTTGAAATTCTGTTATTTTTCTCTATTTAATTGAATGGGTAAGTTCAAAAACATAGTTACATTTTAAATGTTTAAAAATACCCACACAGTATAGCTTTGTCTATCAGTGGTCACATATTTCATTGAATTAATAGTGTACTATTAGTTCTTGTGGTTTAATCTAAATTATGATACTAATAAATCTAAAAAAGTGGTTTCTCCTTTGTAATACTCATAGGCGGATTTTTTTAATTTAACGCTGTAATTGCTTTCATTATAAATAGGGAGCATTACAAGCTATAGTATGCCTGTACACTGTTCATCTCATAAAATAAATGTAAAATTTACACTAGCATAAATGAAAACTTTTGTAATTACACAAATTAAAAGCTTTATATTTTCGAAGTTATTACTAGATCTAAATTTATATTTTAATTTAAAATAGCTTTAAGAGGACATCAATCTAAGACACTATAAAAATCAACAGAGGAACACCATACCTCTTTTCTGTAGTGATGATATTCGAATGAGTGGGGGATACTTTCTCTTTGAAGAGGAGGTGGGTAGTCACAGAGGGAAGTAGTGGCCAAGTTTAATGGGAGGCATCCAGGGAGTACACAAAGTCATAGTGCATTTGAAAAATTGCTGAATCAAATTCACAAAACAGATACGGTTCTTGATAAGCAGTGTTCTGGCAAACCAATAGATGAAAGGACTTCATGCTAACCCTACAAATGAGCGCAGCACACAGACATCAAAACCAGCGCTGAAACTCCGTCTGTGCAGGTTGCAGCTTCTGCATAATCAAATTCGACCAGATTCGAATGTATGAATGGTTCCCATGCCATATTACAGAAAATTTATCTTCTTGGAGGGATCTCCAACAAGGTTAATTTTTATGTTGCTATGGAGGACAAGGCACTGTTCAAACACGAATTCCAATTGGTTCATCGACAGCATCAATGTGGTTTATGCGTTGTTCATATTGTTGGTCCATTCTTCTTTGAATCATGAGTCAAAAATACTGCTGTATGTTGCTGGATGAAAATATGTGTTTTTTTATAGTTGTTTCAACTGCGAAGTTTTTTCCACTCCACGAATGGAATAGATAAAATGATGGCGCAAATGAATCCGAAGCCCTTAGCGTCTGATGTTGCTCGGCTTTTACCTTTCCAGATTAAGGAATAACTGCAGAAGTGCCCTTACTCAGGCAACATGTTCCGATTGAGGATCGAATCCGAATCCACCAGCTAACAACCAAATGCTCTACCACCTGAGCACGTGAGAGTGTGAAATGATTTGATCGGCAGCCACTGCCTCATTAAGCAAATTTTGAACATGGCTGGTTGAAAAATGTTTCCTAGACACTGAAGGAGGGTATCTGACCTTAACCCATGAACTGTCTGTGAAATTTTGAAATCTCACGTATGCTATAAAATTTGAATCTGAAAAATGCCCGGGAAAGGATAACCACTACAGCGACTACTCTGGATGCTCAGATGCTGGGGGAAAAAATCGCATGGTAACACATTTGAGGATTTGTGTTGAGATTAGCGGCAGACATGTGGTGCAGGTTTTACATCAAGGAAAGCTGCTATTTAATCAGTTCTGTGGTTCCAGACATTATAGCCACCCTGTGCATTAAATAATATGAACAACTTAGAAATTTAAAACCATTTTGTAAAGAACTACCATGGAAAATATGAATGTATTTATTTTATACGTTAGTGAAATATCTGTAGTTTAGTTTTTTTTTTTTTTTTTTTGAGTAGTGTTTAACGCCCGTTTTTACTACTGAGGCACCACAGGCGGTAGACACTGATGATACATGAGATGAAATGATAAATTGGGAAAGGATTTTTTTTTTAAGGAAGAAAGCGTTCCAGGCCTAAGTTTAGGTACCTCCCCGGCATTTGCCAGTTATGAAGACTGAGGAAAACCTGGAAAAAAACCCAGTCAGGGAGGACGGTCCTGGCGGGATTCGAACCACAGACCTCCATCTCACGAGTCCGTGCCTTAACGACCTCGGCCACCCGTGGCGGTCTATAGTTTAGTGTTTTTATACTGTTATCCGTAATAAAATTCAAAGTACTGTTTTGCGAAGTTTTAAGAAAATGTATATTATTTATAATAATGGGTTAAATTGTTATAGCAGTTTCTTAACAATTATAAACAGTAATTATTAAATATAGTAAATTTACTCCAAAGCTTTAAAAGATAAGAATTTATCAGATATATATGAAAAGTGTTTGTGAAGACAGCATTATACTTTAATTTATAATGTTAAACCAGGATATCATGTAATTTTAAATTCTACTGCAACAGTTAAAGAAATTTGCGTATTTTAATAGTATATACAAAAGAGAAAATTCCGGTAAACTCTAAACATTAGTTTCCAAACACAACTATACTTTTAATTTTCCACTAGGAGGTAATTCATTATACAATCCATATAATATGATTTGATTTAATCTGCAGACCTAAACTGGTAGACCCAAAATCGCGGGTTCAAACTCGGCCAAGGCCAATGGATTTTTTTGGGCGTAAAATTCCTAAGTATGGCTCCCTTCTTAAGGGAAAGAAAGTCATGGGTTCCGTGTCTTAGATTTACGGTACATAAAAGAAGCCCGAAAGAGGAGGCCTCTGAGCAAAATTTATCGGCCGTTTCACTCCCTGAATTGAATGGAATCCTGATGACCTGAGATGTTAAGGAGCGTCTGTAAATAAACGAAATAAATAATGTAGAGCAAAAATAAAAGTAAATGTAGGTAATATGTTATACGCTTTATCGTTTAAGAAGGGAAATTTGCTGGATGTGGTGCTCATTTCCATGTAGATAGTGTATTTTATTTTATTTCCAGGCTGTCTGAGGTAAAGGAATGGCGGATTCTGTTGTTGGAAGCTGGGAATCAGGAACCCTTAGCTACGTCAGTTCCCGGTTTCGTGCCCTTCCTCAACGTGGAGAATGACGAACTGTGCTGGACCTACAGAACAGAGCCTGAGCCTACTTCTTGTGAAGGTCATGCTTGTGAATGGCGACGAGGAAAGGTTCTCGGTGGTACTAGTGCCATTAACTGTGTGCGATATGCTCGTGGTCACCCATTAGACTTCGATCATTGGGCTTATTTAGGAAACTTTGGGTGGTCCTATCAGAATATTCTGAAATACTTTAAGAAATCTGAAAATAACTTGGACTTAAACTGTAGGAACCATTTCCATGGTACTGGGGGATATCTTAATGTGCAAACTTTTCCATACCAGGATATCAATGTAGTTGCATTTCTGGAAGCCTTCAAAGAGATAGGGTTTGGAAGCTTCGAATGCAGTACACACCATGTAAATGGAGTAACACTGACCCAGGCTACCTCGAAAAATGGGCAACGTTGCAGTGCTAATACTGCTTTTCTTAAGCCTGTTAGGCATAAGAGATCAAATCTCCAGATAGTTATCCAAGCACGAGTTACAAAAATTTTAATCGACCCTCAGTCAAAAAGAGCGTTTGGCGTAGAATATGTATTAATTTCAAACAGAGAAACCGTGAAAGGTGCCACAAAGGAAATAATTCTTTGCGCAGGAGCTATAAATTCCCCACAGCTGCTTATGCTTTCTGGTGTAGGACCACGTGAATTCCTTCAGCCCTTAGGTGTACCGATTTTAATGGAACTAAAAGTGGGTTATAGTCTTCAGGATCATGTTGTGGCTGGTGGCATTGCTATGAATTTGACTTGGACATCGACTTTGCCGAAAAGCACTGATGAGAGGCTATCGGACATAAGAGAGTTCTTGTTCAAGGAAAGAGGACCTCTCTCCTCACCAGGAACAGCTCAAGTTCTGGCTTTCTACAGATCAAAGCAGGAATCTTTTGGTGGACCAGATTTGCGGTTTTTTCTTAAGTCATCATTATCAACTTCCTCTTTCATCTCTAAAGAGCCATCTTCGTATTACAACTAGCTGATAATAGTACCAACACTTTGCAAGCCCAGAAGTCGAGGAGTCATCTTCATTAACTCTACAAATCCATTTGCTCAACCTAAGATAAAGCTAAATTTTTTGTCCAACTTTCAGGACATAGAGGCTCTTGTGGAAGGATTTCAAGTAGCCGCAATGGCTGCTCAAACAGATGTTTACCGTAAGCTAGGATACATGCTTAATCTGACATCCATGCCCAGATGCGCTCATTTACCTTTTGGCACAAAGGCGTATTGGAGGTGCGTTATTGTAGGAAATGCCAAATCTTCTTGTCATGCTATCGGTACATGTAAAATGGGACCACCGTCTGATTCATGGGCTGTTGTGGATCCAACACTTAGGGTTTATGGCATTAAAAGTTTAAGAGTCATTGATGCATCCGTAATGCCATCTCTCCCTAGTGGTAACTTGAATGCTCCTGTTATAATGGTTGCTGAAAAAGGCTCTGATTTAATAAAACGCTCCTCGATAACGAAGTTTCATTACATGTCGTATACGGTAGATTAAGGCTTTCATCAATACAAATAAAGAGCATATCCTGCATTTATAATCATAAAGTCAAGTTAAATCCACTTATAAATACTCTGCATAATCACTGTTCATCTGGTTCCAACTGGAAAGACGTATTAGCTATTATGGATTATATGTTCATTGTGCATTTAATTCAGATTTTGACACCATATTCCATCAGCTACGCAACCTCCCATGTACAAAAGGACTATTTTTAATCAGTAATGTTAAATGTTTATTTATTTGGCCCTGGAAACTTAAGTTTATACTCAGAGTATCTTTCAGTATAAGAATGAGTATTCTTGCGAAAGAATTACAGGAAAAGATTACGGTTTTATTATTTGTGGAAATAGATAACACAAAAATAGCATATACTTATTGTGCGATGTCCAGTGTGCTTTTGGATTGTGCAATTAGCAGTTATTGACAGAAAATGGCGCGTTTTCCTATCTTAGATCTACATCTACGAAAGTAATCCATTATGTATCTCATTAATAGGTAAGTAAACATAATACTTCCTGATATAACGTAATCAGACGAAAAAGAACAATTACAGTGTGCATGTTTTGAATACATACTGTTCAGGTTATGCCATTCAGAAGTTATTTTAGTTATCCCTCGCGAGACAACTTAAGGCAAGCAAACGTTCTCATTGTCTTTAAATATTTCTTGGAATATTTTAAGGAATACATTGTTAATAACATAAAAAATAAATAGGTATATATAAATGTTCGTTTGGATGGACCTGTCGGTAAATTTATTATTTTACAACTACAAAAAGTATACCAGCACAGTTATCTACGCATTTCAAATATGCGCATCTTTCAGTGTAACACTGCAGCCAACGTAGCTTAATGAGGTAAAATGAATATACCTATCGACTTTCAGAGAGTTGCGTTGTTTTTTATGTTCAGAATTCAATTTTAGATGATTGTAGAAACTTCCGGTTCATTAACGCGAACAGGAAATGTCTATTAAGCGAAAAACTCCAGAACAATGTTCCAGAATATTCAACAGCAATACAAAAAAGAACGGTACTTTGTCGTTGGTAAGGTAATGTAAAAAATTATATTAGTATAGCAACGTAGGATGCTAATAATTATGGCCCGGCTCCGTGCAGGAGACAAGAGTACATTACAGGGGGCGGCATCTGCCCATCCCACAAGTATTTCTTCACGGTCTTCCCAGAAATGAGATGACCGGGAGCGTGAGTTTAACACATGGTAAGTGACGCACATTCATGAACATGAACTTTTCCGAAATACTTCCTAAGCATCAAAGTTATTCCCAAGACAACCGTTCATTCTGCTCTTAAAGCGCATCCTGTGTTCTTTCAAAAACTCCATGAAGATGATTATGAAAGAGTATTTCGCTCCTACATGGAGAAGAAGATCCTAAGAAAAAGTCCTTACATAATTGAGTGTATTCGAATGAGTGGCTTGGGCGCTAATGACCTTAGCTGTTGTGCGCCCTTAAACAACAATCATCGAATGAGTGGCAAATGCTTCTTCTCCAATAACACTACATTTAGATGCAATGTACACTACTGGTTCAGTGTAATTTCCTGCACTGAACCTGAGTTCAGTAACCGGGGCGTTAATGTTTAAAGATTACATCATCGGGTCCTACTTCTTTCCGCGCTGGCTGACAGTAACGCTTCCTTCTTGACAAGCTGATGCCAGTTGGTATATTGGAAGTCATTCTTTGGCACTGGCAACAAATCACTTGCTCCAGTCGGATGGTGCCGCAAGGTTAATCTATTTTACATCTACCCGGAAAGATGGATCGGCCACAATTACTCTGTTCTACTGGACCTCCATTGGATTTCTTTCTGTGGAAGTCATGCAGAGTGGAGTACGAATACAAGATCTCCTCGATCTACGACGAAGGGTGAGAGCCGCCTTTCGGAGCATAGTACTAAGTTACTGAGTTGCTGAGTTGCGTCCATGCAGACACAGAACCGCATCTCCTTGGATATAAATAGATAATGGTTTCAGCATAACACCATAATCACAATCCGTGTATAATTGTAGCATCATCATCGCCTGTTAAGGTGTACGCCATCTTGCTTTTCGGAGAAAAACACATGTAGAGCTTGATTCCAAAAGATGCCACATCTATAGAAATTAACATTCAATAATTGATGGGAATGCTCTTAAAATTGGCATTTGTTACAAAGTGTATGCATTATTTTGACACTAAATAACGAAATCTAATTCACAGAGGTGCTTAATGTTCAACTTGGTTTTAAATAAGTAAATCACTCACACTTTTTTGCCAAAAAATAGCAGACTCGTTCAGCCAATGAAGTGGCTTGATCTTATCTTGTGAGTGACTGGAATCTGTAATGGCTGCCTAGTTTCGGTTATCTTTATTTATGAGGGTTGTTCAATAAAGAATTATCATAATTTTTTCATGTATAATTCTCGGGCAGAATTTTAAATTTACAATATTTTCTTAAGTTAATGTATTATGCACAAATGGAACTAGTTTCATTGTTGTCACTTCCTATTCACGCCTGTGAGAGGTGTGCAGGTTGAAATATATTTAGTTTCGCCTACAGCAAAATGGAGATGACGCACGACGAATAATATGCAACTCTGTATTCTGCTTTCGTCTGAGAAATCTTCTGCTGAGGCTTATGCGATGTTACTTCTCGAAGATGGTTTAAAATGTTTAAAAAGAGGAGGCAAATTTTAAAGGAAGGTGCACACTATGCTCCAGTTTGTACTCTAACAGAAGAAAACATGAACACCGTCGCTCTCGTTGTGACAGAGGATCCTAGAATAACATTTAGAACACTTTCAGAAATTCTGAAAAATTCTTTGGTTGCCACCCAAGCGTTGGTAACTGAAAAGTTGCATATGTTTGTGCACGGTGGGTTCCGAGACTGCTGATTCCCGAACGAAAGACGTTCGCTTGCAGGTTTGCATGCGTTGAAGATGATGTTGCAGGAAGATACAGAGTTTCTTTAAAAAATAATCGCTGCTATGAAATTTGGTTACATAATTTCAATCCTGAGAGCAAAGAGCAATGATCTGTGGAGAAATCGCCATCATAAAAAGCAGAAGTGCTTACTTATGCTGGAAAAGTTATGATCATCCCTTTTACGATATTCAAGGAATTGTTTACCAGCACATCATACCTGCACACATAACTGTTTATTTTATATATTTGGTTTATTTATGGACACTCTTTAACATCTCAGATCATCAGCGTCCCATTCAATTCAGGGTATGAAACAGCCCATAAATTTTGCTCAGATGCCTCTTCTTTCAGGCTTGAGGTTCTTTTACATGCCGTAAATCTACGACGCGCAACCCACGGCTTTACTTCTCTTCGGAAAGAAGCCATACTTAGGATTTTTATGCCCCCCCCAAAAATCCATCGACCTTGGCCAGAATTGAACCCGCTGTCTTGGGTCTAGGAGGCAACACACAACGGTACCACAGAGATGTGCTGAAAACTTTGCTAAGCAACATCACACGCAAAAGGCCACATTTCCGTGCAACAAGGCGGATACTGAACCACGATAATGCACGGCTGCATATAGCAAATGCTGGCCAAAAAGTGTGTCCTTTGCCCTCTCTATTGCCTAGATTTTGTCCTGTGAGACATTTTTCTTTTTCCCATATTGAAGAAACGCCTTCATAAGAGGCATTTTCCTTTATAAGAAGCAGTGGTGAAGGCTGCTGAGGCGATTCTGAAGAACCTGCTAAAAATAGTTTCCAGCATGTCTTTAAAGACTGGCCAAACCGTTGGGACTGGTAATTCAATTCAACAGAGAACATTTGAGAAAAATCACCAAAATTATGAGAATGAGTAAAGTTTTGTTCTAAAATAAAATGTACGGTAGTAATTCCTTATTGAACAACCCTTGTGTGTAACATTTGATAGAGTTATCTTTATGAGCTTGTTTTTGTAAATCACAATAAGCTATGAATCAGGTTACGTTGATTTGTCTATAGGCGATACCGACCTCGTTCCACTGAGTGGCGCTGACACAACACTTTCTAACTATTTTAAAAAGTTTTACTTGAAAGGAGGTGCTGAAGTGGCTATCATCGTTTCCCACATATTTTTGGCATTTCTTTAAAAATTATCTATTTATTACTATAGTGCCCGTTTAGTAATGCTGGCGGATCTTTTCCAGGGTATGTGGATTTTTCTTGAAAGCAGTATTTTTAGAGTATCTCTTGCGACTTTTATCTCAGAATAAATAAAAATACCTGTACAAAAGAAACCCACATACTCTGGAAGAATTTAAACAAAATATCAGCCAGGAAATAGGAAACATTACAATGTGAACTACAGCGCGAGATGGATAGGTTTTAAAATGTACAGACAATGACGGTGGACAGTTCCTGCACCTCCTTTCATAAAGTAGATAAATAAAACCCTTTTAAAATAGTTGAAAACACTTGTACAATTTTATCAGCTGCACTCTGACAAAAAAAAAAAAAAAAAAAAAAAAGGAAGGAAGGAAGGAAGGAAGGAAGTAAGGGGGGAAAAAAAGGAAAGAAAGAAGAAAAGAAGTCAAGGAGTTCCGCTCTCTCCTATAGGCAAACACCCAAAGTTGGTTCACAGTTCATTGAGTCGCTCTGTATAATACAATGCCAGGTTCATAATGAATCAAACATTTTCTGATGATTATACGTGAAGAATCCGTCATCATTAGTGCTTTAACAAAACGCCTAAGGAATTAAATTGTGTGACAGAAAAACATGTGTGATCAAGAAAAAAAAATTGAATATGGCTTAAACACCTTCCTATCTTGCAAGTATAATACAAACTTTAGCGAATGCTTGTGCAAATATTAAACCAATAAAAGCGCAACATGCCAGAGAACCTTAAACTATTGGTCATGTCCACTCCGCAAAGGAAGAGGCCAAGTCAAGGAAAACAAAAGGGCAGTTCCAAAGAGGAGGTTGTATAATATTATTACCAAAATAAAAATCATAAGATATCAAATTAGATCACATCTTTGTCAGCATATTAGTAAATATTGGGTGAAACATACAGCAGAAAAAATAATAAAGACTGGTGAACTTATTCCAGAAACAAGAGGTGGATGAAAAACAATAGCACAATAAAGAACCTGTAGCAGGAAATTAGTAGCCCATGTACAGGAAAGAACTGGTCTAAAATAGACCTAAATTTGTTAAATATTACAAAAAGCTGTAATATGTTCTATGAGCACCCTACTTTTATACCAGAATGTACCAAATCCACCTCAGTTAACTGGTAAAATGCAATCAAATTATCATTACAAAAAGACATGTATTGCTAATACTAAAACATTCATAATCAACTCTTTACCATCTGTGGTGCCTTAATAGTAAAAACGGGTGTTAAACATTATCAAAAATTCCCTTTGTGTTCAGATGGAAAAATACAATTATTGTTTTAAGAAATTATTATATTTTTTATAGATTCCTTAGCGTTCGCGAACTGACTGCACTGTGACGTCAGCATTCAGGTTTTTTTTTTTGCCCGGCGGTATAAAGAATGTATATTTAGGGCACTGTCTGGCATTGCATGTCTCGGAATTCAGAGCGTCTGCGGCGGTACGGTGGCGCCTTTCATATACATCACGAATCTATCGTTGTTGTATATTGCATTATTTCACATGAATTTTTATAAATCTTTTGAGAGTTTTCATTTAATATTACAGATAATACTATTGTAAATTTTTTGATTTCATTTCCAAGTAAATATGCCATAATGTCTAATGTTACGTGTTGCGTTACAAAATGATTTCATTTGAAGCACCTAATATTAATACCACCAATGGAATGTTTTATTTGTAATATTTATGAAATTATAATAATAATATGCTTTATAAATTAACACAAAATATCCGTTGTCATTTACAAAACCATAAAATTATTACAGAAAAAGTTCCAAAATTGAATATAAAAAGTATTGCAGAAAATAAATAAATATATTGAACATATTCGTCAAAATATTGATATTTAATGAAACATTAATAATTGTATACTGTTTTTATAATACGTGGTATATTAAGAAAGATTACTAAAATACTGGCAATCATTGATAATGCCAGAATGTAATCCAACAAATGAATCCACAAAACTTAAATCCTGTACAAACTTTTGTAAATAAATCACTGGAAAATCAGGACAGTCACTTTTATAACAGTAACGTTTAAGGAAACTTAATGACTATTCCAGTAAAATGGAATAATATTTCCAACCAGGATAATTGGTACACATCCAGACGATAGTATGTATATTTGTGCCGTATCCAGTACTTAAGAATACTTCTTCCCACACACGAAAAAATGTTCGCGTTGATGGTATCGCACTAAGAAATCTTGATCACAGTTTTAACAACTGTAATCACACTTCAGTATGAAGAACGTGAGCAACTTTTAGCCACTAACTCACACATTCTCAACCCTCTGCTTGGTTAACACTTTCTACGCTTATGCTGCCGTCTAAAGCAGTTTCTCTGCAAGCAATGCCCGCCAAGTCAAATCATACCATTACATCATTCTTTTGGGAGTTAGCTAACACTGCCTTAAAATGTTGCCAAGATGGCTTTTAGAATCAAGCTCTAGGAGTGTTTGTATTCCTACATGCTTTAATAGCCTATATGTTTGTTAGGAAAATTGTGGTACAGCTCCCAAGTATGAAGCTTATAGCTCTGCCCCTCGTCGAATGCGTTTCAGATATTTTCTTCACTCAGGCACCGGATGATTTCCTTTGTTGATGAGAGATGCTCACCATTACTCAAAGTTAACGCTTATATGGGCAATATTGCTCTTGCGGAAATAATTCGGAATTTCACATTTATCAATATTGACAAATTTGACTATCTCTCCACATTAAAAAGAAGATAAAAATGTATATGCGGAGCTGCGGCAGTAGACGAAAATGTGATAATTCACGCTCTCATGCGCGTGTACACCATTGTTAACGGAAAGCCTCCGGCCGGAGATTTCCTTTGTCATTTATTTCACCTCTTCGTTTTGCCTTTTCATGCGGACGTGTTGTATGTAGGCTTGTTGGTTCTATTCCGCATCTGGTTTCTGTACCTCATTCCACACGTGTCAGCAAACTTCATTTAAATTAAAAGGCGATGTATTATTGAATAATATCTTTCATGCAAATGACCATTTGTTAGGACCGGGCGAAAAGGGTCAACGATAGTGGCGCTAAAACCCGGAAATATTAATATTTCCTCTTTTGAGGCGAACCATAGGAGCTGTGAAAAGCGTTACAGGTTGAGTAAAATATCACGATTTTTTATGTTATTTGGAGTTTTCGGCGACTAATACAGTAACAATTCCTTTAATTATTTTGTAATTAAAATCTATCATTGCCAAAAACGTTGAAGAGAAATAACTTTTTTAGCTTTGTGAAGTGCTTATACACCTTAGTATTATTATTCTGCACTACCTTTTTAATGTTTTAAAATTGGATAATATTTTTCTTTATAATCATTATTTAAAATTATCTCCGCAAACTAATAAGTATTGCATGTAAAATACCTGCTTGAAAACTCCAGCTTTTAATGTCTTAGAAGGTAGCATTCACGAATTTAAAATATTTTATAACATAACTCGAAATGTATAATGATATTTCATTATAACATATTATTTCAACACAATGAATATGTCCTTCGAACTATATTTAGTTAAAAATTGGAAAAACTTGAACTCTTTGACGTAATAACTATTTTATATAAAATGTACCAATTTCCTCGTAGCAAGCTCAGAAAACTTTTATCATATACTAAACTTTACTAAAATAATGTAAAGTATATTTTTTGGATTGAAAACCAAACTTTTGATAAATAAAACAATATATGAATTATGTAAGCCTATATTTCAAGAAATATTTCTGCTAACTTTATATCGCCCTAATTGTAATTTTAATTTATGTAGACCAAGTGCTATTTTGTCTCAAATTTGTATTCTGATCTTGTTTCTTCAGTTACTGTACTAAATTTAAACTTTAAACAATATTATGTTGCCATGATTCACCCTTGTTTAAAGGGATCTACGTTTAAATCCAATTCAATGCTAATTTTTTTTCTTTCTTGACCCTATTGCCTGGAAATACTGGTCTAGCACAATCGTACTTGATCATTTGTTAATCATACATACTATTTTTCAATCACTCCCATTTTTGGAAGGGGCTTAAACCTTCCACAGCTGCACGCTCGTCAAGTATTGTAATATTTTTCTTACTAATGTTTATTTAATAAAATTGTTCTTCAAGTCATTATAAAATACATACGTGCTTTCTTTATAGCATTAAAGACATCAGATAGCATTTGTAGATATATAATTGTTGCATTTTTTGTTATTTGTAATTAATTAAAGTGTTTGCTTATATCAAGCGTCCTCGCTCTTGCTTGGGAGTTGCTAACGCAACAGCAACATGATATAGATACAACTGGGAGTAACAAAATATAATATTATTTATAACGGTTTTACTTTGTGATCAATAATTGTATTATGTAACAAAAATGTATAATTTATTTTTAGAAACCATATATTTACGTATATCTCGTGTTGGTCACACATTTAATTGATTGCCAATAACATATATTTATAATTATTTAATAACATCTGCATATGTGTTCTGAAGAACATTTTGGTGCTAAGTTTACCATTGCAAATTTGACTGTGATATTTAATTTTAAGATTTATGTTAAGGTATTAATTTTATGTAGGTGAGTTGTTATTTATGGTATAGATAAAATTAACTAAGATTTCTATTTATTTCCAAAATATACTAAAATATTTTGAGAATGAAAACAACAAAACGCAAAAGTAATCAGTTTTAATATAATGTTGGATGTATAAAATGATCGAACTAAAATACTGATAAATAAAATGAAATGTTTAGTCAAAATTTGTAAGGGAAGATGAAAGGAAAACATGATACACGAATTGGGAATACACTCTATTAGACGAAAACAGTTGGAACTTTTTCATCTGTTAATATATAATAACACAGAATTTCTATGAAGACAGAGAATCTCTATGAGGAGGAGTAATTGGAAGAAAGAATAAATGTACACGGTGTAAATTAATGCAATAAATATAATTTATGTCGTCCGTAAACTAATAGTTGTAATCTGAAAAACGAAAGGAACACATTATTGCGATCTCATTTGGTATCTGTCTAACTCTTTAGTAAAACATTTAGAACTTTTGAACAACTTCAAAAATAATATTTTTTAGAATTCACCTCAAATAATATTTATGGCTTATTTGTTATCAGTTTATTCTAGTTAATCAGAATATGAAACACTATCCCTCTCTCTGAGCACTTAACAGTTGATTATTTAATAGTTTAACACTAAAAGAAACCATTGTTGTCGGTATATGATTTTCCAATTAAAAAGAGTCAAAGTACGATACATATTCAATTTCTGGCTTAGGAAAAAATAATCGAATGAAGGTCTCAGGCCTAGAAATTTCCACTTCGCACCTTCGGCAAATATAGATAGTTCGAAACATGTTCAGTAACTCAGAACAGCCCTGGCAAAAATGGACATGAGGTTATTGTCAGGACTAAAAAAAAGAACCAGAATATAGCAATACCAAAAAATACGTCGTAAAGCTCTTGAGGTAAAACCTTCAATGTTGTAATTGCTGTAGACAGAGTAGGGGATATATTTATTGAGGAGACTGCACAAATATTCAATCCGAAAACTCGAGTTACCCCTTCAAAATGGGCGCAACAAACCATTTTCTTGCATGCAGAGAAGGAAAAGTAAGTTTGACACTGTAATTTATGACTTCCTAGCCAGTTTCACTCTATTTTTGTCTTTAATGCTCTAAATACAATCAAAGAATGTGTAGGCATATAGTTTCAGAAAGCAGACTGTTACCGGTTGATCTGTATGTACTTGTCTGCTTGAGGAGGAAGGAATACTAGAACACAGCGATGTATTTTCTCGGAAAGCTTATTGATAAACTAATTAATCCGCCCCTTTTACCATGTGCTGAATGCTGATCAAGTATAATGATGATTATTGCTTAAGGGCGCAAAACTGCTATGGTCATTAGCGCCCAAACACATCAAGTACTATGGCAGAAATAAAAATAAACAAACAAAGAACGCAAATCCTGCGCATAATAAACGGACAGTAGTACTTGTGCAATAAAAATATACCCAAAAACAAATAACAAGGGTATAAGGAGCCACAAACATTAAAGTGTTACTAAAATACAGCCGCAATTGCGGAAAAACACAAAAGTCCTGTAATGGACTAAAATCGTGCCAGTAAAATCCCAAAGCGAACACAGGTCAATAAACAAAGACCGGTAGCAAAATTATTCAGCAAAAGCTGAAAACAAACTAGTCTTATAATTGATTAAAATGGTAACAATAAAACCCCAAAACAAATAACAAGGGTAATGTGCAAAACAACAATTAAAGACTAGTTAACACGATTCAGCAAAAGCTGAAAAAACAACAGTCTTAAAAGAGTCAAAAAATGTCGTCAATGGTAAAAGATAAAATCTCACACCTTGCTCCAAAAACCACAAATACGGATAAAACGGAGCACACGCTCAACGGCAACCACATCATCTGCAAGTAACTCCTCAATAGAGGAGGGCAAACCTAGGCTATTTCTAAAAGCTGTCAGATGAAGACAATCAATTAAAATGTGACGCACTGTAAAGGGGTGGTCACAGGGAGGGCAAACTGGAGCGGGTTGACCATTAAAAAGGTGAGAGTGACTAAAACGGCAATGCCCAATTCTAAGACGAGCTAAAATTACTTCTTCGCGACGAACAGCGCGAGAAGAAGTCGACCAGTTAAAAGGGGCGGATTTACATTCACGGAGCTTATTATTTGGGAGTAATTCCCACTCCTCGCGCCAGCGCGAAAAAATGGCTCTACGTAATGAATGTATAAAATCTCCGAAATAAAAACGCTGCTCGTACTCAGCAGGGTCTAAAAGAGCGGATTTTGCTGCAACATCTGCGGCCTCATTACCTGGGAGTCCGACGTGTCCAGGCACCCATAGCAGTGTTACCCCGACGCCAGCGTTCGTAAAGGGTTAACACTGCATCTGGACCATCTGCACAAGAGGGTGAGAGTGTTGTACAGACTTCTAAAACTTAAAATTGCACTCAAAGAGTCGGAACATATAACACTTTTCCCTAGCCCCTGTTCAGAAATAAATAAAACCGCCCGATAGATAGCATAAAGTTCCGCCATAAAAATAGATGTTGCAACGTTAAGACCGTACGTAAAACTTGCCCCATTTAAAACAAAAGCACATCCTACACCTGTGTCACATTTAGAGCCGTCGGTATAGATAAAATTCCAGCCATTAAAAGAGGATTTGATCTCGCTAAAAGAACAACGAATAATATGTGCCGCGGTCGAAGATTTCGGAAAGGACGTAAGCCCGAGATGAACGGGGGCCTCTGCTAAAATCCAGGGGGGAGAAGAAGTTTCCCCGGCTAAGAAGAAAGCAGGCAACTCGACGCCCAACGTCCGTAAAATCTCCCGAAAACGAAAGCCTGCGGGCTTAGGAGTAAAAAACCGAGCAGCATAAAAACGATCAAAAGAAACGTTAAAAAACGGCCCATTCGTGGGATGACGAGGTTGCGCAGCTAAGCGACAACCGTACGCAGCTAGTAAAACATCCCTACGATAAAACAACGGAGGTTCTCCAGACTCCGCACATAAACTCAACACAGGACTGGTGGGGAATGCCCCAATGGCAACACGGGTACCCCGGTGATGAATCGGGTTCAGGCGGCGCAGAACAGAAGGCCGCGCAGAGCCATAAACGACACTGCCATAATCCAATTTGGACCGGATAAGAGATCGGTAAAAACGTAAAAGTATAGTCCGGTCAGCTCCACAAGATGTGCCACATAAAACTCGTAAAATGCAAAGAGAACGTTCACACTTGCCTTTTAGTTGCGCTATATGCGATGACCAGCATAATTTCCTATCGAACACCAAGCCAAGGAACCTAACTTCGTCTGCGAAAGAAAGTGCGTCTGGGCCAAGATTTAGCGAAGGTGGAGGATACTCCTTGTGGCGCCAGAAGTTCATGCAGACGGTCTTCTCTGCGGAGAAACGGAACCCGTGAGAAACACTCCAAGCGTGAAGGCGGTCGAGACAGCATTGGAGGCGGCGTCCCAAGAGACAGGTTCTCCGAGAGGAAAGATAGATGGCAAAATCGTCCACAAATAACGACGATTGTATTCCTGGCGGTAAACACTCGGTGATAGAGTTAATCGCAATGGCAAACAGTGTGCAACTAAGTACCGAGCCCTGAGGTACGCCGTTCTGTTGAATAAAATTAGACGATAAAACCGATCCCACGCGAACATTAAAAACCCGGTCTTTCATAAATTCCTGAATAAAAACAGACATACGCCCACGTATGTTCCAATCCTGAAGCGTTCGGAGGATACCGCCTCTCCAGCAAGTATCGTACGCTTTCTCCAGATCGAAAAATACAGCAACCGTTTGGCACTTGCGCACAAAACCGTCCATTACATGGGTAGTTAAAGACACCAGATGGTCGACTGAGGAACGATGACGCCGGAAACCACACTGGGCGTTCGTTAATAATTGCCTCGACTCTAACCACCACATGAGCCGTCCGTTAATCATGCGTTCCATCACCTTGCAAACGCAGCTGGTGAGGGAAATCGGACGGTAACTGGAAGGAAGATGTGGGTCCTTTCCAGGCTTTGGTATAGGAATGACGGTGGCCAACCGCCAAGCGCTGGGAAATGTGCCGTGACACCAAATAAAATTAAAAGTTCGTAATAAAAAAGCTTTGCCTTCTGCTGATAAATGCTGCAACATAGCCACATGAATGTTATCCGGCCCCGGTGCGCAGTGTCGAGAGGTGGAAAGGGCATGCTCCAGTTCCCTGGCGGTAAAAGGAACGTTGTAGCTCTCCTGATGGTCGGAGGCAAATGAGAAACCTTTCCTCTCAACCTGCTCCCTTAATGCGCGAAATGTAGCCGGGTAATTGGCGGAACTAGAAACATCAGCGAAGGTTCGCCCTAAAACATTGGCGACGTTAATCGGAGTAGTGAGCACTCGATTTAAAGCCCTAAGACCGGGTATAGGTGTAAACCTTGGTTTGCCAGCAACGCGGCGTAGCCGTTCCCAAACTACGGATGAAGGCGTAGTGCGGTTAAAAGAAGAAGTAAAAGAAATCAAAGAAGCCTTTTTGCTATCCTTTATGACTCGGCGGCATTTGGCGCGAAGTTGTTTGTAGCAAATCATATTTGCTGAAGTAGGGTGGCGACGAAAAGCTCGGAGAGCACCTCGGCGTGCACGCAATGCATCCCGGCATTCATCGTTCCACCAAGGAACCGGTAAGCGTCTGGGGTGACAAGACGACCGGGGAATAGCCTTATCTGCGGCTGTTATGATGACCGTACGGAGGTGCTCGATCGCGATGTCGATAGATGGAAACTCACACCCTGAAAATTCGGCCAAAGAGCGATAGAGAGGCCAATTCGCCTTTTCAATGAGCCATTTTGGCGTGCGCTGTGAATGTGCGTTCGAAGAGAGTACATGGATCTGACACGGAAAGTGGTCACTGGAATATAAATCAGAGATGACGTTCCAGGTGAAATGTACAGCAAGCGATGAAGAACACATGGATAAGTCCAAGTGTGAAAAACTGTGAGTGCTGTCTGAAAGAAATGTAGGTTGACCAGTGTTGAGGAGTATAAGATTGTGATTCAGCAAAAAGTCAGCTAAGAGGTTACCTCTTGCACACTCCGTGGTGGAACCCCATAGGGGGTGGTGTGCATTGAAATCCCCCAAAAGAAGAACAGGGGGTGGTAGCTGAGACATAAGATCGTCCAGGTCAACTGTGGTGATGGTGCCGGACGGAGGTAAATAAACATTGCAGACTGAAAAACTAAGGCCAGAAAAGTGAACTGTAGCTGCAGCAGCTTGTAAAGGAGTCTGGAGCTGTAGTGAGGTGCTGCACACGTTATTGCGAATTAAAAGTATAACTCCGCCGTGAGCGGGAGTGCCATCTTCGGGAGGGAGACCAAATCTCACCGAAGTGTAACCGCGTAAATTAAAAGAATCACTTGGGCGAAGCTTAGTCTCTTGGAGACACACAAGCAAAGGGTCAGTAGAACGTAAAATTAACTCGAGGTCAGATCTTCGACTACGGAGACCACGCACATTCCACGAAAGGATAGCCATTGTTAAAATTATATAAAAGGAATAAAAAAAAAATTTACCACCTTACTTTTTGGACGGTCCAGGACGAATAAGACGTCCTTTTTTCAAACGCGTGGGACTCGGTGGTTTTGAAGGAGCAGGCACATCCTGCTCCATGACCTCCTCAGAGGGAGGGCTCTCCCGCTGAGAAACATCCGCCGATTCCAACGCCTGGAATCGGTTGGATGTGGGAATAGGCGGCGACGGCGACCGCCTAGCGGGTTTGCTCCCATCATGGGAGCGTGACCTCCGAGGAGGTGAAGGGCTCTTCTTCTGCTCTACCTGAGTTGATGACTTTAAAAAATCTGTTCTCGTAAAACTCGTCCTGAACTTAATATCAGGGGCATTAAAAACAACCGCTTTGGGCTTCACGGTAGAGCGCTTTGGAGAACTAGGCGTAGGTTGGACCGTGTAAACACAAGATCGCAGGTCTGCGTACTGCTATCGCACTTCTTGGGCGCAAAAGAAGCTGCTGCGCTGTAGGTGCCGGTCTTAGGCACGACAGGTTGGCGAGACTGGAATCGCTTCCGGGCTTCAGTAAAGGAGAGTTTTTCCTTAACCCGGATCTCCTGGATACAGCGCTCCTCTCGAAAACGAGGGCAATCGCGGGACGAGGCTGGATGTTCACCGCGGCAGTTGACGCAGACAGGAGCGGATGGGCATGCTCCCTCGTGACTTGCTTGACCGCAGGTTGCACAGATGGATACGGCAGTTTTACATGATATGCGAGTGTGTCCAAAACGCTGACACTGGAAACATCGCAACGGGCTCGGGATATACGGGCGCACTTCTATCACCTCGTAGCCCGCCTTTATCTTCTGCGGCAATTCGACCCTGTCGAATGTGAGGAAAAGGGTCCGGGTCGGCTGTAATTCCCCCTCTTTCCTTGCCTGTACACGATATACTGAGGTGACCCCTTGGTCTTCCAGACAGCTCTGGATTTCCGGGTCGGACATTCCGTCTAGAACATTTGTGGTGACAACTCCTCGCGACGAATTCATGGTCTTATGTTTCTCGACACGGACGGGGTATCCGTGGAGTAGCGTCGCCTTGAGCAACGAGTTGCTTTGAGACAGGCCAAGTGTCTCCACCAACAGTGATCCGTTGCGTAGACGGGTACAGGACTTAACGGGTCCAGCTATGGCATCAATGCCCTTCTGAATTTTAAATGGGTTTACGGTCGTAAACGACTGATTCTCTTCAGTACGACTAATGACTAAGTAACGAGGGAAAGACTTCTCGATTACTTCTTTTGCATCAACTCTTTTACGTTTAAAATGTAAAGGATTATTTTCCAGTACCATAGCGATTTATTCCTCCACCATTGCAACCGTCTCCGATGGCGGGCTGCTTCCTGGGCGCCACCCCGGCTTAGGTTACTGGCTCTGGCCTGAACAAAGTAACCTCAGGGTCACACCTTCCTGTGGGCTGACGAAGGGACCCAATCGCCTGCAGGAAGTCTACAGCTCATGCAATGGCCCTTCCCCGGGCCTGGCTTTTACCACGGGATACGCTCCCGTCCTACATGATAACCCAGTACTGGGAGTTACGCTGTTACCCAGTCACTTTTTACCGCGTCAAACACGGGGGCACCCATCAGACAAAGAACAGGAAAGTAGGATAAATAAAACAATAAAAGAGGCGAAATAAAACGGAGTCAAACGCGCTGAGCGCGGACCTAAGGGAGCAGCTCGGGTGCCTCGGGGTCGCTACGCCCCGTACCCAATAAACTGGGCCCCTGAGGGGGATCAAGTATAAGTAAACCAATAATGCTAAATAGAGTTCGTAATATTGAAATTATATAGAGAAAGTGTATATGTACGTGTTTTCTAAACCTCCCCAACCGATCTGAAGCAAATGTTGTACAGGCATCCTTAAGTAACAGGCAACTAATATAAATAACCATAGCATTTAGACAAATCTCCCATTCCGTGATATCATCCCCTTTGGCACATGACCAATCAGAATCAATTTGCTTTCTAAAGTCATGCGAAACTAGCTTGTCGGCACATCACCAATTGTTCTTAATTTCAATAATTGAATATTATGTTAACAGAAACTTGGGTAATTATTATAGATTCTTCTAACAGTTTATTTTTCATAATATAAGCTCTGGAAACACTGGTTAAAAGCGGAAGTTCATACATACAACCTCACCATTACCCATGCCACTAATTGCTGATTTATTTATCATGGAGAGAAACCAAGAAAGTCAGATTCAATCTAGTATGTTTAGCAAGAAACCTTGTAAACCGCATTATATTTTTCTCAAGAAATAATAGCAATTGCTTTTCTATTGAAACCATCCAAAAAGTTTCCCGGCTGTTCATCCTGAAATGTGTGCCTGGTTCAAAGTTTCGTTGTGCTTCAATTCCTTGCATGCAAAATTAAGACATGCATTTAACAATTTTTTTAAATTTCTGTGTTGGTCATTTGATTGCTATTGTTTTAGAGAGGCCTAGGCACATCTGCTTGCTGTCTAACTTTTTTTTTTAAAAGTATTTTTGTTACTGAATAAAGGTAACATTTGAAATAGTGCGCTATAGCATGAAAAATAATTATTACTGTCTCGTAAGATTTATGCACACAATTCTAATAACAATTTTACTATATGGATAGCAGGAAAACTTTATTTTAACAATAATATATCCCTTTTTCTTTCTTTCTACACTTTTAACGTTGTATGCCCAATTCTACAGATAGAACGAATAAACCTAACTTTTGTTTGCA
Source organism: Metallyticus violacea (assembly GCA_030762175.1). Classification (NCBI taxonomy): domain Eukaryota; kingdom Metazoa; phylum Arthropoda; class Insecta; order Mantodea; family Metallyticidae; genus Metallyticus; species Metallyticus violacea. Next base: position 169,307,999 of record CM060846.1, on the reverse strand, counting down.
TGAAATCAGATATTTGCGATGTAGATTTTAGCATCGCTTTCAATGGACAATCCTTTTTTATTTACCACTCCCTGTTTTTTTTTAAAAAAAGTACGTTTAATATATATGGCACAGTAAAGAAGAACTAACAATGTTAATAAAATGTGTTTTTATATTAATTTGCTTCTTTCGCCATTAAGAAACCTGATGTTATGATAATTTTGCCTTTCGTAATTTATTTCCCGTTTGAAGGGAAATAGAAGCCTAGCTGTCTACACCTTATTCTCCTTAGCTGAAATGGTGACTTTATGTTTCTGAAATAATTTTTCAGTTTCTCTCGTCGAAATATTCGCTGTTTGAGCTGCGGTAGGTTCTTGTTATAAAGAGGCGAAATCAAGCTTCCTGTCTGTTAATTGCCTAAAATTGAGTTCAAAATTATATTCAGGTATGCCACATTAATGTTATATGTTTTTAAATTTAACGATCTAGTAGTTCTTTGTACAGACCCACAAAGAATGCCAGTTTGTTGTGAAAGATGTATAAATAATTTTCAGGGACCACACAGAGTCCGATATTATCTAATATTTCTTCTGTGAGAACCCTACTCTTTCTATCAAGTTTATTACACTGAGCACTACCCGTGGCCTAAAATTTATTACAAAGATTATACATTGTTGTACGGCCTGAAACTTTTACACCCGGGAGTTTTTCTTCAAATCGTCCTTGAACTCGACGAGCTGACTGAGTTAACACACATGAATCATAAATAAATATACGTTGTACTGTAGAAAACATGTACTTCGCTATTAAATAGAGAACAAAGCACATCACACTTAAAAACTGAACGGAACTAAACCACTCTCAGAATCACGCCGACAGCCAGAAGCTAATGTTACCTCGTTCCAGTCAACTGTGAGAAACACGCACACGCTCAGTGGAAAACACTACAAGGTGGTTCATTGCTTATTGGATTGCTCTGTGCTAAAGTGTGCGAGGATTAAGTTGGCAAGGATATATGGTTACTCACTCTCTCGCTCGCATAGGATTTAGGGACTGAGCGGTAACTGAAGAATTCCTTCCATATCGTCTGCAGAATAGTTAGCATTGGAATGGTCCCCTTCTTGCTCCTCCTCTTCGTAACAGTTTTTCGCTTTATGTTCACCAACGATCCGCTGATTACCAGTTTCGGAGAGCTAATGATGTCACTTAAGATATGTAAGCAAATGACAGAGAAAATATCTTTTGTACAACTAACAATGACCGTCCCACCAGACCATCCAATTAAGCGAGGAGGAACAACTCCTTAGCCAACTCAAACCTCATACACTTTAGAGCATAGTGTTAAATATGTCACGAAAGTGTATTAATTATTCCAAAAGTTCTGCTATGTATCTGGTTAACACACAATTCAATATAATAGACAGAGAATTTTGCCACTAATAGAAAAGGTGCATTAATTATATTTTGATGTTACACAGGCAATCAGAATCGCTGTTGGACTCCTCGTTTTGTTTGTAGTAATTATGCCGGGCTTCTAAGTGGTGGTTAAAGAATAAATGGATAGCTTTTTATAACTAAAATAACAGCACTTAAAGGAAAATACAAAAAGAAAATTTAATATCTAAAAATTCCATTTACAATTAAACCTGTTAGTCACAGTGATAAAACAGCTTTCTCTTCTTCCCGAATCATGGACATTAGATGATGAATCTGAGAGAAGTTATAATTCACTATTTCAATCAAACTCAGAATGAAAATTTGAAGATCCGGATCCCAATGCACATAATGAGATAATTCAAGAGGGAGTTAAATGATCTTGTCTGAGGTTAAATCTTTCATTAGTACAAGGTGAACTTTTAGGTTATCATATAATGGAATGCAATTTGTAACACAGAGATAAAAGTGTATCACTATTTCGTAAACGAGAAAAGCACCTGATTAAATTCTTCAGAATGAAGATTGTTTAATGAATGCTCTTAGTAAAAGCTACAACCCAGATAGATGGAGGTCCTTCATCTGAATAATATGAAATTAAATATATTGTGCAAGCTTTTTTTATGGTTACTTTTGTTGTGATAATTATTGTAACATGAGGTGTGCTTTATCTTTGCCTAAAGCTATCTTGTAAAAGTTCACTTAGGTACCTTCTATCTGTGAGATGCTGGCACAATACAGCTTTCCCCCCACCCGTTCTACCCGTGCATTGTTTTAAAGAAATCAGTTTGATCACAAGTTTCCAACTTTTTGGTCCCAGTTACTTAAATACAGTGAGCATGTTTATGAAGTGTGACACTACGATGTTCATTTGTCTATCTTAAAAACAAAGTTAGCACAAGCCTTACGTGAATAAGGAGAGGATATTAGCAAGAAAGGGGGGGGAAAGGAAGGTGAGCGAAGAGTTGGCTTTATAGTTCTACACTAATCGGTACCTAACTTGGCTAACTTGAATGCGCAGTAGCATCAATATGTACAGTCATAATTGTTGAACAATAGGAAGCAGTGAGCTATGGGCTCTTGTACAGAGAAATTTATGTTCAATGACATGTGTTTTCCCTGCATTTTAAAGTATTTTGTAAATGGTGTGTTAAACAACTTAACGGCGCTAAAATGTAGGCAGTGGAAGAACAGAAAAGGAAGCAGCCAGTTTTACACCAGCAAGCAAGAAAGTTAATTCACAAGATACACGCTGTCTAGTGGTAACCATACTTGCCTCGTAGACCCAAGATCGCGGGTTCAAACCCGGCGAGGATTGGTGAACTTTTTCGGGTGTAAAAATCCTAAGTATGGCTTCCTTCGGAAGGAAAGTAAAACCGTTGGTCCCGTGTCGTACATTTATGGCACGTAAAAGAAACTCAAGCCTGAAAGAAGAGGCCTCTGAGCAATATTTATCGTCGTTTCACGCCCTGAATTAAATGGGACGTTGATGACCTGAGATGTTAAAGAGCGTCCATAAGTAAATAAACTAAATACTCCAGTCAAAGCGGGGCAAAAAGCGGACCCTGTAACTAGGATGATAGAATTTGACCTACAACGGTAGTAGTATCTATTATGGATTAAGCCGTTGGATTAACGATATTTCCGCCACCAGAGCGCTAGTGTCGCTTTCTTAATCCCCGGATTATCGTTAATCCAACGGTTTAATCCATAAAGATTTTTACAAAAATGTATAATCGCCCACCAGAGCGCCCCCACGGATTATCGTGCTAATCCCATGGATTATCGTTAATCCATTCATAACAGATTTTTACAAAACTCTATAGCAGCCCACCAGAGCGCTAGTGTCGCGGATTATCATGATAAATCATATTTTATTAAAAAGCAAAATGGCGGCGGTCGTTACAAATGTTTAAGTACAAAGATCCACGGCGCGCTCCCACGGATTATCGTGATAAACATATCGTTTTTTGAGGGGTAGTTGTGGATGCCGTAAGAAGTGTTAATACATTGGGAAACATGCAATAAAAATATATTCAAAATTCAAACTGTATTGTTTAAATCCATAGCAGATTTTTATTATTCATGCACATATACAAAAATGTATTTCACAACATATAATTACAAAGGTCGGTACAAAAATATGTGGTATATTTGTTTACAACTATTAATTTAAAAATTAGAGATGTTTAATAACAATGTATTTCACAACATATGATTACAAATGGCGTTACAAAAATATTAAGTATATTTATTTACAACTATTAATTTAAAATTGGTGATATTTAATAACAAAATGTTTTAATAACTGCCCCAGTCACTGTTTTGGTGGCGATTCACTGCAAAAAAATTATTTTAAAATATGTAGTGTATGTTTATTTGGTAAAAGACACATCACTATCACTGTCTTCGTCGTCGTCGTCCTCCTCCTCCTCGTGCGGCGTCGTGACGCATGTGAGTAGCATGTGGGAAAAGTTATTGTTGAGGTGTTCCTCGGCCGACGGAATGGACATGGGCACGATGAATCCGTTGATGGATGCCGTGTGGAAGTAGCCTGCCGACGTGACCTTGTAGTCAAATGCCGGGGTGGTTCCGAGGTATATGGAGCAGCGTGCGTCTATGCCGTATTGTTGTGCCTTTGAAAGCAAGCATTGGACTTCCACGACGTCGGAGTTGTTGGTGACTAGTTTGACGGTGACAGTTTTGTCCTCGCAAAGAATGAGATTTCTGTGGAGAGCAGTTTTATTTTAGCAGGATACTCGCCACTAGTTGTGACTTGATTTAGGTTGTTAAAAAGGAGTTTGACAAGGAGATTATTGCCTAATCCCTCCGGGACTATTTGGCACGCCATGTTATGAAGGTGAAAAGTTCACGATGTGCCTGCGGTATACGTTTCTGAGAACCTCCACGTCCTGGTAGACGATGTAAAAGTCAAATGAGTTGAGCTGATCGATGAGTTCTGCAGAAAGATTGTTGAATCTGGTTGGTAGAAACACCTCTTGGTCGTTCTCGAGGTGTACAAGCGTTCGGGGCCCGTTCTTTTTTGAAATGCTCCGAACTCCTTTCACGATGTAAGGCACGTTCCGTTGTAGCTTAGACACTGAGATATACTCCGTGTTGGTCGCTACTGCAGCTATTTGGCGTAATGCGTCGATGATCATGTTGACTGCTCTGCCGAACTCTTGGTACTGATGGGCTTCATCAATATGACCTAGGTTTTTGTATGTGCGGAGGTGAAAGTTGTTTGTCATCAAGATGACCAATTTTTTCGTTTGTGCGGAGGGGAAAGTTGATTTGACTAACATGTTTGTTTTACCTCGTTTTTCAAGACGCGTTTGTTTGTGTGACGTCATCAGAACTGTTGTGACATGTTTCTCTAATGAGTTACACTTTTAGAAAATGCTCCATCTCCAGGAAACCTCTAAATGTGGCTCAACGAATGTTTCTTGTATACTCGGTGAAATTCGTTTTCTCCCCTGCGTGATGCAAACAATTGCGATATGAGGCTATTTGATTTTGTACTTCTATCTCGTCCTTCTTCTTGTGATAGATGATGTCGGTAATAATACGCTGTAGGCTTACTAGCGTGTTCCATTCCTCCTATCTCAGTGATATGCAGCTTCCATCCATTTTGATGATCAGATTTAGTGCTCCAAATAAACGTTTAAAAACGATGGATAGTCGATTGCTCAACTGCGTCTCTTTTAGATAAGGAATCAAACTCTGTATTAATGGCATCGTCTCAGCAAGTTTCTGCCACTCTGTTGAACCCAGGACCACAGCACCGCGTCGTCCACCAACTGTCACCACGATCTTGTGTGGAGGTTTAGGTGAAAACCCAATGGCCGCAAACTTGGACTGCTTGCTGCTGTTCAAGAAGTAAATATCCGATAGAGGTTCCCCGTCCATGTCACTGAAAGCAAGAACATAACCTCTGTAGCATAATATTTTCACTAGCCACACGCCCGCACACGATAATCAATGCGACTTACCTGCTTGCCTCTCTCGAGCAACTGGCGCGCGTTCTGAAAAAAATAACGGGAGAAATTAGCATTTCGGAGCAACTGGCGCGCGCGTTCTGAAAAAAAAAAATACCGGGAGAAATTAGCAACATAAAAACATGACAAGTGTTATATATGTCTATTCATGCTAAAATGATACTAAACTTTGATAATATGCAACTCTGACATGTAGTTTGTGTGCATCCGCCAAGACTGTAGGTTTTTTGAATGCTGTCATCATTGTGATTAAAGTCACTTATGCTGAATTGTGTAAAGAATTTCAGGCCTCGGAAGCGGTGAGATAGGTAAGCAACAACGTAATGGCCATAGGTGGTGCTGACATCGCCTTGAAACCTTCTAGTGTTGTGAGTCCATCTTGTACCACAACAACGTTTTAAAAAATGTAGAATATGCCCCGAAAATGGTTCTAGACCATAGCTGTCGGAAAATCCCCCCGGCCGTTCCTTGCAACAAAGATACAGACCCAATGTTACCCTGGTTTCGTGCTAGGGTCGGTGTTAACGACAACCGCTATGGGAAGCTGTCTATTATGCAAATTTACCAGAAGCAATTGATCACAGGCGTACACGCCTAAAAAGCGTGGTGTGCATTTAGACAGAAGTCGGCGTATTTGCAACCTATTTATGATACCAAAATATTATTATTATAAATATAATAATATGAATAAATATAAATATTATAGAATTTCACGGGGTACCTAACCTTTTGTAGTGCTACTTCCCATTCTCCTTGCAACACTATTCTCTCCGGTAAGATGTTTGAAAATCTGGAAGTTGTATTGTCATTGAAATGATCCACAGAGGCATTACTCACGAGCGTGAGGGAAAACGGTTTTGTTCTAATCATATGGAATTGATAGATGAAACCAGGACCCAAGTGTTAAAATTGTTTGGATAACCTTTCCACTTAACTAGTAATTGCTTATTGCTACCGCGATCTTTAGTGCCGAATATTTTTTCTATTTTAAATGATTTCGGGAGAGCAACCTTTTGTATCTCCTTGGAGTAAAAGATGGCGTCTATGGCTTCACCGCCCAAGTCCTTTAATTTATACATGACGGGGTCGCCGTGTACCACCTTGTCAATCTGAAAACAATCATCTGTGCAGTTTTGCTCGTAACCCTTGGCAAACTTCATTTTCTCTTTTGATATGCGCACGTGATCTCTCACATTAAATTTAATTTTACTCGGTTTGTCTGCACTCTGACCGTATTTTCGTATACCTATAAAATGTTGCGTTCATCGACATCCTTTGGCGCCATTTTTATGGACCTGTGAAATGAACTATTGTACGAGTATAAAAGGGCGGGAAGGGCATCTAAGTATGTATAAGTGTTTTTATGGGTGAACTATTTCCACATTTTCGTCTTGCAGGTTCTATTGAATCGCTCTACAACGCTGACATTGTTTTTTGTTATGTAATACTTTACACCATCATTGGTGAACTCGGTTCCTTTATCTGTTTGCCACACCTTGGGCCTGTGATGTGAGAATGTAGTTTTAAAAGCATGTGTAACTTCCGTCCCTACGTTAGATTTTAACGGTATAGCCCAAGCATATTTCGAGAAAACGTCAATCACCGTCAAGATGTAAACGAAAGGCGTGTTGTATTCTTTTACGTTGTTCAACACATTTAGATCAGCTTCCCAAAGGTCGTCCATGTTGGTCACGTGATAATTTGTAGTGGGAAAGCTTTTCCTTATTGGTCCGTGAAATGTTAACTATCCTGCGTTTGAAGAAACGACTCTATTTTTGATTTTGGTATGTCTGTGGCCTTGCAAAGCTTCTCTGCTGTACCAAAACCTGCATAGTGTTCTGGGTTGAAATAAATTTTCTCCAATGCGTTTATAGTTGTTCCCATACTTGTTTGCGAAGGTTATAGGACTTTCGGCTCTTTTTAACCTTTACAGGCTCCTCATTCTTTACTTCAAGCACGTCCTCTTCTTCTTCTTTTGATTCAAGGTATGGTTCTCTCACTTGTGACATAAGATCGAGATAGTTCCCCAACTTATATTTTATCAAGCGCCATTTCTCGGGGGCTGCCAAATTGCCACAGTGTACTTTATTCATTTCTCTGATGAGTTGTTTAAGTGATTTGTCTACGAGATGAAGCTTTTCGACAGCTTTTGGCTGTGAATTTACTATAATTCGCTTACCGTACTTCATTTTGGCAAGAGTGCGCTGCCCAGTGAAGCCAATATAGGAAGTAGGAAAGCAGGTAAAAATCCACCTCTCTCCATAAGAATATTTTTCTTGCTCTTTAAGGAAAGTCGTTTGTTGATTAACTTTCTCCTGCAAGTCTTATGTTTCTTTAAGATCTTCAAGCAATTTACAGGTAAATTAACATGCCCTCTGCATACGTTGACCATACACTCTGAAATGGCTTTTATTAGTTGGGGGCTAGCGCTTTTTAACAGTTTCTGTCTCAAAGTGGGTTTGGCCTTGGCAAGTACGGTAAAGTTTGCGTGCTGTCTCGCAATGGTTATCCTGAATGTGCTTATGTTAAAACGATTGTAGTGCATTGATTGTCCGCCTATGTAAGGGGCATCGAAAACATTCCGAATGCGATCAACAATTGAGTATAAATTAAGGAGACGTTTCACTCGGAAGGACGCCGGTTAGATACCTGTATTGATTAGGCGTGTACTGAGTGCAGTCCAACACTAGATAGCCGTGGGGGTTTTCGGTAGCCTTTTCAAATGCTTCTAGCAGAAACCTAGAATTATTTGGCTCCATCTGTTGACAAAGCCTGTCAATTTTCATTTTATCTGTATTGTTTTTAAACACGATAATGTAGTTTGAATTCAGAGATATAGTTCGAAATTTCTTTCCTTCTGGAAACACATTTAAGAGTATGTAAATAATTCCGAAACCTTTGTGATGCGAGTCTCCGGTGAAAAAAATTGACACGTTTACCCCATCTGCCACATTAAATCATCTAAAATAACCAGATCTCCCTCGTTAACAGTCTGCAAATCTGGTATGCCTGCGTGGGGTCGCGAAGAATGTACTTGATTTAGGAGAATATTCTGGTGGATGACCCCCCACAACACTTTTCTCAAAGGCTTGTCAAACATTTCACCTGCAGTATCAATTAAATTTTTAACAAATGTTGATTTACCACACCGCGAAGGACCTGCAATATGCATGGTACACGGAAAACTAAATTTAAAGAGTTGGTTTGTACACATTTTGGATGACGGGTGTAAAAGTGATAATTACGACTTATTTTATACCTGTATGGGTAGGAATCAAAGTTTTCATTTTGTACTCGCCTTTTAACCACCATTCTATAGATTTTCTTTGAAGGCTCGGCTGCTACAGAACCTAGAAATTTCCTAGATATCTGAGTGCCTTCAAACACTACCGACATTGCATTTTCCCTCAGTGCAGTGTTGATGATTGCATTAGAGTTTACTTTCTCCAAATTCCCCGAGTTGAGGGTGATGCCTTTAATTATGCAGCCACAGTGCGTCTTTTCCCCTCACCTGACTTCCATGGTGTAGCTTTTTGGGCCTGTAGATGCAAATCTGGAAATATATGCACCTGCACCGTGCTTTTCTAGTTCATAAGTCATACAGCTCAAAATGGTCCCCTAGGAGGCATACATTCCCCCGGTCTGTACTTGGCTATAACAGAATGAGTGTCGAAATAACACGCTCGCCCAATCTCCTAAGATAGGAATAGAGCTCTAATCTAGCATGGGCTGTTGTATAAGCAGCTATGAGTTTGTTGGTGGTACATTTCAATTTAGGATTCTGTTCACAGTGCTTCCATACCACCTACAGTACCTCCTCTGTAGCCAGCAGGTAAGACTCTACCTCTACACCTGGGTCGTTCAGTAGGTCTACGAGGCTTGAATAATCTTTCACAAGCTCACGCGTGCACAAGTTACCTCGTTGGCCATATTTCCCCCAAAAGGAGTTTAACATGAGTTTAGCCAACTCGCGCCTGCCAGGATTAATTTTAATTGCGTCTTTGTCTAGTGCCACGCCTTATTTTTTCCAAATATTGCGCGATATACTCCTTTTTGTCGCAGTCTTTGGGCCAACCGGAGCTTCGGTTTTAATTTTCAGAAACTGGTTCATATAGTCTGAAAAAGACCCGTTTCGCCAGTGAAAGGGTTGTAGCGTACCATTTCGTACTCCTATATTTCATATACATGAATCACCCTATAACCTTCCTCTAATGCTACTTTAATTTCGTCTACTACCAAGGTGCCTGCCATACATCTTTCGACATCTGTATGCGTGCACTCTGTCTGGTTCTCCATCTCTGCACATGTGCGGCACAGCGTAAACATAAGTTTGCAGTTAATGCGTGATAGCAGAACTGCGTGTTACATTCTCTACGGGGGGAGAATTTTACATTTTACAATGCCACCTCAACATCGGTCAAATTTGGACATTTATCAACATGAATCTTTGTATGTCCCACTGGATAGGCTTTTGTCCTATTAACAAACGGATACAAACTGCGCACGTCATAATAGAGCATTTTCATGTCTCCAGTGGCCTCGCAGTAGGTTTTCGTACAATTTGTACGCCCACCGAAGAAGGCTTCTGGTGGGTTTAGAGGTTCGGGGTAGGGAAAACTCTTCACAAAATCTGCCCAAACCCCGTCAGCCTTAATCATGACATTAAATTCACATTCCCACATCTCTGTCACGTGGTAGCTTGCATCTCTCATCATCTTCGTGACTCTGGCGGTGTCCTCATATCTGAAGCCCATGGTTTCGTTACCCGTGTTGTATAACTTAGATTTTCTATTCGGGTAACAAACGTGTGCAACCGTTGTAGAACCATCCGTGAAAGAAATAGATACATTTGTCTCTGTACCCATGTTAAAGAGCGTCCTTAAATAAATCAAAATCTCTGTACCCGTCCACTTTATGTCCTAAAATTTTAATTTCTCGGCACCGATAAGCATGCTGTATGGTGGTTGATTGTTGCTGTTCCAACCATGACAGCCAGATACACGCTATTCGTGACTGCTTATCAACTAAGCGGTACCCACCTCTAGAAATAAGTGGAATTTTATTTCGTGGCATGAACCGTTTCCTGTAAACATTCATACATGCATGAGCTATGGTGACGCATTCTCTAAACGAGTCAATGCCGTTCTCGTCAATAAATTGTTTCCTAAATTTGGAAACACCATGACTCAGGTGAAAAACGTCAGTTTTGCAGTATGACACCATTTCATTTTTCATGTCAAACACATAATTTGAGGACACCATTTCATCATGCCACTTTTCGAATGTTTTGCAGTCACTTACACTCATGCCGTCAGGACAGTAATATTTCTGACCCAATACAGGACCACCTTTCATTTTCATTTGTGTTAAACAGGTAGGGGAAGTAACTTTTGCATTCGGGAAGTTGAAAGGCCCTTGAAAAGCGAGACAGTGGCATAGGAATGAAATTCAAAAAGTCTAAAAATGTCACACACTTATACTTTATTCTGTATATTTTGCTACCGTTCATGATGATCTCCGGGTCCCCATTTAAGTTTTTCACCTTGTGCTTCAGCAGAAATTGCCCATCATAAGACCTCAGGTTGTGTGCAAGGACGATGATATCCCGGGACTCGATGATGTGATCAAACAATTGTTTCACAGGCTCCTTGTCAAATACCTGTTCTTATACACCTCACTGCGTATAATAGGCCTTCTTGTGAAGTTCATCAATGCATAATCTACAGCTTTTGTACACCACACATAGGTTTGGGACATGTTCAAACAAGCCCTCCGAACAGGGAGTGTTCTGAGTACACTCAAAATCTAGAAACATGAATATGAAATTATTTCGCATATTTGGCAAATCGTACGACTGAATGTAGCACTGGTGGTTAGCATTCACATGAATTTTACAGGTACTACAAAAAGTCTCCCCGCACTGGTGAGTTTTTCTACACCTCTTATTAACAAGTTTGTCGCACATTGGACTGAATTTTTCAACGTCACACACTGACATTGTTTTAGGGTAATAATTTCCCTTAATCAAATGTTTATTAAAGCAGTTCTGTTCGTTGAAATCGCGATTACACGCGTCACATCTCACGTACTTATCAAACGTGGGTGGGCACCTCTGACGACATTTTGCACAATTTTATTCGCACCTGTGAGTTACTTTTTTATTTACTGAGTGAAAATTGCACTGTCGACAATACCATTTACATTTGAATACCCCTTACTGGTTTACAATAGAGTTATAATGACTGTCGTGTAATATTAAGTCGATATGTTTATCGGAGCTATTTTTGACTTGTAGAGGACTTTTTCCCCATATGGTCACCAAAAACTGTTATGGAGTAATCCTTTAGCGCCATCTCAAAGAGTTTCACATCCTCAAGCGCAAACGGCCCATTTACTTTACCTATTTTCTCACAAACTCTACATCCTTTAGTTTTTGATGAAATTCCTGCCTTCTAATCAAATCATAATTTGTGTCCCTGTCAATTTTGGATATTGACACTGCGATGGCTCTAACTAGACAAAGGTGGCCATTGTTCTCTATTTCAATGATGCCTCTGATTTTACTACAGTCGTCGCAATGTTTGTAGCATTAAGGTAATATTTCATTTGTCCAAACACACGAAATTTTGAGTGGTCTCCCTAAGAAAAAATCTTTATTACGCTGCAATACTTTCTCCAATGATTTCAATATGACTTCGGAGTTCACTTGATCGAACCTACGGACACTCATATTAAATGGTCTCTCAGGATGTTTGATATCATGAATCGTGATTCCCATGACACCTGCCTGGATTTCTAGCATATTGTCATTAACAAACGATAAATGATCGTTAAAAACCCTGGAAACCCATTGGTTAGGATCTGAATCTTTGGGCACTGAACTAACTATAATTTCAGTCTCGGTATACCCAGAGTAAAACTTTTTAGCCGATCTCTCTTTATGGCCTATAATTTCAAAAGTAGGTTGTAAGGCAACACTCACCTGTGGTTCACCGCCAGAAGAAGAAGCTGCAGCATCGTTGATAGCTATTTTTTGTGTGAAGACTTCGATAAGATTCATCTCCCGCCCTTTGTCCATTTTCCCCCGCCGAAAAGAAGAAGCAGTAGCAGCATCGTTGATGATAGCTATTGTCGGTGTGAAGCCTTCGATAAGAATTATCACCCGTGCGTAGTCCTTTCTCTTCAGACTAAGCTTTGCCATTGTGAGATGTAGCTCATTATCGGAATTGTTCCGTCTTTTTATACAACATCTTCCCACCCTTCACCACGCCCACATGGATTTTATAGCCAATGAAGACCTACGTTGTGAAAGTTTCTTAGGCACAATTTCGACTATTATTACAGTAACCTTGTCTGAGTCCTACAAATAGAGGGAATGATATATTTGGTTAGTAAAGCGAAACGTTTTCTAGAGCTCTTACATACATAATGCTCACATATATATTATTTCACATGTTATAGCACGTATGCATTTTGTCAAGCTTTACATATTTCCTTTCCTTCATTTTTTGAATGATTACAGCATTGTTTTCACATTATTGATAGTATATAACAGTAATCAACATCTATTTTCTGAAAATAATGTGTATGTAAATACGATCATTGCAGAGGAATTCTTTTCCGTTTCAATTCTTTCAATTCAAACTGTAGGTTATTTTCCCATTTTATTATATGGCTACACAGCGAAATGAAAGAAATTAAAATTTTCGCACCGCTATTTACTACGTAAAGCATATCAACTCGGCGGACATCTTTGCTTTGGTCACGTGACCACCGTTGATTGCTTATTTTCTCACCCCACATTTCACAACCGTATACTCATGATGTGACTGCAGATATTATCCTCAATAATGAGGCGGATGTCTGATGGGGAGCAGGTTCAGTGAGGCTGTGCCAAACTCGCGTATTTCGCCACGGAACGATCGACTTTTGGCGTGAATGCTAACATGTAAAAATATGTTATCACGACTTTTTTCTGTAATAAACAACCATATGGAAGGTTAAAATTTAATTTGTAAATATACGTTCTCCCTAAATGTAACAAACTTAGCCCCTTTTGCATTCAGTTGAGAAACAATTTCACAATCGAAAGATAATTTAATTTTTTTTTTGCACAAGGATGAACTTAATTTTTTTCTCATATTATAATTCTTTTTGTCAACTCTTTCACATATCCATACGCTTTAATTAATTTTATCCGAGTAAACAGACTGTTATGTCGGAAAGCGAAAGCGGAGTATGCGTAACCTTGTAGCACCAATGAAAGCGAAAACTTATTGGGAGATGGTGAAAGTTAAATATTTAAAGCTCACAATAACAATCTGACCTGAATTGAACACCAGTCTCTGTGTGACAGTCAAGCAAGGATGTTATGTAGTGGTGATGATTACCGCTCCCTTGCGAAATGAAGGGTGTTCCTGGACTGCGGCCGAAACACAAGGTACGATTTTAGAATTTATTTTATTACGTGCTGCAATTGTGTGTGTTGATTGCTTTAATTACATTAAACTTGCAATTGAACAATACACTTAGCATTTTTAATAAACAAATTACATTTATATTGAGCATCACAGTAATTCGATACACTTTTGCGTTTAATAAATACAGTTTTTAATTAAAACAATACAGTTTTGCATTTAAAAATAAATATTTTTGAAGTCTCTTATTTTGCAACAAATACTGTAAGACTCATAGTTGTATTTAAATATATGCATATTTCCCCAAAGAATTAATACTTCTTAAGGCATCCACAACCACCCCCACCCCACAAAAACGATATGTTTATTACGATAAATTGTGGGAGCGCGCCCTGGATCTTTGTATTTAAACATTTGTAACGACCGTCACCACTTTGTTTGTTAATAAAATATTATTTATCATAATAATCGTCGACACTAGCGCTCTGGTGGACTGTTATACATATTTTTTAAACATTTCTTTTGAATGGATTAACGATAATCCGGGGAATTAAGACGATAATCCGTGGGGCGCTCATGTCGGCGATTATACACTTTTGTAAAAATCTATTGTGAATTAAGCAGTTGGATTAACGATAATCCGGGGGAATAAGAGAGCGACAGTAGCGCTCTTGTGGCATAAATATCGTTAATCCAACGGCTTAATCCATAATAGATACTATTAACGCTTCTTCGTATACTTTTGTAATTTTCCAACAAAGGACACATACTTTTCCATTTTTTTTAAATTTCTTCAGTTTTTCATTTCTTTCTTTCATTTCTTATTTTCTTTTTTCTTGCTTCAGCGTTTATATAACGTTAAAACCTCTTGTCAGTATTTAAACTTTGTATATTAGTATGCCATTCTTTTTATTTCATAAATTATTATCATTTTGTAAGCTTTGATTTTCACATTCTCTCTTTTTAAGAATGAATATTGACATGTATAATTTAAAATGTAAAGCGTACAAAAGGCTTAATGAAATTAATCTTACTAACGATATAAATTTAATTTATATTCGAAAACGATACGATACATTTGCAAATATTTGATTAAATAATAAATTATATAAATATCGAAAGTACATTAAAAACATTAGCTATTACATTCACGAAAACATATAAGCCTTAAAAGTAATGTATTCTAATGGCATTTTCAAATTTACTATGGAGAACGTGGTCACTGTGCACAAAATATATCTGTCTCTTTCTGCGAAGCCAATCGCAAATTACTTGACGGTGTCTATAATTAAATCACTCAAAGCAATACTTACTACATAATTATAACATTCCATTTTGATCTTGCACAATATTGCTCACATATCGTTTGCATTTTTTTTCTTAACTCGAAAGGCTCGAAGCTAGACATACACGCAAGATGGCAGAAAGTAGGGGCAGACCAAGTGATAAAGAAAAAAGGAATGAAAGAGAAAAAAATCAGTTTTGGGTTGAAGTCGCGACTCCGAAATTCGAGGTTATGAGCGAATCGATTTAACTTTACAAGTGTAAGAAAGGCATTTAACAACATAGGGAAAATACTTGTTTACTATGAATTTCCGATAAGAAGCATAGAAAAACAGTGTGTGACTTGTAAACGTCAATATTTTAACTAAATCGGTTTATTTACCACACATTAAACAAACTGCGTGCGATTTCAACAGTTTTAAAATAGTATTATCGAAGGTTTTAATGTTCTATAGGTGACTTTTAAAGTAACTGGAACAAGTAAGTGGGTGCACTGTTTAATAGCGTAGAATTTAAGTTAAGAAAAGAACGACGCATGTTTAAAGCGAAACGCATTCTCAAAGTTGTACAATGAAATGATCATAGAAAAGATGTTTATGATATTATTATACACTCCAGTTGTAACTTATGGAGTAACTCGGCAATGGTCGAAAATGATTCTCAAGCTCACACAAATAGAAATATATGCAAAGGCAAAGTTTTTGATTGCCATAGTAACATTTTGAGACAAAAGTTGAAGTCATTAGAAGAAATTTCACAAGGTGATTACATAAGGACTTACAAGACCTTGTACAGAAAAACCATCAAATCGTTTCCATATATCCATAAACGTAGTAAAAACCATAAAACACCCAAAAAAGTGCTTTGTTTAAACAAGTAAAAACGAAAACTATTGTTTTGCCGATGAAGGTAACAACACTGTGATTTTATCTTGTGAGGGAAGTCTTTAATACCTATGCACGAAAGTTTGCATTGTTTTAGGAGACGGTACGTTTTGGGTGTTTGCAACCTTTATTACCAGCAGAGCCTCATTCACGAATTTCGTATGGAAATGTATACACAATACAGTGAGGTTATTTGAGATTCGTGCTGCCTGAGCGCGTCTTCTTTCTTGGGAAGTCCAGCCACTGCAACTGGAAAAAGAGTGATAGGTCATCGCACGTAAAATTAGTAGTTTCATTTCAGAGTATATTTTTACTGAAAGCATAAATGATACTGTGTTTAAAACTGATGATGATAAGTACTAACCTGTGTTAGGGATGTTGGATATGAATGCCCCTCAGGATTGCCGACATCTTTGGAGGAAATTCCTGTATTTCATCTAACCGTTCTCCCATAAGAACACAGCAGTTTAGAACATGTTTCTTGATGAGAGACCCTGTCCTTCATAACTTGTTAACAAGTAGGCTAACAGTGTTTCTGCCTGGAACACGATTGTCAGGATAATTTCTTGGACTTACCAATTCTTTGAAAGAATTCGTTTTCACATATGTATCTTACATAAAACCGATCTTCAAGTCTATATATAGTGGCAATTACTAACAAATATAAATTAGCACACAGTTTACAAAAAATTAAGGCCCAAAGTAGCTCGCGAGTACACAATCACTCATTGAAAAATCCTTCCTAAACCGAACTACAAGCTACTACTTGTACTTACATTATTCGGCCTTGACGACTGGTTTCTCTCAGTACGCAGCTGCACCCTGCCGGCCCGTAACTCAAATAGCTTCACTGTAGTATTTAGATCCTTTCCATCTAATGCAAAACAGCGCTATTAAAAGATATGGTGCATGTACAAGAAAAATTCATTCCTTAGATTTCATTGCGCACCCAAATTAGAGATATTAGCCTTTGAAATAGCTGAGTATTACTCAGTTATTATTACTTTTTCTAGTTTAATGATAAAGTAGTTGATTTTATTTAGTGAAATCTTAGTATAGACAGATTCCTAAACATTTTTAAAAACTCTTTGCGGAGATCACAAACATAGGCTAACACACGCATTGCCATTTTTACTACCGAGTGACAAAGAAGATGCTTTTGTAAACTTTATAGCTAAGCTCTAATCATCAAATTGCATCGGAAAATTTAGATTTTATACTAAACACGTACATTCAAACATATATTTGCAGATTGCCAACAGGTTGGGACTGATGCTCCTTTAAACAACAAATGTACAGAATTGTGGCGCATGTAATTAAAAAAATTATATGAAGTACAATTGGAAGATGAACTTATTATCACCATAGGTCGAAAGAAGATAAAAAAAGAGCAGTTCACCAAAACTTGGAAGGATACTACGAATCAAAATTGCATAACAAGGTTGCGGTTCCATATTTCTGCCCTGTCAAATGTCGTTGTAGTCAGATTTCATCAAAGGTGAGTACGTTGTTTTTATCTCAACTTCATTTTTCGCTCTTATGGGTTTTGTATTGCTCCTAACACTTTGGCGATTTTGAATTGTCATTATAAATTGAAGCCGAAAGATGTATGTTGAGTAAAGTAACTTCTTGAGTACTGCTGAATACGTTATGAAAACAAGAACGAAAACCCATATGTTAGTTAAAATATCCTCGTTACTTTTACTTTCAATATAATGTTACTTGGTTTCTACGTATGTAGTCCATTTCACTTCTTGTGATTTAATTCTTTCGAAATTAAAGAATTTGTCATGACCCTCAATCAGCCTGCCACTGTTTTCTGGAGCATTGGAGCCAGATCTGAAGCCTAGGGTGAAAGTTAAACCTCTATAAAACCACATTATTCAAGTCCTTCATTTCAACACTTCCATCAGAATAGCTACCTATATACTGTCGCATGTACTGCTGAAGCGTGTAGCAAATTAACATTTTTGAAAGCTAAATTCGATTGGTTTTATATTTCATGTCTTTTTTAACGCGATCACTTTAGGAATTTCAGTGTAGAGTCAATCATGTCAGAGGCTAGCAGCTACACGGTATTTTATAGTGACATTAACCTCTGCCTGGTAACAAGCAAAACATGCTGAGCTTGAATCTGTCACTCAGTGTTGGAAAGGGTCAAACACCTACCTAGTACCTTCTTCTTATTGGCTGATATGATTCAAATCTAAGGCGGTGGAACACCATATTTGGTATAGTTTATGTCACAATGCAGAGACCCCCCTAGGCAATCGTAAAACGATATAAGGGGAACCAGAGCTACGGTTCGATAAGGGGAACCAGAGCTACGGTTCGGTCTCTCTTTCTCTCTCTTTGGTCTTTGTCTACCCCTGGTCTTCGTCTTCTACCTGTCGTCTTTGGAGAGTGACCTGCTGGCTGCACCCTCAGCATTACGGCAACAGATCCTTAAAAGGTAAGGGTCCGTCAGGGTTATCACTTGTAATCACAGTTCAGATTGGGGACTTGTCTCGTGTACAATAAATTGAGTTGGCATGGCATGTTGGGTTTTGTCTCTACCATCACCCTCCTAAGTAGCTACCCCCTAAGTCACAACTTTAGTCCTGACAATACCACAAATTATATTTAAAAAACATGGCAATTTAGAAATATATGGGGAAGTTTAATACTAATGTAGATTAAATTTTACGTTTCACATCATCACTCCATCCCACTTTGAAATTTCAAATGGCACCCCTAGCGTTTGATGCTGGTGTAATTTTTATATCTTTTAGATTTTTGTCGTTGTTTTGCAACGTGGGCTGTGATCGGTATAGCAACATGTCTACACAGCCATTTAACGTTATTCATTACGCTTCGAGCAGTGAAGCTCACATAGTTATTACTCGCTAAGCCGCAGGTATTCAAAATGTATACTGTAATGGAGAACCCTGCTGCGTGTGAAATCCATCGGAAATAACTTTTCCGTTAGCCTACTCGTTTTTCAGTAATCAATTTGAAAAGCGGGAACTGACCAGAAATCTCCGAAATGGTGAATTGGTGATTCTCTCTAACCATTTCGTGAACCATCCAAATAAGTTCTTTATTCACGATAATCGGCTGGCCAGTTCTCTCCTCACCGTGGACATGATTCACCCAGCTTCCGAGACGACATCATTGTCTTACATCACCGTAATTCCTGAAGTTTGGTCCTTAAATTTTAAAAAGTTGAAAATGGATTTCAGACCCTTTAGTATTTTTGCCAAAATAAGTCTATTACACGCGGCGGGATTCTGCGCACATTTTTAGCATATGCAGTTCAGCAAGTTAATGTATATGTGACCTTCACTCTGCTACCGCTCAAAGCGTACTGAATCAAGTTACACAAATGTGTAAACAACTTCCCCGTACAGCTAGAATCACCCTGGTGCACTAGCCACGCCTCCTTTCCCGAACGGCAGCGGAATAAATCAAGGAACGACTGTATCGATGCGAATAAGTCGTAACGCATAGAAACAAGCAATGGAATGCAAAAAATTAACTTTTTAGGAAGTTAATCACATTCAGTACACAGCAAAATTAAATGGGAAACGGTAATGTAGCATTGTAAAAGGAAAAGTAAATAACTGATAAGTGAAAATGAATACGCTTTTAACAGTAAATATTTTGCATATATACATACACACATACATATATGTATATATATGTATATATACACACTTAACCTAAGCTAAGTTAACCTAACCTAATCCAACAGAACCTAAATGTGCAGCCTATACTTTAAGAGTATAGCTTTTGCATTTTTTTAAACCTAACCTAACCTAAATTTGCAACTTACATGAAATAAAAGTAAAATTTCAATCTATGCGTTTTCCTCCCTTAAAAGGGTTACATATTAAGAAAAGTGTAGACAAATTATAAAGATTAAAATAAAAAAATTAGTCACAGGGGGAAGCTTTGGATAGCACGGCGCTCTGATCAATCCAGCCACCGGGCCGATATGAACAACGTGATAACTATCCGCCTACATTAGTTAACTGGAATTGGGTTCCATTTTCTACGCTGTCGTTCGTGAAAGGAGGCGTGACTAATGCACATGGATGACTCTAGCTATACCGGTTAGTGTGTAAACATGGCGTCGCTGTGACAATTATTGTTCAAGTTATATGAAAACGGAAATAATCCATATATTATTAAGTAAACTTTTAATATAATACTTGCGTTTTTATACATCAAAATAATGTAAACCCTATAAAAACAGAGTGTAAGCGGAGCCTTTCCGAAATAATTTTTATTACTTTATTATTAATAACTGCGCCTACATTCAAATTCTTTTCTTTATATTTAACTATCTTATTGTTTATTCTGTCCAAATTGAAAAAGTAATAATGACAGTTCAGGTTTCCAAGCAATGAAAACAAAAGAGATAACTGATATATCTTAAAAGGTTAAATATCAAATGTAGGGATGCTCTTTGAAATTTCAAAGTGGGAGTGCCTGGTAGTGAAGAAATGAAATATAAAATTAAATCAGCATTGGTATCAACATTCGGACAGCTATTTGAATTGTTGTAGAATAAATTTTATGTCAGCTAGGTGCAGGAAGAAAGAATTAATTAATTTAGCTAAAATTACAATTAGTAATATTTAATTTAGCGAATTTGAAAATCTCTGATTAACGCACTAACAATTCATTCTTTACAATTCTCAATTCTACTAAGGCACAACTGTTAAATGAAATGCTAAATAGTTCTTATAGTATTGTTATTTCCAAATTCAAACATCATTTATAACAGTTCAAATTGCTAAGCAACGAAAAAAAAAAAACACCTAAACAATGTGAACAGTTGCATTCTCTATGGAATTTAAGCATCCAAAAAATAGAGATGACTAGTGCGAGGGTTTAAAACCTAAAAGCCAATTATAATTGCTTTTCAGCTTCACCCTCAATATCTAAATTTGTATTAAATGGATAGATTTTTTAACTGGCAGATTTTTAAATGAAAAATCTATCGGACAATAGCTTGCATTTAATTGAACTAGTGGATTGATATTTTGAAATGAAGCAACATCCCATATATTCTTTTTGGTGCTTCATATTAGAACTTTATTGTGGAAGCATGTATATCTCTAGTAATATTACACCATTAAAATATAAATGTTGACGTTACATTCTGTACTTAGGCAATTATTAAATGAACAAAACATTTGTAATAATATGTAAAATAATCCAAAATTATTACTGAATATTTTAAAATCTGTACAAGATTATTCTGTGTTTCTATTAGAGGATGCTCCTCCACTATTTTCTGGAAATAAATGTTATATCGGGTGAAAAAATAAGTTTCGGTCAAACTTTCGGGACGCACACGAACAAAATATGTTATGTGAACATGGGTCTAGAAACGCTTTATTTTCATATTAGAATTCATTTTCTGTAACTGTATTATTTTTTGTTTGCCTGTGTAAATCAAAAAGTGATAATGTTTTTAAATTCCAACATGACTTGCTTTTGGAAAGTTAAATATTGAACAGATTCTGCTTAATTTTTTTCCGCAAACATTCATATTTTATTTCTCAACACACGTATTCGGTTTCCAAAGGAGTGAACATATGTTTGATTGCAAGTTAACATTTTTTTTACAAAAGCTATGTATTGTAACTGACTTTGTTTGACTTATTTTTACAAACTGGCATATTTTATTTCTGAACATGCGTTTTAAGTTTACAAAAGCAGTGAAAACATTCAACATAACATATTTTTTGCACAAAATACTTTTTTTGTTAAATGAAATATGTAACAGATTCTGCGTAATTTTATTTCGCTAACAGGCGTATTTTATTTTTCAACTTGTGTGGTCTGCGAAAGAAATTAAAATATTGTTTTTATTGCAACATAACAATTTTTTGCACAGCGTAACTCCTTCTTTCAAAGGTAAAGTTTTTAATATTTTTGTTGTCTTATTTAATATTTTGTTTCTAATTTTTTTATATTAGTAAAACACTGTTTGAAAACATTTTAACTGCAACATAACTGCTTTTTTGCAAATCCTAAAATAATTTGGAAAGTTAAATATTTTAACCGATGCGTTTAATTTGTTTTCGCAAACAGGCTTATTTTATTTCATTTCAGGGCGTCATGGCCTGTATCATTGGGAACCAGCAGCTCCTTTTTAGTTCTCCGTAGCGTATAACATGCTAATTTCAATGGGGCGGAGCCCTCCCGTCACTTTATGAAATGTAAAGACGATATAGCTTTAATTTCTGATGTTTTATTTTGCATTGAGTAAAATGGTACCATCATAGAATTAAAACGCAAACTTTTTATATAATATTTTATTGTGGTAGACCCTAATATATAATTGGAGCTGTACGTAGACTCCGAAATAATTAAACAAACTTTAAGAGCGATATGGAAATCTAGTACTTCAGGATGAGATTTTTACCTATTTTGATCCATTCGCAGTCAAATAAGGCCGTTTGTCTTATCTGATATCAGGTTGTGTGACGTGAAGACGCACAGTTATAAGTTCTAATATTTTCTTATGTCCAAGAATTTTACACATTTTATATTCCATTCATATTTTTCTACAGACAACAAGTATTGTAAGTTGCAATGCTCAATATTTGCTTACTTTAAAATCTGAATTTTAAAGTGTGTCGCACTTTGTGATGCAAAAATTTTGTCTTTACGAGGTAAATTATTGGTTTGATTACAATAAACGTGTGTTTAATTAATATTGCGTACGATTTTCAGGTATATATATAACTAATTTGATAGTTATTTCTGACGAGTACATTTTCATAAACACAAGATTCCCGTGAGGAAAATTTTGTTCGGTCACGTTGGCGACATTAATGCCTTGCTGCTTGGTATTATATCCATTCTAATGCCAATATAAATTTTTAGTTATCTTTGTCTTAAAAATAAAATTAAAATGCCAAGTGCTATGTTTTTGGAGCATTCATATTGGAGAATAGCTTATGCACCTCCTATTAGTGAACATCTAAATGAAATTCCTACGAACTACGAACTTGTGATAAGTTTGTACAAAATCGCGATAATGTGAAGGTTGTGGGCAGTTACTCTTTAGAATTTAGAAATAAGTATATTACTGAATATAATCATGGTGAAAATACTGACATACAGGCCATAGGTGAAACCGAGGCAACTTTACAAGATGTTTATGAAGAAACAACAAAGGAAAGAAATTAAAAGAAAACCATGAGGTTATCAAAAGCAATTGAATTTGTTTTTGGAAAGTCCTGAATTACGAGTGGGGTATAACATGACTTTAATACAACATTGACAGAAAAGTGAACAAAAATTTGGTTGGACATAAATTATATATAGCTGGCTGGTATAGAAAAAGTAATGTAAAACTTTCTGGTTATAATTTTTTTTTTTTTGCAACCTTGTAAGGGTGAAGAAGAAATTATCAAATTACTTAGGAAAATTAATTGCGCGACCATCGACTAAGATAACTATTATGAAATCGTAGCTGATTTTTAAAGTTATTTCCCTTATATACATATGTTTTCAAATGAAAATGGACGTACTGCAAGACTTCAAACAGTCATTTTATGTAAATATGGTTCAATACCTGTATCATTATTTTCTGCCAGCAATAGTGTATATCTGGGGTGTTTAGTTTAAGTGCGGCAAGTGTATATTATGTACTTTTGCGTTTTCTAACTATTGAGAGTACGCATCGTACTTTGGATGGTTGTATTCATGCTTTGGGCCTTAGAGAATGTTAATACAGCTATATGCTTTATATTATCTAAAATAATATTTGAAAAACTGTACAATTCTGTATAAAAGTTGTTGCAAATAAATAAAAATGTCTTTTATACAAAGTTAAATAATGAAAACGATTAGTTATATTTTTTTGCATTACATTTATATTTTAAATGTCAAAGTGTTATTCAGTTACTATTAAATCGACATATATTTACATCAATTACCATTTTTCTTGCACTGTGACTACTTTTTATCAATACTTTTTTTTTTAGATATTTCAATATTAATTATTGTAAATACCACAATGAGAATATTTTTATTCATTTTATAAAATTTAAAATGTTCTAATTATAAGTAAAGATATAAAATGGGCACGGTGTTCGAATGAATTATCGTGCTAAAACACAAAATTTATAATAATATTTCATTGTGAAAGACGAACTATAACTGGATTTGTACGTAGAATCTGAAATTATTACACAAAGCTTAAAGACTGTTGCCAAATTGCTGACAATTGGAGGTAAAATACTTTCGTATCGGCGAGGTGACGGAAGCTACTAGAGAGGAATAAAAATAAGTAAATGTGAAATATGACACAAAATAAGGTTGTTATAAATTATACATACGTATATTTTTATAAATGGGATAATATATGTGAGAGTGTAACAAAAGATGCAGAATGACTTTATTGCTGGTTACAATTAAGATGCTTGTCTAGAGATTGATTTTTCTCACTGCGCATGCACCTTATCCCTGTCCACCAGTCACGCCTCATTCATTAACGGAGTGAAGGGTGCCAAAACCATTAGCATCTTAAGGAAACCTTTTATGGCACTCAGCGAACACATTTTAAAGTTAAAAGGAATTCCTTTGAAATGTGTTTGAGTGGAAATGCCTGTCCCGTAGTGAAAGGTTAACATTCTAAACACCATTACCAAATCACTCTAAATGTTTTTAGCAGGTAAAGGGGAAAACCTATTATGGTACTTAACCCCTACAACTTAAAGAACTTTAACGGAAATTCCTTTGAAATGTGTGTGAGTAGAAATACCTGCCCCGAGTGACAGACGATCATTGTAAACACCATTAACAAATCACATTAAATACCATCAGCAAATGGAGATTGGAACGTGTACTGGCACTTAGCCAATGTATTTTGGAGCTAAAAGGATTTCCTTTGAGATGTGTGTGAAATACCTGTCCTGTACGGAAAGGAGGACGTTATAAACACTATTAGCAAACCACTGTAAAACCTCCATTAGAGTGAAAGGGGAAAAACCAGTAAATGGTGCATACAGCGCAAAAATGTTTTCCTTGTAACATAACAATTATATTATGTACTCCGTGACGGCATACAAAATGATTTTTAGCACAGTATAAAGTCAAGTAGCGTACAATAAAGTTTCTAATATTCGTTGTATATTAAAAGTCAATGACGGTGTTAAATTATTCTTTGATTACAACATATTATATTTGGAACATAACATCTTTTTTGAAACATAACTTTAAATTTGCAACGTAACTTTTTTTGCAACATAACGTTTCTCAAATAAATAATTTTTAAACATATCTTTTCAGTACATTACATCTTTTTTGCAACATATCATCCTTTTTGTAAAATAACTTCTTTTTCGCAACATATCATTTTATGCAAAATAAATATTTTGCAGCCTAACATATTTTTTGGACATAACTTATTTTTCAACATAACATCTTTTTGCAACATAACTACATATTTTATTTATAATATTCGATTTGGTTCATTTAAAGTCAATCGCGAAGTGAAAATAGTTTTTGGTTGCTACATAATATCTTTTTACACAAAATAACATCCTTTATGCAAATTTACACATTATATATGGCACTTTTTGCAAAAAATTCAGGAACATGTTATCGGTGTGGTATTCAGTACTTCGCAATCGTGTATATTCACCAGTTTCTACATTTGTGCGATATGCCTTTGCTCTACATGTTGAGGCAAGTCTATCCTTACCCCGACACCGTGCTGCCAGATATCCTGTGCAAGTTCCCCCCTTCCCCTGATAACATCGCAAGCTGGTTCAGACAGGTTTACAATAGCGCCCTGCAAGTTCCCCCCTCATCTGATGACTTCAAAAGCAGGTTCAGACAATTTTTCACCCTTCCCCTTGGTTATCCCAATGAGGTTGATTTCCCCCTCCCCTCTTGCAAGCACTGTTCAATATGCATCACCAGCGTCAGTATTGAGAAATAGTGAAACAGACAACATGATCAATGGCTCTCTACGCCAACTAGCTGAAGTATCGCAAAACTCTCATTTTGTTACTTTGTCTACCCTACAGCGAAAAGTGTCGTATGTCGTGCAAGGTTTCCGGACCAGCACCTCCTTTAAAGTATATCGTAATATTATTATTATTATTATTATTATTATTATTATTATTAAATTTTAGATTTTATTTTAAATATTAGTGATTATTAATT
This sequence comes from Metallyticus violacea, assembly GCA_030762175.1. Classification (NCBI taxonomy): domain Eukaryota; kingdom Metazoa; phylum Arthropoda; class Insecta; order Mantodea; family Metallyticidae; genus Metallyticus; species Metallyticus violacea. Next base: position 169,281,824 of record CM060846.1, on the reverse strand, counting down.
TTTTCCCCAATTTTATAATTAGTATTTTTAATCAATGTACAAATTATGCGTATGCGTCTAAAGATTATTTCTTAGTTTTTCCACCACGTAATTCCAAACATAGCCTCATATTTTTTTATTTCACAGTTTTACCACCAAAAGCTTCACCCCACCATCATTTTCCCTAATCTAGTTTAGTTCACAGTTTTACCAACAAACGCTTCCCCATCACCCTTTTAGTTCATACATAATCTTAACAGGCAGCCATTCTTAATTCAGATCAATTTGTATCATATATTTTTTGTGTAATTATCAACATATAAATAAAAGTTTCCCCGGATTGATAAACAGGTTTAACGATATTCCACCTTCAAGTGACAGCTAGCCCCTCTCCCCGCAAACTGGAGGGGAGGATTAAAAGCGACGCTGATGCCATCTGGTGGCTGGATTATCGTTAATTCAATTGCTTAATTTTGTGCATACACTACTCATTACATTTATCGTCAGTGCACACCTCCTGTGATGCCTCAGTATGTTTCTTTTTAATAATGTGCACTGGCGGTGCACACTCATACATGATACATAAAATGAAATGATAAATTGGGAAAGTAATTTTTAAGGAAGAACGTGTTCAATGCCTAAGTTTATTACACTTCTCCGGGGAAAAAAAGACTGAGGAATTTGTGGGAAAAACCTCAGTTAGGGAGTACTATCCTGACTGGAACTAAGCCATAGAAGTTGTTAATTTGATTTATTTACAGGCTCTTTAACCTATCAGATCATCAGTGTCCCATTCAATTTAGGGTGTGAAATGCTCCATTAGTTTTGCTCAAAGCTTCTTCTTTCAATCTTGAAGTTCTTTTACCTGCTGCAAAACTACGACATGGGATCCACGGTTTACTTTCCTTCTGAAGGAAGCCATGTTTACGATTTCTACGCCCGAAAAAATTCATCGACCCTGGTCTACAGGCAAATATGGTTACCATATATCACCAGGACTGACGATCTTAAGAATTTCCGCTCAAGAGACCTCAATAGTGAAAACGGGCATTAAACTCTTTTAAAAGACTTGCGTCCATAATTGCAATAAAATTAATCATAATCTGGTATGATTATACTGGATTTTATTGTTATATGCATTGATTTTTTACTCAAAAAAGTATATTTCGGCCAAAACCGAATATTTCGAAAGGTCCACTTGAAAATAGAATGTTAACACTCTCTTATCCAAAACCAAACAACGTCCTGTATGGCTGTTCTAAAAAAAATTAATCAAACACTTTTAACTCATTGTAACTGGAAACTCTTTATGTAGATCTCAGTTCTTTCATGGAATGCAACTTACTCTTAATGCTTATTTTTATCTGGAAATACTTATCTACCGTGTCATATTGTTATTACATTCTACTTTTCTTCTTTTAGTTGTTTGAGTAGTATTATAACCGAGCAGTTAATGGGGTTCGAACATTTCACTCTGTGAGGTGTACGAATACTGTTTTGGGAACGCAAGACACTGCAGCTTTTTAAGCAATTCAGCTATTAAAGGGAATTATTTTGTATTTACCACATGTTAGTACTTTTTATACGAGAAATAAACAATTAAAACCAGTGAGTGTCATTAATTTGTCAAGGAATGAGCTTTTGTCTTGGTACAGAGAATTTCGATTAATATGAATGCTGCTCTGAGCAGATACACAATTTGTACGGAATTTGATGCATCGCACGTGTAGATTATAAAAGTACAATAAAAAATTAAATCCTAAGGTTTGTTATTGCTCAATTAATGAGTAATTTTTTGTTTTATTGGCTATAGTATACTTGATAATGACTGCTTACGATGTCATAAAGAGTTTCATATTCATGAGACATCCTGTAAACAAAAACTAAACAACATAAATAATAATAATAACAATGATAATAATAGTAACAATAAGGCCAGGTAATATGTAGTCGATGGATAATTTACTTAAGTGACATAATTTAATTATATCTATTTTCAATAAAAGATTAACATGTGCAAACCATTTCCAATCAATTCTGAACTTTTGTTAATCAAAACCGAAAATGTCGTACCAATTTTTTACAACAGCTCAAGATCTTTTTCTGTAAAAAAAAAAAAAAACGCGTGATTTACAATATTAATTTGTTAATAAAAATTCAATGTGCTTACAAATATTAAAACTATAATTTTGATGTGAGTGTGGTTTTTGTTTCTTCCGCTTGGATTGATGGATTTGTTTGATTTTTATTGCAAATGTTTCGTTTGCCATCCGGAATATCTCACGTAGTTGAATAGTCATTAGTCAACATATATGCTCATTGAAATAATGACATGGGAGCGACACCGTCCTGTACTAGCCGGGTACATTACTTGAATCAGTTCCAGGAACCTTTTTCAGGTAGAATACTAATGGGTTCATATCTTCGATTATGAATGTGCTCAAGCAAATCTCACTCATCCAGCGCTATTCGTTGCTAATTGCACTATTCAATTTCCTTAGTATGTATAAAAAAATAAGCTTCACATCTCCAGACAGGTCACCAGTTTTACAATTCTTCTCAAGTTACTTAAATCAGTAAATAGTTTCCGTACCATTTAGCATTTTTGTAGAAAATTCATTTTAATGATCATACAGCATCTCTCCGTTGTTCTGCATTAAAACTTGAGACAGTGGCATTTATTCACTAAGGGTTTTTGACCATGAGGGTTTTCTTCTAATTTTAGATGTTTCCTTCTAGAGCACAGTCAGTAACAGTCGTAGTTTGTCTTACGGTAGTGAAATAACATGAACCAATACATGATTATTATTTTTCGCTGAATAATTTCTGGTATAGGGGCTCTAATTCTCCTCAACACTCATCATTTGGACTGAAGAAAAACTCTTGAAATAGCAACAGGGCAAAATTTTGATCTTCAAAATTGCAGTTAATTTTGAACCGATATCCTAACGAAATGTCACCAAATAAAACAGAAAAACTTTATAATTAAACATGGAGGACAAGTATACGGCGATGGCAATGAATTACATGCTAACTATTTGGATTAAACATCCTCAAAATTTGATGATTTAACAGACGATTTTTTAGATGTTTAATAATTTTTATCATGTACTGAAAGAATAAATCGGTATGTAAAGTGAGAAACTGCGGATCATATAAAGTGAAGTTTGCATGTAAAGCCTTAAATACGCAAGCATACTACCAGTTTTGGCGGTCTTTGTCCTGCCATCTACCACTTCATTGATTGATGAGTAACGTGCTGTGTTTTGGAGACAGTTGCTTATGTAAATAGGTCCGGCTTTGTCTCAAAGACCATTTTTACCAGTACATACCAAAGGTGTGGGGAAAGAAATCTTTTTTGAAGGAAGAAAAGAGAACAATACTCTTTTATTATTTAACTAAATGAAAAATGCAAACAACTATGACAATAACTTTCAAAATCACGCCCAACAGTATTATCGGCATGCAGGAGGCTGTTCATTGCATTCTTTCAAATATATAGGGATTAGTATATGCAAAACAATTGCGTTCATTATTAAATCCAAGGGTTACAGAAAGAAGCACAACGTTAACCTACAATTTTAACAAATCTGGAAAATAGAAAAAAGAAGAAAAATACTACTCCAGCTATGCAATTATTTATACTTCACCATTTCAAAGAAAATGCTTTTTGTTCCTCTATGTATATTATAAGACACATTAACCTATAGGTTTAACAGCGGGAAAAGTGCTTCACGCATGGGACCCATAACAGAAAATCTTACCAAAAGAGGAATATGACATTAGGCTGTTCATATCGGATTTACACTTCCTCCCAAGATTACAATAAATCTAGAATATGCTAATACGAGTTACGGAAGATAGTAGGGCCAAACTTTGGCGCCCAGATAAAAAGTGCTACAGTCCGGAAGAGTACAAAGCGGTAGGATAAGTTTCGCTTTCTGGGATTGGGTATGTGCTGTAAATGTGGGTGAGCTTTTCCGATGGTTTCTAACAATGAAATCTAAGGCATTGGTAAAATATTTCATTAGAGGCTGCCAATTACTTCTTCAATTACTTGCGCATATCTAATTACTGTAGAGACGAAGACTGCGGGATCTATTGACCCACTTACTACATTTTAAGAAACCGACACTACAGTAGCCAACACAGCACACTTCCATTAGCCAATGAAAACGTAATTTGCAGGTCAGAGATAGCATGTTCTAGTAGTACATTACATATTCAGAGGGTTTGCAGTTTGTCATTTGTATGCAAAGCCTATTTCTTCTTTCCTTTTACATACCCTGGGTCCAAAGGGTCCCTTATATCTGTTAAGCGATTTTTATTAAAACATATTAAAACATATGCAGCTTTCTGTAAAAAGGGATTGGAAAATCTTCTGATCATAAACGATCATTTTCATTGAAAGTTCCTTGATGAATAGTCTCCTTTTCTATAAAGTATTTTGTGTTTGTCGTTGAGCTCAGTAAAGAATACAAGTTGAAGATTACAAGCATTTAGGGTGCAATCATCCAAATGTCACTCCAAAGAACCATTGTACTGCATTTGGTTTGTCTTTCTCAGCTGTAATTGTGTATTCCCAGAAAAAGTTCCCTAATAGGAACGTCCCAGCCTATATATGCTCCTATATGAAGGAAAAGTATCTAAAAACAAACATTGCATCTCTAGTTACATCCTGCCAGTTTATTATTTTTGGTTCACGCTTCTAGATTGAAATTTCATTCACAATGGTTGGTGAAATAAATAAATCCCAAACACCCTTGAGAGTAGTTGATTTTGTGTTCCTTGCAGATCCTGGTACAAACTTTACTAGATTAGAACAGGGTTTTTGTTTTGTACTGGAGGACTTTTATTCCATTTGGAGCAATATATCTGTTATCTGTTCCAGTATTTTCTTGTAAAAGAACGCCATTACTCACATCACCATCTCTAATTTGTGCTTCGGAAAAGAATCCATCTTCGTCTGAGGAGTTGCATTGTGTAGCCTGAGGAACAAATTAATATTCTTCATAAGACGCATGTTACCCGACTGGACTTAAGCGATGGGTTTAATGGCCGATGCAGTTCCCGCTCCCGCGAAGTTTATGAGATAATTGACCCAACATTATGAAATTTCACCAAGGTTTTTCCACATATCAAAATATAGAGGTTGTACTTTTCAACTTGATCTCTATATTTGAAGAAAGCTATAACTGGAGCTTGCATCAAGACATCTTCACAACACAAAATTTATGAATGTGCGCTACTTCTTCACGCATTCTGAAATAAAGATTAACCATCATGAAAGAATCATCAAGGAGAACAACAGAAATAAATTACTTTTTTGATCAATTGACAGATCAGCCAATTATAAGCCGTAAATGGAATGACATCGCATTACAATTGTAATGGACGGCATTATAAATAAGATAGGACAGTAGCGGATATTTCCTCCGCACAATCTGCTCAATGCAAAATTCATCAAAAAGACATAATACTTTAACATGATTCGTAAAAGTTGACACGCATATCAACCCAAAAGAGGAAGAAGGTAAGCACAAAGACGGAAGATATAATTAGTAAATTAAAGTTTAAGAAAATGTTTGGCTGCGTTAAGCAAGAATATGAAATGTTTCCAGTTTTCAGACAGCTAATGGTATTAAAAATGAAATTAGCTATGCTTCTGCATAGCTGGTATTTTAAATAGGGATGTAGTCGGTTCCTAAAACTTTAAATACGAAGGATTTAATGCTGCGTTGTTTTATTCATATCTTTTTTATTACACAAACGTATTCTTTTTCTTACTAGTAGATGACGGGAGGAGGGATGTTTCATGAACGAAACAGGAGCTTAGTAGTCGAAATCAATGGAAAATGAAATAGGAGTATATAAAAATGGAATAAACTGTACCTGAATCGCGATTTGAATGGCAGGCAGTTACGTATGGCGTTAGACATTCACCTACACGATTTTCTGATTGTCTATTTACCTACTTTGTTGTCTCCTTATTTACGTTCTTCTCTACTTGGAAATTCATGTTAACACTAAGCAAGAAAATACGGTTACAAATTTCAATTAACAGTATAATTTTAAATGAACAATACTTACACTCAAAACAAATTATAATATATTAAAGGAGAAAGGAATATGATGCTTAAAGAAAAAAATATTGTCCAGAGTTAAAACGGCAAATGAAATAATTATTTGTGCTAAGACAATATGAAACATTGCCGAATAATTTCTACTTGAACCTATTAGGAAAGCAATGAAGCCTTTGTCGCTGAGTTAAGTATAGTGCAAACAAGCTATAACCCTGATATATGTCAATGATCCGTTTTTAGGTAAATAACTTTTCATTTGATAAAATTGACAGTAATGCCACAAAGCATTAAAATTTATTTTTACTCCAATCGGGATATCTCTGTAAGTTTTGTATACTGCATTAGCCATTTCTATGCAGTTTCGGAGCATTTCTCTCACTTATATACATTCATAGCAGAGCACATTTAGAGAAATATTAACATGTAAATTATATATATGCTTTCAAAACCAGAAAAAATTATTATTATAAACCTTACAGATCGGTATCATCGGTTTTGAGTTGACATTTACAAGCATTGTCAGAAACATAACATTTAAAAATATTATGCCTTGAAGCGGAAATTATTATTGAATTAAATTAGCACCACATTGAGGCGCCATTTGAAACGGAGTATCACCAGGTTGGGTATGGAATTAATTTTCTATTTAATAAGTGTTTTATTAATATCCCCAGTTGCAAATTGAAATGATTAATGGTTTAATAGGGGAAATCATTTATTAAAGAAATTCTGTCGTATCGATGTTACTCTAGTATGGGGAATGAGAGTGGAAAGATTTTAATAACTCATTTGGTTATCTCATGGTGCGTCAGGGGGACACGGAAGAGGTATTGTTAAATTAGATGCTTTCAGGACACCTCATGAGTTCCTCCTCCGGCTCTCCCTTCTTCTTCCCTACTCCGGTATATCCTCCGGATTCCGGTCCTGTTGTGATGACGAGGGAAAAATTCCTTTGCCTCCCTGTCTGTGTTGAGACTAGTTAATTGTGTTTTGGGAGACGCCTCGGCGCTCCACGGGTAGAAGATGGACATGTTCAGCTCAGTTATAACACTGACATTAACAGTTAATCACTAAGAATGTTCTTTATTTAACACTCTAATTAGACGACATTCTCAATTGAAATAACCACAGCACACTGCCCTCGCCCTGAATTACTGAAAATGTTTCTGGAAGTGTGTGGATATGTAAGTTAGTATACTTACTTCGCAGTTCGTGGCCTACACAGGTCTACTGCGAGGAATAAAAATTCTCTGATAATGAATTTGCGCCTCCCGGATGATGTTATATTTCACACAAGGCGCGTGTCAACAAAATAGTTGACGTAGTTTTTTCCCTCTAAACAATTTATACCAAAGTTATTAATTTTAACTCAATAGCACGAAGCTTTGTTGGTGCACAAATTACTTAACCACTCATCTCATGTAGGCTATCAAAAGGGACGTAGTAAAAATATTTGATGGACTGCCTGATATGCCATTACTCCGACTTCCTAAAAACTGTGCGATCTGCAGAAAAACTGTCCATAACTATTTTTGATTCCCAGGTTCTCTCTATTTTTTAAATCAAATATTCAGTCGGAACGTCCGACGATGCTGTGAACATTATGTGTTGCCATATTTCAAGTATTATGGGGGCGATTTCTTCCTCCCCATTGGTTCCTGAAGTCGCGGTATTACTGTTATTGGCGAATTATTTCGCACCTCTAGCGTTACCGTTGATCCTTCCTCAAAGTTCGCTGACGTGAATTGACGCAACGCATATAACAAGCCCTGTCCAAATGCCCTTGAGGAAGAAACTAGAGGTCGAACTATGACTAAAGAGGAACTGTTTCTCCCTTCGTATTCTTTGGAAAATTTCCAGCCGAGATTTTACAATCACGGCCTGGCAAAGGCCATAAAGTCATTGTGTTTTTATTCAATTTCACGTCCCCTCAACATCCCTAGTGCATGGACATTTTATTTTAAGCTTTCTCTTCCGAGAAAAATATAAGTTAGCTACTAATGGTTAAATCGAATACGTTATGCAAATCAGAAAGATGAGATAATTTACTTATACATATATTGCATTTAAGTACCATCAGCGGTGAGTAGTAATAGGGGCTCTTGAGCCCGCCAATCAAATGGCTCCATTCTGGTCACGTGACCTCCCACCAGCCAATCTGAATGCTTCTGGTGGGAAATTCAAATTCACGTTCCTTTGGGCAGCCGCCAGACCATGATTTAACTGGTCAGTCGACATCTTTTTAAAGTCCCCCGCCAGAGGCTGCTACTAATTTATTTTGTGATTAATTTTCTACCTTTTAAAGATCTATTTGAATTTGACCTCTAAGAGTCAACCCTTAACAGACCAGCTATTGTCACGGTAAGGCATTAAAAGCCCAATTTTGGAGTAAGACTTCCCTCTTCCCGATGATTGGTGACCCCTTTGGACAGCCCTCAAAGCCTGCTACTAGTTTATTTTGTGATTAATTATTTAAAAATCTATTTGGTGACAAATATGCTTACGGCGGTAATTGATAAGCATTCCTCTTAATATTAGATTGTAAGCGTCCCGCTTAAAATCAGTTACCACATGCGTTGCAAAAGAAGCTTTCGTTCATTGTCTTTAGAGTAATAAATTTAAGAGCGTGAGGTGAAACAAAGTTGCATGCGTTTAAGATGCGATGTATGGAGGAAAGGCAAGACTTGTTTTCATTGACCTACATTACAATAGCTGTAAGATATAACAGACTGCAGTCTTTGTTGCACTTAATGGTGCAGTGAGTTTAAAATCAGTTACCGCATGCATTGCCAAATGCTTGCCAAAACAGCGTTTTATTCAATGAATTATATGAGCGTGAGGTGAAACAAAGTTGCATGAGTTTAAGATGTATTAAGCGATGTGCAGGAAAGGTAAGACTTTCATTGACCTACATTACAATGTCTTTTCGTAGTTGATAAATATATATAAGACTGCAGTTTTGTTGCACTTAACAGTGAGTAGCTGGGTAAGTACCTACTAAGTGTTTTATGCTTAAAGAGTTCAACACTGATCTAACTCAGATTTTTAAATTTGTATAAAACATTCTCTTTTGAAAAGAGCTTAGATCATTGTTACGCATAATGTATGGGATAGACAAAAATATATCGCTTAAACTTTAACACTCCATTCTTGATTTTTTGGTGTGGTATTGTCGTGTTAAGGAATTCCAAAAAAAACATTCTCCTAACAGTCCAATTTTGGTGCACATTTAAATATGGAGGAAATGTTAAAAATATATCACTAAGGTATTATTAGCCACCTTCCACTTAAGGTATTGTTACGATAAGTGTTAATGACTATAAAATATATCATTTACTTTCAATACTTGTTAAGCATGAATGAATTGGTTGTCAATATACCAGCCCCGAACGGTTCAGGTATTGTTACGTTAAGTGTGAAGGAATCGGAGATACTGCTAAAATACAACACTCACCTTTAACAGTTGTATTTGTAGGACTCCGCCAAAATATCCTCTAACAGACCATTTTTTTTTTTGGTTCGATAGCTCTACTTCCTTTAAGTTTTAGCATGTAGGCTACGCGAGTTCGTTGTTTGGAAGGTAGGCTAAAGGAGATCGATGCCTAGTTTCAGACATTTTTGTGCTAACGTTATTGCCACGCCCTGATTGTAAAATCTTGGATGTTTTGAATGAGTGATTTTTGAGATAAATATACAATCTTTATTATTTTGCAAAATAAGTTATGTGTTACCTGAAGAATCTCTGTGGAAGTGACGACAGTGGGAGGAAGACAGAATGGAAGAGGAGGGGAGGAGCGGTTCTTTGGCAGAATAAAATCATTGAGTCATATATAAAGCATTTATTTTACAAAAGTTTTACATGTCAAATAAAGGTTTGGGACATACCCCACACCACCAAAATTTATCAAAGTTTAACATTTCAAAAATAAATTCATCTTCACAAGTCAACATTTGTGTATGCTTAACAGCTTTATATGCATTTTTTCTGTAACACATAAAATGACACAGTTTTTCGTTTTCCATGCAGAAATATTTGGCTGTAAGGCTGACTAGAAATTCAAATGGAACAATATTTTCAATTGAAATATCAAATGCATATCCATGCTGCAAAATAAAAGAATAATTTTCATAATTGGTGTCCGCATGAAAAAAAACGTAAATTGCTGTTTTGAAATAAAATGTTAGATGCTAATCCTTTTAGAGACGAAGGATTTTTTACACAAATGTTACAAATGCAACTGTTTGGGTAATTGCATTCGAAAGAAGTAACATATCTATTTACACAATTCCATCGATTTGAATTTACTGCAGGATCACAAAAATAATTTAATACAAATGATTGATTAACAAATGAACCAATTATTACGTATTTTTGAAAGTAAAATCTAAAGTTTTGAAAATGAAATACATAAAATCTACCCAGTTGTTTTCCAGCATTTACACATACAACCTTGAGTAGGAAACTTTTTTTTCCCTCATTTTTTACCTTCCACATGACGTAGTTGGTCGCATAGGTACCTTTTTTAGCATACATAAAGGTAAAACGTACATTTTTAAGACAAATGAACAGTGTTGTGTTAGTAAATAAAATTCATCTTTGCATTTCATGACTATATATAAAGTAGCTTATGAAGTTTTTTTGATATTTTACCAGCTAAATATGCAACGAGCGATCCTGTCAATGCAGCACAAACCTGGTCATTGCACACTATGCAAAAGATCCATACAAGAGTGGGCCAAAATGTGAGAAAGTGCATGGGAGTGAATTCTTCGAAAAACTGAATGTTGCCTGTTAGCGCCTGTAAGGCATGATATCGCTTTGTTAATTTATTTTGGCCTTGAATTATCAGTTCTTCCGTAATTACCTGTAAAAACCATTAATGTTAGTATTTTCCAGTGCTGCCAAAACCCTTATTACCTCTAGAAGTATCTTTTAAAAATTTAACGTGCTTTATTTTTGGAATTATTATTTTTTCACAAATTAACTGAGCTATATTTTGATTTTTGGAAATTTTATGATTGCAATTGGAATTGTTTGTCAACAAATGACATATTTCTCCAGTAAAGTCGCTATCTACGCATCCCCCTGCAATGCTGAGACCTAAAACAGATAAACTTGATTTCGCTGCGATACGGATATATGTGTTTAGAGGAGGTGTAGCCGAGATTCCAATAGGTATTTTAATTGTTTCGTGAGGATGTATTACATATGCTTTTGGAGAGAACACATCTAGTCCAGCCGATTCTTCAGTACACCTTAGAGGCATTATTGCATGTTTATTAAATAATACTGTTTGAAGCGTCATCTGAAAATAAAGAATTTAAGTAGTGAGCTTTTTAATAGCATTTTGGTCTGTAAATCCTGAATATAAAAAAAAATGTTAGGTGAAGTTTTCCACTGTTTTTTCAGGTATACTTTTTGAGAAGATACATTTGAATAGCGGTTCCACTATCTTAATCAAAACTGATGGATCATATTGGGTGAGCAATTTTGATGTGCCAGTCACATGATAAGGAAGTTTTCAGATCACTAATTCAGAATTTAAGTAGTGAACTTTTTAATTGTAATATCATAAGCATTTTTTTCTGTAAATCCTGAATACAAAAATGTTAGGCGAAGTTTTCTACTGTTAATGTCCAAAAAATCCTGTTCCTCAAATGCTTCGGTGTATTTTTTGGGGAGATACACTTGAATAGCATTTCCACTATCTTTTTCAAGTTTAATCAAAACTGATGGACCATATTGGGTGAGCAATTTTGATGCGCCAGTCACTTGATAAGGAACGTTTTTTCCAATTCGCTAATTCTCGTGGTCTTTGTGTTTTGAATCTGACTGAATCTACTAACAAAATCCATCTGCAAAGAACAAAAAAATAAATAACTATTTGTGTATAGTCTTATTTTCAAGACTGCTTGAAAAATAGATAAATGCAACTTACCGCTCTCGCCAAGCAACAGCAGAGTGTCGGTGAGTGAGTGAAAAGGGAATTCTTTATGCAACTTATATAGTGCAAGAAATGACCTGCATTCGCATCCTCCTTTCTCTCTTGCAGCTGCAATATTCGCTCGTGATCTAGACTACGCCCTCATAGCCTTCTGCAATCGAGACTACGCCTTCATGACATTCCTTCTCCGAGAGGTACAAGATTCAGATATAAAGGCATAGGAAACCTCGGTTCAGTTACCAGTTTCCGTCTGCACTTGCATCAGATAGTACAGCATTTGTATATTTTATCTTGAGAGTAAGTATAATTGTCAGCAAAGACTTTGTTTAGAAAATATTGAGCACACGATAGGTTTAACGCAAAGACTTTGTTAATTTCCTAGAATGGAAAATATTACAATTTTGAATGAGACAAGAAGAGCATACGGTAGGTTTAACGCACATGGTCGTTACTTTGAAATTCAAATTATTCCTTCTCCTTCAAACGAAAATCCCATTTCTTATTTTAAAAATACCATGCAGCTGCTTTTGGATTTTGTATTGGCAGACGTAAGATCGAAAGATATGGTAGGTTTGACCATTACAAATTCCATCAATCCCCAGGACAGAGCAATAGGGCTTAGCTTTCGTCGCAGGGATCAAATGTCCTTAGGCGTTTTAATGTCTGTCTTTGAGAAGGTGTGCCAGTCTAATGCTAACTTTAATGCTACGGACGTGCTGTCGTTGAAAGTTCACCATATTCAGATGCCTTCAGGGAATCGGAAGAGGATAACAACCAAAGGCCCTAAGATATCTGTGTTAGCACATTTAAAAAGAAGCATTGTCAGAGTAATTTCCAAAACGAACTGTTTGGCTCATGCTCTGATAATTGCAATAGCACATTTTACTAGAGATCCTGACTATAAAGCTTTTAGACAGGGTAGGAAAATTCATTCTAAAGTGGAGCAGCTCTTAATAGCTGCAAATGTTGATTTGACTGCCGGAGGAAGAATTGAAGAATTGCAAAAATTTCAAAATTATCTTCACGATTTTCGCATAGTAGTTTATTCTGGATTGTATTGTGAAAATGTCATTTGTGATGGTAATACTAATTCGGTAAAACGATTGAATCTTTTGTGTGACTCTGTTGAAAACCACTATGACGTAATTGTTAGTCTAACCGGTGCCATGGCTGCAGAATATGTGTGCCAAGGTTGTAACAAGGGAATGAAATACAATGGAGCTAAGACACACGTATGTAAATTTTAATGTTCGGGATGCTTTACGGTGCCTTCTTGTTCCTTCGAAGGTAATAATATATTCTGCAATGATTGTAATAGGTATTTTAGGAGTGAAACTGGCATTGCTAATCATAGGCGGAATAGAGTGGGTGGAAGATTAGTTTGCGAATGGAAGCGGCACTATTCCAATTGCAACGCACTGTTAAATACTAACCATCAATGTCACATGGTATTTTGTAAAAATTGCAACCGAAACGAGATGTCTGGGCACTTGTGTTACATGCCTACGCTTAGTCCGAGAGTTCCCTCTTCCAAGAAAGCTCTTTTCATTTTCTATGACATTGAATGCACGCAGTCCACGCGAATAGGCACCGCCTTTCTCCACGTTCCCATACTGCTGTGTCTCGAACAATTTTGCCTTTTGTGCGAAAGAAATAAGGACGCGAGTGTCGACTGTTTCCAGTGCGGTAAACATAGACACTCATTTTGGGGTGATGATTGCATTGGGCAGTTTGTCGAATATTTACGAAGAGATAGACCATTTGGCGACAGAGTAATTGTCATTGCTCATAATGCTAGGGCTTACGATCTAATGTTCATTCTCGATTATGCCATACGACAAGAGTGGACGCCAAATTTGGTGATGAACGGTGCCAAAATATTGTGCATGAAAATGGAGCATATAACATTTTTGGATAGTCTAAATTTTTTACCAATGAAACTGAGAAGTTTGCCAAAAGCTTTTGGAATGTATTCTGTTAAAATGGGTATTATCCGCATTTTTAACACCCCGGAAAACTTAAATTATGTGGGATCGTATCCAGAACCAGACTATTATAGCGTGAATCAAATGACAGTAGATGAACGGAAAGAATTCTTTGATTGGTATCAAACGGCAAAAGATGGCGTTTGTGATAATAAAAAGGAACTAGAAATGTACTGTTTGGCAGATGTTGCAGTACTCAGAGAGGCTTGCTGTATTTTTAGAAATACTTTCTTAAGCATCGGGAATATTGACATTTTTCAAGAATCTATCACAATTGCTTCTGCTTGCAATGAGGCATTTAGAAAGAAATTCTTAAAGTCAAACACCGTGGGTCTCATTCCGTGTGGGGGCTATAGAAAGGCAGATAGACAATCGCAAAAGGCTCTCATGTGGCTAAGATATGAAGAGGTTATCAGGGGCATTTGCATTAGGCATGCGGGCAACGGCAGAGAGTATCGACTGCCCGAGCTACCCAACCTCAAAGTTGACGGATTTTGCCAAGAGACGAAAGAAGTTTTTTGCTTCAACGGATGCTACTGGCACGGGCGTCATTGTCTAGATAACAGAGACGTTCCCGTCATGGAAAGTACAATGGAGACGCTCGCAGATAGATACGAACAAACCATGGCTCGCTTAGATAGAATTGCGGCAGCAGGATACGTGTGTCACGTTATGTGGGAATGTGAATTTGAGGAAATTTTGAAAAATCATCCCGCCTTGAGCAATGATCCAATTGTAAAGAGTGTACCTCTCGTCCTCCGCGATTGCCTTTATGGAGGAAGAACGGAAGCAATGAGAACTTATTGCAAGACCGATGATGAAACACGTATTAAATATTACGATGTTATGTCTTTGTATCCGTATATTTGCTAATATTTCAAGTTTCCTGTTGGACATCCTTCAATTTACATTGGTGATGAATGCTCTAATATAGCAGAGATGTTACAAAAGGAAGGAGTGGCCAAGTGCAGAGTTTTGCCAATGAACAGAGAACTGTATCACCCAGTTTTGCCTTATTGCTGCCGTCAAAAATTGATGTTTTGCCTTTGTGTGCCGAAGAGGGGGAAGAAGAAGAAAAATGCACTCATGACGAGAGTCAGCGAGAAATTACCGGCACATGGGTTGTAGACGAAATACGAAGGTCTGTCGACATGGGCTATGAAGTTAGACAGATTTTCGAATTTTACGAATATAAAATTGAGCAATATGATCCAGTAGAAAACCAAGGAGGTCTCTTTGTGCAGTACATAAATGCGTTTCTAAAATTGAAGGCAGAATGATGAATGATTGTTGTTTAAGGGGCGCACAACAGCTAAGGTCATTAGCGCCCAAATATACTAAAAACTGCGTCAGAAATAAAAAAAAAATAGTTAACACAAATAAAGTCGCAGTAGCACGTTGTGCAACAAAATAAAAGCCCATAACAAATAACAAGGGGGTGTAATGGTCTACAAAGGACTGGTATTAAAAAAGCCGCAATAGCGAGAAACAGTCCTATAATGGTCTAAAATGGGTCAATAAGACCCTATAACCAGCAACACAAGAACATATAAAAACTGGTAGTAAAACACATCAGCAAAAGCTGAAAATAAACCAGTATTGTAAAAGTCTAAACTGGTAACAATAAAACCCCAAAACAATAACAAGGGTTATATATAACAACTCAATAAAAGACTGGCACTAAAAACGATGCATTAAATGCTGAAACAACAACAGTCTTAAAATCGTCTAAAAATGCCGTCATGGATAAAAAGAGAACACCTCACACCTTGCTCCAAAAGCCACAAACACGGATAAACGGAGCACTCGCTCAACAGCAACCACATCATCTGCAAGCAATTCCTCAATAGAGGAGGGCAAACCTAGTCTATGTCTAAAAGCTGCCAGATGATGGCATTCAATTAAAATGTGACGCACTGTAAAGGGGTGGTCACAGTGGGGGCAAGCTGGAGCGGGTTGACCATTAAAAAGGTGAGAGTGACTAAAACGGCAATGCCCAATTCTAAGACGATCTAAAATTACTTCTTCGCGACGAACAGCGCGAGAAGAAGTTGACCAGTTAAAAGGGGATGATTTACATTCCCGAAGCTTATTGGCGAGTATTAAGCCCCACTCACCACGCCAGCGCGAGAGAATGCCACTACGTAATAAATGGTTAAAATCGCCAAAATAAAAACGTTGCTCGTGCTCAGCAGGGTCTAAAAGAGCGGATTTAGCTGCGACATCTGCAGCCTCATTACCTTTGAGTCCCACATGTCCAGGTACCCATAATAGTGTCACCCTGACGCCAGCGTCCAAAAGAGTTAACACTATATCCTGGACCTTCTGCACAAGGGGGTGGTGGTTGTACAGATTTCTAAAACTTAATATTCCACCCAAAGAGTCAGAACAAATAACAGTGTTCCCAAGCCCGTGAACAGAAATAATAAAAATCGCCCGATAAATAGCATAAAGATCCGCAATAAAAATAGATGTCGCAACGTTAAGACCAAACGTAAAACATGCTCCATTAAAAACAAATGCACATCCTACCGCTGTGTTAGATTTCGAGCCGTCTGTATATATAAAATTCCAGCCATTAAACGAGGATTTGATCTCGCTAAAAGAACAACGAATAATATGTGCTGCGGTTGAAGATTTCGGACAGGACGTAAGCCCAAGATGAACGGGGGCTTCTGCTAAAATCCAGGGGGGAGAAGAAGTTTCCCCGGCTAAGAAAAAAGCAGGTAACTCAATGTCCAACGTTCGTAAAATCTCCCGAAAGCGAAAGCCAGCAGGCTTAGGAGTAAAAGACCGAGCAGCATAAAAACGATCAAAAGACACATTAAAAAACGGCCCATTCGTGGGATGACGAGGTTGCGCAGCTAAGCGACAACCGTACGCAGCCAGTAAAACATCCCTACGATAAAACAACGGAGGTTCTCCAGACTCCGCACATAAACTCAACACAGGACTGGTGGGGAATGCCCCAATGGCAACACGGATACCCCGGTGATGAGTCGGGTTCAGGCGGCGCAGAACAGAAGGCCGCGCAGAGCCATAAACAACACTGCCATAATCCAATTTGGACCGGATAAGAGAGCGGTAAAAACGTAAAAGTAAAGTCCGGTCGGCTCCCCAAGATGTGCCACTTAAAACACGTAAAATACAAAGAGAACGCTCACACTTGCCTCTGAGTTGCGTTATATGCGATGACCAGCACAATTTCCTATCAAACACCAAGCCGAGGAACCTGACTTCGTCTGCGAAAGAGAGTGCGTCTGGGCCAAGATGGAGCGAAGGTGGAGGATACTCCTTGTGGCGCCAGAAATTCATGCAGACGGTGTTCTCTGCGGAGAAACGGAACCCGTGACAAACACTCCAAGCGTGAAGGCGGTCGAGACAGCATTGGAGGCGGCGTTCCAAGAGACAGGTTCTCCGAGAGGAAAGATAGATGGCAAAATCGTCCACAAACAATGACGATTGTATTCCCGGCGGTAAACACTCGGTGATAGAGTTAATCGCAATGGCAAACAGTGTGCAACTAAGTACCGAGCCCTGAGGTACGCCGTTCTCTTGAATAAAATTAGACGATAAAACCGATCCCACGCGAACATTAAAAACCCGGTCTTTCATAAATTCCTGAATAAAAACAGACATACGCCCACGTATGTTCCAATCCTGAAGCGTTCGGAGGATACCGCCTCTGCAGCAGGTATCTTACGCTTTCTCTAAATCGAAAAATACAGCAACCGTTTGGCACTTGCGCACAAAACTGTCCATTACATGGGTAGTTAAAGACACAAGATGGTCGACTGAGGAACGATGACGCCGGAAACCACACTGGGCGTTCGTTAATAATTTCGACTCCAACCACCACATGAGCCGTCCGTTAATCATGCGTTCCAACACCTTGCAGACGCAGCTGGTGAGGGAAATCGGACGGTAACTGGAAGGAAGATGTGGGTCCTTTCCAGGCTTAGGAATAGGAATGACGGTAGCCATTCGCCAGGCGCTAGGAAATGTGCCATGACACCAAATAAAATTAAAAGTCTGTAATAAAAATGCCTTGCCTTCCGCTGATAAATGCTGCAACATAGCAACATGAATGCCATCCGGCCCTGGTGCGCAGTGTCTAGAGTTCGTAAGGGCATGCTCCAATTCCCTAGAGGTGAAGGGGACATTGTAGCACTCCTGATGGTCGGAGGCAAAACAAAAGCCCTTCGACTCGACCTGCTCTTTAATTATGCGAAAATCAGCAGGATAGTTGGCCGAGCTTGAAACCTCAGCGAAAGTACGACCTAAAATATTAGCGACATCAATCGGAGTAGTGACAACCCGATTTAAAATCCGAAGACCGGGAATAGGTGTAAACCTAGGTTTGCCCGCAACGCGGCGTAGTCGTTCCCTAACTACGGATGAAGGCGTTGTGCGGTTAAAAGACGAGGTAAAAGCAATCCAAGAAGCCCTTTTGCTATCCTTAATGACTCGACGGCATTTGGCGCGCAGTTGTTTATAGCGAATCATATTTGCTGAAGTAGGGTGGCGACGAAAAGCTCGGAGAGCACCCCGGCGTGCACGCAACGCATCCCGGCACTCATCGTTCCACCAGGGAACAGGTAAGCGTCTGGGGTGACAAGATGACCGGGGAATAGCCTGATCTGCGGCTGTGATGATGACCGTACGGAGGTGCTCGATCACGACGTCGATAGATGGAAATTCACACCCTGAAAATTCGGCCATAGATCGAAAGAGAGGCCAGTTCGCCTTTTCAAAGAGCCATTTTGGCGCGCGCTGTGAATGTGCGTTGGAAGAGAGTACATGGCTCTGACACGGAAAGTGGTCACTGGAATATAAATCGGAGATGACGTTCCAGGTAAAATGTACAGCAAGTGAGGCAGAACAAAAGGCTAGGTCTAAGTGAGAATAACAATGAGTGCTGTCAGAAATAAAAGTAGGATCACCAGTGTTGAGCAAAATGAGGTGTTGGCGGTTTAGGAAGTCAGCCAACATGCTACCCCTTGCACACTCCGAGTTGGAACCCCACAGGGATGGTGAGCATTAAAGTCCCCCAGAAGTAGGTGGGGGGGCGGTAGCTGAGATACAAGATTATCCACATCAACTGTTGCCACAGTGGCAGAAGGAGGCAAGTATACAGTACAAACTGAAAAACTTAAGCCTGACAAATGGACTGTAGGTGCAACAGCTTGTAAAGGCGTCTGGAGATTAAGTGAAGCACTGTAAACGTCATCTCGGATTAAAATGAATACTCCGCCATGCGCGGGGGTGCCGTCCTCGGGAGGAAGATCATACCGCACCGAACTGTAGCCGCGGAGAATAAAGGAATCCTGTGGTCGAAGTTTAGTCTCTTGGAGACACACAATCGATGAGTCAGACGATCGTAAAAGTAACTCCAAGTCAGGTCTTCGACTGCGGAGTCCACGCACATTCCAAGAAAGGATAGCCATTGTTAAAATTAGTTAAAAATGTTAAAGATACCACCTTACTTTTTACTAGGCCCAGGACGAATCAAACGTCCTTTCTTAAGTCGCGTGGGACTTGGTGGTTTTTCAGGAGCAGGCACATCCTGCTCCATGACCCCCTCAGAGGGAGGGCTCTCCCGCTGAGAAGTATCCACCGACTCCAGCACCTGGAACCGGTTGGATGTAGAGAGGGGCGGTGATGGCAACCGCCTAGCGGGTTTGCTCCCTTCATGGGAGCGGGACCTCCGAGGAGGAGAAGGGCTCTTCTGCTTTTCAGCCGGAGTGGATGTTTTTAAAAAGTCGGTCTTTGTATAACTGGTCTTAAACTTAATTTCTGATGCATAAAAAACTAGGTGCTTGGGCTTCTCAGTAGAGCGCTTTGGAGGACTGGGCACATTCGGGACCCGGGTAAAAACAAGGTCGTAAGTCTGCGTACTGCTATCGCACTTCTTGATCGATGATGAAGCTGCTGCGCTGTATGTGCCGGTCTTAGGCACGACGGGTTGGCGAGATTGAAAACGCTTCCGGGCCTCAGTAAAGGAGAGCTTTTCCTTTACCCGGATCTCCTGAATACAGCGCTCCTCCTTAAAAGGAGGACATTCGCGGGATGAGACTGGATGATCTCCGCGGCAGTTAACGCAAACGGGAGCGGATGTACATGCTCCTTCATGAGACACTTGGCCGCAGGTAGCACAGATAGAATTGGCACTCTTACAAGAGACGCGTGTATGGCCAAAGCGCTGGCATTGAAAACAACGCAACGGGCTCGGTACGTACGGGCGCACCTCAATGACCTCGTAGCCCACTCTTATCCTCTGCTGCAATTCGACCCTGTTAAAAGTGAGGAAAAGTGTTCGGGTAGGCTGAAATTCACCCTCTCTCCTCGCCTGCACGCGATACACGGACGTGACCCCTTGGTCTTCCAAGCAACTTTGGATATCCGGGTCAGACATTCCGTCCAGTACGTTAGTAAAAATAACTCCTCGCGTCGAATTTAATGTGCGATGTGGCTCAACACGGATGGGATAACCGTGGAAAATCGTCGCCTTGAACAGCGAGTTACTCTGAGACATTCCAGTGGTCTCAACCAAAAGTGATCCATTACGAAGTCGGGTGCAGGTTTTCACAGGTCCAGCTATGGTGTCAATGCCCTTCTGAATTATAAACGGGTTCACCCGGGTAAAAGATTGTCCGTCTTCCGTTCGACTAATAACCAAGTAACGAGGAAAAGGCTTCTCGATTACTTCTTTAACATCCACTCGTTTTCTTTTAACTTGTGTGAGATTATGTTCGTTCACCATAGCGATATAATCCTCCACCATTGCAACTGTCTCCGATGGCAGGCTGCTTCCTGGGCGCCACCCCGGCTTAGGTTACTGGCTCTGGCCTGAACAAAGTAACCTCAGGGTCACACCTTCCTGTGGGCTGACGAAGGGACCCAATCGCCTGCAGGAAGTCTACAGCTCATGCAATGGCCCTTCCCCGGGCCTGGCCTTTACCAGGGGATACGCTCCCGTCCTACATGATAACCCAGTGCTGGGAGTTACGCTGTTACCCAGTCACTTTTTACCGTGTCAAACAAGGGGGCACCCATCAGACAAAGAACAGGGAAGTAGGACAAATAAAACAATAAAAGAGGCGAAATAAAAAGGAGTCAAACGCGCTAAGCGCGGACCTGAGGGAGCAGTTCGGGCGCCTCGGGGTCGCTACGCCCCGTACCCAATAAATTGGGCCCCTGAGGGGATTGAAGGCAGAGGCCAGCGGTTATCCTTCCTGGGTTACCATCGAAGAGGACAAGGAAAAGTACGTGCAGAACTTCTTTCAAAGTGAAGGAATTCTTCTGGATAAGACGGCGATTCGCAAGAATCCCGGTGCCAGATCCTAGTCCAAACTCTGCCTAAACATCTTTTGGGGAAAACTCACAGAGCAGGGCAACAGATCACGCTCAAAGGTGATAACGGAACCTCAGGAACTGTACAGGTTTTTGACCACGCCCGGCCTAGAGGTGCAAAATGTGATGTTTGCAAGCGACAAGGTCGCGTGGTTGTCTTGGCGCTACCTGGAGGAAGAGGATGCTTCACTGAAGCGCACCAACGAAGTCCTTGGACCCTACGTTACTACCGGCGCAAGACTTAAACTTTACAGTTACATAGAAGCTCTGAACAGAAAGATACTGTATACCGATACGGACTCGATATTTTTCCTAGCCAAGGATGGAGAACAATGTAGCGTTCAATGCGGAGATAATCTAGGCAACATGACGGACGAACTAGCTGATTACGGTTCCCATTCCTACATTTGCGAGTTCGTATCCGGAGGACCAAAGAATTACGCCTATAAGATCAAACTGCCAAACAATGATTTTAAAACTGTGTGCAAAATGCGAGGAATAACTCTTAATTACTCTTTTGGTAGCTAGTTAATTTTGAGTCCATAAAGGAGATGATATTAAAGGAGAGGGAGGAGGAGGTGATTGTGGTTCGAACGGAAAGCAAAATTAAACGCAAAAGAGTAATTGTCATCTCCGAACCAGAAGACAAAATATACAGGATATGCTTTCACTAGCGGAGACGACTGACAGACGGCTCGCACGATTCTGTCCCCTTCGGGTATATAAAGCCCGACTGACTTGCTGCACAGACTCATTATGGATTTAGAAGTGAAGGCAGCAGTGCAGAAATATCTAAAGGCGAGACGGGGATTGCGAACTCTCACGAATGAGGAGCTATCTCTCATTCCGGCGGAAGTGTTTGATCAGTTTCCCCCTTTTGACGTATGTTACGTGTGGCACAGACTATCCGATGAGCACAGGAAGTCTTTGAGAAAATTTTGTCGTAAAGGGTGTTATGAGCATCAAGTTCCAGCCTCCTTTCACACTCATTGTTAGCGGCAGCACGGGATCTGGCAAAACGGTGTTTTGTGTAAGATTGATTAAAAACTTGCAACATTTATGCACTGTTAGAAAATTTAGTAGCATATTGTGGTGTTACAGCGAAAGGGCTGCAGTTCCAGAAGAACTAAAGAAATTTGGAATTAAATTTCATGTTGGTGTTCCCGAATTTAGGAACGAGAAGGGGCAACGAAAACTTATTGTGTTGGATGATCTGTTAAACTCTGCCTATTCGAGAGAGGTGTGTGACTTGTTCACCAAGGGAAGCCATCACAGAAACCCAAGTGTGATTCAAAACCTGTTTCATCAGGGAAAATATTGCAGAGACATTTCCTTAAATGCCAAATACATTGTGGTTTTTAAAAACGTTAGGGATAAAAATCAGGTAGCGTATTTGGCCAGGCAAATATATCCCGAGGACTGGAAATCGCTTTTTGAGGCTTATTTAGACGCCACTAACAAACCTCACGGTTACTTGATCTTTAACCTTTGCCAGGAGACAAAAGATTTGCTTCGATTTAGAACCAATATATTTCCCTCGAACTTTCCAACTATCTACACTCCGGGAAATGAGTAAACGAGTTAAATCGAACTATCACCTACTGCACGGGCTTAAAAAGACAAAACCACAATTAAGAAGGGCCATTTTGGAGAAGGCGGACAAAGAGCTCGTATTGACCATTGCAGAGTGTGCTCTTAACGTCCTGAACGACAACTGCAAGTTGACCAAATGCACAAAGCTTAAATTGAAAAAGTATAAGAACACTCTCAGGCGACTTGTAGACAAAAAGCAGAAAAATAAGAGACAATTGATCATTCAGAGGGGTGGATTTATATACCTTTGCTTTCGGCAGTGCTGACAGGTCTCTCCACTCTGATAAAAACCTAAATGCTCCAAAAATTGTTACTGGTTTCCCAACAGTACTTAGACTCCTACTGTAAGAGGAAAAAGAGAAGAAAAAACCATCAGATCTGATCCTTACAAGGATTTGCTCAAATTGAGATTGCGACGTCATCAGCGTCTTCGGCCTTTGACGGTGCCATCGCAGCAGCAGCAGCCTCCGTCACCTCCACTGCAGATCAAGAAAAAACTGAGCTTCTCTCCGGGCGAGGTAACCATCTACGAAGCTGAGGAGGAGCAAGAAGAGGAGGAGGAGGAAAAACCTGAGCCTGAAGAGGAGGTGGAAAGTGCACAGTTGCCTTTGCCAGAGGAGGAGAAAAAGAAAATAGAATCGTTCACTAGTCAGAATTTTGGTTACTTAGCAGGTCCTTACTTGGCTCCCTATATTGACTATGACTCCGAGAGCCACCGATACCACTTTCGGCATTTACAAAGATAAAGAGGGTAGATTTAAAATATGCGATTCAATAATTAAAATAGAAGATAATGATTTACACGTAAAAAATAGATATTTCAAGGGCACGCGAGGACTGTGGGAATTGTTAATGAGAAAGAACGTCCATCTCTATAAGGTCACGTCTTCGGACAAATCAAACTATAAGCAAATCCTTCTCCTTACCAACGGACACTAGCAAAACAACGAACGTTTCAATCAAATAAAGTCCAACAGGGGAAAGAAGTACAAAGACATAATAGCCAAATTGTTTCCATCAAAGGCAATCGAGGCAGAGCAACGTTGGAGTTCGTACAAATGAAACAAATATTTTTACGATCCACAAAAACCATCCGCCTTTTCCACTCTGCCCAAGCTCGCAGCTGCGGTGGGTGAAAAACGCAAAACTGAAAATTGGCTGTTGCAGCAGGATGCTTACACTCTGCACAAAACTGTAAGTAGAAAATTTCAAAGCAACTTCCACACGGTAAACAACATTAACGATGTCTGGGAGATCGATCTTGCTGATTTTCAAATTCTGCGAAAATATAAGGATGGAATCAAATATCTCTTCACTTGCGTCGATTTCTTCTCCAAATATGCGTATGTGAAACCTATGAAAAACAAAACTAGCGTCGAAGTAGCAGGAGCCTTAAAATCTATACTAAAAGAGGCACAGCCTCCCCTCGCCGGAAGAAGCGACAAGGGTAAAGAGTTTATGGGATCAGCCTTTCAAAAATGTCTAAAAGAAATCGGCCTCGAACATCAGGTTTGTAGAAATCCCGACGTTAAGTGCTCCAAAGTTGAAAGATTTAATCGCACGCTCAAGACCAAACTATATAAATACTTAACTTACAAGAACTCTTACAGATACATAGATGTTCTGCAGAAATTTGTCTACGCCTACAACCATACCGAGCATTCTACAATAGGAATGGCTCCTAGTAACGTCAATGTCGAAAACGTGCTTCAAGTTTGGAACAACATGCAACAAAAACGAGCGAAAATTAGGCAGAGACCCGTTCGATTTCAGGTGGGACAGACTGTGAGAATAAGTAAGGAGAAGGTGAAATTCACCAAGGGTTACGAGTCAAATTTCTCCCCCGAAGTGTTTCGAATTGTCAAGGTGATAATACATTCTCCGCAGCCCGTCTACGAATTGGAGGATCTGAACGGAACGCCAATCGAAGGACAGTTTTACAGCTATGAACTCACCCCAGTTAAAATTACCAAATCCACCCTTTTCAAAATAGAAAATACTGAAAATACTGAAGACGGGGATTAAAGGGGGCAGAAAGCAACACCTTGTCCGTTGGAAAGTATACGGTGCCGACTTTGACAGTTGGGTCGATTCGATAAAATGGACGAATTTTACACAACTGTGTTAAGCGATTCCAGCACTGATCTCTATCCAGAAAATACTCTTTCCAGTTTCCGAAACGACTTGGCATGTCCTGTTAACATTCGGAGAGGCAAATGGATGGTGGGTCTTGCAGAACTCTCCTACTCTTATGGTTACGAGTCCATAGGAGAGGACGTGCTGAACGGAGCCGGTGAACTGAATAAAAATGTCATAATAACCAGAGCCGGTAGGACTGCGTTCGAGAGAAAAGATTTTTCAAATTTTAAAGACTTATACACGACAATAAAGGGTCAGGTAAAAGACAAAGGCTTGCTAGAACTGCTCTTAACCGAACTGCAAGGCTATCTCGTGGCTCACCAAAAAGAGATAAAAGACAAAGAAAACAGTAAGAGGGAGTGGGTTCCGACAATATCCGAGCAAACTGCAAAAGCTAATAGCGTGCATTTGTTACTTACCAGAAAGGAGGGAAATAAAACAGAGACTATTTATGAAGGGAAAATTTACTTTCCGACAAGGGTATACTACGGTCTGGGAGATCTCGTAGACACCATAAAAAATTCTCTGCCAAATTTCGATTTTTATAAAAATGTAAACAAAAACATTCTGTTGGAGGTGAGCCAGGACCTGAAGACGCTATTTCTCAGGTCGCACAGGAAAACCGATTTCCAGTTCGTTTACGATACGGAACCGGTGTTTGTATACTGCAATGTCATAGAGCCGCAGCTAATCGGTAACTCATACGTTCGATGTTTAAGAGTAATTCAATTTCCCTCCATCGCCAGTCACCACATATTTGATCACATATATTATCATCCTGTAGAACTTAATCATTTCAAAACAATTGCCATTGAGTTGAATACCAAGCATGGGGAATTGGCTCGCATAAGCAGTAGCATTAAACCTACCGTTGCCGTATTACATTTCAAGAAGGTGAGTGTTTTATAAATGTTTTGTTACAGATGGCAGTGGAGTATTCAATTGGGTTTCAGGGTTTTTATAACCCAGAGGGGAAAGTAATCATTAAGGAGCTGTCCTTGGTGAACGTGGATACGGAAAAGGTAGTGTTTCACTATCTTTTCCGGCAGCCCCAGGTGCCCAGAAGCTCCTGGAATGAAAAATATAGGAGGGCCAATGAATGGCTTACCAGGGAATTTTACGGGATCCCCTGGTTTTCGGGCTATACGCAATGTAGCCCGAATTCCATTAAATTTCCCAATGGCAAGCTCTATGTTAAAGGAGCCATGGGAAAAGCTTTATTTTAACCCGGCATCTATGACAATTATATGGTAATTAATATAGAGGATGATGATTGTTGTTTTAGGGGCGCACAACAGCTAAGGTCATTAGCGCCCAAACATACTAAAAACTGCGTCAGAACTAAAATATAAATAGTTAACACAAACCAAGTCTGAGCAGCACGTTGTGCAACAAAATAAAAGCCCATAACAAATAACAAGTGGGTGTAATGGTCAACAAAGGACTGGTATTAAAATAGCCGCAATCGCGAAAATAACAGTCCCACAATGGTTTAAAAAGGGTCAATAAAACCCTATAACCATCAACACTAGAACATATAAAAACTGGTGGTAAAACACATCAGCAAAAGCTGAAAATAAACCAGTATTGTAAAAGTCTAACCTTGTAACAATAAAACCCCAAAACAATAACAAGGGCTATATATAACAACTTAATTAAAGACTGGTACTAAAAACGATGCATCAAATGCTGAAACAACCACAGTCTTAAAAGAGTCTAAAAATGCCGTCAATGGTAAAAGATAAAAATTCACACCTTGCTCCAAAAACCACAAACACGGATAAAACGGAGCACGCGCTCAACAGCAACCACATCATCTGCGAGTAAGTCCTCAATAGAGGAGGGCAAACCAAGGCTAATTCTAAAAGCTGTCAGATGAAGACAATCAATTAAAATGTGACGCACTGTAAAGGGGTGGTCACAGTGAGGGCAAGCTGGAGCGGGTTGACCATTAAAAAGGTGAGAATGACTAAAACGGCAATGCCCAATTCTCAGACGAGCTAAAATTACTTCTTCGCGACGAACACCGCGAGAAGAAGTCGACCAGTTAAAAGGGGCGGATTTACATTCACGGAGCTTATTATTTGGGAGTAATTCCCACTCCTCGCGCCAGCGCGAAAAAATGGCTCTACGTAACGAATGTATAAAATCCCCGAAATAAAAACGCTGCTCGTACTCGGCAGGGTCTAAAAGAGCGGATTTTGCTGCAACATCTGCGGCCTCATTACCTGGGAGTCCGACGTGTCCAGGCACCCATAGCAGTGTTACCTTGACGCCAGCGTCGAAAAGGGTTAAAACTGCATTCTGGACCATCTGCACAAGAGGGTGGTGATTGTACAGCTGTTTAAAACTTAAAATAGCACTCAAAGAGTCGGAACATATAATACTGTTCCCCAGCCCGTGATCAGAAATAAATAAAACCGCCCGATAGATAGCATAAAGCTCTGCCATAAAAATAGATGTTGCAACGTTAAGGCCATACGTAAAACTAGCCCCATTAAAAACAAAAGCACATCCTACACCTGTGTCAGATTTTGAGCCGTCGGTATAGATAAAATTCCAGCCATTAAAAGCGGATTTGATCTCGCTAAAAGAACAACGAATAATATGTGCTGCGGTCGAAGATTTCGGACAGGACGTGAGCCCGAGATGAACGGGGGCCTCTGCTAAAATCCAGGGGGGAGAAGAAGTTTCCCCGGCTAAGAAAAAAGCAGGTAACTCCATGTCCAACGTCCGTAAAATCTCCCGAAAACGAAAGCCAGCGGGCTTAGGAGTAAAAGACCGAGCAGCGTAAAAACGATCAAAAGACATGTTAAAAAATGGCCCATTCGTGGGATGACGAGGTTGCGCAGCTAAGCGACAACCGTACGCAGTCAGTAAAACATCCCTACGATAAAACAACGGAGGTTCTCCAGACTCCGCACACAAACTCAACACAGGACTGGTGGGGAATGCCCCAATGGCAACACGGATACCCCGGTGATGAATCGGGTTAAGGCGACGAAGGATAGAAGGTCGCGCTGATCCGTAGACCACACAGCCGTAATCCAGTTTCGAAGGATGAGTGAGCGATAAAAGCGTAAAAGAACAGTCCGGTCAGCTCCCCAAGATGTGCCACTTAAAACACGTAAAATACAAAGAGAACGTTCACACTTGCCTCTGAGTTGCGCTATATGCGATGACCAGCATAATTTCCTGTCAAACACCAAGCCAAGGAACCTAACTTCGTCTGCGAAAGAGAGTGCGTCTGGGCCAAGATGGAGCGAAGGTGGAGGATACTCCTTGTGGCGCCAGAAGTTCATGCAGACGGTCTTCTCTGCGGAGAAACGGAACCCGTGAGATGCACTCCAAGCGTAAAGGCGGTCGAGACAGCATTGGAGGCGGCGTTCCAAGAGACAGGTTCTCCGAGAGGTAAGATAGATGGCATAATCGTCCACAAATAACGACGATTGTATTCCTGGCGGTAAACACTCGGTGATAGAGTTAATCGCAATGGCAAACAGTGTGCAACTAAGTACCAAGCCCTGAGGTACGCCGTTCTCTTGAATAAAAATAGACGATAAAACTGATCCCACGCGAACATTAAAAACCCGGTCTTTCATAAATTCCTGAATAAAAACAGACATATGCCCACGTATGTTCCAATCCTGAAGCGTTCGGAGGATACCGCCTCTCCAGCAAGTATCGTACGCTTTCTCCAGGTCAATAAATACAGCAACCGTTTGACACTTGCGCACAAAACCGTCCATTACATGGGTAGTTAAAGACACCAGATGGTCGACTGAGGAACGATGACGCCGGAAACCACACTGGGCGTTCGTCAATAATTGCCTCGACTCCAACCACCACATGAGCCGTCCGTTAATCATTCGTTCCAACACCTTGCAAACGCAGCTGGTGAGGGAAATCGGACGGTAACTGGAAGGAAGATGAGGGTCCTTTCCAGGCTTAGGTATCGGAATGACGGTGGCCAATCGCCAAGCGTTGGGAAATGTGCCATGACACCGAATAAAATTAAAAGTTCGTAATAAAAAAGCTTTGCCTTCTGCTGATAAATGCTGCAACATAGCAACATGAATGTTATCTGGCCCCGGTGCGCAGTGTCGAGAGGTGGAAAGGGCATGCTCCAGTTCCCTGGCGGTAAAAGGAACGTTGTAGCTCTCCTGATGGTCGGAGGCAAATGAGAAACCTTTCCCCTCAACCTGCTCCCGTAATGCGCGAAATGTAGCCGGGTAATTGGCGGAACTAGAAACATCAGCGAAGGTTCGCCCTAGAACATTGGCGACGTTAATCGGAGTAGTGAGCACTCGATTTAAAACCCTAAGACCGGGTATAGGTGTAAATCTTGGTTTGCCAGCAACGCGGCGTAGCCGTTCCCAAACTACGGATGATGGCGTTGTTCGGTTAAAAGAAGAGGTAAAAGAAATCCAAGAAGCCTTTTTGCTATCCTTAATGACTCGGCGGCATTTGGCGCGAAGTTGTTTGTAGCAAATCATATTTGCTGATGTAGGGTGGCGACGAAAAACTCGGAGAGCACCTCGGCGTGCACGCAGTGCATACCGGCATTCATCGTTCCACCAAGGAACCGGTAAGCGTCTGGGGTGACAAGACGACCGGGGAATAGCCTTATCCGCGGCTGTTATGATGACCGTACGGAGGTGCTCCATCGCGATGTCGATAGATGGAAATTCACACCCTGAAAATTCGGCCAAAGATCGGTAGAGAGTCCAATTCGCCTTATCAATGAGCCATTTTGGCGTGCGCTGTGAATGTGCGTTCGGAGAGAGTACATGGATCTGACACGGAAAGTGGTCACTGGAATATAAATCAGAGATGACGTTCCAGGTGAAATGTACAGCAAGTGAGGCAGAACAAATGGATAAGTCCAAGTGCGAAAAGCTATGAGTGCTGTCAGAGAGAAAAGTAGGTTGACCAGTGTTGAGAAGTATAAGATTGTGATTTAGCAAAAAGTCAGCTAAGAGGTTACCTCTTGCACACTCCGTGTTGGAACCCCATAGGGGATGGTGTGCATTGAAATCCCCCAAAAGAAGAACAGGGGGTGGTAGCTGAGACAAAAGATCGTCCAGGTCAACTGTTGTGATGGTGCCGGACGGAGGTAAATAAACATTGCTGACAGAAAAACTAAGGCCAGAAAAATGAACTGTAGCTGCAGCAGCTTGTATAGGAGTCTGGAGCTGTAGTGAGGTGCTGTACACGTTATTGCGAATTAAAAGTAAAACTCCGCCGTGAGCGGGAGTGCCATCTTCGGGAGGGAGATCAAATCTCACCGAAGAGTAACCGCGTAAATTAAAAGAATCACTTGGGCGAAGCTTAGTCTCTTGGAGACACACAAGCAAAGGGTCAGTAGAACGTAAAATTAACTCGAGGTCAGGTCTTCGACTACGGAGACCACGCACATTCCACGAAAGAATAGCCATGGTTAAAATTAGATAAAAGCTAAAAATTTACCACCTTACTTTTTGGACGGTGCAGGGCGAAACAAACGTCCTTTTTTCAGTCGCGTGGGACTCGGTGGTTTTGAAGGAGCAGGCACATCCTGCTCCATCACTTCCTCAGAGGGAGGGCTCTCCCGCTGAGAAGCATCCACCGATTCCAACGCCAGGAATCGGTTGGATGTAGTTATAGGTGGCGACGGCGACCGCCTAGCGGGTTTGCTCCCATCATGGGAGCGTGACCTCCGAGGAGGAGAAGGGCTCATCTTCTGCTCTACCTGAGTTGATGACTTTAAAAAATCAGTTCGCGTAAAACTCGTCCTGAACTTAATATCAGGGGCATTAAAAACAACCGCTTTGGGCTTCACGGTAGAACGCTTTGGAGAACTAGGCGTAGGTTGGACCCGTGTAAACACAAGATCGCAGGTCTGCGTACTGCTATCGCACTTCTTGGGCGCAAAAGAAGCTGCTGCGCTGTAGGTGCCGGTCTTAGGCACGACAGGCTGGCGAGACTGGAATCGCTTTCGGGCTTCAGTGAAGGAGAGTTTTTCCTTCACCCGGATCTCCTGGATACAGCGCTCCTCTCGAAAACGAGGGCAATCGCGGGACGAGGCTGGATGTCCACTGCGGCAGTTGACGCAGACAGGAGCAGATGGGCATGCTCCCTCGTGACTTTCTTCACCGCAGGTTGCACAGATGGGAACGGCACTTTTACAGGATATGCGAGTGTGTCCAAAACGCTGACACTGGAAACATCGCAACGGGCTTGGGATATACGGGCGCACTTCTATCACCTCGTAGCCCGCCTTTATCCTCTGCGGCAAATCGACCCTGTCGAATGTGAGGAAAAGAGTCCGGGTCGGCTGTAATTCCCCCTCTTTCCTTGCCTGTACACGATAGACTGAGGTGACCCCTTGGTCTTCCAGACAGCTCTGGATTTCCGGGTCGGACATTCCGTCTAGAACATTTGTGGTAACAACTCCTCGCGACGAATTCATGGTCTTATGTTTCTCGACACGGACGGGATATCCGTGGAGTAGCGTCGCCTTGAGCAACGAGTTGCTTTGAGACAGGCCAAGTGTCTCCACCAAAAGTGAACCGTTTCGTAGACGGGTACAGGA
Organism: Metallyticus violacea; assembly: GCA_030762175.1. Lineage (NCBI taxonomy): Eukaryota > Metazoa > Arthropoda > Insecta > Mantodea > Metallyticidae > Metallyticus > Metallyticus violacea. Next base: position 169,250,173 of record CM060846.1, on the reverse strand, counting down.
CTTAACGGGTCCAGCTATGGCATCAATGCCCTTCTGAATTTTAAATGGGTTTACTGTCGTAAACGACTGACTCTCTTCAGTACGACTAATCACTAAGTAACGAGGGAAAGACTTCTCGATTACTTCTTTTGCATCAACTCTTTTACGTTTAAAATGTAAAGGATTATTTTCCAGTACCATAGCGATTTATTCCTCCACCATTGCAACCGTCTCCGATGGCGGGCTGCTTCCTGGGCGCCACCCCGGCTTAGGTTACTGGCTCTGGCCTGAACAAAGTAACCTCAGGGTCACACCTTCCTGTGGGCTGACGAAGGGACCCAATCGCCTGCAGGAAGTCTACAGCTCATGCAATGGCCCTTCCCCGGGCCTGGCCTTTACCAGGGGATACGCTCCCGTCCTACATGATAACCCAGTGCTGGGAGTTACGCTGTTACCCAGTCACTTTTTACCGCGTCAAACACGGGGGCACCCATCAGACAAAGAACAGGGAAGTAGGACTAATAAAACAATAAAAGAGGCGAAATAAAAAGGAGTCAAACGCGCTGAGCGCGGACCTGAGGGAGCAGCTCGGGTGCCTCGGGGTCGCTACGCCCCGTACCCAATAAATTGGGCCCCTGAGGGGAAAATATAGAGGAAAAAGGTTGTCGGGATAAGATCGACGATCTTGTCGTTCACCACGCGTGCCGTTGGCCCTTGTTTAATACAACCAAGTGCTCCCAGGCACAAGCGCTGGCAATAGCGCGATGGGTGAATGAAACTCGTTGGGAATTTGAGTAATTCCCAAGTCACGCTCACGAGAGAGGGTTCAACTGCCCCTCACTGATCACGCCGAGAGGGTTAAAGTCCCGCTCATTAATCCCGCCAAGAGGGTTAATCTATTTTCGCCAATGCAATATATCTAGTATCGCTGAGAGAATTCAAGCACTTCTCACTAGTCCCGCCAAGAGGGTTAATCTAGTTTTGCCGAGAAGGTTCAAGTCCCTCCAAGATGGCCAGGGCGCATATATATTGCAATGCACAAAATCCTCTTTGACAGTTAACAATTGATCCGCTAGCAGCGTACTATGTGAACCAGAGCGGCGGACGTCTAGGACAGTATTTAGGACCATTGTACGTTGGCAATCCCTACGCTCAGCAAGGGAGAGGTTTAGGTAGTTTCCTGGGCGGTATGTTCAGAATTGTCAATCCCGTCCTCCTAACAGAGGCAAAATCTTTGGGCAGAGAAGCCCTCACCACTGGTGCAAACATCATGTCCCACATTGCTACCAAACAGCCGGACACAAAAGTCAAAGACATAGTTGCCAGTCGAGTCACAGAGAGTACCAAAAATATAGTGGGTAAGCTTAATCAGCAAAAGGGGAAGGGGAGAAAAAAGAGGCCAGCTCCTAATGCTAAAAAACAAAGAAAAAGAATAGCTAGAGACGTATTTGCATAAATACCGCGCGCATTGCTGTTGTTCCGGCATATGTGGACTGGGTGGACGTAGGTGAGCACCATGATCGGCTGTACAAAATCCGAATTCGATATATTCGCGAGAAAGCCCCTCCAATCGGCTGTATTGGAAAACTTCACTACTTTGTACAAACCCATCGCCCCTGTAGATCAATCGGTGCTAGAATTTGTTATTCCCGGAGATAATGAGCATTATGTAGACTTAAATGTTCATTTGATGGTGAGGGGCAAGTTTGTAAAATTAGATGGCACAAATTTCGGAGATGCAGATAAAACGACCGGAATTAACAATCTTCTTCATTCGTTATTTAGTCAGTTGAGCGTGAATTTAAATGGAGTATCCATCACCCCTTCCGAAGATCTTTACCATTATCGCAGCTACCTAGAAACGCTATTAACGTACGGTCAAGATGCAGCCAAAAGCCATCTCACTAACGCTTTCTGGTAAATCGACACAGCTCTCAATGGACTAACCGGAGAAGATGCCTCAAAAATAATACATTGGCAGCGGGAAACTCAAATCTAGGTTGGAAGGAACCGTATGAAGAGAGCAAAGCATCCAAGAAAATCGCCATGTATGGTAACTTACATGGGGATATTTTCAATGTGCCCACTTTACTGCTCCCCGGTGCTAACATTCAAATTAAATTAACAAAGGCAAAAGAATCTTTTTACCTGCTGAGCGAAAGCGCAGACCCCAAAGTCAGGTTTCAGTTTCTCGATGCCACTTTCTATGTGAAAAAAATGAAGCCATCTCCAAGCATTTTGTTGACACACTCCAAGGCTATAGAAAAGATCAGTGCAAGGTACGACATAACACGCGTCGATGTTAGATCCTTCACTTTTGGAGCCGGACAAAGCACAATATCTATAGATAATGCTGTGCTGGGTCCCCTACCCAAAAGACTTCTTTTTGGCATTACTGGAAATACAAATTTTTCGGGAACTTTTGACACCAACCCTTACGAATTTAAGCATTATGCTTTGGAACATTTTGCCATTTACTTAAAAGGCCAACAGATTCCATCCGAAGGTCTCTCCATCGATACCTCTCACGAAAAGGGATCAACGTTAGCCTATCAAACGCTCTTTTCTGGTTCTGGCATACATCACACCAACAGTGGAATACAGATCACCCACGACATGTATATAAAGGGCCATTTCATGCTCCTCTTTGATTTGACTCCAGACAGTGCCGTTTCCGAAGGTCACGCTTCTCTATTAAACAACAGAAACATTCGAATAGAGCTAAGATTCAAAGAGAAGCTTAAACACGCCATCACCTGTGTCATGTACTGCGAATACGACAATTCTATTCAGATAGACAAAGACAAGAGGGTTCACACAGATTTCTAATTATGAATACCTTGCAAATAGAAAATGCATTGAAAGGCACCCCTTATTTTATGGGAGTTTATCCATCAGATATGCTTCCTGCAGAATTTACCAAACCAGCAACATTTATCGTTAATTTAGATCCACACGGTTTGCCTGGTTCACATTGGATAGCTGTTACATTCAAAAATAAGTTTTCTTCGTAGTATTTTGATTCCTACGGTCTCCCTCCTTTTATAAAACCCCTGAAAAACTTCATTTCTGCAAATACTCCCCACTACACATATAATCATCGCCAACTACAAGACCTTTTCTCCGACCTGTGCGGACAATACGTATGCCTCTACACCTTGTACGTGTGCGCCAGAGGGTACACCATGGATGAGTTTGTTGCCATGTTCAACTCCGCCGATCCAGATGGACAAGCGATTGAGATGTTCAACAAAGAGTTTCAAATCCAGCACTGCAGAGGAGGACAACAATGCCTGCCTGGTATAAAAGTAAGTACCGTTATTTTTTCATCGTCAGTTTTCTGTGCATGACTGCAATGGAAGGAAGTCTAGTGGTGGACTTTGAGGCCCTCAGGGGCAACAGCAAGGAAACAATAATAAAGGAATTGTCCATTGCTGGCAAAGATTTTGTACAAACCTTCCATTTTGCGAGTCCGTATCCTTGGAATCATAAATTTGAAGGATACAAGGAAAGTCAAAATGGAATACATTTCAATGATGGATACATTCCTTACAGCATGCTTAAAACAATACTAGAGGAGGTGGTGGGGGGACACATCTCGCTATACGCCTGCAACGAGGATAAATGTGCACTACTCTCTGCACTAACAGACAGAACTTTTATTAATCTAGAAAAAGAGTTTAATTGTCCAAATCCTGAAGATCTGTACCATCAAATGCACTGTGGGTTCCCTTGTCACAAATTTTCTAACACTCACTGTGCATGCAAACACGCTCATGCCATGTTCAAGTGGCTTGAGCATCACAAACTTAAGAAACTTAACACCAGATGTCCTCCCGAAAGCTCTAATAGACACGATGCTTTATTTGTTGCAGCTCTATAAAGAGGTCTTGCACTGACGGGTCTGCAGTGTTCGTCATGAGCTCCAGGGGGAAGAATTTGCGCCTGTACAGGCGCAAACCAGCAGAGGTGATAAGCCCCGAACCCGTCCTGCATCGAAGACTCTATTTCCTCAACAAACATCGCTCAAGATACGAGGGTCATCCAGAAAGTAAGTCCCAATCGCGTCTGGAGATGGAACCACTCGTCGGATAGGAATGCGCATGCGCAGGAGTAGAGAGGAAGTATGTGAGAATAATGCAGTAAAGTTTCAGCCTTGTGACGGCCGTGGTTACCGCGCTGTGCCAGGAGAAAATGGCTGCTCTGATATTGTCTCCCGCCAACTGCGAGGTTCGTGCAGTCATCCGAGGTTTGCTCGTTCAAAAGCAAAGTCCAGCAGAGAACCATCGCCAATTGTGTCAAGTGTATGGACACGACATTATGGTAAGATGATGGTGCAGGCAATTCACTAAAGGACGAACCAATATTCACGACGACGACCGTAGTGGCCGACCGTCCCTGGTGACGGCAGAAGTGTTAGAAAGTGTGCGGCAAGCAATTGAGCAGAACCGGCGCTTCACAATTTCAGATCTCTCTTGTCAATTCCCCAGATGTCTCGCTCCCTTGTACACGAAATTGTCTCCCGAAGCTTGACACAATTGGCGATGGATCTCTGCTGGACTTAGCTTTTGAGCGTGCAAACCTCGGATGACTGCACGAACTTCGCAGTTGGCGGGAAAAAATATCAGAGCAGCCATTTTCTCCTAGCACAGCGCGGTAACCACGGCCGTCACAAGGCTGAAATTTTACTGCATTATTACCACATACTTCCTCTCTATTCCTGCGCATGCGCATTCCTATCCGACTAGCGGTGCCATCTCTAGGCGCGATTGGGACCTACTTTCTGGATGCCCCTCGTACATCAGCTTCAGATATTATCCAGAGAGAAATTACGAAACCTGCGTGGAAATCGGCGGAGTGAAACAAGGACTTGTTTTGCTCTCATCATACTATTTCACCACATTGCTAAATCACATGCCCAAGCTTGCGGAACACTTGTGCCAGAGCCAATCGTACAAGTGCATCGAGGAGCAGTTTCACCTGCGGTCCGGCAACAAACAGTGTGTCAAGATACACAGCCAAAACGCCCAAATCAGCCTTGGAATAGAAGAGGTAAACTTCATCCTGTGTAACACAAATATATTGCAGCACCAACTTGCTAAATATGTATTAGCAATAAAAGATGTAGAAGAATATGCAAACAGTGCCTCAAATAGTAGCACGTTTATATCACCAAAAGAGACTGCATCACAGTTTGTTCTCTACGATGTTTTATGTGACGAGATTAATTCAACACTTGTATCTTTCAATAAATAATTGAAAATAAAGAAAAAGATTTTTTATTTGCCTCATTCCTTTCCTTGGTCACCAAAAGAGTTTTCAATTCCTTTATACTTAACGTGACAATACCTGGTCTGTTAAGGGTTGACTCTTAGAGGTCAAATTCAAATAGTCTTTAAAATGTATAGCAGAAAAGAAAATAGCAGCAGGGGGGCTTTAAAAAAGATGGCGGCTGACCAGTTAAATCATGGTCTGGCGGCTGCCCAAAGGAACGTGAATATGAATTTCCCGCCAGAAGCATTCTGATTGACTGGTGGGAGGTCACGTGACCAGAATGGAGCCATCTGATTGGCGGGCTCAAGAGCCCCTATTACTACTGCGGTGATTGCTATTTATGTTTCCGATGGTAATGAAATTTCTGTCACAGCCTTATTCAAAGTGTACCTATATAATGTGTTATTGGAAACGCTAAATAATATACGTGCTTTTTAAAAAAAAAAAAAATATGCATATTTTAGTTGGTGATGACGTTTTTGGTATTACGCTACACATTCGGGAGGAAGCGTGGCTTTGTTTGTGTCCTCTGTTTGTGTCTAGTGCCCAGCTGTATTTTTTTTTATTTGTTTTTATTTAAGGACGCTTTTTAACATCTCATGTCATCAGCGTCCCATTCAATTCAGGGCGTAAAACGGCCGACAAATTTTGCTCAGAGGCCTCTTCATTCAGGTTTGAGGTTCTTTATCGTGCTGTAAATGTACGGCACGGGACCCACGGCTTTACTTCCCTTCCGAAGGAAGCCATACTTAGGATTTTGACGCCCGAAAAAATCCATCGATCCTGGCCGGGTTTGAACCCGCGATCTTTGGTTTAGAAGATACACTACACCACTACACCACTACACCAACGGGACCGACTTCGCAGCTGTAAGTTACACATATACACTCTGCTTGTAAGAACAACCTGCGCCTCTCCGCAATTGATAAATGGAGGAATCTAAGTATAGTATGGTTTTTTCTTCGTGACTTCTCACCTGCCTGAATTAACTTATTTACTTATTCGGTGCACAAACTAACTCCACATTCTTCTTTAAGTGTTATGTTTTTATGTAATGATCTACATAAAAGGTATTATTCTAGCAAATTTGATTAAATTTAAATTCACACACACACACACACACGCACACACACAATTATATATATAATGTAACAAATTAACAGTAATAATAAAAGTAGATAAGGATAAAACACTTAGATAAAGTCACACTTGAAATTGCTATATTTCAAGTGCGATTTTTTTGATAGATTTATTTGTGAACACTTTTTAACATCTCAGGTCATCAGCGTCCCCTTCAACTCAGGGCGTGAAACGGCCCACAAATTTTGCTCAGAGGCCTCTCTTTCTTGCTTGAGGTTCTTTTTCGTGCCTTAAATGTACGACACGGGACCCATGGCTTTACTTCCCTTCCGAAGGAAGTCATACTTAAGATTTTTACGCCCGAAAAAATTCATCGGTCCTGGCCGGGTTCAAACCCGCGATCTTGGGTATAGGAGGCATGTATGGTAACCACTATACCACCAGGACCGACTAAAGTGTGACTTTATCTAAGTTTTTTACCCTTATCTACTTTTACAATTACTGTTAATTTGTTACATTGTTAAAAGTGTTGTTTTATTTTTATTTTTATTTTTTTTATTTTTCATTTATATATATTATATATATAGCAATATAGTGCATTATATGCTCCTTAATTTCTGCCTCAATTTTCAAGATCTTGTATTTGTCTGTAAACTGCCCTGGATAGTTACACCTTAATGCACTGAACAACTCCTATGTTTGAATTAGCGGTTTCCTATTTAAAAGTATTGAAATAAATATAACGTTGTAATTTAATTCACCAAAATAATGAATCTTGTCTCTTATTGACATTGTCTACTTTTAAGCCAGACCTTTCAGTATTGGTGGATTGCATATAGCCTAAATTTCACAATAGTTTAATAATGAAGTCATGATTTAATCCTTCTTTAAGGTTTATATATGAACACGCAATAAACCTGAAGAAATACTAAAATTTTATTTTATCGGAAAATCATGTGACATTTTCCTTAGGTTGTATGGGCAGTATACCTTGTGTAAAAATTATTGGAAGAAGAATTTGAATTTGTAAAGTATATCCCTAGAACTTGAGATAAAAACAAATGTAAATATCAGTTTCAATAACTTGTTCACCTCTATAATATAGAATAGATCCAGCGAACGAGCAGATCAAGGAATCATGTCATTAGAGCCTTCTTAAAACTGTGATTATTTAAATAAGTGTCGACAGAGTCTCTGTAGGAAATAGATTGTTCCCGCTTCGATAATACAATGCGTTCCATTTATTGCCGGGTCATAGATCATATATATGGTGGTTTGTTCGCACTGCAGTGTCCTCAATATTATTCCAGTAGCGCACTAGCGGTAAATGACCCACTCAAGGCTACGTTTATCAGCTGTGTTATACTTTGCGGCATTCTGTTCGAGTTGTAAAGACTAGAGTTCGTTCATTGTGCAACTCAAAAGTGATAGTTTATTCAAGACATCTGTGTTACATGCGAATTGAATTGGATTTTTCTTATTAACTCACTGAAATGTCCACCAAAAATTCACGCTTGAACAAAGGATTTTTATGTACGATACATATGTAAAAATAGATCATGTAGACAGATGTGCAGATAATTTCAGGAGAAATTTCCTGGTATTCCAGTTCCAGGTAGAGAACCTGTTGGATGTCTGGTTAATAAGTATAGGATAACGGGGTCTCAAAACGCTAAATCTAAGAAGCGAAAAAGAAGTGTTCTAACAGAGGAAATAAATTGAAGAAACAGATGCATCATTCGAACGCTCTTTAAGAAGTCTCTAAGATGCATTGCACGGCAAGTGGTTGTTTCAAAAACCTCTGTTCATAGAGCTGCTAAATTTTTAAAACTGAAACCCTATAGAGTGACTATAGTTCATGAATCCTCGTGACGACGAAAAACGAGTGAATTTCTGTAACTGGATTTTACAAAATATCGTCGTCAACACTGTTGAACCACATTTAATAATTTTCTCAGATGAGGCATGGATTCATTTAAAGAGGAAAGTACCATAGACCTTAAGGACAACATGAGAACAGAAATGTTTAACATTACGCAAAAAGAACTAACGCGTGTGAATGGAAACTTCATCCGAAGATGCTAGGAATGTGTGAATGCAGGTGGATACCACTTTCAGCACCACTTATAACAAGATTAGCAGTCATAATGCATGTTACTATTACTCATGAGTAAGTAACACGGGAGTATTAGAACAGAAAACAAGCGTAATAGGCAGTGCGCGGAGCACGCAACCCCGGCTCGGCAATATAAGGAACGTTCTGTAATATGCCTGCAATAGCAGGTAGTTATGAAAAGACATCATGAGTGATTGCAATTGTGACTGCGCGTACCTGTTACTTTATTAAGAAAGTACATGTTTACATATATGCATGATATCTAAAGTGAAGTTCATCTTGACGATAAATAATTAAAATCTATCTGTTACTTGAACCGGTCCACGCCAGAATTTCTATGTCAAAAATTGAGCAAAATTGAGTATAAGGTTTGACGGAGGTAGCGTTAGTATTCTATGCCAATAATTCCCAAACTTTTAGGCCATGGAGCATTTCAGCGGTAAAGTCATCACGGAGCATTACTTTTTATCTAACACACATATCACTATACTATTTGAGGATAGAAAGTAAGCATTCTGAATTTAGAACTTAAACATGTGAAACGTGCTTCATTAGTTTATTTCATTACAAAAAATATTTTCAATTCTAATTTCACTGCATACATTACAAAACAAACTAAAAAAAAAAAAAAAAAAAAAAGCATTTTAAGGCAACACATTTTAAAACTAATTAAAAGTAAGTGTTGTAAATCCATCACATATCATCGCTGATCTGGTATATAAAACAATTTTTCATTTTGCAAAATCAAAAACGCTATTAAGACCGTAAAATAACTATTCAAATAAGAAGGAAAAGGCTAAAATGATTAAAAATTTTGGCCATATTTGATGGAATTTAGGACAGCTGGAGCGGATATCTGGCTCCGTATCAAGACGAGATATGTGTTTTGTTTTAGTACTTACATAAGCAGTGAATCCTGGTTTACATAAATAAGTAGTTGCAAAGGACAAAAAGATAGTTTTAGCTTTCTCAGACAAAACTTTATATTTGTCTTTTAACTGACCTTAGAATTCAGATAGTCACTTTTTATTTGAAAAGTTATTTTTTATTATAGAATATGATGTCAAAGCAATCAAGCATTAATATTGCTGGATTGTGAGAGAGACTGGATTCTCTGACACAGCAGAGAGTGGGTTTACAACCCGAAAGTATTCTTTTGTTTTTTCAAGGAGTTATTCCGGAAAACAACGGTTGAAACTATCAAACAAAGTTAGTAGGTGTGCTTGAAATTCATTTAAGATATCCCCCGTAATGTCTGAATCTAGTTCTTCTATAAATTATTTTACCTTTGGGAAGTTGGCAAGATTGTCATTGTTCAGTGATTCTGCCCAAAATTGATTTTCTTTTTTGAGCCCTCACATTTTATTGTTGGCGTGAAAAAGACTGTTGTTGCTATTCCTTGAAGTAAGAGGCTTAAATTATTAAATTTGTGCAAAATAATATCTAAGTATGCCAATTTTATTAGCTAGCGTTCGTCACATAGCTTGTCTCCCAAGTCTCATTGTCATTCAGGTAGGTTCTGACTTCACCCTTCATTTCAAAGAGCCGAGTCAAACTTTTGCCTAGAAAGAATCACTTTATTTCTGTGTGGAGAAGTAAAGATGAAAGTAAATATCACACAACACTTTGAATAGCTTGGTATTCTTAGATCGTGATTTAATAAAATGAATTAATTTCAGCTTTCGTCCAGAACTCACTTTAGGGAAGGAGACAGCTACACAGGAAAGTTTTGCGGTGGTTACTGCTACATTTCTTCGCTTTTTGTTTAACACCAGACATTTCCCAGTCATGGCCTTCACGCTGTCTATGCATACATTGACACACTTAACCCATGGGATAGCTACCATTGTTACCTGCGGAAGGTCAGGTACATGCCTCGATTATTTTTACTGGATTTTTTCCGACACCATGATCCATGATCGCATAAAATTCAGAATTTTAAAACCTTGCCATTTCTTTATTATTACAATTTCTCCAAGAAACAGTAGAAGATGTTTCGCAAAGAACACCGCCACGGGTGGCCGAGATTGTTAAGGCGCGGACTCGTGAGCGGGAGGACTGTCCTTCACGACAGCTTTTTTCCATGTTTTTCCTCCGTCCTCATAAATGGCAAATGCCGGGGAGGTACCCTAAATTTAGGCTGGAACGCTTCCTTCCTTTAAAAAAAGTCCTTTCCCAATTTATCATTTCATCTCAGATATCCTCAGTCATGTATCCGCCTGTGATGCCTCAGTAGTTAAAACGGGAGTTTAAACACTATTAAAAATGTTTCGCGAAGTACAGTTTGGGAACCGCTAACCAGACCTCACTCAGATGCAAAGGTATTAGAGAAACAACAGGGAGATATGGGTGTTCTATGCTTAAAGATCTTAAGTCAATGACTGAAAACCTTATATCATATAATATTATAAATGACTTTCAGATGAGTGAGTTGGTAGTCTTGTTCTTATAGCAATATATTAGAACTGATACAGCAATGTGTATGGGACTATTATTATATTTTGGTAAGTTTCATGATAACTTGGAAGTTATTATGGAGGTCGCTGAAGAAATGTTCAAAAATGAAAGGCTTATGAAAGATTGTGGAAGAGATTTGAAATAAAATCTGCTAGAATAATGGAAGAATATACAGTCTGTAAGGGAGACTGATAGCAGCAAAGAAAACAAGACCTGGAGGGGTTAAAAATAAGAACCGCTGTTTAACTAGACTGCTCTTAGTGTTAACAGATTCTAAAATATTAAATAAAATTGCTTATTACTATCCCATTAGGGGGCATTCACATCTACTGCCGTGTGACAGATTTATGTGCAATCAAGAAAGAGATGAGCAAGCATGGCAGAATGTACACTGTACATGAAATTACTCAAATAGCGTCAAGCCAATAAATAAATTTTCTTTGAGAGAAGTGTGGACTTCAAATATGTATATTTTAATAATTAGTGACAACAGCTTTACACAAAAATGTGTATTAGAAGAAATATGTGTCAAGAGATGACAAAATATATTTTAAGTTAGTACTCTGATGCGCTTCTCTTACAAATCAAAGTTTCTAAGTTACATGATGGTACGACCGGGAATCGATTCCATTTGGAAAAGCAATTTTGTAATTTCTCAAAAAAAGTATTATATTAGCAATATCTACAAAGACAGCAAAAATGAATGATATAAGGCTAATGTCTCATCATCATTCAATTCAGGTTGTGAAACGACTGATAAATTATGCTCTGAGACCTCTTCTTTAAGACTTGAGGTCTACTACACTGGACCCACGGCTTTACTTCCCTTACAAAGAAAGCTATATTTAGGTTTTTTATGCCCTATAAAATTCATCTACCCTGGCAGGGTTTGAGTCCGTGACCTTGGGCCTAGGGGGACACAAATGGCTATCACTAGACCACCATGACGACATAGATATTGAAGTGGCCTACTGCTGACTGAATCATTTTGTCAATATTTTGTTGTAAGATAACCATTCATATAAGTTTCACGTGTTCTCATATAACATATAACTGTTGCAATGATTTAAATAACATAGTGTATCTAAACGTACGTTCTAGTTGAGTGACTTATTAGAAAACCCAAGTGACTTTGTCAATAGATTTTCAAGTTTGTTTACTACGATACAAGTATTCCTATTATGTTTATTGATATACATAAGGATTACATTTCTTGCAAGGAATATGCATGGTATTTTTAATTTAAAATAATATTAATGCTGACGGTTTGCTCAAAATTGGATAAGGATAACTGAGGTCCTTCTAGCATGGACAGTTAATTTATTTATTAAATCTCCAGCACTTTAAATTCTAAGGCGCCATAATATCGAATACAATGGATATAGTTAACAAACACTGAAACAAGAACAAAATAATGACAAATGCTAGCGTATTATGAAACAATAAAATCCGAAGAAGTATCTTAGTGATAGAATTAGTTTAGGCGAGAAAGCTATATAAAGCAAAAATATCTTATCTATTTTGCATTTATGAAGCACGTGCAATTATTCTTTATTTGGATGTTTTGAAATTTAACTGATAACTGACCAAAAATAATAAATCTCTCATAGTAGCTATCAAATTCTCCAACACAGTAAATAATGTGTTGGCCTTCTGTTCTTATGCGTGGTTTAATTGGAAGTTAATTCTTAGTTTTTAGATTTTGTTTGAGATATTGGCAAGAAAGAAAAATAAAATGTTGATATAGTGCCATTAGTTTATGAGTTTAATCACATTAACGATCATAAATGTTTTGTACATGTGATGAAATATTGCAAAAATGAAATGTAAAATGTGGTTCACTTTAAATCCTCATAACAACTAATGCCAGTGCTTCAAAGTTCTCTGCGGGTTGAGGATTGAACAGAGTGATTCATATAAATCAAACATATTTTTATTGGAATAGAATTCATCACAATGGTCCGTTTTACCTTGAAACTGAACTGCAGCTATGGGAGTTTATCCCTTGTCATGAGACAGCGCAGGTGTTCAAGTTCAAGAGTTACCAGCTGTTTTTGTGATTTTATGTTTGACGCTGTCGATATACAATACACGCTACAGCAACGTCTCTTTCAAGGATCACAATTTTCATTAAAGCTACGCAAAGGGTACACCAGAGGGAATTTGGTGTTTACAATCTCCCCGATTGTCAGTGGTACGCAATTTGGAAATAACGGGATCTCTTGTAAGTGAAACCGTTTATCTGTACTTGAGGACGTCAAGGCTTGACTAGAGTGGTCATCTCGTAATTCATGAAGGCGTCTGTTACGGAAGACTCGGTATTCATATTCAATATGTTGAGAGCAGCGAAGAAAGCTCACCTAAAGACATGTTGGTTTGGGGCAATCACTGCGAAAAATCCGGGCATTCTGTCCATCACATGGTTCCATTAATATGACTATGTCAATTCACACCATAAGCATTTGGGACACCAAAAATCCACACACCATTCATGAAGCATCTATGCACCAAGCCGTGGTTTGGTGCGCAATAATCGCACAGAGTAGTGAATTTAAATTCTCAAGGAGATTTTGAACAATGCATTTTCATGGAGCTTGTTAAGAAACTATATGATGTAGAGCTGCGGTATAAACATTGTCAACAATAGGGTACACATGTCATACCGCAACTGAGTCCGTTTAGCTGGTTGAAAATTTACTTGACGACCGGATAGTTGTGCGGCCATCGATATCTTCAAATTTGACAACATCGACTTTTTCCTATGGGGTTACTTGAAAGATAGATTGTAAGCTACATACCTCCGGACACGGGACAATTTGAAACAACATTACGCACAAAGTCAATGACTTTGAAAACAGAATTCTTCAACAAGCGGCCAGAAGTGTTCAGTTGTGCCTTCAAAGGGAGGGAGAACTCTTCCAACATTAGTATAGATTAGTATAGACCCAGAGTTACTTTAATTTGTTTAATTTGTAGTGACATTGTTGAAATAAATTAATAATTGTGTGGCTTTTATATGAGTCACTGACCTAAGACGTCTTACGTGCTGCTCATAAACTTAAGTTGATATAGAATCATTAATGTCTGCATAATTTGGAGGACAATACAACCCATGTAGAGGGCAAAAATACTGCTTTTGGTTCTTGGATTTGCAACTGCACTACTAATTGCAAATGTGAAAAGGATGCAGGCAGGCTACACAAGGACTTTACAAGATTTACTTATTAAACGGTAATATAGAATCATTAATGTCTGCATAATTTGGAGGACAATACAACCCATGTAGAGGGCAAAAATACTGCTTTTGGTTCTTGGATTTGCAACTGCACTACTAATTGCAAATGTGAAAAGGATGCAGGCAGGCTACACAAGGACTTTACAAGATTTACTTATTAAACGGTAGTGCTAATGACAATTAAATCCAAGGAAGATTTATAGAACAAATGAAGTTGGGGAATCTGGGAAATAGCAGAATTTCATTTATAAAAGCCACTGCACGTTGAGTATTAGAATTAGAATAAGAAAAATGTGAATAAAAATAAAAAAAAGTTGTTCTGAAAATGAGTGAATTTTAAGTTGGAATTTACTTACATTTGTCTGAAATATATATACGAAGAGTTTGAGTCACACTTGATCCGAAAAAGCGTGCGGAAGGAAGCCGGTAGAACACGAAGTAAACAGTGCGTTCTAGATGCGTAATTTTCCTTCACTGCTGTGCGAGTGATATGTTTACGGTCAACGCGTAGTATGGAAAGAGGTGTTGGCAATAGAATGCGTGTTTATGCGGGCTCTATGTTACTGGTCGTTGCTTTGTACAGTTTGAAGTGTTAGAAGACGGGTTTGCTTGTGTAATTCCTTCAAATTTCGTGTGCTGTTTGTGCATTAAATCAGTTATATGTATAATTTAAATGCCGGCTGAAAAATTTACCCTACAATAAAATATTTATATACGGTACTTACATCACAGATTCATGCCGACAAGTATTTAGACAATTTTTATACAGATTCCCTAGCATTCGACCTCGAGGTACAATTAGATCTTGTCCATAAAGGGATCGCTGAACTCGAAAATTTGTATGCTTAAACGTAGGGTTCTAGCAGAAGTAAAGCTGGGTGATATTGGAGCATCACTTGAACGTGTTCCTAGTAAATCTTTGCTCGTGTAACACAAGAAACAGACTTTTCAAAAACTTCAGTCCATTACGGCTACTAAATTTTGAAAATTAAAATCTTACAGAGTTACTCTAGTCCAAGAAACACGGCCGCATGACAACGAAAGTCGACATAATTTCTGTTATTTGGCTTCACAGAACATTCTTGAAGGCATTGTCGATCCATATTTATGTATTTCCTCTGATGAGGCATGGTTTTATTTACGTGCTTACGTATGTTCACAGAACAATAGATTCTGGAGCATAGGAAATCTACGAATAATTAACGAAGTTCATATAAACGTGGTATGTAGAGTGCCGTAACGGCAAATCCAATAATTTGGCCTATATCTTTTTTTTAAGATAACCTAAATTCGGAGATGCACTGTACCCGAATACTAGCGCTTTTTTTTTTTTTTTGCTTTTTTTTAACAATTAACTGATCATGAGAGACAATATGCATATTTTTAACAAGGTTCTGTCACAGCCCATGCTGCCAGTGACTTTTTGAAGTCTATAAGGGGGGGGGAGTGTTTGAAGACAAAAATTTATTTCCAAAGGGTTATGACTCGCAGTTTCCCAGATCTTACCGCGTACGATTATTATGTATGGGGAATCCTAAAAATAGAGTCTATAGAAATACCCCACACACTGTAGGTGAAATTAAAGACGATATAGGAGTAGAAATTATAAGGATTACAAAAGAAAAACTTTTGCATGTGAATACAAATTTTATTGAAAGATGTTGGGAATGTGTGAATGCCGAAGGATACCTATTGAGCAACTACTGTAACAGGTTAGTGAAATAAAATGGTGATTATGAGTATGCCGTAGATTAATGAAAGATTGTGGGTAGAATACGCGAAAATTTACGGATCGAGAATACAGATGCTTACTTCGCGCTCTACCCGCTTCCTCCGCCCATTTTCTAGGATCAAGCGCGTGACGCGAACTCTCCGTATTATTCAAAATAAGTACTAACAACATCTTGCAACTGGAATATTGATAATAATAATAATAATAATAATAATATATAGAATATTTTAATTCTTAATTGAGATACCCATGGGCTCCTCATGCACTAGTGGCTAAAGTATGTTTTAAACCATAGAATTAGGAAGGTCAACAAATGTAAACGTAAAGTTTGAATTCGACCCATATAATTATAGTCTTTGTAAATAAAAAAAAATACGCTCTATGAATGTTACAGTGCCAAGTAATATCCCTTTTTATTAAGCTATTTTCATTCAGTTAATATACTAAGAGCACAGCGCACGCACGCTCAGTCAAGATCACGCCAGTCGCCTGTCACAATAATAAACTGTTCTCCCGCTGATGGCTGCACGTCACAATCTATTGTAGTTCCCTGATATGTGAGCAAGCATTATTCTTTTGATATTATAATTCAGTTTAGAGTTAAAACTCCAGTATAGCTCAAGTAGTTGTGTTATTACAGGCTATTGGTGTGATAGTTTTTTTTAATAGCGTTTAAGGTCCGTTTTAACTATCGAGGCATCACAGGCTACGGTCACTGATGATACATGAGATGAAATAATAAACTAGGAAAGGATTTTTTTTTATGGAAGGAAGCGTTCCAGGCCTAAGTTTTGGGTACCTCTCCGGCATTTGCCAATTATAAGGACTGAGGTAAATCTGGAAAAAACCTCAGTCAGAGAGGACGGTCCTGGTGGGAATCGAACCCCAGATCTCCGGTTCACGATTCCTCGCCTTAACGACCTCGGCCACTCGTGGCGCAAAGTGTGCTAGTGTTATTATTTACAGTGTGTTAGTGAGGTAAATGTTACTTTAGAATACTGCATTTTTTTGTTTATTTATGGACGCTCTTTAACATCTCAGGTCATCAGCGTTCCACTCAATTCAGGGCGTGAAACGGCCGATAAATTTTGCTCAGAGAGCTCTTCTTTCAGGCTGGAGGTTCTTTATCGTGCCGTCAATCTACGACAAGGGACTCATTGCTTTATTTTTCCTTTCAAAAGAAGTCATATTTAGGATTTTTAGGCCCAAAAAATCCACAGGTCTTGACCGAGATTGAGTCCGCGATCTTGGGTCTAGAAGGCAATTATGGTTACCACAATACCACCAGGACCGACAGAATATTGTAGTGAAATGTTTTCTTATCACTTATACGGAAAAGAAACAACATTTACAGGAATAACGTCCATACTATAGAGAGGCTTAAAGAAAATACCTGTTTAAAAAGTGACAGAACTAAGGATTTTTTTATTCGTTTATTTACGGACGATCTTTAACATCTCAGGTCATCAGCGTCCCATTTTATTCAGGGCGTGAAACCGCCGACAAATTTTGCTCAGAGGCCTCTTCTTTCAGGCTTGAGTTTCTTTTTCGTGCCGTAAATGTACGACATGGGGCCCACGGCTTTACTTCCCTTCCGAAGGAAACCATACTTACGATTTTTACGCCCGAAAAAATCCATCGAGCCTGGCCGGGTTTGAACCCGCGACCATGGGTTTAGGATTGCCTCCTAAACCACCAGGACCACCAGTGTATGGTTACCACTAAACCACTAGGACCGACAGAACTACGGGTGCAGGGCTGTTGCAAGTGAATATAACTTTCATTTAAAATGTTGCAAATGTATAAATACACTTGGAACAACTCTTATAAGATATATTAATACTCATTTGAAATAAAAAAAAATGTTGTGCTCACTTATTGTTGACTAAAACTGTGGGAGCGGAATTTGTCCATAGACAATGCCAGCGACTGGCGCGGTCTTGTCCTTTAGCTGCAAACACAATCTTAAAGTAATAATGAACTTGTATTCCATGCCTGACTTTCCAGCAACGTTGGTCTCAAAGATGTCCTAATGTCCTATTACTCAACAAGTTTGATACCACCGCCACGGGTGGCCGAGGTCGTTACGGCGTGGACTCGTGAGCAGGAGGTCTGGGGTTCGAAACCCACCAGGACCGTCCTCCCAGGCTGAGGTTTTTTCCAGGTTTTCCTCAGACCTCATAAATGGCAAATTCCGGGGAGATACCCTAAACTTAGGCCTGGAGCATTTCCTTCCTTAAAAACTATCCTTTCCCAATTTATCATTTCATCTCATGCATCACCAGTGTCCACCACCTGTGGTCCCAAAATGGACATTAAACACCACAAAAAAAATCTGATTCCGAAGATATTCCTGATTCAAGCAACAGAGCAACAGTGTGGTATGAGTTATATTTCTTTTTTATTGTGCCTAAAGAATACGGTCCTGGGTTTGTTATTGATGAGCCACTGCAAGATAAAAATGAAGAGGGAAAAGGTTTACCAAGGAACGCCATTGGGCATATTTCTTGTTACAGTAAGTTGGACTAAATATTTATTCATCTCTAATGTAACTGCGTTCTTGTTTAAGAGCCCTTAAAAAGGAGAGAGCTGTAAAACGAAATTGAAAACTCCAGTGAACGCTGTCGACCTGCACGTGTGCTTTTCACCATCAATCACTGTTTTACCAAGGTTGTACATATTGCGGAACGGTTGGCAATAAACATCCGAGCAACTTTTTTACTACTGTTTCCAAGTCCCCTACATTCTCATGTTTGGAACCTTGAATGCTCGCATTTCAACCGCTATCATTTTGAGTACCTCTAGAGAGGAATTCATTTTCATAGCGTCCTTGCTTGCTTGTGTTACTATCCGTTGTTTAGACATTGCCCAATCATTCTCCAAAGTAAATGACAAGTTCACATTTGCCTTTATCGTAAATTTTATTCCAGATTACCAATTATAGCATTATCTGTGCATGCTCATGCAAGGAAAACAACGTTTGCTTGATCGCTGGCATTCTTTCCCTTCTCTGATGAATAGCTTTCATTTTTTGGTTAGCACTAATTGTATGCTGCAGAACGTTACTCATGTCTTGAGGATGAAGACTAAAGAACACAAACATTTATTAAATATTGAAATTAACTTTGGAATAAAACTATATTTCCACTTCCATTGATTTTTTTCTTAAAGAGTGTTGGATACTATTGGCGACGGGAATTAAGTTGACTTAGTACTTCCATAGGGAAATTAAGTAAGAAAGATATTTTTGGAACATACAATTGCAAAATATATACTGTTCCTTAAATAACGCATATCTCTTTTTCTACTTCTCGGTTATTAACACTCCAACATGCAGCAGCTTTAATAAAAAGCACATAACTTTTAAATTATCAGGCACGTTTTTCAATGTGTAAATAATTTCACATGTTTTGCTCAATATCGCATATCAATATTAAAACTTAACGTATTCACTAATATTTCATCATGTAAAATCAAGATAACAAAATAAAAATACAGTGTTTACTAAGCAGAATGTAGGAGGGGAAAGACCGTTGTATGTATGCGACTAGTTTGTTAAGCAAAGTTGATCAGTCTCGAACTCTGTTGCCAGCTCTCGCTATTGTTGGGGCGCATATTGTTCTCGACTGGTAACTACTTCTTGCTTATTATAAAACACAAATAGCTATTAGAAGCCTTCAAGACCAACAAGAAATGTAATGTAATACACAACTGGAAAATGAAGAAAGAACACCATAAAGGAAGTTTCACATGAGATGCAAACTTAAATTACACACATTACTGGTAGTATACACCACAAGAATATACTCCTGAGTATAATGTCTGCAAAAGTGTGCTGAGAGATCTTTCAGAACAGTGTGCCCTCCTGTGTCAGCAAGGCAGGCTCAGTTGTTGCATGCAAATGTTCCTACAGGTGAAAAACTTCATCCTGCGAATGAAATTCTATGCACTTTGCACTTAGTGGCTTAGCTGAGCAAGAGTCATTACTGATGCAGGAGATCACGCCTGTCGACGTCAAACCTATAAATGTTCAATGGGGAAAAGATCTGAAAGTTGACGAACAACTTGAATAGCACCTTAAGTTGCTTGAGTGGAATGTGGACCGTCATTGTTCTCCTAAATTAGCACATTTTCTTGTTGCTGCAAAAATAGTAACAGCACGAGTTGGATGATGTTTAGGATGTACCATGCACTTGTCAATGTTCCCTGCATCATTGTAGGAAATGACTTCCCAAATTATTATCCCTGGAGTTGGCTCCGAGTCTCGCTGCGTATGCAGCGTGGAAGGTGGCGCTCACCAACCAAACAGGCACACGGCCAGCATTAGTCCCAAGGCAGAAGCTGGTATCGTCACTTAATACCACGCTTTCCCATTCATTATCCATATGCTCCTTTATCGATACAACTGGAGGTAATCTGCACGATGCTGAGATGTGTGAAAGTCTGCCTATTAGCACGCGTGATTGTATACCAGCTTCAAGCAAACGATTGCAGATGATCCTAGCTGACGCTCTTTGGTGACATTACATCAAATCTGTTCTACGTCGCCCTGCGATGCTCTTTCAATGCGACAACCTTGGCGTGCTGACTTCAGGCACCAGATTTACGAATATATGCAGCTCATCTGATCTACGGCACCAACATGAAACTTCTCGTTCAAAATGTTCCGTAATTTTGCGGTATAAACATCCAGCTTCACGAAGTCAACTACTCGACCATGTTCAAACGCAGTTAATTGCGTTCGCCGTCTTGGCTTGTTAACAATGCCCAAAAGAACTCTGGAGTACCCTTGCAACAACACGTTTCCCCCATTATAAGTTCTCATCTGGTAATATATGTTAGTGTACTTTGACAGACCCAATTAGACCCGAAGTTTTCCACAGCGCTAAGCTCTAGACCACTTCATGTGCTGCCCTCAAGTAATGTCTTGGCGAATATGATCATTACCGTTCATTTCCTTCATGGCACTATTATTATTATTATTATTATTATTATTATTATTATTATTATTATTATTATTGTTGTTGTTGTTGTTGTTGTTTTCATTTTCCAGTAATGTATATTATGCAGTTTAATTTTACATGATTTGATGCTCAAGTGCTCTGTTCAAGTTCATATAGTGAGAATTATGTTTCCTCTCCTAGATAGAGTAAGAATAAAATATTAATATTCTGAAAGTACAGTGTGACTGTGATCTACATGCCATGACTCTCGTTTTTCATATAAACACGTCAAGTGTCTAGGTTCATCGTGTTTATTTCAGAATGACAGCGGAACTTGAGGCTAAGACTTCGAAAAAAATTATTGCAAATTTGTCTTTTGTTGCCCTGATTATCGAACCATCATCTAATTTTTAAATGATCTCGTTTTCTAAGTGCACATTTAATGTAAAATAAAAACTGATTTCATTACACAAGGATTAATAAAACACCAACACGACTTTTTATACCACAGGAAAATTTAATTTAAAATAAAAACTGATTCATTACACAAGGATTAATAAAACATCAACACATTTTTTTTTACCACAGTAACCCATACTGTTATAAAATAAATTAAGTCTTGCATAGCGTTACAGAAATATATTCCGTTTTGTAGAAAGCAGGAATGAAAATAACTGAGGTCATTATTTGAACAAAAGTTATTACAAAATATTTTGTTTTCATAAAGTTCGTTTCAAAATGCAGCAATTGACGTATCAAATATAACTGAGATTAGTTAAGAAATGGTCTGTAAAGAAAACCATTGCGCGGTTTCCTTTTACTAGACTACTCGAAAGAGTAATCCCAGTACGTTTGAAAGATCAGTACGCCACTGCGTTTTTGTTACAAATAAAACCTTTAAAACTGAGTTACCCTGAAAGAACAGGCCTCTGAGCAAAGCATATCGGCCGCTTCACTCCCTGAATTGAATGAAACGTTGATGACCTGAGATGTTAAAGAGCGTCCGTAAATAAACCTAATAAAAAAAAATTGGAATGAGCACTAAACTATAAACAGTAACGCGGTTCAGCAAACATGAAAAAAGAAAAAAGAGCACGTGGAATTAGAAGAGTTGGCAGAAAAATAAGAAATTAACAGCGTCTTGTAAACTTAAAAATATTGTTTATAAATGTATCGTTTTAGGTGAGCTAATTCTTGTGGCCAACTGCTTTGAGGACTACTCTTATTGTGCCTGTTTATCATTACCTTCTTGCGTAGATTAGGGATATCAATCCTTGTACTGGTACAACAAGAAAACGGGGAAACCTCAACACTGAGTATGACCTACAAGCAACAAACAATGTACAATTAGAAATTAAGAAGAGCATTCCGAGATGCAGAAATGGCCATCTATTCTTAATAACACTTTCGTTGATAGCAGAAGAGTATACCCCTTGAACGGACAAAGTCATTCAGCCGTGCTTCCAGTCATCATTGCTGTAATAGGCTGATCCAAAAGCCTCAGAAAGCACAGTCAATTGCAACCGACCTTTGTATGTTTCGAAATGCAACAATGACCGCATTTGTTAATGTTAAAGTACAAACAATAAATTTTACATTTGAAAACTGAATAGCTCGTTACAGAACTTGAACGCTGTAGGAGCTATGTTTTATGTGAAGTATGCCACAAAGCAAAATTATAAGAACCTTGTGAAACTCTGGCGTACCCTTAATTGGCTTGAAACGCTAATGCTAGTACACATTAAAAAGAGTGTGCCTAAATTTCTTGTTGTTATTAAGAGGCCAGATTTACTAAAATTTCTCTCACTGGAGCAACTAATAGCGTCGGCCATGGCGACTAACATAAATATATCCCATTTTTCACTCCTCAACCCCTTCCTTTTCACTAATTTACATTCATTTGCGAAGATTTTTGCTTCTACCACATCTCCTGTTTCTCTCTGCATTCTGTGATATACCTAATAATATTTGTTGTGAATTTGAGGATTTAAACAGATTTGTTAACCTGGCATGTCTAGGAAAGACAGTACAATTTTACCGTAAACAGAGTCTCATGTTCGGTCTTGGAACCGGAATTATAGTGGGTGGGTTAATTTTGTGATCGACGATCATTTATATTATTATTTATTTAATCGGACAATTAGATGTTCTTCTTGTCTTGCCTCGGCTCTTGGAGCCATGAGTTCGATGCTTCCTAGTTCTCTGGTTCCAATGCAGAGGATACGGATCTCAGAGTAATTTGAACTGTTTTTAATGACTTGAAGTCATTAGGAAGGAAGGGGATTGTTTACTGTAATAATATAAGGTTCGGCTTTGGTTGGACATTTAATTTATTCGGCAATTTGGAAGGTTCAGGAACATACTATGCTTCTGTTGTGTGGTTATTGTTCTAGTCCTATTGTACTCTTTTGTACACTGGAGTATTTATTCACTTTGATGCAATTTCGAAATCTAACAGTCACCTTAACACTAGCTCCGCGTGATTATTTTTACTATTACTCTAACACTTACTGACGGACTTTCACTGACCAACCGATTTACTTTGATTCTCCATGAACGGCTTAACTGATCTACTAATAATACTGAATAACTAATGCCTGATACTAATACTGACTAACCACTACTATTGCTACTCTTGTTGCTACCGATTGCGATTACTGCTGCTACTGTTACTCTCCCTCGAATGCTTGAAACTTACTTCTTATAGTTAATGTTAAATCTATTATGTGAATTCGCTCCTCCCTCGCGAAAATTTAATTCCTTTAAATATTATTGAACTTGGTTCCTTCTGGAATTTTATTGGATCACACAAGTTATGGTTTATTACAAGTTCTCTTTAATTCGTCGGGTTTTTGTAATATGTTGATTGGTTGAAGTTTTGGGCTTTACCAGGATACATACATCTGCTATTCCCACGCTACGAAAGAGACATCTGCCCTTCACTAGATTCTTGCGATAAAGCATGCTTCAGCAATATACGCGGCCTCCCTTTGAAATAGCTAATATCTTGATTTCTGTGAAAATACGCGTTTCTGTATGAGGTTTTTCCTTTTGACGACAAGTACAGTTAGCAATTGAACTCATAATACTGCCCTTTAGAGTGTAATGACATATGGCGCCTTGGGTCAGCAAGTCTGTAGGGAAGGGTTTGAACGAGAAAGGTTTACCAATAGGCTTTTCAGGTAAAGCTACTTTTCCGACAAATGGTCAGCATGTCCATCCATTTTACAGGAACATAACAAAGATATATATTTGCACGGTCAATCTTGGTATCCCAGGAAGTTATCTTGAACATTACTTATTAGTCAAAAAGACATATCTATATACATACATTAACACATATAATATTTAAGTCCTCATTTTAATTGTTGCAATGATACAGTTGATTATCATGCTATTCTTGGCATTTAACAATACCTGAAACAAGATACGATTAATATTATAATTCCCATCATAAGCAATTGTAATTAAATGGGAAATTTTGAGACATTTCATACTACAGGCTTTAGATGTTCGTTGTTAAATTGAGTACATGCAGGCTTGCAGCTTGGTGCGCGACCTCGAGTTGTGCTGTTAGGCCGCTCAGATCCCTTACACGACTGTATAGTATGTTCCTAATGAGGACATCTTTGAGAATTTATCCAAAAAAACCTAGAAAGAATGTTGTGTCTCATAGTGCATAACGATATATTTGGGCTCCATCCTAAGTTACTTGCATTTAATACTGACGATTTCGAGGCATACGTTTGAATTGCTTCTGCTGAAATTTAAAATGCTGAATTTTTGTCCGCGTTTATTATATCACATTCATTTTATTCTTTATACTAATACATACAAGATTATAAGGAAATTGTGAACTTAGGTGAACTCAGGTTTGAGTAGATTAATCATGGAACATGAACGTTTTTAATATTTCATGTAATTTAATTTAATACATTTAGTACATTTAACATATTACATTCACAAGCCATAATTTTAACATGAAATATATTTTAGTTAATATTACGGAGCTATTTTCATGGTATATTTTGTATAAGTTAGATTTTCCATTAATTTCAACATCCCACATTTCAGCATAACCTATATAAAATGTCACGTTTTGCCATTGCAGAGCTAGTGCCATCAAATGTCAGAGTTACAATTACAAGAGTGAAGTTTGAAATTGTTCTTTAGATTACTTTATTTGAGATCAGATGAAATCGAAGAAGCCTTTGTAGATCTTACTAGCGTTGGGCCAGAAATGGGCAGTTAGTTCCTTTTGTGACTACATACCGAGTGGGGTGGTTTAGGCAGTAACGCTTGAGAGTCTTGTTCCCTGGCCTTCGTGTTTTTGTGGTTTCCCTTGGTCACTTAGGCAAATGCTTGGATGGATATTTATATTCCAAGAATTTTCGGCTCTCTCATAATTTCATTCCGTTGGTTTTGTTACAGGACAGTTGATGGTAGGTTGCGTTTTGTAAAGGTTTCCGCACCCTTCTGGTATCTTTTTGAAGGGCTTGAGTTCCTTTGAAAGGGGAGAGGGACTCCGCTCGCGTCGGGTGTTATATCTGGAAACGTGTTACGGACCCCATCTGAGCCAGGACAGTCCCCGCTCGTTGGAAGACTTTAATTTATTTATTTATTTATTTATTTATTTTTTTCGTTTTTCATATAACCATGGATTTAGGTTTTGTGCAGTTTTGATTGTTAAAATGATGCAATGTGCTCTTTTGATGACCACTGAATGAGCTTGAAGCTATCTTTATACGACGAAGAAAAGGCTAGGAAGAAATCTCAGTCAGGTAGCACGTCATATCCTCAGCCTGCTGATTGGAACTCCGTGTGCCTAAGACAATGCACCACGCTAATCTCACCGGTCATCTCTGATAGTTTTCAAAATAGATAAAAACAACATGTTTCGCCTACACAATAATCCATTGCCATGAAGCTTAATCAAAATTGAGGTTTACTCTGTGTAAGAAAATAACCTGTGCCAAATAATACATTTCCTATTTGCTAAGTTTCTCAGGGGTCATGATTCGCTCTTTGCACCAGGAAAAGCAACTATCGTTAACTTCAACTATGCTGTTATGAACGCTTTATTATTATTTATTATTTTCCAAGCCCACAAGGGTGCCTGCCTAAACATGCACAATAGAGCAGGAAAGCAAACAGCTGTTTATCCATTTTTTCTCATGTGTCAGAGTGAAGTTACTTACCTGCAGTTTTGGAGCTCCGGTAGGAAAACTAGGTGGAATTCTTTCTGTTGTAGACTTGGCCCCCAGTCACACACTTACTTTTAAGATATTGGGTATTGACAACCAATACGAAAACGCACGTACTTTGAAGAGGAGAGAGAAGGTAAAATCAAATCCTAGAAACGGAAGTAGCACAAATCCATCGCCTGAAAGAGCGGCTATGAAGGAAATAAATATAATAAATACATCAAAACTATTGGGAAACATACACGCTCTTTAGACAGGTTTAAGGTCAGTGATGAATGAAGGAAAGACATCAGGAGGTACGTAGCATATGTGTTGATTTTGATATGTATTGAATAGAAGTCCTGTGGATTTTAGCTCATCCTTTGCTTTAGTAATAACTTTTCGTGGAGTTTGCGTCCAATATCAACAGGGGTCGTCGCAAAGGAATGGACTCGCAAACGAGAGATCCGAGATTGGATTCCCGCCAGAACAGCTCACCCCGAGTGAGCTTTTTCCACGTTTTTCTCAGTCCTCATCAGAGGCAAATGTCAGGGTGGTACATTAAATTTAGGCCTGGGACACTTCCTTAAAAACCCTTTCCAAATGTATCATTCACCTCATTCTTCATCAGTGTATATTGGCCTGTGATCCTCTGCATGCTTTTTTAATAATGTGTACAGGAGGTGGACACTGATACATGATACATGAGATGAAATGATAAATTGAGAAAGTAATTTTTAAAGAAGGAAGTGTTCAAGGCCTAATAATCACAAATCAGTTACAGAGGACGACACTAACTGGAACCCAGCCTTAGAACGCTCACGAGACTTCAATGGTGAAAACGGACATTTAACTCTTTAAAAGGCTTTCGTCCATAATTTGAAGAAAATTAATCATAATTTGGCTTGCTTATACGGGATGTTATTGATAAATACATTTTTAGTCAAATAAAACATTGTGTTTAAAGCATAGGTTTTCGACCAAAACCAAGCATGTTCATTTCAAATATGTTATTTGAAAATAAAATATTAACACACTGTTAGCCAAAACCAAACAACGTTTGGCGTTTTCAAACAAAATTAAACAAGTTTTTTTACTCGTTGTATTGAACTCTCTATGTAGAGGACAGTTCTTTCTGGGAAAAGTATACCTACTCTGAATGCTTATTTTTACCTCTAAATTCTTTTATCCCATGTCATATTATTATTGCGTCCTAATTTTCTTTCTTTTATTTGTTTGAGTGGTATAATAACCGAGCAGTTAATAGAATTCGGACATTTCATTCTGTGTTGTGTACGATTACTCTTGTGGAAACGCGAGGCACTGAAGCTTTTACAGTCATCCAGCTATTAAAGGGAATTATTTTGTATTTACTACATGTTAGTAATTTTTATATGAGAAATAAACAATTAGAACCTGTGAATGTCATTAATTTGTCGAGAAATGGCCTTTGTCTTTGTACAGAGAATGTCTTTTCACTTAATGTGAATACTGCTCTGGGCAGAAACACAATTTGTTGGAGATTTAACGCATTGCACGCGTAGGTTATAAAGGCACAATAAGAGATCAAATCGCTTGGATTGTTATTGCTCAGTGAATGATTACTTTTTTATCTTGTAAAAAATAAAATGAAAAGTCTGAAAATTATGCTAAAGCCATTCAGCAAGCTCAGAAGCTGTTTTCAGACAGTGAACTGGAGCAAATTTCGGCTTCCTACACTCTACAATTGCAAAATATCAAGAAAGTGGCGTGAAACTTGAACATTCAGTTTGCGCTTGGCGAGGTGTGTGGTAAAGTTGGTGAAATAGAACAAAATAAAAAAAATGTGCTAGATAAAAATCTAGGGCACGTGTCCTCAGTGTGTCAACTACGGATTTCACTGCTTGGAAATTGTAGTAGTAAAGGTGTGTTAGATAAGATCCGGGGTACCGCTTCATGTGCTTGATTGCTGCCACAGCGTCGCCAACGTGTTCATGAACCGAAATTGAGAACCATGATGTCCTTTAGTACAATTCTTCTCAGAATACTTTGATAAAGCTCATCTGGCACTGAAAAAAAATTTTTACGTACAACATTACGTAGCTGATTTCATCATCCCATATGCTTTTAATGCCATTATCATGACACGATTAAAATGAAAAACATGTAGGAAACTTTTTTCAGGTTTATCTTTTTACATACCTAGAATTAATGCTTGCTTGTTCCCTATGGCTAGTCTAGTAGTTTATTTAACCAAAAAATTCAGTGTTACATAAACCTGACGCATAAGTTTCATTTTTCAGCAGTTCGAAGAAAACAGCCGTAACGCATAAATACGTCTCCGTCGCCTAAACTACATCTTCGTTCAGCGCTTAACAGAAAAGTGACAAAATGTATGCGATTGATTAGAAACGTATCTTATATTTTCCACTCGAGCTATGTATTAGATTTAGGTTTAAAATCAGCGCTAGATAGGAAAAATTACAGCTTACGGCCGCGTTTCGAACCACGGATCAATGACTTGCAATGAGCTATCTGACCTGCCCGACTATAACTGCAAATCTAAGTATATTATATCCCGTAGATTATTAAGGTTATCTTGTTGCAGATATTTCAAACGGCAAAAACACCGGCACGGCAAGCCGCAGATCCTTGGTTCGTGTCCTAAGTGAAGTCCAATTTTTATTATCTTACTCCGATTCCAAACCTTATGCGATAAACGCTTGCAAAGGTTATAGCTGCTAGAATGTTCATACATTTTAGAGAAACAAATAAGTATGTCATTTTTGTATCTGTTATGAAAATAAAACAGACTCAAAAGGTAAATGTGTATTATATTTTATATTACTACTAAAAATCCATTCTTGGGCTAAAAGAGAGAAATTGGCATGAAGAATTAGTACTTTAGTAAGTTTCCGAAAACTTCATTCCAATTTCAGAAATGAAATGAGTCCAAAACTGCTGAAAACATGACTGAAGGTTTAATACTCTCTCTCTCTCTCTCACACACACACAAAAGATATCAATGGTTTGTTCAAGTAAGCAATGATTGAAAAATTGGCAAGTTGATTTCTTGAATGCATTTATTAGAATGCGTTTTTGTCTATTGTCTATTTGCAATTTCATTTCGTAATACAAGTGAAATATGCAGAAATATTAAAGTGGCCATTTAGTTCATTTGAGTATCAATAAAAAGTGTAGATACAGAGAGGTGTTTACGCAAATACAATGAGATTATGCGCTAATACTGCCTCAGCTATAAAATCTCTTCAAACATAGTTATATTTGTTGTGATAAATTGCTAGTTATATTAGAACTACATATTCCTCCTTCCTCTTGGCGCTACAGTCCTCATGGACTTAGGCCGACCACATCGACCTCTTCGTCCTCTACCTCCTTCTTGTGTCATATAATCGTCAGAGGGCATATATGATCAGCACACTGGCATCCTGTTGGTCGCCATCATGCGGTTTTCTAGATGTAAGGATGCCACCTCTCTATCAGCCAGCTGCACAATTGTCCTCATGAAGACGGGTGAACTCCATTCCAAACATCCTTAACTTAGAAAGTTTTAAGTATGTAGTATATTTTAATGCATTAAACGGTATATTTATGAACATAAATAACCGTAATATCGCTCTGCTCTTTGAGTTTAATTGCTTTCTGTTTATATATATATACTCATAAAAACACTCAGAGTGCAATATAAAAAGGTTCACATAAAATTTCACACTAAAAACCGTAAAATTGAACACTAAAATCACACTATATTTCGAGCTTGGCTCTTGGTCACGTGATGAAAATGAACTCACGTGACCAAGAGCCAAGCTCGAAATATAGTGTGATTTTAGTGTTCAATTTTACGGTTTTTAGTGTTAAATTTTATGTGAACCTTTTTATATTGCACTCTGAGTGTTTTTTATGAGTTTTTATGCTTTTTAGAAGTTTTTATTACTCTATTAATAGTATATATATATATATATATTCGTTTCATTTTCATATGTTTTAGTTTTTATATTTTTAAAATTAATATATGTAAGAAGTAGAAGCTATCATAGTTTATATGAGATACCAATTACTTTTAATATTCATTTTCAAACATTAAACCGCGAAAATTAAAGCACTCAAATTTATCATATCAAATTATGAGTAATGATTACTGCAAATCCTAGTAATCTTTCAAGTTATTGCATTTAGCAACGCACACATGCTATTTTAGAAAATAACTTTCTGGGAAAAGATTCTGCATTTAAATTTATATACAAATTCAAGGCCTATACTTGAGCTGTGAACTGAGATTAAGAGAAAACTGTAGAAGATGGGCTAGGCTAGTGCCATTGCAAATGAACTCTCGTTCTACTGTACTCTACTGTCATTTAATACGGAAAGGCTATTGTATCAAAGTCTATTAGACCGCCACGGGTGGCCGAAGTCGTTAAGGCACGGACTCGTGAGAGGGAGGTCTGGGTTCGAATACCGCCAGGACCGACCTCCCTTTATGAGGTTTTTTCCAGGTTTTCCTCAGTCCTCATAAATGGTAAATGCCGGGGAGGTACCCTAAACTTAGGCCTGGAACGATTCCTTCCTTAAAAATAAATCCTTTCCCAATACATCATTTCATCTCATGTATCATCAGTGTCCTTTCCTGTGGTGCCTCTGTAGCAAAAACGGGCGTTAAACTTCATTCATTCATTCATTCATTCATTCGAAGTCTATTAGCAAGGATGGACCGTCTTTAGAATCAGAATATGAATGAGAAATGATGTGAATTTTTAGTTATGTTCCGCTTCCTTACCAACGACCCCATACTACTTACAGTAGTGCAAAATTCAAGGTATAATAGCTTGAGAATATATAACATTACCTGCCCTCGTGTGTTCAATATGAGGGAAATAGCAAAATTGGCTACTGAAATTTAGGGTAAGTTTTTAATTTCATAATGTGGATTTTCCACTTCGTTGTTTATACGTCAGCCATAGCTGGAGTATTGAGAGTTTTGTAATTGGTGCTGGTGATTTGTTTTCTAATTGATGCTGGATATAATAGTGACACCCATTATTATTTTTCCAAACTGTGATTTGTAGCAATATATTTTATTTCCAGTGTTCTTAGTTCTTTCCTTCTCTTGTCAATTGGCAGCGAGTTTCTGTGGAGCTGAGATGTGTGCGGGGTGCGAATTGTTGTACTTAAAAGTATAAACTATAGCCATCATTAAGGATCATATGAATTGTTCACATTGTGGAAATAAACTATATTGAATAAGAAAACGCTAGTTTTGCGTACTATTCCAAATGTGGAAGAAGGTTAAGTGCGCATTTTACATATCCGTTCTCTCTGGAAGTTTCCTTGGGGGAGAAAAAAATAGCTGGTGCATGTTTTCCGTTTTGTCACTTAAGTTTTGTTCCTGTTACCACATCGCAAGGAACTTATGCAGGAAGAATTGCTAATTAGATAAAGTCTTGTTTTGGACTGGTGTTTTATTTTTATGAAGGCTCTTGTCGACCATGTATCCTGCGATGACGGTGTGCAGATTGGTGAAGATGGCCGTGTTATTGAGGAGAAGGTGTAATTTGGTCAACGTTGTATTCTCCGAAACATTCAGGTAATTTACGGAATTTTTTACTCTTTGTGATACCTTTAAGTGCAGCTAGGTTAGGTGTAGATTAACTCTCTCTATAAATATAGTTTTCTAGAAAATAGATTTTTAATTTCATTTCAACAACACATAAAATTATCAATTTAGAAGAATATTTTCTACAAATTCCTGCGTTCACCACTTTCAATAATTACTAAATAAGTACTGTGTTAGAGAGTGATTGTGTTTTATTTTACAACACTTAAAGGGCTTTACTAAGTGACCGTATTTTGAAGAAATCTTAATTAAATTATGTATACTGTCATATGCTGCACATATTTTTTCACCCCTTAAAACATTATATAAACAAATAATATTACTATTTTAATGAAGAATTTAAAATTATAAAATAAACTGCAAACTAATATGAATTTTTAAAAAATAATAAATTAGAAAAAAAGTTCAAAAGTAATGTCTATTACTTTATGCCAAAATAACGGACTCAGCAAACACTGTTAATATACCGTTAATTTTTTTAGATGTAAAATTTATTTTCTTTCTAAAACGTTCTATTGCTTGCAAAGCAACATACTTGTAATACAGAACTGTGCTGTTAATTCAACGTAACATTTATGTTTTGATAATTATCTATATTACGTTGCTTCTGAGACAAACGGGGGTAAAGGGTATGTGAGTGGGGAATAACCTCATCGTCGATGACGCCATCAATGCTGTCATTCCTCAATTACAAAAAATAAAAAAGGTTAAATCCCTTTATTATTTTTATATTTCTTAGATTTAAGGTACTACACAATCAATGAACTATGTCCATATTACTTTTATTACAAAATTTACTCACCTATACGCAGATTCGAACTGATGTTCGTCATCTTTATTCTCAGACGGATGATCTAATTATTTATTCATGTTGAAATATGCTCAAAAAT
This sequence comes from Metallyticus violacea, assembly GCA_030762175.1. Taxonomy (NCBI): domain Eukaryota; kingdom Metazoa; phylum Arthropoda; class Insecta; order Mantodea; family Metallyticidae; genus Metallyticus; species Metallyticus violacea. The sequence goes on along the minus strand of CM060846.1, from coordinate 169,217,673 downwards.
GCCCGTTTTGTGCAGCAGTTCCGAACTAAACCTTAGAGTGATACTTCTAAAAACCGAAACTACTTTCAAATTCGCACAATATTCACAACTAATATTAAATGGTAGTAAAGAGTGTATTAGTTATATCCGGGCTACGCCAAAAAAGAACCCCTGCATGCAATTGTATACACTAAGGAGCAGACTCTAGAAATGTTAGAGGACCAAGAAAACTATAAACAAGGTAAATATATTTTTTTACTGTATACTTATTGTTGTTATTGTTCTATAGATTCTATGGAGAGCAATGCTCGAGGATATTAAGCACGTGGTACAGCTTATGAAACATTCAAGCGTGGCTCACCATTTATAATACTGTATAAAAAGCGTGCGGTGTGTCTTTATAACCAGCATACATTACTTAATAATACACTCTCCACCACATTTAGCATATGCTGACCTAGTTGAATATAAACATGATAGGTTTGTTTGTTATGCTGTTCTTAATTAAAATACTCATCCACAATATACAAGGCGTAAGTATTTTAGAACATCTTTAAATTATTATTTTTTTTATTTGAATAGTGTTTAACGTTCGTTTTTACTACTGAGGCACCACAGGCGGTGAACACTGATGATACATGAGATGAAATGTTATATTAGGAAAGGATATTTTTTTAAGGAAGGGAGCGTTCCAGGCCTAAGTTTAGGGTACCTCCCCGGCATTTGCCAGTTATGAGGACTGAGGAAAACCTGATAAAAAACCATCAGGAAGGACCAGGGAGCCCTGGTAGGATTCGAACCCCAGACCCCCCACTCACGAGTCCGCGCCTTAACGACCTCAGCCATCCGTGGCGGTAATTTTTTCTTGAAAGCTTCTTGTTTCACATAGCAATTTCATAGCTGCCCTTCTGGAAAAAGTTCGTGAATTTATTGATTTATTCAAATCAATGACTGATTTTGTAATTATGTATAGATAGGCAAATGAAATTTATAAAAGTTGTTAACAAAAGCTCACGAGAAAATATATTATGTACTCTCCGGCAAAAGTAGGAATATTGAGCTCTTAAAATAATGGTGTACATGTTTGCCGAGAACTAACTACACAGGGGATTCTTGTTACCTTTTACTTATTTATTTTTTGCAAGATGAATATTTTCTTAGTGTGGATAGAATTATCTTCCCCCAAAAAACTACCCCATATTTCAAGATTCAGTGAAAATATGCATAATACACCAATTTTAATCAATTTTGGTTCACAAGTTCATCCAAACTTCTCAGAGCAGAGCATTCAGAACTGAACTTAAAGGCCTAAGAACTTGGTGTGAGGAACTTTCCTTATGATGAAATTGTGTAACTAATAGCTAATTGTAATGTCTGTTTGTTTTTAGTTATGAAATAAATACATTTTTGGCCAAATATTAATTAAATCTACTAGCTTCTAATCAAATATTAAGCACTTTAAATGCCTGTGTTACTAAGTTTGAGAGCAGATAATGTGATTCTCCAGAAATAAATACAATGGTATCATTTGCAATGCTATCTTCGATTCATTGCCTAAGCTAGAGCGTAAATTTGATAATTTTAAAAAAAAGAATGGGGCCCAATATTAAGCCTTTTGAAACACCAAATTGAGCAATTCCAACAATCGGTTGACAATAATTGATGATCATTTATGGACTTTATTAGTTAGATATGAAATGAAACAATTTAAAAATAGCCACAGTATTCCCAGAGAAAACTTCTGTTCATTTACAGCGAATAAAATTTCAGTGGTGACTTTGAATGCAGCGTTGCTAGTTGACAATCCCCTCCAAAACTCAAATTGAGATAATGATGGAACTTTTTTGAGTCAAAATAATTTACAATGTTATTATACATTGTCTTCTCTACAATCTTAATGAATTAAGAGTGAAATAGGTATGTGATTGGAGGGTATACATTTATCATATTTTTGTATACAGTCTTAATTATAGTCTGCTTCATTCTTTCTGGAAATATTCCCGTTAGGATGAATTATTACAAATGTAACTCAGAGATTCACTTAATTAATGAGAACAGTATCTTAAAAATATGGTGTTAAAATGTCATATATCACTGCAATCTCTTGATCTTATAATGAGATAAGCTAACTCTGAAAAATTAGGTAAAACATTACATACATTATGTGGATTTGATGACATTGTCACGCACTTCAATGTACAAATTAAATTCTGGTGTAGAGTTTGTCAGAGATGTTCATTTTTACATTGTTTACATAAAATGTTTTCTTAGAAAAAAACATTAATGCTAACTTATGTTATTAATATTTAGAATATTTACAAAATGGTAGCTTAAAGAGTTTATACTTAGTATATTTACAAAGTTGAGTTAACTCAAGGAGAAACATTAGTATACTTATTTTTTGATTATATGAAATCCTCCTCTGTATATAAAATGGAGTGAAAATGTATCTTTTTAACTTTAACTTTAACTTATTTTTATAGGTATGCAATTCCTTTATAGATGATGAAAGTGAATTAAATAATAATATATCATTATAGTAAACACTTTTTGGAGTGCCTGTAGTTTGTTACTTGTTTTGTGTAAGTCCCGCAAATATCTGATTTCTTTGCAGTATACATATATTTGAGTATTTTTATGAATACTTCTGAGTTATCTACTACAAATAAAAGTACAGCTAGAATGTACTCTCAAGCTTATTTTTAAAAGTGATTTACAATTAGTTGATCGTTTTGCTCCTGCCATTATTCATATTATTCTTTTGGTATAAGAAATATTTTTAACACTTCTGAATTTCCCCAGAAGATTATTCCACAAGTTATTGAGGAATGGATATAATATTTTTAGGATGCTATTATCTTTAAAATGAATGATCTTATTGCAAAACTTTCCGATCTTACTTTTGGTAAGATGCAATCAATATGGTATCTTTCCAATTCATATTATGATCAACGTAAGACAAAAAATTTGTATGTTACTAGATTCGATGATTTCATTGCCTTCATATTGTATCTTTAGGTCTGCAACGTTTTATTTTTTATGTGAATGTTAATGCATTTAGTTTTTTCAAAGATTATATGCATTTTGTTACTGTCAAACCAGCTATTTAGTGTACTGAAAATATCATTGGATAAATCTGAGAGGCAAATTGTTTTATATTATTTAATGAGAATACTAAGTATCATCTGAAATAAAAATTTTCATCATCTAGGAGAGATCGTTGATATGTAGTAAAATTATAATGGACCGAAAATAGAACCTTGAGGATCACCATGCTTTACTACTGACCATTCCAAGTACATGTTGTAATTATCTGAAGAATTAATTATAACTTTTCGTTTTCCCTTTGATAATTATGACGCAATCCATTGATAACCTTTGCCCGTAATACCATAATAGAACAATTTTGATAAGAGTATGTTATGGTTTACACAGTCATAAGCTTTTGATAGATCACAGAATATTCCTAGGGAATTAAATTTATTATCAAGGGATTTGAGAACTTCATTAGTTAATTTGAAAATGGCGTCTTTGACCGAACATTTTCTTAAACTCAAACTGTTGCCTTGCTAAAATGTTATTTTTTTAATGTAGATACTGATATACTCTTTTGAACATTAGTTTTTCAAATACGTTGGTGTAAGCTGTTAGTTATTACTGATCTGTAGTTCGATATTAGTACTTTTTGCCCTTTATAATATAATGATTTTCAATTTGTGCGGAAATATCCCTGTTAAAACGGAGAAGTCATATATGAATTAAAGGATTATTAGTATTATTAGCACATATTTATAGTACTTTTGTAGTTATTTGTTATATCCTGATGAACTCTTGCCTTTGAGGGGTTGTATTACTTTATTTACTTCCAATGCACTTCCCAGTACTATCTCTAGAGAAATAAACGTTTCCAATCGCGTTTCATTTAGCTATGAAATTGGGTCTTTCACGTGTAGTTTCTTTGTCAGTGAATTTTCTGCTACCTGGATGAAATATTCTTTATTAAGGTTGATATTTGTTGCGGATCTTTTGTGATAATTTGATTAATTGTAATTTCTTTTATTTCATTTTTGAGTGATGTTTTCCATTCTCTTTTTTTATAATATTGCAGATTGCCTTGGGTTTGTTATGTGTAGACTGTTGTCATCTTTTATTGCAAAGTTTTTAGCTGTATTTATAATGCTTTTTAAAAGTTTGCAGTAATTTTATAGTGCTGTGTACCTCTAGTAGAATCGTTTTCTGTGTTAGCTATGTAAAGTTCTCTTTTGTATTTCGTCAATCCTGGTAGTGTAGTGGTTACCATACTTGCCTTTCTAACCCAAGATCGCGGGTTCGAACCCAGCCAGGAGCGATGAATTTTTTCGGGCGTAAAAATCCTAAGTATGGCTTCCTTCGGAAGGGAAGTAAAGCCGTGGGTCCCGTATTGTACATTTACGGCACGAAAAAGGACCTCAAGCCTGACATAGAGGCCCCTGAGCAAAATTTGTCGGCCGTTTCACGCCCTGAGCTGAATGGGACGCTGATGGCCTGAGATGTTAAAGAACGTCCAGAAATAAATCAATCAGTTAGTAGTTTCTCTTTTGTATTTGCATCCCACCCTAATTGTGTTTGTTTTTGCTGTTTAATGACATGATAATTTGTTCAATTTATAATGGTGTTGTGAGATTTATTTTAAATTCACACTGAAATTTTGAGTGTGCTTTCTGGAGTAGACTAATTGTGGTAACATCAGTTTTAGGTGTTCTCCCCTCAGCTACAGTTAAAATATATGAGTTGAATGCATTGGCAGTGTCATAATCATCAATGTTCAAAAACTGATGGGGAGACAATGTTCTCGCTACTTCTAACTGATAAAGTTTGTATTATTTTCCATATCACGTTTATCAATAATCTGAGAAAACTTTTTCTTTTAGCTTTAGTTATTACTATACTCAGAATTTTACAATATAATTTATAATATATTTTAAATCTGGGTAGTTGTTAGTACGATATTGCAAGTACAGCTCGGTAAGTTTTTCAAGCTATCCCATAGTATAAGCTCTTCTCTTCTGGTCCCTTGACGTTCCTATATAAAATCAATCAAAACTCACCGCTTGATATGCTCGTCATCCCATTTAATATGCTGCCTTTTGTCGTCTAAAGAATCTTAAAATATCACATTTTAAAGAGCTTTGAGAAAGTCTTTTGTGGGTTTCTCAATTACCGTTTGTATCTGCATATCATGAGCATACTAGAGTTTGTCGGTCCTGGTGATTAAGTGGTAACCATACTTGCCTCGTAAACCCAAGATCAAGTTCAAATCCGGCCAGGGTCAATTGATTTTTTCTGGTCTAAAATTCCTAATTACGGCTTCCTTCGGAAGGGAAGCCGTGGGTCCCGTGTTGTACATTTATGGCATGAAAAAGAACCTCAAGCCTGAAAGAAGAGGTTTCACGTGCTGAATTGAATACGACACTGATTTCCTGAGCTGTTAAAGAGCGTCCGTAAATAAACCAAATCAACGCAATGATAGATTTTTAAGGTTGGGTAATACCAAACAATGACATATAGCTCTTTGTATCTGCAGTGCTCTGTACAAAGTTTGATCTTTTGTTTGCCACTAGTAACTGTCATTGGCTGATTAGTGAAGAGTTACAACAATGTGAAGTTTCTTGTTAGTGCCATCTTGAATAAAGGAGCGAATTGTAAAGTTTTGCGGATATCGGAGAAATTAAAAATTCTCTGAAAACACGATGAAACCACCAATATGGACAAAATCAGTTTTCAGAATCATTAGTAATCAATTTTGAGAAAATGCTTATGATTTACTTATGATATTTGTGATTTACGATTTTTCATAAATATAAATATAATGCAAATCTTAATACTGCAATAATTTTCTCTTAATGTACTGCATTTCACGTTACGTTGTGCCCTCAGAACTAGCCATTAGTGTTAAAATAGAATCCTAAAATAAACCATTCTCATTAATACATGATCTCTTGGACAGCGTCTGAGACACTTTGTTTTCTAATGCCCAAGGTATACTCGGTGTTTGGGGATTTAGTTATAGTTTACTTAGCAATAACAATACCTTGTCATTCACTAGATTGCTGGAACACATCAGAAACCTGTTTTCGTTCCTAAGGTCTTGTTTAAATTTATTAACTCTTTATTCATTGTTCTAATTGTATTACAGGCCTGTTTATTAATTGATTTGCCGACAGCACTAGGTACCACTAACACTGGAGCATCTTGAATTGACAGATCATTGACACACGGAAATGCTGAATAAATTTTCTTTTTGTTCAGAATAATGTTGCAGATGTTGCAGATGTAGGAATGTCAATGATATATTCCGAATTATAATTGCCTAGTAAAGAAGTTAGCCTACCTTTTAATTAATTTTCATTTAAGGTTTCACATTTAACTCACCAGAAACAATTAAGTTAACATTCACTATATAGAGAGGTGATGCTGTTTTCTTTAACTGATGCACGAAGGTAGAGATGTTTCCCAAAGCAGATCTGTATATTGCTAAAATAATAAAAGAATCTTCATTTATATCCATCTTCAATCACAGTGAGCAAAATCTCGCTCTTTATAAAGGAAATAAACATTTATACTGTTGTATTTAATTTTGTTTTTAATGAAAATACTTGCACTTTCATTCTCCTACGAAAACTAAAATACAATGTAAAAGTATTTAGTTTAACACATTTTATGTCTGTTACTGTCATATGGTGTTCAGTTAAACACATCACTGCGATATAATAATTGTTTTGTATATGTATATTTAATTCATCCTTTTTTATCTTATTAAAAACTATTAATACTAACGTTAACTCTAAAGCGAATATTAAAAAAATGAAAATTTTCAACTCCTAACATCATAAATCATTGGGTTAATAAATTTACATATCGCTAATTAATGACACCAATAACCTATGGCGTCACGCATATCCGCCATCTTGAGCAACTTAAACTGGGTAATAACCATGTTTTCATTAGCTATCCTAAAATTAGTTAATGTAACTTAAGGTGTATTTGCAATAATTGAATAAAGTTTTACATAGATAGTATAGAGGTGTATGGGTCGTGCTTTAGTTTGAGTGGACCCCTTCTTGCCAGTCTCAGGCAGCATATGTGTTGCAAGCTGTAGCCGCGGTCTTTACTATTTTACTTGTACAGTTGCACGCTTTAAAGAGCTGCATTTTTATTTTGAAGAGTGATACAAAAATATAAACAAATTGTAGTATATGAAAGTTTTAATTGATAAAGTTATAATAATTTATTTTAGTTAATTACTCATACAATTATTGACATGTAGTTCAAAGATTTCATAAATGCATTTATAATGATATCATTAATTTAGTTCCATAATAATAATAATAATAATAATAATAATAATAATAATAATAATAATATGTTTATGTTTTCTATAAGAACGTCCTATTCATAGTTATTTTCGAGATAGGGAATTTTAGGAAAACTTTATAAATACGTTATAATTGCTTACCTTGATCATTTATCTGCTCGCTCAGTTCTATAATGTTATAAAATACATTTTAAAGAAGTACTTACAAAATAATGTTTTGTTATGCAAAAATGAAACATTATGAACATTAAAATAATCCCAGTGATATATTGTATCTATAAATATTACATTTAAATTCTATATTTCATATGAATCTTCTTTTATGTTAAGTAGAAAGTTGCAATTAATTAATTAATTTTCTAATATGAAATATTTATTTTGAATAACATTATATGCACGTTTCATCACTGTCACGTGCAATTCACCAGACATTTAAAAGTTTGAATTTATACAGAAGGGTAGAAATATCTGACGGGCTCGGTCGTGGAAAAGTTCGCTCTTAACGGGCCATCCGGGTTTCAATAAGGATCTCATGACTGGTCCTTTGGTCCCGGCAAAGTTCGTTCTTATGCCTCGAGACTCTAAAGTCTGAGGTTTGCAACGGCAGTCCTCACAGTCCCTGCGCTGCTATTACGACATAGTGCAGGACCGTGGATTCGCTTTGCTCATTTCTAAGATGGAAATAGTAACAGAAACAATAAAAGAAGATATTACATTCTTAGATTTTATGATGAGCGAACCTTAAGGACATTGAACACGTCACAGTACTTACTTTTAAAGCATTCAAACACCCGACGTAGAAATACAAGAAATAATTACCGTGTAATACTGTATAATAATAATAATAATAATAATAATAATAAGAAGAAGAAGAAGAAGAAGAAGAAGAAGAAGAGAAGAACAAGAAGAACAAGAACAAGAACAAGAAGAACAAGAACAAGAACAAGAAGAACAAGAAGAACAAGAAGATGAAGGAGAAGAAGAAAGCCATTTAGGTTTACAACTATAATTTAATAAATTCCATCCACCAAATTTACAAAATACCTACCTAGTCTAATAACATGATAAATGTGCTGGAATTAAAATATCCACCCATATTAAAGAAAGTGTGAGTATTTAGAATTTAAAAATATTTTCTTGGAAGATTTGTATTTCTGAGAATTACTTAGCAATTTCAAAGAAGCTGGAAGACTGTTATATTGCTTGCACTCCATTGTAAGGGCTGCCCATTTGGAAACCTTTTAAAACAAAGTGAAAAAAGGTATATAACTAGATGATATACATTTATTTATATAAAAACTTAATTACACCCTGCTTCAGTGTTTCAGAATACATCTCCGATAAGAATGAATAATTACAAATGAAGAGTTCACCATCAAAATCTCAATATTACAGGAACTAGAAAAATATTTAAAGTATGAACAGCTCATTTATTTTCTTTGCTTAATAGTACTGATTGTTCACAATAGTCTTACATTGCATCCATAGTTTAATTTTGCATAATTTTGAAATGCTATAACATTTTGTGAGCTAGGCGGCCCCGTGGCTTCTTGCCTCCCATCCCAGGGATCGTAAGTGAGCTATGTTGAGGACAGAGCGGCGTCTGACAAGGTTTTCCCCGGACACTCCCGTTTCCCCTACCAGTCATTTCGCCGTTGCTCTTTCTTTTCATCTCTACCTTCACCTTCATCATTCAACTAATGTAGTCCGCCGATTCTATGTGCACGAGCTACAAATGGTCTACGATACTGCTCTCTGTCGCATGTATGTGGAACTCCAATGCCTGGCCGACAGGTGAGTCGGCATCATAACTCACTATTTTTAGTGCATCAGATGAAAAAGCGGGTAACATCCACATAACACCTTTTATACCTGATATACTAACAACATGAAACTGTCACAGAGCTCCTTTTCAATCCTAGAGATATACTTTTTTATGTTGAACAATTTGCATCTTACCATTAATATATCAAAAAATAATAATCAAGTGCACAAACTCTCTTTAGTTTTTTCTTAAATTTAAGTAAACAAACAATTGACACTTTTGAATATGGCATCATAAATTTGAAAACAAATGTGTATATGATGTGATTAATCTAGTCTAAACTTTAGTCTTAACTTAGTCTAAAGTCTAAACTTAGTCTAAACTTTACACCAGTTGAAAGAATTTCAGGTTAATTAAATTAAACACACGCATCAAAACAACTTCTAAGCAGCAGGCAATGACTTATGAGCAGCTCACATACTTAAGATGGGTATTCCATCAATTTTAGATCTTTATCTTTGTTGAATTTATTGGTAGAACTTCTTTGTAAAGTAATGATAACTTGTTAGGTTCAATTTTCTTATATAAAGAGCCCAGTATGCGATAAATTTTTCAGCTTTCTATCTCATTGTTAGTAGTCCTTATTAGCAATGCCATTGGGCTGTCAGCTGTGAATTGTATCCCTCTTGCCTCACTTATTTTCACTTCAGGTTTATGATGAATTTGTAATCCAGTAGACTTCAAATCCACAAAATCTCTTTCCATTAGCATTACTTGAAAGGAATTTACTCGTCTTGAATGTGCCAACATTGCGGTACGTTTAAATCATTATTACAGCAAGTATCCTGAATGTAAATAGGTGTTGCTTTTATTACTACACAAATGTTAGATATCATAGTGATAGTTAATATAAATAACTTTTCATAATCACAATAGCTTGGACCAGAGGTTATTTTTTATTTATTATTTATTACAGCAAGTATCCTGAATGTAAATAGGTGTTGCTTTTATTACTACACAAATGTTAGATACCATAGTGATAGTTAATATAAATAACTTTTCATAATCACAATAGCTTGGACCAGAGGTTATTTTTTATTTATTATTTATTATATTTATTACAGCAAGTATCCTGAATGTATATAGGTGTTGCTTTTATTACTACACAAATGTTAGAAATGAATGAATAGTGTTTAACGCCCGTTTTTGCTACAGAGGCACCACAGGCGATGTCACAAATGTTAGATACCATAGTGATAGTTAATATAAATAACTTTTCATAATCACAATAGGTTGGACCAGAGGTTGTGTTTTAGAAAAAACGCAATTTTAGATACTATTCTGTAATAAAATTATTTGATAATGATATAAAAATTCTGAAAATTCAAAAGCAACGAAAAAAAAAATCAATGTAAACAGCACCTTATTGTACTAGCCGTATTTGAGGACACTTTACGTGGAACAGTATTCCCCATGTGGTTATTGTATGTTTTTCTAGTATCTAGTAGATTTACTCCACCAGAGGATGGAGTTCACCGCTACAGCAACCAAAGGTAATTACAAATTGACTGAATTATTTCCTTGAATGCTCTTTAGTCTTTTTTACTGAGCGAACTATTTAAGTTTTATCAACATGACACATATTAGATATTTCAAAACACTCGTAAAGTAAATAAAAAGACAAATTTTTGGGAGAGAAGAATGAATGCTTCTGGAATAAAAATGAACGTAGGTTATCTGAGCAGAGAGTAATAATTTTTACTCAGAATATTTTAGAAGTTAAATAAATTAACCGAAGTTGAATGTTAATATTTAGTCTGACTGAATTTAAGAAAAATATATTCCAAAGATGCTGATTTCAATCATGCTTTTAATGGAAAAAAATTCACATTGAGCTTTCATTTATTGCATTATGTTATCAAATTACACATAAATACAAAAAACATTTACGCTAGTGAAAAATTGCCTCCTTTAATTATAAATTAGTAAATTGCATAGAATATTCAGGTACCATTTAGCTATGTTTTGATGAAATAAAAATGTATTTGTCCCTACATATTCAGTACAGGGTGTTTCTAAAAACGATAGCAAAAATGGATATCAAAACCGCATCTCATAATACCTTACAGGTATACACCTCCATTGTTAATCACAAGCTTCCCATTATTCCTTATGAACAAATTGACAAAGTGTGTTTACTTAAATGTTTTCAAATACATTTTATACAGTTTCAACTGTTGAATAAAAATATATTATAATTTGTGAACTATTAATCAACAATAAAAGTATCTTTAATGATCTTGTTGCTTTATCTAATCGCAGTACTTTTCTGGAGAGTTATAATGGTTCATGAGAAATCTATTTAAGCAACCAAAATTGAGGTTGCCAGAAATTGGAAACATCAAAACATACGAGGTCTGTTCAAAAAATATCGCGAATTTTGTGTTTTTTCAAAAAAGTATTTATTTATTCATGAATATCTATTTTGTCCCCTTCAAAGTAATCCCCACCAGATATTATACACTTGTGCCAACGTTTTTTCCAATCCTCGAAGCACTTTAAAAAATCGTTTTTTGTGATCTTGTTCAGCTCCTCCTTCGATGCCGCCTTTATCACCTCAATCGTGGCGTAGCGTCGTCCTTTCATGGACCTCTTCAGTTTTGGGAACAAAAAAGGTCACAGGGGGCTAGGTCTGGGGAATACGGGAGCTGCGGCATCATAAGTGTGTTGTTTTTGCTCTAAAATTCGTGCACAAGCAACTATGTGTGAGCAGGGGCGTTATCATGGTGCAAAAGCAAATTTTTGTTCTTCCACAAATCCATGCGTTTCTGGCGGATTGCTTCGCGCAAATTGCGCATAACTTGCAGGTAATATTCCTTATTGACAGTTCTACCCTGTGGCAAGTACTCATGATGCACCACGCCCCTGCAATGGAAGAAAACTGTAAGCAAATCCTTCACATTCGACCGAACTTGGCGCGCTTTTTTCGGTCTTGGCTCGTGTGGCAGCATCCATTGGGATGATTGAGCTTTAGTTTCCACGTCATAACCATAAACCTATGATTCATCACCAGTTATGACCCTCTGGAACAAATTTGGGTTGTCGCGGACAGAGTTCAACAGCTCCTTAGCAAAGTTAATGCGATGGTGTTTTTGGTGGAAATTGAGCAACTTTGGTACGAATTTTGCGGCGACCCGTCTCATGCCCAAATCATTGGTAAAAATCGAATGGCACGAGCCAATCGATATGTTTAGGTCCTCAGCTACTTCTCTAACGGTGATTCGACGATTGGCCAATACTATTTTCTTCACTTCTTCAATGTTTTCGTCTGTTGTTGACGAGCTCGGGCGTCCCGCTCTTCGTCGTTCACATCTTCTCGACCCTCTGAGAACATTTTGTACCACCGATAAACGTTGGTTTGGTCCGAGGTAGCTTCACCATATGCCACAGTAAACATTCGGAATGCTCCGGCGCACTTAATTTTGTTTTTCACACAAAATTTGTTACAGATTCTTTTTCCATTTTTTGGAATAGGCAAAAATCGAAGACGAGCCGAAACACGACCAAGGAAAATAGCTGTCAACAATTAACTGAACATTCAAAATGGCGGAGCTTGTCAACATAAGTGAGGGACATGAGTACCAATATAACGCCAAAAAACAATCGAAAATCGAATATACACAGCCCGCGGAAATTCAAAATTCGCGATACTTTATGAAGAGACCTCGTATGATATTGATAGATACCCATAATTAGGCATCGGAATTTCTAAGCACTGAAACAAGAATGGGGTTATGTTGGTAGCAGACCAGTCGCGCTCAGGTTTGCAGCTTCGCCTTTTTACAGAGTTCGCGATAACCCGCCAAGCATGGTGACGTACTGTGTCACATGATTGTCTAGCAACGTTTGGATGTCCTCAGTGGTGAATGGTGGAAACTAAACATGTATGAAAGAGTGAAAATTAAATAATATTTTATTAGTGGCGATTTGTATTAGATGGTTCACAAAATATTGTAACTTATATGATATAACAATTGAGAAAGATAAACTTAAAAATTAAATTCACTACACACAATACAAATGAACACAGAGGTGTGTGTGTGTGTGTGTGTGTGTGTGTGTGTGTGTGTGTGTGTGTGTGTGTGTGTATTAAGAAGTACCTATTACAAATAAGGACTCTTGTCATTTTATTTATCAAAACTACTCATCTGCATCCTTGTTGTCCGAAATGGACCATTACAATTGTGAACTGATCCTTCAAATGCTCGTCCAAATCTGCATCTTGAATTAGATTTTACCTTTAGGGAGAACCAAACATGAATGCTATTTTAGGGCAAAGCTATGTAGATTTGAATATTCAGTATTATAAACAGTGTTGTTTATACGCAGTTTGACTAAAAAGCAATGACAACAGTGCTGTAATGTCTAAAGGTATTTATATCAGAGGAAATCTAGTGCGCTTCTTAAATGTAATCTCTTGCCAAGTCTAACATCTTCTGCCATACATGTGGAAGGCACCGTACTCCATCAGCGCATCCATCTCTATTAATATCCTGAAGTGACCGCCCTAGAGCATTGACGTGGTTCTTCCATTTTTGCAAAGAGGTCACAGTGACACGGGCTCATATCGGATGAGTATGGTGGATGTTCCAGTATTTCCCAGTTCTATCGACATAGGAGGTCCGTAACAACGTTAACAGTGTGGCACCTCGCATTGTCATAAGAATGATGGGTTCACTGCCAGTAAGTGTCGTCACTTTTTCCTTAGCGTTGGATGAAGGTGGGTTCCAAGAAATCGCAATAGAACGCAGCATTTACCTTTTACCTTTCAGGTACAGTTATAGCCATAAGATCACCCTCTCCTTCACGCCATGCTCAGAACGCACTTACCTTTGGACGATAAGAACCGGGATATTCATTTCAAGCGCGGTGTGTAGTAGCGAGCCCAGGTTTAATCTATAATGAGGACCTCCCAAGGAAGCCGTTAACTCTCTGGTAACGGTTCAGCAAATCCTGTGCAATTGCATAACGGTGCCATGGTATGCCTCCGTGATGACATTGGGTATCCAATGCGCTGCAATGTTGCGAAACCCATAAATGTTCTTCAGAATATAGAGCACGGTTTTGTGGCTTACACCTACCTATGCGGGTAATTCACCCACAGTCCATCGGCGATCAACTTCCAACAGGCAAGAAAGCTGAATTGTGTGGTTGTCAGTTTTGGGTCGTCCTGAACGAGGGTTGTACTGAATAGCACCCTGCTTGCACGAAACACTTTCGCACATCTTGTCGGTGTGTGATATGGCAACACTGCGTCACCATATGCTTCACGTAGTCCCTGAAAGCAATCTAGAGCATCACGATCTCGTGCAGCTTCAATTTTGATCTACGAACGTTGTTCCAGTTTCGAAAACATATTGTTAGAGCGCTTGCACATTCCACGCAGTACGTCAGTGAATAATTGAACAACTGTCATCAATCACTGCTGAAGGTCATCGAACATCACAGAATCGGATCAACACAACCCTATGAGTAACAATCACTGAGTGCTACCATATTGCAATTACTTTTTATCGAACCCTAGTACAAGCCAACAAAATTAGTGCATTTACTTCTGGTGAAAGGTTATTTTGTACACGAATAAGTTCCGTCTGCAAATCTAATATCTCGAATGTCAATGACAAATTGGTTTAAAAATAACAAGAACCCATTATCTAAACTGTAAAAATATCAAATCTGTTTCCACATAACTCTATGATTAACGTGTTTACAATTTGGTGTGCAGGAGTGCCAGTTACTTTATCGGATGAACTTATTACAGATTTTAAACATGAAAAATTATAAAATGCACTTAGCTCTGGTTTCTCCAATAAACGCAGCTGTGCTTAAAAAATCGTATTGATCATAGAGATGGACGATATTTTTGTCAATTTCTTGTAAGCGAAGATTGAGGTCATTAAAGGTGTCCTGTAATGTCAAAAGGAAAGGCTAAATTATTGTCGTCTTCTAATTCCACTAATTTTACCCTAAAACAAAGAACGTATTCACTCTTCATTTACAAATAATGATTAACCTAGAAACATGCAATTCATTTTAAATAATAACGTTATTTGCTGCTTTAAGAAATCCTGTAATACATTACGCAATCAAAACTATTTTAAGCTTTACCCTGCAGCGGTATTAAATAAAGAAGGATGAAGATAGATTTTAATTAAATGGTTTTATTTTATGGGAGATGAAATACGGGAAGGAAGGAGGATGGTTAATTAAATACGTAATAGATGGAGGGAGGGAAAGATTTTGAAAGGGTTAGATTTGATTATGGATTCTCTGGGATAATGGTGATTCTTTCTTCCTCTCCGAAGATGGTTACCGCTGTCTTACAGTTTTGCCACGGCTGTTGAGACTCTGCTGCTGGATATTTTATGGTCCTGTGACCATAGGGGAAGTAGTCCTCGAGGTTAATAATATTTTGTTAAGAAAGATGACACAATTTATGGTTCTTACACTATTGTACATAAACTATTGCACTAATGCACTTAACTAATAAAGGTCGTTCACTTAATTCTCTCTCAAAACTAACTATTGCTTTCCACTAATTGAGCGGAAATGAGAAAGCCCTTCCACTGACCTTGCCCCACTGTATACTCTTTCCAAAACTGACTGCGGGCCTCAAAGTTACAAACTAAATAAAACATAGTTTACGTGACGTTTTCCATGTAGTGGTTGGCTTCTTCCCTTGATAGGTTAAAGGCCTGTCTTTTCATCCCTATAGTTTCCAAAAGTTTTATGGTGCCTCCCCTCCTTAAGAAATTCTCTAACTGAGTAGCAATAAACTTCTTGCCCAAGAATTCTTTACCAATATTGCGTTACAACAGGCTACAGAAATTCCCAGGTTAGGTTGTAAGACTGGGGGTAACTTTCTGCACAATTGCGAGAAAAAAACATTTTGCACATATGTGAATAAGAAAAAGAATATAACACTCATGGTTACAACGAAGTTACATAAAATTATTTGTTACAGTCAATCTAATTAAATATGAGGGTGGCAGCTCATAAATATTGCCTCAACCCACGACTCAACCATCTGACTTTGGTATGGTAAGCTAATTTTTTTTTTATTTACGGACGCTCTTTAACATCTCAGATCATCAGCGTCCCATTCAATTCAGGGCGTAAAACGGCCGACAAATTTTGCTCAGGGGCCTCTTCTTTCAGCCTTGAGGTTCTTTTCCGTGCCGCAAAAATGTGACACGGGACCCACGGCTGTACTTCCCTTCCGAAGGAACCATACTTAGGATTTTTGCGCCCCGAAAAAAAATCCTTCGACCCTGACCGGGTTCGAACCCGGGATCTTAGGTTCAGAAATAGCAAGCTAAATTTTAATAGTATCTATCCAAATATTTTAGTAGTTGCCTGTATTGTCTGTGTTTGTAAGATTACTTTTTATTATTATTATTATTATTATTATTATTATTATTATTATTATTATTATTATTATACAAGTTTACCACCAAGTTCATGACGCATGATACATTAGTAGCTTTGGCACATAATGCCTCTTGGTGAATGATATACTGAAAACACATAAAGTGTTAGATATTCCACATTCTCTCTGATAAGATCTAATTGTAAGTCTATTCACAAAACCTTTTAATTTAACAATCAATGCTAGGGCTTCTTTCGTTGTCACAGATACAAGATTAGACAGATTTAGTTCTTTCTTTTCCAAAACTGCGCCAAAACAATTAAAAATGTTTTCGCCCGTTATAGTGTAAGTCATTGGCATCAGTTCCAATTCATATTAAATGTCAAATGTATCATTCACTTCTGTTATAAATAGCAACAGATGAACGCTGTCAATGACATCAGTGCTTTCATCCAAAGCATATGCCACAAATTCACCCTTTTTTCCCGTTTATTATTTTTTTTTCGAGCTTGTGCAGCAATATTGGAGATTCGTAGAACCATTGTTTGTCAGGAATGCTTTATTTTTTTTAATTATCCTGTTTTTGTGGGAAAATTATTTCGGCTGCTTTAATAATACACGGTTTAGCAAATTCCTCTACTCCATGTGTTATTCTTTAGCTTTGGTTGTCTCCCATGCTATCCCATAGTTAATCTGTATAAGATGTATTGCTAAGCTGTCATTATTACTTGAGATTGACGTTTTTCAAAGTCATACAATATTTAGCTCAATTAATATTTTAGCATGTTCAAGACCTAAAAAGGACATAAGAATAGCTGCCTGACGCATATAAAACAAGCAGTTAAATAAATATAATTTATTATTCAAACTTTTTTATCGGGATAAGTGTTATATTCGAGTTTTTATTGGAGTTGTCAGAATTCGATTTTCACCTTTAATTCCACTGTATACTATGAGGAAGTTGATAATGACACCGGATATTGCTTCGTTTACAGCCAGAAAAGAATTAGAGCACAGCAAACATTTAATGTGCTCTTCTTGCGAAAAAAAAAAAAAAAACAAACAAAATTAGTTCGTCCCATTATTTCTGAAAAATAATATATTTTCATGTTATTATGCTTGCAAATCAGCCTTAGATAGAGATATGCTTGTTGAATGCGTGATAGTGCTCTCTAAGACGTAGAACTTAACGAGACGGTGCTGCATACTAAGCTCACGCAACGCAGCGGGCAGAAGTACAAGGAGCAAAGTGCGTTGCTTCCAAGAATCGAAATGAATTCGCCAAATTCGCTACGTTTCGTCATACCTGTACAAACTGTAGACAAATATAGGGGTACAATAGATCATGAGTTACAAACCACCCCGTCCCCTTAAGCTTGTTACTTATAAGTTATTGTTCACCTGCCGGGCGGTAGCTCATAGTGTGTGTTCTTGCTTTGCTTGTATTGACCTAGTATTTTGAGCGTATCTTAATGTTACGTGCTTAAGGATCCCGATGAAAATACATAATACTCTGAAACCTCCCAGAACCACGTGCATTTTAAAGAATTGTCAAAGGTACTATTGTGAAATGTTCTGTGCTTGTATAAATATGTAATACGTTTAAAGTTAATGCATTTTTGTTATAACTTTATAAATTAGATTTTCATAAATTGTTGCATATTTTTAATCTTTAGGTAGCAGTAGTGTTTAACGCCCATTTTTACTACTGAGGCACTACAGGCGGTGGACAGGCAGTGATAATACATGAGATGAAATGATAAAATGGAAAAGAATTTTTTTAAGGAAACGTTTCAGGCCTAAATTTAGGGTACCTCCCCGGCATTTGCCATTTATGAAGACTGAGGAAAACCTGGAAAAACCTCAATCAGGGAGGACGGCCCTGGCGGGATTCGAATCCCGGACCTCCCGCTTGCGAGTCCGCGCCTTAACGACTTCGGCCACCAGTGGCGGTTTTTATTTTCAAAGTTGAAATGCTAAATTGAATCTAATACAGTAATTAATGTAGCTTAACTACAGAGAGAGTTTAAACGCGACATTCATTTATTAAAAATATAGTAAGTTTACAGAATGATCAAGGATAATACAAATACAAAGTTTTAAACAATATGGTGCTCCACTTGCAGTTGGCCACAGTTGACCGAGTTCGGCGGTTCTCGTCTCGTTCTGACGCTTTATAGCCGACTGAGAAGCCGGAGGGGAGATCACAAGAATTTAACACTAGAAACGTACGGAGATGTTTTCGTTAGTTGTGTGACAGTATATTAATTATTCATGAGGTGGGTAATACAGTGTAGTAATTACGTTAATATGGCTCAATACAGGTACCCTATTCCCAAAGAGTGTTTACTATTCGTATTTGGGTACAGAATCCGATTCAAATTCACGGAAATTGTTTCAAGAGAGAGTTCATGAATTTCAATGTCCAAGTCAAATTTCGATTCACAGATTGTAAATAAATTTCGTGAAACGGAAAGTATTCTTGCTAAAAGCGAACACTCACGTATAGTACTCACAGGGTAAGCGTTAGATAACATTTGACATGTTGTATAATGTTCTCCTAAAAAGCACTTCATCGCCTTTCTCAACAAACTGAAATTTCCCATCGTTAGAACGGCTACAAAGCTACTGAAGTTAAAACCATATAAAATTACTGTAGTGCAAGAACTTAACCGGGTGACCCTGCATCCAGTAGTAGGCTTTATGAATGATTTTGAATGGTGTATATAATGAAGAAATTGACCTAATCTAATTTTCTTTAACGACTAAACTTAATTCCACCTAAGTGGATATTTTAATTGACAAAACAATCGATATTGAAGTTCAGAAAAGCTAACCAGCTTCAGGAGGAAATCCTGCATGATCAAAAGATCATGATGGGGTGCTCCATTAGGGGCGCGAAAACAATTTTTTTTCTTTGAAGAAACAATTAATTGTGGTTGGTATACAGAATATTTTGCAAACCTTTTCCCGTGAATTAACTGTGAGAGAACATAGGTTTGCGACTTTCCAACAGGACTCTGTAACGCCATATACGTTATTATTTTATTATTAATTTATGTCTCCTTGGATGCAATTCGTGAAATATTCTATGATAAGAGTAATCATTAACAAAATAAGACCCTCTCGCTCCTCCGATGTAACGGCCTGCGAATTTTATCCCTGGGCCCTTAAAGAAAAAAGTGTACTATAGAAATCCACACAGATGAACTGAAAAATCAAATTCGTGAAGAATTTATTCTATTTCTCAGATAAAACTGCAAAGAACATTGGTCAATTTCATAAGACTATACCAAAAATAGTATTCAAATTAAAGGAAAGCAATTCCACCATTTTCTTACGTGATAATGATGAGAAAATGTACCTTTTAAGAGATTAAGTGATAGTAATAACTTTTCGACAATCATAGCTGTGATCTTTCTGACTCCCTTTCACAGCGGTACCAGCTTGAACCGACCGACCAGCCGTTACGTGTGGAGTAAAAATTACCCATTAGTTATAGTTTTACATGTAATGAAACAAGCATTTAGACATTTTAGAACAGATGAGGTCATTTCTGGGATTTTGAAAGCTGTACTCAGAGATGCTTTGGCATGCTATACTGGTTCCTCATATTTTGGGCATTCTGTGAAGATATATTTATGGTCAAAAACCATTGGCATTGTTGGTATTAAATTTGGCAAAATATCTCAAACCCCGCTCGTATATTATTAATAATAAATAAGGAATGAAAAAAAAATGCACGCTATGAGTTCCGACCGCGCGATACAATTTCCCTCGAAAGGTGGCGTGGCCGTTATGCAGTAACTTACGGCGACAAAATTAATTTCCTATTGTGTAGTGGAATGATGATCCTTTATTTATAAATTAGATTTGAAAAGTTTAAATTAAAACACATTTATAATCTTGGTGTTATTGGATGTTTGAAAATATACCTAATAAAAATAGATTATTTAATAAATTTTCATGATCTGGCTTCCGTAACCAATGCAGTCTGAAGTTCACAAAATTGATAGATTTTAGATTGAAACGCACACCCAGTTTATTTACGTAACGCACACCTGGCACACAACACTTAACTAACTGATTCATTAAAATGTGTGCCCTAGAGTATATAAACAAGTAAACAATAGATAATCAATAATATATGAGAGGCAATATTTCAATGTGTAAAACAATTGTAACAGCTTTTTGAGATTATAGGCCATCTGCAAGGTCTGGTGGTCGGTAGTCCACTGTTCCTGAGCACCCAAAATAAACTATTGGAACTTCCGAGAAAATATGCTGGGGCTACGGTTTTTAAGTGTGTACAACTGGCATTTTCCTTTTAAGAAAACCTAGAGGAAAAGGGCAAATAGATTCTTATATTTTACGAGGCCGCTGCTGAAACAAGGCGGTTGAGGAGAAGCATAACAGTACTGCGACCTTGCGTGCTGGAGGATCCATGTTCTGGCGTGTTATAAATCACTTGCTTTTGGGTGTTCTTCCAAGGCGTAATTGCAAAGCCACCTGCAGTTGATCAAGCTTTGCGCGCTATCTTATTGGGTTTCTGTTGAATATCACTGGCCTGTGAAATCGTGCTAATAACTTGTGATGTGTTTTAGACAGTCCATGCTTTTTGTCCTATTATTTTACCCGTATGTATCTCACTGTGAAATCGTGCATATTTAGGATGTCCCAGTATCTGCACATTCATTCTATGTAAAAACCGTACATTAGATAAAAACATGAAGGAGATTATCCTGTAATTGCGATAGCTATCTTAACGACAGAAATCTGATCACACTCTCTTTCAAGACACTATTTCCTGAAGTAATATTTATGCTCGTATGCATAGGTTCCATACAAAAGAGTGCGCAAATTGATTGTAGAGATAGCCTAGATTCATTGATGTCACTTTCGGTTCCAGCCTGTAAGAGGTGTGCAAGTTGACACATGTTCAGTTCCGCCTGTAATAAAATTGAGGTGACATGCGACGAACAATTTGCTGCTCTGAAGTTCTTCTTTAGTCTCAATAAATGTTAAGCTAAAGCCTGCAATGAATGTTATATGGGGCCTATGGAGATTTTGCTCTTGTATCACAGTTCGAAGTTGGTTTAAAACCTTTAAAGGCGGGAGGAAATTAATTCCCAGTATGTGAACACGGTCCACCGGTTTGTGTTCTAACGGAAGAGAGTATTAACACAGCTGCTGTCATTATGAGAGAGAATCATCGAATAACGTTAAGAACAATTTCAGAAATCCTTGGGTGCCACCCACACTTGAGGCATGTTTGTGCAAAGGTGGGCTCCAAGATTGCTGATTCCCGAAAAAAAGGACGTTCGCTGGTTTGCATGCAGTTGAAGATGATATTACAGGAAGATGCGCAGATTCTTTCAAACATAATCGCTGCTGATGAAACTTGGCTACATTATTTCGATTCTGAGAGCAAACAGCAAATATCTGTGTGGAAAACGCCATCATCACCAACTGGAGGGGGTGGGAGAAATGTGTCTGCTGGAAGAGTAATGATCATCTCATTTTTCAATAATCGAACGGTTTACCAGCATGTCATATCTGTACACACAACTACAAATGGGCAATACCAGAGATGCCTTGAAAATTGCATAGACATGCCACACGCAAAAGGCCACATTTCCTTGCAACAAGCTGAATGATGCACTGCGATAATGTACGGCCACGCATCGGAAATGTTGTAGACAAAAGTCAACGTGAAGTGTGTTTCTTACCTCTAAAATCCAGATTTAACCCCGCGTGACTGCTTCCTTTTCCACAAATTGAAGAAACACCTTCGTGGGTGGCATTTTTCACTATCAAATCAGTATGAATGCTGCGGAGAAGAATCTGAAGGATCAGTCAAATAATTCCTTCCGTATGTCTTTGAAGACTAACACAAATGCTGGGACAGATATATTGAATCCATTGATGAGTACTTTGAGAAATATTATCAAAATTATGAGACTGGGACAAAGTATGTTATCAATAATTCTATATTGAACAGCCGTCATATTATTGCAACTTAATGTTTCAAACGTGCTCTCTCTTATACCATGTAAAATGTAAAGCTTACTGCTATTAATTTAATAAAAATATAACAGAAATTAACATTCATCGCTATACTAGATTTATTGTCGGCTTAAATGTCCAAACTGCTGCATAGTAACACTACAACCATTTACTTTTTGCTACGCTTACCACCACAATGTTGCATTGGTAGTACACTAGACTCAAGAAATAAATATCATAGATTCAGGTCCTTCTTAGGGATTCCGAGATTTCCCATCAGTTGATTTTCAGGTGGACATTCAGTTTCACTGGCAGTTTTCGGTTGATCAAGTTGTCAATGGCACAATAAGAAGCAAAAGTAATCGTAAATGCTTCAAATAAACAGGCGAGAAAACAGTGACCGTTTAAGAAACACATTGAAATGAAGGTAGTGCATATAAACGCAGAAAGGTGAATTCAGTTCCTTTCCTGGCAGACATGGGACACATTGTTGGAAGTAACTATAATTCAATGCTACAAAGTGCAACTTACATGATTGTCATAAATTTGAATACTAATACTTAGTGTGGTTGATTAGATTACAGGTTCCAAATTAAACTCATACATACAATTTATAATTTTAAATTAACATTTATTATTATTATTATTATTATTATTATTATTATTATTATTTTACTTACTTATTTATTTTTTGCAATACAAGGAGCAAATTTCTAGAAACTCATCTCCTCTTGACCCCAGACAGCGCAAGAATAATTCCATTACTTATATCAGCTATGTCATGCCGTCTGTTACGTGCTGTAATGAAATTCCGTTCCAATTGTAGTGCACGTTTAACGCTACCCCTCCTACCTCCTTGTCCTAACTTGAAAGTTTTTTGATTTGATTATTTAAGGACGCTCTTTAACAGCTCAGGTCATCAGCATCCCATTCAATTCAGGGCGTGAAACGGCCGATAAATTTTGCTCAGAGGCCTCTTCTTTCAGACTTGAGGTTCTTTTTCGTGCCGTAAATGCACGACACGGGACCCACAGCTTTACTTCCCTTCCGAAGGAAGCCATATTTACGATTTTTATGCCCGAAAAAATCCATCGATCCTGGCCGGGTTCGAACCCGCGACCTTGGGTATAGAAGGCAAGTATGGTTACCACTATACCACCAGAACCGACTAACTGCAAAAATGTAAGGGATCTACCAAGTATGGCAGCAGGTCCTTTAAGGGAGAAATTTACCGTTGGAAATTTAATTTAAGAGAATTTGTTTTCACATTACCCACTTTCAGCTGTTAATGATAGGCAATGAAATCTTAAAAAAATACTTTTTTTGGTTAGTTTATTTATGTATTTGTGATACATATAAATACAGATATATGCATGTTTAATTTGTGGCTCAATATATCCGTACAACTTGCTGTTGTTCTTAGAGGAATATAGTACTTTGTTTAACTGGTAGTAACTGAAAGTTAGCTTACAAAACAATATTTATGCTTTGTCTTATGTGAAAATTACCATATAAATTGATTATATTTTTTATTGATAATAGTTCATACAGCATATCAGGCACTTTAATTAACTCATTTGTTTGTCTGACTTTGAGTTTGAACCTCTAATATAGGTCCCGCAATACACATGATTTTGAAAAATCCCATAGCATTTTGCTTATTTCTTCATAGCCTGTTAGTTTTCTGTTTTATTTTTATGTTAGCATTATTACCCTTAATCCACTCATGATGAGATATTTATTTTTGAAAGTGTCATATTCTTGCGGTTTTTCTACAATAAAATTATACGTTAACATTATTCCTCTGACACTCCGTTTCTCTTTTTCCTTTTGTTCGTTAACTTTTACGTTATCAGTTAAGTGCAGTGTAACATTGTTAATCATGGAAATTACCTTTCTGTGTTCTGCTTAGTCACCCACAAAATAATGATGTAAATTCACTTTAAGGGCTCTTATGCACAGTCAATATAGTAATAAAACCCAACGCTCCTCGTATATTGTTGCAAAGAGACAGTAGTGATCTTAACGCATTGTTTCTTTGAAACTGCACGCGGTTTCAATATATAGCTTTATTTCAAAGAGAGTGTTCAAGAAATTTGTTTTTTGTCATAAGCAGTGGCAGACTATTTCAGTCTCCGCGTTCGATAATTTCTGCTTTATTCAGAAAAAATAATGTAAAAAGATATACGGTTTTCTCCGGTGTCATAAACTTTTCCAAAAACGACAGGATTCCAAGATATCTGGGTTCCGAAATTGACCAGTTTCAGTATTACTACAGCAGTGTTTTAAAACAAAGTTCGTGGTTCTTCTAAATCTTAAAGCTACCTTCTTGACATTGCTGACTTATGCCGCAAAATCCATCTAAACGCCGCGTTAGAAAAAAAGAGATAAAATTGTTTACTTCAAGATGTACATGTGGATGTAAAAGATTATCTACTTTGGTGTGCTTTTCTCGAGTGTAAATTAAATGCATTAATGACCAGAAATAAAGAGATCCATTCCTTACGAAACATATAGACTTTCTCGAAAACTGCTGAATAATTGTCGTGCTTTCAAAGTTTAATGTCCCTTCTCGGAATATTTTTATTAAGTGAAATGAAATGAGAAATTGGGAAACAATATTTTTTTTGGAAGGAAGCGTCCCAAGGCTAAGTCTATAGCCCCTTCCCGGTATTTACTATTTATGAGGACTGAGAAAAACCTGGAAAAATTCTCAAGTCAGGTAGAATGGTCCCGGTGGGAATCGAACCCAACCTCCCGCTCACAAGTTCGTACCTTAACGACCACGGCCATCCGTGTCGGTCTTTTCTTGGAATGCTATCACGAAACTTATTAACGATTTCAACTCAGGTATTTTAATCATAGAGAGCATAATTTGTCAAATCACGCGATCATAAGTCGGATGATTAGCTGGAATGCCACTTGACCTTCGCCGTAAAGATCATTCAGGAAATAAATGATTTCTGATTGATGGAAAAAATGTCATCAAGGGTGCAAAGGCAGCAAGCAGGAACCATACATATATTATGAGCTGCCTTTGCCTGGAGTCACACTGGGCAGGGGAGAGAAATGTCCTGCAGAATGTTGATCACAAGGAAACAAAAGCTGGTTAAATTGCAGTCATCAATCATGACAAAAGCATACAGGCAGCGAAATTTCTGCCTTCTTAGATAGAGTTTTCGTTCTCTGTTGCTCCTTCTCTTGCATATACATGGGCTAATTGAAGTCTTGATAGAGATCGATCTAAAATATTTATGCTTCACATGTATGTTTTGCAAGTGTGTGGTCTTAATTACGAACCTGTTCATTCATAGAAGAAAACATATTCTACATCCAACGCTAGAAACTTCTGAAAAATGATGTGTAGAGCACACATTTTTACAAAAGAAGAAAGGGCGAATAGCAATGTTATACGCCTGAAGTGATTCTTAACTTCTAATGTGTCCCTAGCTTAATGCATAAATTGTAGCTCATTTAAATAAATTAATGTTCATTAATTCTTTTAAATTTGTGTAATGGGTACGAGGACAAACATTTCGGTTATCAATGAAATAATCTGCAACTTTTAAAGCAATATTTAACAACCAGTGGCATGTATTAATCTGTCCGGTTATATATAATTTATCTGTAGCTGAAATATGTGTTAAACATAATATCCTAGCACAAAAAAAAAATAGAAGTGTATAAACCTGAAACCGTCAGTGTTATGAACATGATTCTTATTAAAAAAACAAGTACATAAAGTATATATTTTTATAATATCAAGTATAAACGTAACCTTATGTGGGAACTTTAACTAACCCAATGCAACACACTATGAGTTAACCCTAAAAAATCATACCGGTCATGATGCGGTAAATTATCTAAGCTCGTTAACAAAGCTACTAAGTAAAAATATTAGATTCATAATAAATATGCTACAAATAGAACATTTTATCTAAATTTTGCAGTAAGAAATGTGTGTTTAACGTTCATTACTTCAGAAAAATAAACCTCTATACTAGATCATGTGTGTGCACGTGTTTACTCAATTATTGCTGACATAGAGAAAATTTCCCCCCTAACCCCCCAAAAATAGAAAAATTAAAATATTTTTAACATACTAAACCCCGCTTAATGGAATTTCACTTAACTGACACTCGGCTTCATTGAAATTTTAATTATTTACGAACGCCATTTAACGTCTCAGGTAATCGGCGTCCCATTTAATTCAGGGTGTGAAACGCCAGATAAATTTTGCTCAGATGCCTCTCCTTTCAGGCTTAAGGTTCTTTTGCGGGACCCACGACTTTACTTCCATTCCGAAGGAATCCATACTTAGGTTGTTTACGCCCGAAAATATCCATCGACTCCGGACGGGATTAACCCGCGATCTTGGGGGGAGGCAAGTATGGTTACCACTAGACTACCAGGACCTATTTTCATTGAAATGCCGCAATAACAAAGTTTACATAACATGAAATATGTTATCTACTAGTGTGCGCAATCCTGGGGAAAATGATTTATCAGATTTTACGATGCATTCACTACAGAAGGAGACGTCAGATGATTGTGACATCCTACAAAATTTAGTCCAGCACATTCCAGGATGCGAGGACTTTATTGAAAGTGAATTAAACGTGTGGCCATATACAACTTGATCTAATACATCCTAAATTGTGGTTGCCAGAGACGAAGCAGACCACACGATGGCAAAACTGAGACGACTGTGGCTAAAGCACCGAAGGGAGAATGTTTTCATTACTCCATGCATTTTACTAATGTATAGGAATTTCGGCTTAGTAACTAAAGGAATGACCACCTCCTTAGTCTTGTGGTTAGCGTTGCAAACTGCTGGCTGGAGGCCTGGGTTTGATTCTCGATACCTGCTTAGAAATAAGTTAGGGAGATCACCCAGCCTCGTCAGTATAACTGGAAAGTTGCCTGATGGTCACATGCCCCCTGGAATACTGCCCCCTATCAATGAAGTCGTAAGATGGAGGAGGTCGCTGCGGCAGGCCAAGGCTCACCCCGAGCTGTAACACAATTAGAAGAAGAACTAAAGGAATTGCTATTATTTTTCAGGTTTTTTTACATTTCGTTGAAAAAAGCAGTCAATCGACGGCTGCTCATGCTTTACTCGTCATGCGGTGGTGCGATATAACTGCTTGCAAACGGTCAGCGAAAGAAAAGAAGATAACTGATTACTGTGTAGGATAAATCTAAAGTATAGTCTATATGTATTATAATAAAGTTTAAATTAAATTTTACACAAACAAGTGCTACAGTTCTGATTCCCATGCATTTCTGAAAAAGGAAATACTTGTTATCCGAAATTGCTTCTCCTCCTTTTTTCAGATAAACGGGGTTTTGCTATACATTTGAAAAATATGTATACTTTTTTAATTTTATTTTGTTGAGCTTGTTTAAGTCAAAGTCTAATTTCCAGGAAAGTTCCATTGACTTACTTATACTTTTAATTTACATTATAACCTATAATAAATAATTTCAACATTGCCAACAAGAAACCAAAAATTGGATGCCTGACCGTACTTTGTTATCAAGTTTGCTAGAAAAGTGTCTCGAAACAGCCTCATATTTTAGTTAGGCTATACAACGTCATTAGGTAAAGTGATTATTCCATAAAATAGTACCTTGAAGAATATAAAGTTTGTTTACAATGTACCAGAAGATAAATGCTTATGCTTACAAGGATCACTCATATACACAACTTGAATTCAATTTTTCTATCCTGATGCACACAGAGAATGGCCGTCATTTGAAAAATTGTTTTAGGATATACTCAAGTCCTCAGTAACCATGTGACCACTTCATCAGGTGTAAACCAGTATTCATTTTGCTACCAGAGGACAAAGTTAACTGTTCAGGTCAAGCAGAACCAAATCCATGGGTAGCTATGTAGAAAGGAGCAGTCTTGAAGAAGGCCAAAGTTAAAATTTTGCAAATTACATTGAAATGCCATATCTCTGCTACGAGTACATATTGCTTTTAGTTGATCTCTACTCTATAGGTTCTACCCGATAATGGCTTTAATAACGCGTTCTATGGCAGTGACTTACCTTAGGAAATAAACGAAAATTTCTTTTAAATTTCAGTAATTAAAACGTTACAAATTATATTGTAACAAACACTAAGTAAACATAAATGTAGAGCTCAATATGATTCCCACATTTTTCTACGGCATTTCACATGCTTATCACAGCGACTCTTGTCTCTGAAAGATCGACTCACTAGATGTGTGATGTCTAAGGATTTCTGATAAAGCACATATCCCAGTTGGCTCCAAACGAAGTAATGTATTGGGTTTAAATCCGGACTACACGGTAGCCACAAATGTGAATAGGAAGCAAGGAAAACTAGCTTAAAGGTAAATTATTTCTGTCCATTGATGCTTAAAGCTCCATCTTGCATAATGGGGTACAGGGTAGTCCACGAAAAACTGGCGCGTGACTTTGGCTCTATACATACCAGGAGACGGTGTTTCTGGGCGACTCAGTAAATGTTTCTAATATTTGGAATAATTTTATTAATGAATTTGAGATATCAATTTTTTCGTCGTTAAAAATTATTATGTATGTTTTTAAATATTTTCTCTCACAGCAGTCTTTAAGTGTTGTATTTTATTTTACTTGAACAGAAACAAAAACACCACTTCCTGAATATTCTTCGGCGTACTTCAGTAGTGAATGTTTTCTTATCTGCGCACTGGATATTCATAATTTATTTACTGTGTTTAAGCTTGTTGATTTTATCAGCTGGTCTTTCCCATTTTCATTTTATGTGCCGGAAGATTACTCATTATGGTCATTTTTCATCTCTAGTCCTTAAGGAAACTTATATAGGGGCCGTTCAATTATTTGATGACCAATATGGCGGCGGAGAGCTGCATAGGCAGATAAGCTGTCGCCCAAGGTCAGCTGGAATGGTGCGGGGTTTATTGAACTGCTACATTGGCTTTAAGTTTCACACCACGTAGTCAATGTCGTTTGAACAATGAAAGAATCAACACGTCTAACCCAAGAGTAAAGTCTGCTAAGAATAGTAAATGGCAAATACTAGGAATAATTTATTCTATTCCACAACGAGTGTTTATATGTTCTTACAGAATCTGCTCCCGCTGTCAGGAAATTATTTGAAGAGAAATTCCTAGGTGATTGAGATCCAAGTCGTAATGTAGTCAATAAATTCGTAGTATCCACACACTTTCGGCAATCTAAAGGATAGCATCCGTCAAGAAACCAATTCAAATTTTCAAAGAGAATTTAAAAGTATAATGGGTGATTTTATAAGCAGATGACGGAAAAGAAAACAGACAGTTGCATGCCATGGGTGCGCACATAGTTTCTAAAGTGCATTAGAGTTATTAGACTGTCACTCCAGTGGTTTTACCATTGGCTCTTCTTTTGCCAGCCCTCTCGTTCGCCTCGATTCTAGAGTAGGCGGGTTGGGAATGGGCAGATGCAGTTCCCCGCCGCAGCATCGGTTATCAGATAATTTGATGATCCGATGGCTACACCTGTCTGAACTGGTATAAACCTTTTCGCGCAGAAACGTTCTTGAGAAATTTCCTGTGTAAATGTTAAATCATTCACTTCTGTTACCTTTCCGGTAACGAGTAACACACAATTTTGCTTTTCCCTCTTTAATTTTCACCGGTGTTGACAATGATAACACTTAAGTTATTCAGTTTATGTACAGGCACAATTTAACGAAACGCCAGATTGTTGCAGACCAACAAATGTTTAATAAAATTCATCACCATCAGTTAAACCATTTATTTTATAGTAACACTCTTGTGCGACAAAAGAAACAAACGATGTCCTGATTCATAAAGAACGGAATTATGCGTTTTCATATATTTCCAAAATGCCTCTCGTGAAGATACTGATTTGTAATGTTTCATTTTTAACCGTGTAAAATTTCAAGAGGGTCGCTGCATTGGTGCTCCAAGAGCATGTAATTATAGGAGAGAGTCTATTTTGTTAAAGGAGCATGAATCTTAGCATGTTAATTATATGGAAGGTGCGTTGCACATCCTTCGAGGCACAACTATTTTGTCCTTAGTATATGCACAGATATTGTAAACAGTTAATTAAAATGTAAATAAAATCGTCTAGTTTAGAACTCAATTCTTCATGATATATGCACCAAGTATATTTTATTATAATGCTTACAATTATAAAAGTATCAAAAACAAAAGCCAACTGTAAGAAGCACCTTATGATAATTTCAAAATTACCAAGGTAGTTACTGAGAAAATGGAATGGTGCATCTAAAACTGGAAACTATACTTTCACTATTTGGTACAACAATTTAATTTGAAATTAAAACACAGTAAAGAAAACTATTAATAAAGCATAATATTTCATAAATATCTGGTGGGATATGAGCTTCATTGCAGCTTGAGTGTGTTTGTAGAACGAGTCGGTAGCACAGCTCTTTAATTGCATGAGAGCTGTTTTATTCCAATGCACCATGATTTAATGTAGAGTATACTTAGTGTTGCATAAATTATAGCAATAACATGGTAATGATGTTAATTTTTCTATCATAACAATTGACACACGATCAAATAGAACAGACATAAATCTGTAAGGAAGAAAAAATACTTCTTTTTCGAAAATGAGCGATTTGAAGACAGTTTTTCTTTATCTTTAGACATTTAATTAGGTGCTTCGATAGTTGTTCCATTATTTCTGCTGAGCAAATCGAAGGTGAAATATTAGTTGAAATATGGGCGCTAAGTAAAATAGTGCAAAACTAAAAAAGAAGGCCAGTTCATAAATGAGAAGGTTTTGTTTGCATATTTTGAGCATTTATCAAAATCATATAAGTGTGGGCGTATTACTCTATATCGTCATCTCCATGAAAAGTTCAATATTGATAAATAGACTGCTTTAATTTCATTTCTCAAAGGAAAGGGCGAGGGATATGGATAAAAGAAATAAAACATTTTTAATTAACACGAAACTGCAAAAATTTAAGAGATACGGAGGATGGATTTCTATTTGTGAAAGTGGCATTTATTATTGGATTAGCTGGTGCTAGTAGAAGAGTTAAGTTCTCATGTGTGCTAGTGCAGAATGTAAGAGATGAAGGACAATGTATGCGATTTGTTCTACCAACTGCCAAAACCAACATTGCAAGGGAAGTTTTCGTCACATGTGGCGATGTTGATGGTGTGGTATGTTTGTGATTGTCCGAAAATATGTCCATGTTCCCCCTGACAGAACTAACCATGGGAGATATTTTGTGGGATAAAAGAACGGTAAAGTAGACAACCAGTTGGTGTCAACACGTTTGCGAAAATTCCGAAGGATATTGGTGTGTTCTTAAAACTGCCGAATCCCGAAGAACACACTGGACACTGTTTCCGGAAGTGCTCTCCATCGGGCTGGTTCAGGAGCTGACCTACCAACCATCAAGCGACATGGTGTTTGGACATCAAATACTGTAGCAGAAGGTTATATAGAGGGATTGGTAGGGAATAAAAAGAAAATTGCTTCTAATATCCTGGGTCTGGAAGATAACGTAGAGATTAATGAACAAGAAATCAAAATTGTCATTGAGGATTAACGAAATGCATTGTTATCAGATATTTAGTTATTTAATTGCTAGGAATGTGTTATAAATATATAAAATAAATACGAAATATAAAGTTCATGTGTGTTTCTTTTTAATTGAATTTTTGTGCAAGTCGTTTTGAAGGATGACATATAAATAACTATTTCATTTCATTACTGCATTTAGTGGGGTAGTAAGATGATTATTGCACTCATTGGAATAATGACTGTCATTAACATAGTAATAAGACACTGATAAAGGTTATTATACAAAGTATAAAAGATTGAAAGTGACATCAAGAATAGCAGGAAAGCAAGAGAGACAACTCACAAGCACATATGAAGTTTGAAGCTGTCGCTAGTTCCCCATCAATTACAAAGTAATTGAGATAATAAATATTTGTAATTTTAAATGAACAATTTTGTGATTTCTTATAGGTATGATGTGCTTTTGTATATAGGAATCTTCGATGACAAAATTCATATATGTAGAATTAAGATTGTACAGTGTTTAAGACTGAGAACAATGTCTATAATGATTAATTTTAGTAATTTTTAAGAAATAATATGTAATACACCAAGGGGTAAAGATGGATTTGAATCTCACTCTGAACATGCAAAGCAAGGTTTGGGAAAAATCAGACAATGCAAGTTAATTCCTTCTGGTACACAGCAGGCAAAGAATTTTCGCCCCTCTGGCGTGGAAGCCAGCCACTTTTCGACAAATTTCCATTCGCAGGTCATTAATAGTAATGTGTCAAATTTGTTTGAAGGGAGTTGATTGGCGAAAAGCGGAGCTTGTGGCTTCTTCAAAATTAGGTGGTAAATACGAGGAACAAGTGATGGCTATGAGCATGGTCAAAACAGAACTGGCTCAAAAATCCCGCTTCGCTTTTCTTGTGTTAGCGTCAGTTCTTACAGAGTATATAAGAAATAGATTTTACCTCGAAAGGGGGCAGACTCAAAATTCTCCGGGCCAAGATAGTCCTGCTGCGTAGCCCGGGCAATTAGAGGAACAACGAACTTAATTCGCAGGTGCAAGTTCCGGCATCAACGGGGCTCGACAATCAACCAACGCGTGACTTACATATAGCATCATTGTGCTGCATTAAACACCATTGAAGTAACACTTTCATCATATTAGGCACCATTTGGGTAAACGCAACCAAATTTGCTCCTTTACCAAGTTTATCTTGCCAGTGATCCAGCGTGAGAAGTGAGTTCATCTGATTATTCATGTTTGGGAGAATAAACATCTGAAACTAAATCACGAGGCGTTATTTATCGGCGCATTCTACATCAAATTCCCATTCACTCAGCCCTGGCTAGCTTACAGCTCCAGAAATCAGCGGAAAGCCCTAGAGAGTCTCATGCAAGCAGAATTGTTGGGTTGCAGCAGCCGTGGCGAAATTTGCGAACGACGGACTTGCAGTCACCATACAGCCCAATTACCCCCCCACCAACAGTCCTACTTCAAATTGGCGCTCACGACTTGGAGCAACTATAACAAACTCCTACACCCACATATTTCATTTCAAGTTTTTTCAATATACATATTTTCGCATTTAATTTTATCCAAAATAATAATTTATTGTATGAACATGATTATTTGACAAAATTTGACTGGAAATAACTTCAAAAATGTTTAATTTACTACAAAGGCTTTTACATAATTTTGTGGAAGTACTCTTTTTGATCTGAAGCTATTTTTTTATAGAACGATAAATGCATAATTAACCATAATAATATTAAGACACATTAATTCTAAGACAAACAATGACATCTGCGTTTAGTTGACAAAGGGAGCCCATATTCTCAGAACATATGCTCTTAGCAACGTTCTAAAACTGCATAATTTATTTCATACGACGTATACAAATGTGTTTATTGGCTGCAAAACCATTAATTATAACGTTTGCAAGTTTGACCCTTCTTTAGGAATATGCAGATCATTAGTGCGTATACATTTTTTTTTTCTCCTTTAATACATCTATATTTCTTCAAAAAAAGAGAATGAAAACGAGATGGCACTCATAGTTGACTATTTCTCAGTTGTCAATTTTCAATTTTGCTGCAGCAACAAAGATCATTTATGGGCAATCAATTTGTAACAGAAACATGCTTTCAGCTGAATGGAAGAGTAACATAAAATTTATACAAGAGAACATTTTTTTTTGTTTACCAAACAGAATTATACCACCTTTCCATCTTTCTTAACAGAATTTAAATTAAATATATACTTCTGATAATGCATTTTTACAGACCTACGAATTTTCCAGACTTTCGCAACGGTGAATAAACTTCAGCTGGACGTGATAAATGAAGATCATGCTTGGAAAGTTAACAGTTTCGTTCTTCTTGTCTGTAACATCTTTGTCTCACTAACAAATGATGCGCTTTACCATTATCAATCAATATTGGCCAAACTGAACTACCTACTTTATAATATTTTTGTAAACTTTATTTTTAAACTTAAGCGAAATTTGCTAAGAAAAATTTGAAAATGTGAAATAATGTATTTATTTTAACTTGCAAAGCAAATGCATAGTTGGATATTTCCTCACCAGGAGCTTCCCAAAGATCCTTGCCGCAAAAAAAATCATAAAAACGAAATAGACGGCAGAGGGAGGTAACTATACAACTAAGGTCATTGATCAGATTAGACGTGAGCTTGAGGATTCAGGTTACCAATAATAGGAAAGCGGTTATGCAGTGGGAGAAACAATAAATAACAAAATATGAGGGTTAATAAAATATAAACGGTAATTTTTATTTTACCGCTTGTAAGTAGTACAGGGTGAGGCACTCCTTTGATACGTTATGTGTGGAGGTTTCAGAAATAGAGAGGGAAACCGGTACGCTTCCAACAATAGTTTGGTTTGTCAGTAGCGCCATGTCCGAGCAAGAGGTACATTCGTCGATTACGCTACGCTATATTATGTTTTTCGAGGTGAAGGCCTAAAAACCGGTAGATATTTTAAAATGATAAAGGGCAAAATTTGGGGTAAGACGCTATCTTTAGACAGTGTACGAATGACACAACAAATATTTCAAAGGACGAAAAATTGAAAAATGAAAAGTCACCAACATCAACTTGTAAGAACGTAGCGGAAACAAATATCCGCACGGTTTTGGACCTTATCGAGTCCGACCGATGTTCGTCGATTTCTGAAATTAAGATAAGTTATGATAGTGTTTATCCGCCATTTCAAATGACTTGAATTATGAAAACTCCTGGTTCGGTGGGTTCCTCGAATTTTCACTAAGGAAGAACATATGGGAGTGTATCAAAGGTTTTTGGCTCAGTATCGGGTCAAGAAGAAATCTGCATCTAATTGTAGCCTGCGATGAAAATTAGCTACACTTGAGTCAGCAACGGCGCATGGTGTGGAGAAAAAGAGTACGAATCAGTTTCTTTCAAAGCAAAAACTCGGCTTTCAGCTGAGAAGGTTCTCTTGACAGTGTTCTGGAATTCCCAAAACATTTTCTTCACCATTCATCAAACAATCAATGCAATTTATCACTGTCAACTTCTGGTTGAGATAATCGAGCTTATCGGCGATAAAGACGTCAACAACGAATTCGAAAAGCTCTTCTCCAAGAGAACGCATGTCCACATACAGCTGCTTTGATAAGGGGCAAATGTGTCTGGGCATCATTGGAATACGCACCCGGTAGTTTCAGACTTATCATATTGTAGTTACCACGTAGTGGGATTTTTAAAAGAAGCTTTTGTCTGTGGAAGATTCGACAGCAGCAAGGGTGTGAAGGCATTCTTGCACATGTGACTGGTAATACTATTTGCTTTTTCTTCCTTAACGGAATTAAGAAGTTTTCAATTCCCTGGTGAAAATGTGCTTGTAAATCGGGAAATGATGTAAAATAATGAGATGTGTCTCATTTTTACTTAATTTGGTTTAAATATATTACAAACAAAAAATTCGAATTATGTCTTATTAACATTCTTGTTTATTTAAATATATTTATATTAGGAGACGCTATAAGTTCTATCAGAACGGTTTTCAAAATGAGGATGAATAATATAACACATCGTTAATGTTGTAGCAGTTAGTATGTAGAGCTGAAGAGCTATGCTTCAGCTCCTGCATACATAACTCTACTTAGTAAATAATTTAGATATTACGATAAAAAGCAAGAAACTTTTTAAAATATTTTAATACTTTACTTAAAACTGTACTTTTTGGGGATTATTACTAGAATATGTTTCGGAATTTTGCTTTCGTCTTCCACAATATAAGTTAACAGTAATCGCCGCATTAAGTACGACGCATGGGGAAAGCAAATTCAACAAAAACACTCCCTTAGACCTTTAACAACTTTACTTCGTATGACATGGAAACGTGTGTAGAAATTACCTTTCCGATGAGGTCGAAAGATAAAGCAGTATTGTGGTGCTTTGCAGATAGATTGCGCTAGATAGTGAGCTCGCCTGCTTTGCGTCTTTTTTTACCTGCCTTTCAAGATAGAAAGCAGAGCTTTCATATATCTGTGCATTTATAAGACAAAAGTTTGCGTTAATTACTATGTTTTGTGTCACTCAACTTCGTAGTAGTAAAGCCAGGTTATTGTTAAAACCAATACTAGTGAAATCGCCATCGGTAAAAAAGAGAAGCGCATAGGTTTTATAAACCAATCGCGGGTTAACAAGATTTATTATTCGCACTGAATAAATTACTCGTTTTGAAAAATCACAAACGTATAGTAATAGAAATGCTGAAAGAAAAACAGCGTTGAAAATATGTAAAAGATATACGTATAGATAAATACAAATAGGAATAATGTACAAGTGGCAGAAAATGAGTGAGCGACCACCAAGGTAATGCAATGATGGGATACCTACATGGTTTATATGATAAAACATCGGCCTGCACCGAACTGAGAAAGTCGAGGGCATAGGTTCGAATCATATTTGGGTCAACTTGCCTGGTGGGTTTATTCCCGGCGTTTTCTCTTCCCTGAATGCCTATTGCCAAATAACTTTAGACATCAAAAAACGTCGGTCCTGGTGGTGTAATGGTAACTATACTTGCCTCCTAAACCCAAGATTGCGGGATCAAACCCGGCCAGGGTTGATGGATTTTTTGGGCGTAAAAATCCTAAGCATGGCTTCCTTCGGAAGGGAAGTAAACCGTGGATCCCATGTTGTACATTTACGGCACGAAAAAGACCCTCAAGCCTGAAAGAAGAGGCTCCTGAGCAAAAATTGTCATTTGATGACCTGAGATGTTAAAGAGCGTCCATAAATAAAACAAATCAACATCAACATCAATAAACTGCACTTATTTGTAGCATCCTTCAGTTAATTCATTTCCCCCGTAATGAGGATTTAGGTAGTTGGTAAGATACATTAAATAAACACAAAAAACAATGTTAAAACAAACTTACTTGGTAGAGAAATAGTCAAACCTCCGATAACTAAATAGATGAATTTTTGAATAAGCAGAGTTATAACTGTAATAATAATAACTGTATCTACTTTCAGAGTTAAAACGGTAAAAAAGAAAGTTCTATCGGTTTCAGGCCAGACATTTCAAAGCATTATATTCATTAGTAATAAAAATAGTCATAATCGCTTTCGAGAACTCTCTGCTAGAGCACTGGAAGACCATGAATTCCATTGTATTAAACTCTTAAAGAAACAAGCAATCCATTCAGTGGAGTTTCCAATTCGGCAAATTTTCGGATTTACTGTCGTTGAAGGTGATTTTTCAAAGAAACTAAAAGGGATGCAATGCTTCCCATTCAAAATTAATAATAGTTCTACGAGTCAGCATAGCTACATGTGATTTTACATTATCACATAAAAGAATGACACCTTTGCGATTCTCGAGTGCTAGCTGCGTAGTTTTAGCTTTCCGTGCACAATCTCTGCTGGTTAGAGTACTCCATAGCATTGATTGTTCCGCCTACTAGTAGCAGTTCACTATATACAATACAAAGACCAGTAAACACAGA
Source organism: Metallyticus violacea (assembly GCA_030762175.1). Lineage (NCBI taxonomy): Eukaryota > Metazoa > Arthropoda > Insecta > Mantodea > Metallyticidae > Metallyticus > Metallyticus violacea. The sequence continues at coordinate 169,179,601 of CM060846.1, read as the reverse complement.
CCATATTCTTCTTTTGGTGCAGTGGTGGTTTCGGTTATTTGGGAATATATTTATGGGCTGCCAATCAGTGACACAGCGGCTTGGAGTTTTGTAGGGATTCTCATCAAATGTCAGCAGCTTATTAATAAACGGATACTCCTGCTAACATGACAACAATAAAAACAGGCGTTAGCTCGTGCCGCCTCCTGAGCCATTGTCAACATGCGTGGAACCAAGTAACCGAGCTTATATATACCGGATATCCCAGAATTCAACCACACAAATAGCAAGGATTATGGAGGGGTCCTAGATAAGCATTTTGAGATAGGGAACTTGTGATCTTGATTTCTAAATTTCATGTAATAGCATAAAAGCGTTTAATGGTCAGCATCCCACTGATTAAACCTTCACAGGAGGTTGGGAAAAAGACAGTCGTTTCACTTACTCAAGGTACTGTTCCTGAATAACGCCGTGGTTAAAGCTATACTACGTATAGCGACGTTAGATATTGTGATGGCGGAGGTGATTCGAACCTCAATTGCTGAATGTGTTTTTTTTTCTTCCTTTTCATTTTTTTTATTTTTCATATTGTAGTTACCATATTTGTATTGCATATGTCTTCTTGCAATATTGCTGTCTATCAATGAAGTCGTAAGACGGAGGTAGAGGAAGCAGATGTCATGGCTGCAGGCCAAGGTTCATCTCGGGCTGTAGCGCCAAATGAGAAGAAGAAGTTTATGCAGTGCTATAACTGATAAGTATGTTCAAAATTAAAAAAAAAATCTATATGGAATTGTCTCGATAAGGAACTGTCCAACTAGCGATAAATATAATTAATTAAAACAGTTAAAATATTCAGAGCTGTTTTTCCATGGTCCGTGGTTTAATGTACTATCATAGCTTTCACCAACTTCTGCAGTTGGCATCATCAATGGACGATGAACAAACCTAACTACTGAAAAGACGATAGTATTGAGCTGTCTCTGTTTGGTCGATCAATATTGGTATGTATGGGAGGATGTAGTAGTTTGTTTTTAAAACCCGGTTTCCATGTGCTACTTAGGTGATATCCGGTGTCTGGTATTTTTTTTTTTTTTTTTTTTTTTGTTTTTGATTTTGTGACCTTCTGAAACCAGACAGAGACGGATCATTACTATCGTCTTTTCAGCAGCTAGGTGTTGTTCCACGTTCACTGATGATGCCAACCGCAGAAGTTGGTGAAAGCTATGGTAAGATATTAAAATATTGGCCACAGCAAAACAGCCCGGAAGATTATAACTGTTTTAATTATAGCACTTGCTATGAAACCTAAGATGTATTATACCGATAAATATTTTTCTTTTCAAACTTCATGTTCAACAGGTAGATTTTGGTGATTTTATGGAACTAAATGCTGTGGTAAATCTCCAAAATGCAGGGCATTGATAAACACTTAGACGTCTCTATTTATTCTAATAAGAAGTTTGTAGAAGAAGAATATGTTCTAATCTATGGGGCTGGCATGCACTGAAAGGTATTCTAAAATTTATCACTTCGTTCTCGAAAATATTGTTTTTATCGCAAAAATGCTTTTTCTCGGAATGTAATACACCAATTTGCATCAAAATTTCAGGACATGTTTAACAAAACTTGTGTTTTATTTAGCACAACATTCTTTTTTCGATAAAGTACGTTTTATGAAAATTACAAAAGATAGTAAAATGCATTACACATAAAAATAACATTTCTCTAATGATAGCATACATTAATAATCCACGTGTTAAGTTATTATCAAACCTTTCATAAAACATTGTATAAACTTTCAGTCTCCAACTTTAAATAAATTCTGAGAAAATTTGCTCGTTATAAACACTATTATAACACTGGAGAGATTTCATAGCCCCTTAACAGTATCTAAAAACACTTTTTGTCTATAATTCTAGGAATTAAACAGATACAGAATACTTAAATCAGAGAACTGCTATTTGGCTCTCGAGTAAACGCGGAGAGTAGAAACGGATAACTAAAACTAGAAGTTATTTCACTTGGATTCAATATTCACATTTGTAATGATTTTTGAGTTAGAAACCAGTTTTTTTAATGGTGTTTAACGCCCGTTTTTACTGCTGTGGCATCACAGGCGGCGAACACTGGTGATACATGAAATGAAATGATAAATTGGGAAAGGATTTTTTAAGGAAAGAAACGTTCCAGGCCTAAGTTTAGGGTACCTCCCCGGCATTTGCCAGTCATAAGGACTGAGGAAGACCTAGAAAAAACCTCATTAAAGGAGGACAGTCCTGGTGGGATTCGAACCCCAGACCTCCCGCTCACGAGTTCGCGCCTTAACGACCTCGGCCACCCGTGGCGTTAGAAACCAGTTTAATAAAATAATTGAGTTAAAATATTTTTGTGTAACATTTCAACCTCAAAATGGATTTTTATTTGGCGATGTTGGTTTGTAATCATTTCTCTTTTGCAAACAGTACCTGTCTCTGCCACAGTTAGGCATACATTTCTGAACTAACCCTTCTTTTGAGAAGGAAATTTCATGTTTTCTTTTGACATTCTGTATACTATTCGTTCGTAGATGATTCAGTAGGAGAGTTCTGAATAAACTGACAATTCGAAAAAATAAAGGGTAAAATTTGTCATGGGTATATTAAATGTTGCATTTTTTCTATGATCTTGTACACCTAGGTAACAATCATAATTCTATAGCCAATTACATTTTGAATGCTCATTAAATGGAAATAGGAATAAAAATAATATTTCACATCTATTGTGAGATCATGTTCAGAAAATATCTATTTTACATGTTGTGGAAATGCTTATTGTCACTCTAGCATGTGACAATATTGATGCATAATTTTTAAATATGCCGAATTTTAGCTCCACAATTTATGAAAAATTAAATGTTTATATTTTACTAACGATGTTAATTGACATATTTCCGCTGAATTATAGTGCCCTTTGCTTTAATGAAATATACTGATATGAACGAAAAGGGAGGGGGGACAGGAATTGATCGTGGAAGGTTTGTGTACCACATCTCGTGAGTAAAAATTAAGCTTTTAACACAATGCCTATGAATTTGTTCAGAGTGCTTCAACGTTAAACATTTAAGAAATGCACACCTGTAATCAATTAATAATGTATTCATGCATATCGCCAAGGTAATGCACATTAAGCAATAATCACAGTACGCAATATAGCAAAGAAATGTTTCCTTTAATAAACTTTAAATTGAACACATTAATACAAATGTATTCCAGATCAGTTATAACAAATATCTGAAGTGATAAAATCTAACAAAAGAATTCCCTTAGTTACCGAATTTGATAAAAATTCACAATTACCAAATTAACAATGGAGTTGGCACAATTAACAATGGAGTTGGCCGCTGCAACAAAAAAAAAAAAAAGCAAGACATCTAGGAGACACTCTTTTATGCGACGTATTAATCCGAACACAAAGCACGAAACGGTGGCTTGATCGGTCCCCTAACCAGAAATAGAAATATGTTTACACCAAGGCAGCTCACGATAAACTCTCTGATGCTAACTAATTAAGGCGAGAAAAGCACTCAGATCAGGAAGAAAACACCACTTATTCCGACCAATGAAAAACGCTGTTACATGTTCTAAGCAATTAACGGTAGACGCTATTTACTAGAAACAGCCAGAAAAGTGGACGTCACAACAAAGAAGAGGAATAAGGAAGCAAAGGAATAATAGACTATGTGAAGTGACATTTTAGATACACTACCAAACTTCTTAGATAATATTTGGTTTTATAAAAGAAATATTACAAAATTAAGGCTTGAAAACATCATTCACTACTTCCTAAAATTTTTGCAATAATGTGCTCTTAAATTTGATTAAATCAACGTTGTTGAGATGAGCAAAGTTTTTCAACTTAAAGACATAGGTGTAGTTAATGGGTCGGTATCGCTAAAACAAAAACTTTTCTATGTATGCCAAAGGTTCTCACTCTGGTCAGGATGCGATAAATGTTTTTATTTCATAAAGATGATATTACGAAGCAACTAGTGCTGTGATTGGTTTTGTTTTTTCCACTACATTAAAGTGCAGAGGAACTAGTTAACTTTCTTGACCAGTCAGTCTCTTGTTGTAGCTGCATTTCCCCAACTTTGATCTAACTCGTGGATGGATATAGCCAAAAGTTAAATTGCTGGAATTGTCCGAAGGTATTAACGTATATTAGAACAGTCCTTCAGTTTGCGATATAATTGATGAAACTGAAACACGAATGAGTAGTCGGAAGCTTTCACGGCTGGAGTCAGACTTATAACTAGAAGTTTGTTCCGGGCTTGGAAGCCGTGGTCTGTTGGAGCTAAGGAGTCCAAACATTTCAGCCCTACTTGTGGAGGACATCTTCAGTGGCGCGGTCTGAGTCTTCTAGGCGAAGGTTCTGGCACGACTGAAATGCCAGAACACCAGAACCCCAGAACAATCATGTGGCGGGTTGAAGGCCACAATACCTAGCCGCCGCCTGTGGTGCCTCAGTAGTGAAAACGGGCGTTAAACACTACTCAAAAAAAAAAAAAAAAATACCTAGCCGCACCTGCGGCTTTACCTGTGTGATTAATAGGTCTCTGTTGGGTTTACTTCTGTCTTATGCTTTGTTTGTGTTACGTCTATAAATAATAGAGTCGGATCTGAGGAGGTTGACAATGGTCCCTAATGCATTGATTGACCATGGCCAATTTACAAAACGGTCACCCATCCATCTACTGACCATGGCCAATGTGACTTAACATTTCGACACCCATCCAAGTAGTGTCCACGCCCAACGCTGCTTAACGTCCGGCATTGGCCTTTAGTTAAGCAATGGGGACACTTCTATTCTGGTGGAAAGCTGGTTAAATGGAACGTTAAGTTACCAAGATGTCCTTGGGGAGTCTATATGAAGAACAGCGTCTTTTTGCCTTAGGGTCGTACTGTCCCAGAAGGCGCGCCAGCTGGTTGGGATGGTATGGGAGTTTATCATACAAAATCTTTGCCCTCTTGCGAATGACATCGACGATGTACGGTACTCCGGATTGTTGATGGAGATTGTGGGAAGGAAACTGTTGGCCTTCATATATCATCCTAAGCGCCCTGTTTTGCACGCACTGGATGCTGCGGATGATGGACTTGGCCACCACTCCCTAGACCTAGCAGCCGTAAAGAATCAGGGGGGGGGGGTACGATAGCTCGATATATCAGTTTTTGGTAGGTAGGCTGTGTTTTAGATCGGCAAATAGGGTACAGCTGCCGAAGAGCTGCTTTGCCCAGCTTAATTTTTCTCTTTGCTTGGGGGAGGAAGGTGAGACGCTTGTCCAACATCACTCCGATGTACTTCGCGTTGTGACCAAAGGGGATCACTTTGCGTCGTAGTCGGAGGGGCTGTTGGTCATGCAGGAGTGGTCTGAATAGGAGAAGAGCAGAGCTCCTCCCCGGGCTTATGACCATACGCCATTTCTCGCTCCACTCCCCGATGGCTCTGAGCTGTCTTTGGAGTGGCCGGTAACAGTATTGCAGATTCTTGTTTTGTGCCAATAACAAGTTATCGTCTGCGTACTAACATGTCGTCACTTTTGGCTCTGTTGGGAAATCAGCCATGTGAGCTGCGAAGAGTATCGGGGACAGCACCCTGCCTTCCGGCACTCCCGCGCCAATGGGCCTTTGTGTGGATATTCTCCCCTCCACCTTTAAATGAAAGCTACGGTCTCTAAGGAAACCAGCGATTAGTGTAATGTAGGGGGGGAATGCTTGCTTCTAGCTGTTTGTAGAGTAGCCCCTCGTGCCAGGTGGTCGCAAAGGCCTTTTCTACGTCCAGCAGCACTGCCACAGTTTTGGCCTTCTCCGTTACTCGTAGTAACTGCTGGGTGGTGGAGTTGCCAGCCCGAAAACCAAACTGATGGTTCGGAAGGAGGCCTTTCTCCTCGAATAAGGGAGAAATGCGGGAGAGGATCAGCCAATCAAAATTTTTTGAGATGGCTGGGAGCAGACTTGTGGATCTGTAGCTAGATGGGAAAACTCGGTTCTTCCCAGATTTCAAAATGCATACCACTCTCGCCTCTTTCCACGCAGTGAGAAAGTGACGTAGGTGAAGGCATGCATTATAAATCCGTGTCAAGTGTAGCACAGCTTTTTTGGGTAGGTGCTGGAGCATGTCCGCCGTAACACGGTCATGTCCCGGGGCTTTGTTAGGTTTTAGACTTTGGATTTGGGATGCCACCTCTTTCGGGGTGGCGACGGGGATGTGTACTTCATCGTGGGGGTTTGGCGGTGCTTCAAGGAAGGCATTCACCCGCTCCTCCGCGACGTCAGTAAAGTTTTCATCCTGTGGGTCCTCCTGGGGCTCGAACTGGGTCTCCAGGTAGTCTGCGAGAGCCTCTGCTTTCTCGCGGGGGGTGAAAGAGAGCCTCCAGCGGATGCCAGGTATCGGATGTGCATGTAAAGTTTTGTCTTTACGTAGGCCTTTGATTATTCGCCACGGTTTCCACTCCTGGAGTTCAACTTGCTTCATTTTGCTTTCCCAGGCCTCTCTGCGGTGCGCCCTGAGCAATCTTTTTACCAGGGTTTTGAACCTCTGATAGACTGCCCAGATCCTGGGGTGGCGGAAGCGCTGCCATGGCTTTCGGACTGTTCCCTTGGCTTTGATGAGCTGCCCAAGCTCATTTGGGATGGTCTTAGCATTTAGGTGGTCATGGGGGATGCGGTATGTGTTGGCGCGTACCTCGCTTAGGATGCAGTAGGGAAAAGATGTAGCCGCGGCCTCGAGAGCCTCTACAGAGTCGATACGAGGGTCCGGTTTTACAGTTTGGGCTAGATGCAGGATTGCTGCTTCCAAGTCGACCTCTTCACTCCACTCTAGGAAATGCAGAGCGGTCATAGTCACGTCTGCATCCACCATGACTGGGTCGTGGTCGGAATCCAGTTCGTTGACTGCCGTGAGGTCCAGATGGAATGGAATGTTCTTGGTGATCATTATGTCAAGGACATCCGACCTGCCACCTTGAGTCGGATGGAACGTTGGACCTCTCGGACCATGCGCGATGAGGGCCTGGTCTCCGCGGTACAGCTGAGGCGGTACAGCTCACGTCCTCTTTTGTTCATTTGGCGGCTTTGCCAGTGCTGGTGCTTCGCGTTAAGGTCTCCTACTATGCATACAGTCGGGTGTAGGTTCAGCAAGGTTTTGTAGTCCGCTTCTATGTAGCGGCGATTAGGCGGGTCATGGGCCACAAACCAGCAATAGGTCTTGCCCCCCCCCAACTGCAGTCGGGCGGCGCAAGCTTGGACCTGCTGTAGGGGCGGGATCGGGACAGGAGTGTGAGTTATGTGGTTTTTAATTAGGATGGCTGTGCCGCATCCCTGTTGGCCGACTTGGTCGGCTCTATGGGTGACGTAGCTTGGCAGTGTGAATTGTACATCATTCGATAGGTGAGCCTCGCAGACCAACAGATTGTCAATTCCGTGGTACTCTACAAACTCAAGCACGGTGGAACGTTGCTCCCTGATACCGTTTGCGTTCCAGAACGTGGCTCTAAATGGTCGGCGGACAAGTCTGCCTGCCATTATGGTTGGACATGGGGCATCAATATTTTCAGCGTGCGAAGCATCGCACGAGTCTTGTCGGCTGGAGATGCACTGGCGTCCTCATACACCACCCTGCAGTTGCGTAATGATGGCAGTTGTTCCTGAATAATTTGCAGGTACCACTGCATAAGAGCCTGATACTCCCGTAGGTCCGCATCGCCCATTCAGGGCTCTCGGAGTGACCATGTTGGTGGTTGCCTGCACAACAGGCGCTAGCTGGTCCGCAGTAGGCGCTGCTGGCAGCTGGGCGGCCGCTGAACGGTTAGTTGATGCCGCACTGGTGGCAGAGTTCTGTTTCTGCGTTTTTGAAACTGTTTTCTTTTTAGATTTCTTTTGCCTCTGGGGCTTAGGTTCTGCATTAATCGAGATTGTATTAGGTACTGTTGCCTGTTACTGTTGCTCGGCCGTCTTCTGGGGTCCGCTCGGACCAGGCTGTGCTGCTATTGGCTGGTTTGCTGTTGCGAGGGTGGTCTCATCCCCCTGCAATGCTCCCGCGAAGGTAACGTTGTTTCTGACGGGCGCAGGACTCTTGCGCCTTCGTCCCTCTATAATTTTTATGCGTACTGGGCAGCTATTATAAATTCCAATATGCTGCTCCCCGAAGATGGCACGCTTACGCTTTTGGAGCGGGGACGGGCACTCCTTCACAGGATGGGGCCCAGCACACCGCAGGTATGCAAGCTTCCACTCTCAAGCCATACTGGAGTGGTGAAAACCCAAGCACCTGTGGCATTGCCTCTTGCCCATAGTACCTCTCTATGCTTACTCTAGTGTGAAATAACACACGCACTGTGTCTATGGGCTGCATCCTTGTTTCTTTCTCTTTGTTAGTAATAACAAGAAACAAGGGCATTAGAACTGTAGTAATTCCCTCCTCTGCTCGAATGTGTTTCTTCAGTTGAGCAACAGTGATGGGCTGAATGTTGTGTTCCGCCAGGAGCTCCTCCTTCAGTTCGTCGACCGTGCATTAGGAGTCTAGGCACCGAATGACACGGCGTTCCACTTGGGGACGCTGTATGGAGAAGGTATAAAATTCTATACCTTCGTCAAGAAGCAAGGGCTCTTGCCGCCTCGTGGTCTGATGCTGTGAAGGTCTGTATGCGCACATGTCTCGGCTTACGTGTGGCAATAAAGTTGCCAGTCAGTTTGGCCTCCAGCTTCCTCATAACTCTAACGTAGCTGGGGAATGGGTTCGCCATGATTGGCGGTATTCTTTCCCTCCTTTTGGGTGGAGGTGTGGCTGGAGCTGGTGCTGGAGGAGCGCCAGTGTTCTTCCTTTCAGAGCGCCGCTGTCTCCAGCTGCGTACCTCGGTGAATCCCTCAGAGTCCGTGTCTGAGCCGGCGCTCGTCTCCGGCAGGAGAGGGAGGAGGGGCCGATGCGTCTGCTGGCAACTCCCCTAATGCTTTTTGCTCTTTGATGATCTAGTTAAAGGACGTGAAGCCCACGAAGTGCCCTTATTACTGGGCCCAGGTCGGTTGTCGTCCTTCTCAGAATCACTCATGGTGTGAGTTGGCGCGGGTGCTATCCGGCTGTATGCAGCGGAGCGGACCACCTTTAGGGGGGCGCCCACTCGAGCCATTATTTCGGCTCGAGGGCTGAACTCTTGCAAGCCCCGCTGTCAGCGCAGTCTGTCTGTCGGTTGTGGTCAATCGGATAAATAGATAGTAGAAGGCAGAAAGTCAGAAGGAAACCCCTAAGAAGACCTTACCTTCAGTAGTACTAGGTGAAGTGAAAGCCCAAGCCTTGCAACAGGCTGCAACTGGCAACTGTTTCCTATAACTGGAATAGCTGCGCCGTGGGCAGGCTAGCAGAGGAAGCTAGTCCACTGCTTGCCACGGTCATAGCTCGTCGTTTTGGATTATTGTGTTGCTGCTCTCCTTAAGGTGAGAAGGGGGGGGCAGGCTTGCAGGGGACCAGTGTCCACTGCCTGCCGGTATCTTCACACAAGAGGCGCTGCCAAGGTGCTGCCTGCATGGGAGCTCGTTAGTCTCTGCGCGGTGAAATCCCAGCTGGAGATGTTATGTTTATATATATATATTGACTGATTGAAAGGGATTGGTTCGGCTGGAGCAGGGGGTGTGTACTCGGAGGGCAGGGCATCTCCGCTCTGATCGGTGATTGGTACGCGTGAATTTTGCGAGTGTGGGCTTGCTTTATGTGCTCTTATATCGGATCCCACCGATCAATCAGTCTCCTATTAACTCTCTCAAAAGTTTTCGAGAGACTACTTCTTTCCCGAATGCTTCCCCTGTTGGGAAACATTCAAGCCATCCCCCCTCACCAATTCGGATTCCGTTCTGGGCACTCTACAACCCAACAGCTACTGAGGGTTGTTGAGGCCTCAGACCTGGGTTTCCAGGAGGGGGCCTTCACCCCAGCGGTGTCTTTGGATGTAGAAAAGGCCTTCTCGACGACCTGGCACGCCGGGCTCCTGTACAAACTCATTCACCTGGAGCTTCCCAAAAACTACATTCATCTTATACACTCATACCTCAAGCATCGCACTTTCAAAGTAGCGGTGGCGGGAAACAACTCGACACTAAGGCCGATACGCAGCGGAGTCCCCGAAGGCTCTGTTCTTTCCCCAATTCTGTTTAACATATACATGTCTGACTTCCCACAAGCAGCAGAAGTCAACACTGCTCAATACGCAGATGACGCCCTACTATTCAAAACAAATAGAAACCTTAACAGAGCTTTCATTCCCATACAAAGACTTCTACGCCTAATCGAAAGGTGGTGTAGGCGTTGGCGAATGTCAATCAACCCGGCAAAGTGCAACGCCGTAATCTTCACAAAACGCCGCGTACCCGCAAACGCCCCCACACTAACATACAGACGGCAAATGATAAGATGGAACAATTCCATAACCTACTTGGGAGTGCATCTAGATAAAGGTCTAACCTTCCGGGAACACATTACCGGAACTGCTCACAGGGCGCAGGGAGCAATCGCTCCACTGTACCCTGTATTTAGTTCCAAGGCGATGCCAGTTCACCTGAAGTTACACCTCTTCAAAGCCCTGGTCATCCCTGTCATGCTATACGCCTGTGAAATCTGGGGTATGGCAGCTGGCAGTTGGCTCGCACTTCTGCAAAGGGTACAGAATAAAGGACTTAGGACCATTTATTCTGTATATCGCAGCTTTCCATCTAGGCTACTACATGAGAGTTCTTCCCTCCCATACATCGAGGAGGAAATCAGACGCCGGGCAACAAAATTCTACGGCAAATTACCATTTCATGAGAGCGCTCTCGTTCGTTCACTTGGCAGCTACCCCTGTCGCAATAGGATATAGCCCAAATTCAAGGTGCCACGCCTAGCGTGTGGCCATCTCGGATAACCAAGGGGCACAACCTAGCAACCGGAAAAACATTCCAGACCCCTATCTATAACAAACAGCAAATTAGCAACAGCAAAATCGGATGATGTTATGCTCATGTTGTCCATAACGCAGTGAACAACATGCGCATGTCATGTAAACTCCAAGGATGATATATCCGCCCGTCTCAACAAGGATTAGCTTTTTCTGCACAATCCATTCACCCTAAAACCAAATCAGCATTATCACCCTACAACCCCCATCCCGTCTCTGCGGTAAAGCCCAACACAGGGTAGGGACGCAGCAACTACACACAGGCTGAGCACTAACCTCAGCCTGCCAGTTTGCTTCGGCTTCGGCTTCGGCCAGGTTTTGTTCACTTTGAGAGCCTCTCCCTTTCTGTTGAAATTATTAGGGTGCTTGTAGATTTCTATTGCTTCGCGTTGTAATCTTGGGTGGAAGTATGGTATTGAAGAGAGAACAGATGATTCATTATACTGGATAATGTGTTCTCCATCTGCCCACATTGCATGTTCTGCGATCGCGGACTTACCCGGATGGCCCAGACGGCAGCATCTCTTGTGTTCGGAGATCCGTGTGTTGACGCTTCGTTGAGTGGCGCCTATGTATACCTCACCGCAGGAACAAGGAATCCGGTAGACGCCGGCCGAAACGAGCGGGTCCCTGGGGTCTTTGGCCGAGCGTAGCGAAGTATTGATTTGTCTGGTAGGCTTGAAAATGGTTATGAAGTTGTGGCGTTTGAGCAGTCGTCCAATTCTGTCAGTGACCTTGTTGAAGTATGGTAGGAAAGCAATGCCATTGCTCCTGGGCGAATCATGTTTGGCCGGGTGGTATGTGGGTGGACGTATCGCTCTGCGTACTTCTTGTGCTGTGTAACCATTTCAAGATAAATCTCGTTCCAGATGCCGGAGTTCCTGTTGCAAAGAGTCAGGCTCGCAAATGCGAGAGGCGCAATCAGTGAGGGTCTTTATCATTGCGCGTTTCAGCTTCGAGTGATGGTTGGAATTTTTGTTCGGATATCGGTTGGTGTTGATGGGTTTGCGATAAACTGTGTGTCCCAGCTTCCGTCTGGTTTTTTGATGACCAGAACATTCAAGAAAGCTAGTTGGCCATCTTTCTCTTTCTCAATGATGAACTGGATCCGTGGATTGATACTGTTGAGATGCTGGAGGAAACCATCAAGGGCTGAGTCTCCGTGACTCCATGCGATGAAAGTGTCATCCACATAGCGGTACGACATGGATGGTTTGAGAACTGCAGAACTCAAAGCCTAAGACTCGAAGGACTCCATAAAGAAATTCGCAATAACTGGGCTGAGTGGGCTGCCCATAGTGACCCCGTCTATTTGTTCCAAGAAAACCTGGTCCCACTAAAAGTAAGCAGTAGTGAGCACGTGATGAAACAGTGCTAGTATATCACCTGGAAAGATATCTTTCAGCTTTGTGATGGCATCACTTACAGGAACCATGGTAAAGAGGGAGACGACATCGAAACTCACGAGGACATCTTGAGGTTGCAATGTGATGATCTGTAGTTTCTGTATGAAGTGATGTGAGTCATTGATGAAAGTGATATGAGGTTGTAATAAATTAGCTAAATACTTGGCGACAGTGTAGGTAGGGGACCCAATGCCGCTGACAAGGGGCGTAATGGTACCTCTGCTTTATGTATCTTGGGCAGACCGTAGAGTCTAGGAGGTTGAGCTTCAGATCTAGTCATGCGGCGTTTGTCCTCAGGTGGTATGGATGACTTTTTGACTAGACTATTGGTTTTCCGTAAAATACGAGATATAGGATCAAGTTGCAGTTTACAGTAAGTGTCAGGCTGTAGTAGTTCTAAGATCTCCAAGATCTCTTTAACATGTTAGGTCATCAGCGTCCCATTCATTCAGGACGTGAAACGGCCGATAAATTTTGCTCAGAGGGCTCCTCTTTCAGAGTCGAGGTTCATTTACTTGCAGTAAATCTATGACACGGGACCCATGGCTTTACTTCCCTTCCGATACAAGCCATACTTAGGAATTTTACGCCCAAAAAATCCATCAATCAAGGCCGCAATCTTGGGTCTACGAGGTAAGTATAGTTATCACGGTTCATTAGATCTCTCCGCATAATGACCATTGGTAGTTATTAGTATAGACTACACTTGAATGTTCCGTCAGTGAAGATTTTTGAACACTTACAAAAAATCTACAGTAAACAATCACAATATTAGAACTCATATCACGCATTCCTGTCACAAGAGTTTAACTCTCATTCCGATTTAAGATATTCATAAGCATTTTGCGATTCATAGGTTGTGCAGGGAACCTTTTCCCTTTTTTTGTTATTCTATATACTACAGCAAATGCAAGATATGTCTTGCTCCGTAATCATGTTGAAAAGGATCGTGTTTGCTTTTAGAAGCAAATGAATTATCTGGATGAGAAAATCTTACTCTGCTTTTCTCTTAGCATTACTGCTAATAATTTTTCGATTTGTTGCACCAACAAAGACTTCATGATGGTGATTACGATTATTTCACGTTACTCTCTCCCTATAGTACAACATTTCATTCGTATTTCGATAGTCTTGCTGTGCATAACCAAAAACACTCACCACTGCTAAAGTTTTCCATATGTGAATCCATTCTGATTTATAAAAATTCCATAACCTCTATGGGATGTTCCATGTCTTACATATGCATATTGTTTCTTCCATGTTCATATTAAGTTTGTCAGTGAATGTTAAAACACGTGCAAAACTAATAAATATTAAACACAATGTATATTAAATTTCTTAACATAAAATAGTAAACAATGGACTTTGCATAGCAGTAATTTTGTATGACCAAAAATTAAATACTTATATAATAAACAATGTGTTTCTCTTAAGAGAGTTAGATAAAGTAACATATCAATGCATAAAACACGAAAAGAGTTGAAAATGTAAAATAAAATCTTGGCAAATAACTGGCAAATACAATTTGAAATACGAGCATAGACGAATGAGCAGAGAATGCCTAGAATGCAATTCTAGGACGTAACGGGACACGCAGATTTAATCCCCTTATATTAATTAACTCATATCAAGGTTTAATCCTGTTTAATTAATTCAATATTATTCTAGTATGAAAATGAATAGTGTTTAACGCCCGTTTTTGCTACAGAGGCACCACAGGCGATGGACAATGATGATACATGAGATGAAATGTTATATTGGGAAAGGATTTATTTTTAAGGAAGGAATCGTTCTAGGCCTAATTATATGGTACCTCCCCGGCATTTGCCATTTATGAGGACTGAGGAAATCTTGGAAGAAACCTCAATCAAGGAGGATGGTCCTGGTGGGAATCGAACCTCAGACCTCCCGCTCACGAGTCCGCGCTTTAACGACCTCGACCACCCGTGGCGGTTTATATTATCCTAGTGTATTTCCATAGATTAATATATTTTATTATGTATTTATATAGAATAATGTAGATTGTTCAAGAAAAAGAAATCTCTCCTGTAAAGGTAAATTTTTCATGTAAGTTTATATTATCCTAGTGTATTTCCATAGATTAATATATTTTATTATGTATTTATATAGAATAATGTAGATTGTTCAAGAAACAGAAATCTCTCCTGTAAAGGTAAATTTTTCATGTAACACAAAGAAGCGACTTCCTGGTGCCATTTACAAGGTCAGCTTTTCAATAGCAATGGAACCTTTCTTTTCCTCTCCGTAAATAAGTCCTTGAAAAAACTGTACTGAATAGCTTTCACCTTGAGCAACCGTCCCTTAAAAAGAAAACTTTTCGCTCCCGTAAAACGTCTGTAGCTAACGAACAATGAATTAAGTCTAGCCAATAAGTTCTGTATTTCAAAATGTTTCTTCGAGAAACTTCCAGCGGTAAAATATTAAACAATCAAGAAGGAAATCTGATAAAACGTCTGCAATGTTCGAAAATTTGAATTCTTGTAGAAGACTCGTAGAAAGCTATTAAAAGCATTTCTGAAGATTTTTCAACACAGTTCGCTCGGGGAAAAGACACAGAACGGATTTCTTCGGAAAGCTAGGAAACAATTCGCTTCGGGAGACGAGGTAGGTCAGTTCAATTTATATCGTGAGAAATATAACTTGTGAAGTGGAACACTAAAGCTCAATTTGCTCAGAAGATATCAATGGTGTATTTTGTTTGGTGGAAGATGGAACAAGCGTAATTTAGTGTTTTCAAAGCGATCGCGAGAAACTGTGTTTTGAAGACATCTAGTAATTAATACTTTTTAGTTCAAGCAGCGGAAATCAACCACTCCAACCTAGCTTGATTATATGTATATGCGAACGACTACAGAATTCGTGAGTTTCTGCGTCAGGAAATATTTCAAACTTTCATAACTCCTTGCATATGGTATGGAAGAGTTGCTAAAGGAAAGTGAATAATAAAATTAACAGTGATGTGTGAAAATATTGTCATTTGTGAAGCCTTAATCCGCATTCTTCTTCCTCCCCTGGAAACTTTGCGGTAAAAGCCTTGAAGTAATTTCCGCAACCCTGAGAGAACATCTCTCCGATAGCGGCAGGAGTATTCGACGCAGACTTTCAAGCAGTGGAAGTGACATCCTACATCAACAGTTAATATCAGATCCACTCCAATTTAAATCAAAATTAATTAATCATTCCCCCATCACACATCACAAACCCCGCCGTAAGGAAAGCAAAAAGGAACAATTTTGCTTAATGTTGATTAACCAGCGGTAGCTTCATGATTCGCTTTACGTGAACTTCTTGTATTTCAGTTTGAACAAGATGTTTAAGTTATTTAAAGAGCTCGCTGTATATTCAGATGTGGGTTAATGTTTTTTTAAATGGTACAAATGCAATAACACATTAAAACGCCACTTTTAGTAATGCTAAAACGCGCCTAAAACTTGTCTAGGCTCTAATCCTGCAGAGAGTCAGTTTTATTTTAGTGAAAATAAAAATTATGAATGATATGTATTTAATAAGAATATCTGGTAAATTAGAGCCTGAATATCTAAATTCCTTACGTCGAGGTGAACGAGCATGGAGCATTGCTACTATAGCGAACTGGATAACTGGTACGAGGGGAGCAATTTTGGCAATGCGATGTGGAATAACCACATTGATTGAAACACCTGAAAACAGTGGGTAAATATCACAGTCTTGCTACAGTTACACGTCATGATAAACATTATGTAAAAACAGTGAGAATGTTGAAGTTATGGGACGCATAAGGGAGGCTGCTTATTAAGGAAGAGCAGCCACCGCAATCCCAAAAATAAGAGCCAGACTCGTTGCGCATAGAGTTAGTATTTTTATTTTTATATTTTTATTGAAAGCATTAAATGACACTATATTTAAAACTGATAAAAGCAATAACACATATTATAACAGATATTTAAATTGATGCCTTCCAACGACAACATTGCCGGTATTTGTGTAGGAAATTCCCGTGTTTCATCTAACCTTCTTTCCGTAAGAACGTGCGGTTTGTAACACGTTTCTTGTCATTGAGAATAATATTCTGTCCTTGAGCTTTTTAACTAGTTGGGCAACAGTTTCTCTACCTGGAAAACCATTGCCAGTATATTTTGTTGCGAATCACCTTGCCATTTACTCTTCAAGAATTCGTTTTCACATTTTTATCGTTCATGACTGTAATTATGTATTGCCACTAATTATACATTGCTACAACTAACGAAGAACAGTTTGCACACAATGAAAGTACTGAGTAACACATGAACGTAGAAGCTCTCGCTGACAAGGCCTTCCTAAAACTAAATATAAACTGATACTTGCACGTGCATCACACGACCTTGACTATTGACTTCCCCAGTGCGCAGGCGAATTCTGCCGGTCAATAATGCATTGTATTTTACCTAACTCATGTACAAAATTACCTTTACCTGTAAAATGAGTGAAAAGGGTGATTGCATATATAATATCTATGAAAAATATGGCAAAGAAAGCCCAAGTATGTTACATTTGTAAGGAAAATAACGTTACAACTATATTTTATGTGTAGTTATGTATTATAGTGCGTAATATATGTATATATAAATTAACAGTAATTATAGAAGCTTTAAAAGGATAAAGCACTAAGATAGTCACACTTGTAATTACTATATTTCGAACTCAACTCAACTCAATAATTACTGTTAATTTGTTACATTGCTAATAGTGTTACTTTATTTTTCTTTTATATTACACACACACACACACACACACACACACACACACACACACACATATATATATATATATATATATATATATATATAAACGCAAATATTATATTGAAATATAAGTGCCTATATTAAAACATCAACACGTCATAAAAAGCAAATGAAAATGTTATAATTAAATTGCATTTTAAATTGTATATATTATGTTTTTTGGCAATTTTATTCAATTTCTTTCAAGTGTACAATAACTTCTGCGCGCACGGTACAAGTAAAAATAATATTTTCAGTTTGGCAATATATTTTCCATACATAATTAAGATTATTTCTGTTGGTTGTAGTACTTTAAGGGAATGAACATTCCCGCTGGCCTACCTGGCAGTTCCCCCATTTAGATAGACAACAGCAGCAGAGCAATAATTCGTCCTAACTCTGCCTTGGGGTAAGGGGTCTGAAATTCCGTACTCTGCTGATTACATAACGTAATTGCTTTTCCCAAAAGATTTATTGCCTCAGGTGACAAGAGTGGCCGCTTCTCACCTAGAGGACCGAGGAGAAAACGCAACTGGAACAGGTTGTTTTTACTGCAATTCTCGTTTTGAATCCAGGTAACTGCGAGGTAATGTTTCATTTAAAGTTTGGAAACCCGTACGGCATACAACTATGGTATAACCTTGATTATCAGAATACCCACTTTTGGTGTGGGACACTAAATTAACAAGACAGAGATGAGGTGTTGTTCATAGGTATATGCCTTAGATCAGTGTGGTAAGATTGTTTTTCAGTCACTGACCAGATTTTTTACCAACAATGTATCAAAGACCATCTTAAGTTTTTAACTTTTTCTTCCTCTTCTTCTACCATTATTATTATTATTATTATTATTATTATTATTATTATTATTATTATTATTATTATTATTAGTAGTAGTAGTAGTAGTAGTAGTAGTAGTAGTAGTAGTAGTAGTAGTAGTAGTAGTAGTAGTAGTGCTATAATGAAAAAGATTACTGTATTTTACTTCAAAATACAAACATGGGCATGTACATATGTCCATTGTGTGCATATATACATATTTCCTTCGAAGTGCTTGAATTCATGGTTAATTCTGGATGAGCCATCTGTAACAAGTTTATGTTCACACACACTCTATTATCTAGCGATTGACCGGTGCTAAAGAACAGAAGATAAAAGGAATTTGATAATAACGTTAATCCGTACTTACGAATTATCAAGATTTACCCTTTTGCGGATATTCACCTTGATGTAAAGCAACCTTGCACAGGGGTTGCTTTGTTGTTCATAGAAAGCAAAGCTCCACAACTTTCTTGGAATCGGAAACAACGTAACTTAAGGCACGAATTAAGAGATCTTCCCTAAGTTCATGCATTCTGATTCTCGCTTACTTCTTCAACTCAGTACGGTATTAGATTTGATTATAATTTTGTGTGTGTGTGTGTGTTTTTTTTTTAAGGAGCGTAACGAACTACTACCTTTCTGGGCCAGAGAACAAAGGTCTGTGGGTCGTATGTGGTTTGAGGGCCCGCTGTTGGACCACACTATCATGGATAACCCAGTTGGCGTCAGCCTGATCATTAGAGTGCGTAAATTAACAACTCGCCTTTGAGTGCTCAGCTAAGAAGTTTGCAGTCCTTGAACTACAAGGGTTAGAACTTAAATGGTGGCAACTATTTATCTACAACCGATACAAAAGAGTTACATGTTAGCAACCTTTACTGTCCTTCAATGTAGTCACCAGCGTTGTGTATAACCCGTTGCCAGCAATGTGGAAGTCGTAGTATACTTTTAGCAGAGCCTGTTCTCTTGATGGTGCAGATGGAGCGGTCTACTGCCTCTCGAATCTCTTGAACACTTTTGAAGCGCATGCCACGAAGTGGTTCCTTCATCTTCGGAATCAAATCAAAGTCACAAGGACTTAAGTCCGGGAAGTATGGTGGATGGTACAGTACTTCCCAGCCCCATCGACCGAACAAATCAGCCACAGCTTGCACTGTATGCGCCCGAGCATTGTCGTGAAAAATGATGGGTGGATTCTGCAGAAAGTGTTATATTTTCTTTCTCAAAGCTGGTCGCAGGTGTTGTTCCAAAAACAAACGGAAATACTCAGCATTGACGGTCTGCCGTGGAGGAATTAAATGCGTTAGGATAACACCATCACAGTCGTACACGAGAATCACCATAACATTCGCCGTATTGGGGCTCTGACGAACTTTAGACTTTCGTGGTGACCCATACTGACGCCATTCATTCGATTGGCTTTTCAGTTTTGGCTCATACGATTTGGCCCATGTCTCATCCAGGGTTATGATACGGCGTAAGAGCGTTCCTTCAGGATGTGAAGCACAGTCTATTCGCTAACCCGGTTTCTTGGGCGAGCTCACAATTCGTCTAGCGTCGATCACTGTCCAGTAACGCGGCAAGAGCATGCACTTCTTCACTGACGCTCGTAGGACGACCTGCCCGATGAATGTCTGCCACAGTTTGCCGACCATCTGCCAACTGCCCAACGTACCACTGTTCTGTAAAGAAATGCAGATTCCCCGCAAGCCTCTTGAGGAGCTTTATGACACTGTCGTGCTGTACGACCTCTGGCACATTCAATCTTGATCCAACTCCGTTGTTCCTGTTTCGAAAACAGTGAAAACAGTACGTTAGACCGCTAGCTCACAAGTGACTGTGTTTCTCTCGATGGTGCGCATGCAGGTAATGTGGGAAGGGAGAGTCCATTTGCTCTGAAAAAAGATAGGTATGTAAACAACGTGTGCTATCAGCGACAATATTAGATTCCGTTGCATAGCGTCTCCACAGCTATGTTGCCACTATTTAAGTTCCAACTCTCATATATGCATTTTTTCTTTACATGCACACTTTTATCCACCGGTCTCATTTTCTTGTCGCTTTACTTTATAACTTTATGGAAATCCGCAAACAAACGTATATATGGTTTTCAAAAAAAAATTAAATTAATTTCTTTTATCTTTAAGGGGACATCTTTAAATAGTTGATAAAATCATATTTTCTTAACAGATTATAACATTTACATTTTTCGTTCTTTTTCCAGTTATTTTGTGGAACGGTGACGGGTAAGAACACATGCTATTGAACTTCTAGACTAATTCTGAGATTATTATTCAAATGCTAACCCAGTTACTTACAGAAGCTACGAATGTATAAAGAAGTTATGACACCAGAAGTTGAACGTATTTAGTCAGTTTGCATGTGCCTCCTCTCTTAACATCTTCTTATATTAGTTATTATATATTTTGTTTCTTTCAGACCAAGCTACATGATTATTCGTAAAGTTGATAATCTTGCTTAAATGTCAACTTAAATAGACAAATATCTTTGTTAGACATTACAAACTCTAAATAAATTTCCAAGCATAAAATAAATTACTACATATGGATACTATTGGATTAAAAAACTGAAAAAATATCATTAGGGCTATATTACATAAGCTCTTTTTAATGGTGTTTTTCGCCCTTTTTTACTGCTGAGGCACCACAGACGGTGGACACTGATGATACATTAAATGAAATGATAAACTAGGAAAGGAATATTATTTTAAAGGAAGGAAGCGTTCCAAGCCTAAGTTTAGGTTGCCTCTCCGGATTTGCTATTTATGTGGAATGAGGAAAACCCGAAAAAGCCTCAATAAGGGAAGACGACCTGGTGGGAGTCAAACCCCAGATCTCCCGCTCACGAGTCCACCCGTGGCGGTACACATGAGCTCGCAAATCAGAGCCTTCTCTTAGTTAAATGTTTAATGTAAAATCTAGCAAATCCTGAGATTTACGTTAAAAAAATTTGCTACATTATATATATGACTTTTGTTGCATTCTTTAAAATAAAGGACATGTTTTAAATACCAAAAGCTGCTGAAATGCATAGTTTTTCTTTCCTTGCGTTTCAAAAGATGGGCTGGATTGTTAGAGAGCAATTCTTACTTCCTTAGCCGTGCTGAAGGGCTGGTCGTTTGTACCTACTCCCCCAATGGAAGTACCTCTGGGAGATAGGGATGAGGCGAGAGTGACATCTGGGAACCAGGATTCAGAGGCGGTGTGGCACGGACATTGACAAATTTCCAGATAGAGCATTCCGATGACGGCGGAGTCTTCTTTCCAAGGAATTCCAGCCCCTCAGAAGGGACACCTCCACCAGACGCTAGAACAGAAGGTTTCTAAACGCAAGCCATCGCCACAGAGCACACACTACCCCGCTTTCAGTCATGAAATGGGAGAGCGGAAAACCTTTTGCTAAGGGACCAAGAGAAACCATGAAAATCCCAAGGTCAGGTGGCCTACCCGGATTTGGATCTGCCTGGAAAGCCTGTAAGGTTCAATTCTCGAAAGTTTAGATGTCGAACACGCACAAAAACTAAAATCATGGTTATATGAAAAGCGCACCCGTTCACTGATGGTATGGTGGTTTACCCGATTGATCTTTGCAGACAGTTACCGGCTTTTATTTATAATGTGTTCACCAATACGAATGGTATGTACAGTACACCAATTAAAAATATAAACTTCCGTGGGTTAACTGGTGGCAATATATTTTGGTGACGTACTTTCGGAGCTGTTTTGCCCCACACTGACTCAAACATAATTATTGATTTTATCAGCAAGTATTTCACACAGCCATGTCAACTTATCATACAGTGACGTAGAAAATTATATTATTCACATCATATGTAAAGGAAAAGCGAGCTAAGACTTCGTAAAATATTTAGAACAGTTTTAGTATACAAAGATATATCAAATAAGATATACAGTCACTTTAACGACATAAGGCAAGCTATTTATCGTAAATGCAGAAAGAGTTTAGCCAAAAATCCTAGTTCATTTTGATTTCCAATATATTTTTAACCAGTAAGGAAGAACGTTTTTTTTTTTTTTTTTTTTTTGCTTATATCGACATGGTGATCCTGACACGTGAAAAAAATCTGCAATTTTTAGGGAAGTTTGGTAAACCTTCTATAATTGATGGTATATTTTAGACCAGTCCACAACCTTTCAAGCATTTGTACACCGTAAATGCTCACCACTGTGAAATGCATTATCAGGTTGTTTTCTTTTACTAGTATAAATCATTTGTTTGCTATGAAAACACGTAGAAACACATTTACTCTCTGTCAAATGAACAGTTGGTTCCTGAGCATATATGAGATAACTACACACATAGCCACCAAAACAACATTTCCAAACGCTACGCATTCCGTTGCGGAGGGATATACTGATTTTATATTATAACTATGAATTTATAAATCACCAAGTTGGAATGCCAATTATCGGCGGTTATATTGTGGCTGGGGAATGGATTTTGATTACATTAAAAGTGGTGATGATTATCGGGAAACAATATAAATTTGATACTGATTAACCTTGAATTCCTATAGCTGCCTCGGTTGTACTGATGTTCTCAACACCACTTCCGGCCGCTATCAAAATGGTGTTTCTCTCAGAGATTCTGCACATTTTATGGAGCTTTTCTGGAGTTGATCACATGGAAGGAGGTTATCAAATAATAATATTGTTTCACAGTTCACGGCAACAGTCACTTATTATTTCGGAAACGTCTGGACCACTTGCAAGGAGTTGAAAAAAAGTGTTCCCATTAAAATGTTTCTAATATCTGTTTCTATATCGATTGCTTCTACGAAGTTGAAAAGATAGATTACATTTATAAAACAAAACTGAACTGAACTATTTCAATTCCAAAAACGAACTGAACGTATCGATTGTCTCTTCAAAACTGAACTGCAATGATCGATTGCTTACATAAAACTAAACTGACTTGTTGCATCTCCCAAACCGAACTGAAAACTGAAGTGCTTGATTGCATATCAAATCTAAACTGGCTTGCTCGATGCTCGATAGCGTCTACAAAACTGAACAGCGCTATTGCTTTTCCCAAACCAAACTGAAAACTGCATACTGAAGGCTGATGACTAACTGAAAATGCCTTCAAATTTAGGTTTTAATGATTTCTTTACGCTCAGGTATGCGAGAATTCAAATTTTGGAATATTCTAGACGTTTCCTGCATCTTATTCTCTGATTGACTTAATATTTTGTAAATAGAGGGTTCTCGAAGGATACATCGGTTGTGCTACTTTTAGAGTGTTCCTAGAGATGGAGAATTTTGAAAACCCGCTATTCATCAGAGAGTTGGACACCATGGACAAGTCCAAACAAGTTCAAGGTGAGGTTGCACCTGCACTGATGGCGTCAGTAGTATATACCCCTCGGGAGGCAGACAGGGTCAACGCCCTCTTGGCGCCAGACTGTGACCTTGAACTGTCTGGTTTTCGGTTCAAGGTCTTTTTGACCAAGGTTGTCTTGACCTTGAACTGTCTGGTTTTCAGTTCAAGGTCCCTTGGTTGTCTGGCCTGCCAGGCGCGTCGCACCCCGCCCCGCCTCCCGAGGGGCATCTCTCTTTATTTTTTTTTTTACATACAATATTGTCTTTTACAATTATCTATAAAATAGCATAATGGTATTGATGAAACAATTTACGAAAATGGATACAACAAAAATTAAAGTGGCTAGCACCACGTTGTTCGCCGCTGCTGTCACGTTTCGAGCGATGATCGTCGAGACGTGATGAGGTTCGTGGATGCTGCGTAGATGCTGCATGTATAATATCCACAGCAGGAGAAATAGTCCCAAGAGGAATGCGGCGAGGCCTAACACGGTGCACTGCATGTTGCGCTGTTGCAGAAATTGCAATCTGCGACGTACGGAGGCGGTCCGTCGATCTGCGTGCCCGAACCCGTGTTGTAGTGTGCGGTGCACCTGCGGTAGGGTGCGTATGCCTGCTTGCAGAAGAAGTCTAAATGTTCCCAGACGGCGTCGACGTCTAAAGGACGAAGAACGTCTAGAACGTGGGGATGAGCGGCAAGAGAGATCCGCTCGTGATCGGCCAAAAGCGAAAGTCTCTTATCCCACTTCAAATAGTTGCGCAGAGTCCCATCTAAGGAACACATAACAGAGTGTGGAGGATGAATATCTCGAAGTGTATGAGCATGCACCTTTAGCGAGCGTGTGTAAGGTGCAAGAGCCGGAACGAGACTGAAGCGGAGGTGGGGAGGGTGAGTCTCTTTCATTGCTGGCTACGTGATGCAGCAGATGACGTAATGGTTTTTAACGTTCTCTGATTGGTCGGAATAACAGATATTGGGATTGGTTGAAGCAACGCGTTGAACGGAATGCGATTGGTTAAAATAAGCTGTGTTGCGATTGGGCGAATAAATCACGTGGTATATTGCTATTTAAAGAGGTAAAAAAAAAAAGCATTACGTCAGTGCAGGATGATTGCAATATTGATATTGTTCGTGCTCGCAAGAGCGAGTGCCGACCGCAATTGCGTGAGTTTTGGAAGATGCGGTTTTGAAGTAAACGACAAAACAGGATATATGCAAAATGCGACCATGTGTCGCAGAAACTATGAACTTATGCCCAATTGTTCCTGCGTTTACCAAAGAAATGCAACGTGCACGTTTGATGTCAATTTGTTGAGCGTAGAAAATATGAATAAAGTGTACACGTGTCTAGCACCTATAACTAGATGTAATTCGGGCGGACGTTGCGGTAATGCTTATTACGGAGAGTTACACGTAGGTCACGTTCAGTGCGAAAAAGGTTATATGGTTAGCGACGTTTGCGAATGCGTGGAATCTAGCACTTCTGTTGCATTAAACAATACAGGTTGTAAATTTCACGGTGTACCTGTAAATATGTTAACAAATTTAAATCGTGCCATAAAGGTGGAAATGATGGACTGTAGAGCGATAATCGACAAAGTCGATACGTCGTTAGGTTTAGATCTCGATTGGAAACTCACTTCTAAAGAAACTGAGTTATTGTTAGTATATGACATAATTGATGAGATGAATTCGTATTTTAGCAATAATTACGTGCACGTATTTGGAAAGTGCGGAAGAGGCGATTGGAATCTCAACATCGGAGGTAAAACCTTTGCTGGGAGAGCGAAACGTGCATCTAGATGGTCTGCTGAAGGCACGTTAAACATAAAATCGGAGTGCGGGTCCGAGACATCGGCATCGTCCGAACCTGAGCGTGTCTCCATTAACAATTTGAGAAAAGCAGTCGCCGAAAAATATAAGGTGGCGCTAAGCAAGGTTAGGCAGAGACTCGTTAGGGAATGTAACGAAAAAGTTAATAATATAAACGAGGAATTAGATACAGCTCTAGCGGACAGACAAAAACTAATAGACGAATTGGAAAAATCCAAAGAATTAATTGATAAGGTGAAACAGAGATGTGGTAGGGAATGTAACGAAAAAGTTCACAATTTAAATAGGGAATTAGATAAAGCTCTGGCCGATAAACAAAAATTAAAGGAGGATTTGGAAAAGTCCGAAGAATTAATTTTGACCATGAAACAACTATTGGAAGAAAGGAAACATAACCTTACTCGACATAGAGCTTTGGTAGATACAATTAAACAAAACATAGATAAAATATACGGGGAATTTGTGGGTTTAAAAGATTTAGTAGCAAATCTAACTAAATTACGAATATGTAATGGTAAGAAAACTGAAAAGGGCATAGAGGATCTGTACGTTAATTACGACGATGACGATCATATGGAGGAATATGAAAAGGATGAAGATATCTTCGAAGAGGAAAATGTAGATGGAGATTTTGCATATATGTCAAAATAAAAAAAAAGTGAGTATATATATATGAAGCTAGTATTTTCCAGTGCTACCAAAACCCTTATTACCTCTAGAAGTATCTTTTAATACTGTAACTAGTTGTACTTTAGGCATCGCAATTTTTTCGCATATTAGTTGTGCAATCTTTTGTTTTTTGCAAATCTTACGCTTACAGTTAGAATTATTTCTCAGCAAAACGCATATTTCACCGGTAAAATCCCTATCCACGATACCGCCTGCAACACTAAGACCTAAAATGGCTAAACTTGATTTTTCAGAAATGCGTATATAGGTGTTTTTGGGAGGCGTAGCTGAAATTCCGATAGGCACTTTAACTGTTTTGCGCGGTCTAATTACATATGACTTTGGAGAAAATACGTCTAAACCTGCAGATTCATCAGTGCACCGTGTAGGCATTATTGCATGTTTATCGAGTAACACTATTTGAAGTGTTATCTGAAAATGGTAAAAATAATAAGCAGTGTGTATTTTATCATTTTTTTATTTGTTAAATGATCATAAACAATATAAAAGATAATAAA
The DNA here is from genome assembly GCA_030762175.1 of Metallyticus violacea. Taxonomy (NCBI): domain Eukaryota; kingdom Metazoa; phylum Arthropoda; class Insecta; order Mantodea; family Metallyticidae; genus Metallyticus; species Metallyticus violacea. The sequence continues at coordinate 169,153,287 of CM060846.1, read as the reverse complement.
TGATCATAAACAATATAAAAGATAAATAAAATGAAATATTTTACAAATGTTGGATTAATAACATATGTGGATTAATATTAGTTACCTTACACTTCAATGAAATATTTTACAAATGTTGGATTAATATTAGTTACCTTACACTTCCAATGTGTTAGCGTTAGCGCTGACGATAGTTAAAAAAAGCATTGCAATAGGACGACGCCTAAAACCAAATATTCCTTATAGCGTTAACATGATTTAGCGAACAGAACAAATTTGCAATGTGTTCGCCCTTGTCGACAGTAACCGGAGAATCAGAAAAATTGTAAATGAAGATTGAAATTAGGTGCACTTCATCGCACGGTAAAAATTGACTTGAAAAAAACAAATTTCTTAAATTTAGCCTAGGGGCCGGAGTTAGTATTCCGGTAAACCCCGTAGGTATCGAAATGTTCAATCCCGTATGCACTAACAGTTTACCCCTCGCAGGGATGTTAGCGCATACGGAGCTTCTAAATTGGAATACTGACGATACCTCGATGGGTATCGTCGAATCGGTTGACACGTGGTCGTATTGCAATGCCGGAAGGGACGGCGAGTACGGCAAGAGGACGGTATCTTCACTTGAGATGTCAGCAATAAAGCGATCGCCCACGATCGCTTGATTACTGACATCATCATTACCGTCATCTTGGTTATCGTCACCGCCATCATTATCGTCATCGTCATCGTCATTGTTATCATCGTCATTATCGTCATTATCGTCATCGCCATCATCGTCATTGCCATCATCGTCATTATCGTCATCGCCATCATCGTCATTATAGTCATCGTCATCATCGTTATTACCGTCATCGTCATCATCGTTATTACCGTCATCGTTATCGTCATCGTCATTATCGTTATTATTGTCATCGTTATTGCCGTCAACTATACGGTTCAAAACGGCGATAAAAGTTTGTAATGCTTCTGCTAACACATTGGAAGCATTTCTTAAGCCGATCATGTGTACCTGTGATGGACGCCTTTCCCATGCTTGCTCTGGTACCATCATCGGCACCTGCGGCGTCACCATCATCGGCACCTGAGGCGTCACCATCATCGGCACCTGCGGCGTCATTCTGTCCATCATCGGCACCTGAGGCGTCACCATCATCGGCACCTGCGGCGTCACCATCATCGGCACCTGCGGCGTCACCATCATCGGCACCTGCGGCGTCACCATCATCGGCACCTGCGGCGTCATTCTGTCCATCATCGGCACCTGCGGCGTCATTCTGTCCATCATCGGCACCTGCGGCGTCATTCTGTCCATCATCGGCACCTGCGGCGTCATTCTGTCCATCATCGGCACCTGCGGCGTCATTCTGTCCATCATCGGCACCTGCGGCGTCATTCTGTCCATCATCGGCACCTGCGGCGTCATTCTGTCCATCATCGGCACCTGCGGCGTCATTCTGTCCATCATCGGCACCTGCGGCGTCATTCTGTCCATCATCGGCACCTGCGGCGTCATTCTGTCCATCATCGGTACCTGCGGCGTCATCCGGCCCATCATCGGCACCTGCGGCGTCATCCGGTCCATCATCGGCACCTGCGGCGTCATTCTGTCCATCATCGACACCTGCGGCGTCATCCGGCCCATCATCGGCACCTGCGGCGTCATCTGGGCCATCATCGGCACCTGCGGCGTCATCTGGACCATCATCGGCACCTGCGGCGTCATCTGGACCATCATCGGCACCTGCGGCGTCATCTGGACCATCATCGGCACCTGCGGCGTCATCTGGGCAATCATCGGCATCTGTGACATCTGACCCATATGGCCCATTGACATTTGGTCCAGTAACGCCTCTAACATGGCCGATCGCATAACTGGTGGCGTTTGCCGAGCAGGCATCGGCGGCGGCGTCTGCAGAGCAGGCATCGGCGGCGGTGTCTGCCGAGCAAGCATCGGCGGCGGTGTCTGCTGTGCCTGCATCGGCGGCGGTGTCTGCTGTGTCTGCATTGGCTGTGACGGCAGTCCTACTCTGCGTATCTTTCTTGCTATTGGTATTAGCTGCGGCATCGGAGGAATCACAGCAGCTCTCTTCCTGCTGTTAACCTCCGATGCATGCTGTTGAGCCATCTCTGATCTGCAATACATGTTGTATCTTCTTCAACCTGAGCAAGAATGATGGTGATGAGCGAAAATTCTAGATGTTTTATACTCTTAAACCGTGCACGTGCGAAACACACTCACCTTGGCAAAGCATGACGCAAAAACGTTGCACAAGAATAAGGAAAAAGCGAGACAAAGTCACCTTGTACTTCTAGTAAACAACAACAAGGACGGTATGAGGAAAAAACGTGATATCATGACGCGACACGTAGCACGGGAGAATAAGGAAACACACTCACCTTGGCAAAACGTTGCACAAGAATAAGGAAAAAAAAGCGAGACAAAGTCACCTTGTACTTCTAGTAAACAGATAGAGTGACGCAATACATAGCTTTTGTAAACAACGACAAGGACGGAATGAGGAAAAAACGTGATATCACGACGCACACTCACCTTGGCAAAGCATGACGCAAAAACGTTGCACAAGAATAAGGAAAAAGGGGAGACAAAGTCACCTTGTACTTCTAGTAAACAACAACAAGGACGGAATGAGGAAAAAACGTGATATCATGACGCGACACGTAGCACGAGAGAATAAGGCACCTTGGCAAAACGTTGCACAAGAATAAGGAAAAAAAGCGAGACAAAGTCACCTTGTACTTCTAGTAAACAGATAGAGTGACGCAATACATAGCTTTTGTAAACAACGACAAGGACTGAATGAGGAAAAAACGTGATATCACGACGCGACACGTAGCGCGAGAATAAGGAAAACAAAGTTACCTTCACACGTTGCACAAGAATAAGGAAAACACACTCACCTTGGCAAAGCATGACGCAAAAGCGAGACAAAGTCACCTTGTACGTCTAGTAAACAGATAGAGTGACGCAATACATAGCTTTCGTAAACAACGACAAGGACGGTATGAGGAAAAAACGTGACGCGAGACATTGCACAAGCGATGCAAAGTCACCTTGGCGAGGCTGTAGCTCGAGAATAAGGAAAAAAGCGAAACAAACTCACCTTGGCAAAGCATGACGTAAAACGTTGCACAAGAATAAGGAAAAACCGAGACAAAGTCACCTTGTTATAGGTGAGGCAGTCACGGACAACGCGATTGCAAAAGTCACCTCGGAATACACGTGGCGAGAATAAGGAAAAACCTTGACAATAAGGAAAAAGCGAGACAAAGTCACCTTGGCGAGAGCATGACGCTAAAACGTTGCACAAGAATAAGGAAAAAAACAAGACAAAGTCACCTTGTTACAGGCGATGCAAGTCATTAGGCAATGCTGTCACGGTCAACGCGGTGGTGAATCGTCCGAGTGCAAAATAGCAAGTGACCGTGGCGCAAAGTCACCTTTGAACACACGTGACAACACGTTGCGCAAGAATAAGGAAAAAACAGGCCATACAAGGTTAAAAGCAATGGACAAGGTATAAAAATAGCAAGTCACAGGACAATGATTAAGCCGAACGAGCGACCGCGACTTTAAAAAAAAAGTCATCTTCGAAAACGCCCTTAGGGACAGGAAGAGTGACGCTAAAAAAAACAACCTGCGGCAAGCTGTCATCTCCGAATCGGTGAGTACAAAATAATAATGAGTTTTACGATATTGCAGCATCGAACGAGAACGCTTAGTAGATTATATTCGGGGTATTCCGAAACCATAGTTTCGGCAGAACCCATGCCCACAGATGACGAAGAAGAAGAAGAAATCGATCCCATGGAATGGGTACATTGGGTGTTTGCTCGATATTTAGAATTTGTAGACGAGCAATTGTTAAACGGCGAACCGAGCTATTTTGGCATGTCCGTGGTCAATACAGAAAATCCCGATAGAGGGTTTTACGTCAGCGTCAGAAGGTTCGATCAACTGAACATGGAAGCGATATTAAATTCGGCAGAGGCCGTGATGCAGAGCAATTACAATTTTTTCACCAACGGCACATTGAAGTTCACGTGCGTTTACACCAAAATAGCGGAAGGAAACGGCCTCGCCATCGGCTGCGATATGTGCGCTAAAAATAAAGGGATCATAGTGGTGAAAAATCGCGATAATTTATGTCTGCCTAGAGCAATTGCAATTTGCATTGCGAGGCTAGAGAATGATTCTAGCTATAATGCGATAAAAAGAAGCGATGGCGTGCAGACGCAGAAGGCGATAAATTTATGTCGGCTCGTCGATAAAAATGTAAACGAGCCGTGCACCGTGGAAGACGTGAAACGTTTCGAAAGCGCTCTGAAGCGGTACGCCTTCACGGTGTTCGACGGTCACGCCAAAAATGGAATATTGTACAGGTCATCCACAGACAGCGTCAAACACGTGGATTTGATTTATCACGACAATCACTTTAACGCGATCGTGGACCTGCACAGAGCGTTCAGGTGCACGCATTACTGCAGGCAGTGTAATCGTGCGTTCAAATACAAGAAGGAATTGCATCGGTGCGAAAGCAGATGTTCGAAGTGCAGACTTTCTTGCGCGGCTTCCTCTTTCGAGGAGTACGTATTTTGCTCTTCGTGCAATCGCGAATTTAAGGGAGAGGAGTGTCACGACAATCATCTGATAAAGGGCGCATTTTATCCCGGCGATTTGGCAGTGTGCGACGTGGAACGAGTGTGCCTTCTGTGCAACAAACTGTACAACCTGAGGCGCAGAAAGGTTCCTCACGTCTGCGACGAAACGTATTGCACGACGTGCAAATGTTACGTGAAGCCTAACCACCTCTGCTACATACAGCCATATCGAAGCAGATCTTTGAGCAGAAATTACCTGTTTCTCTTCGTGGACTTCGAGTGCACTCAAGAGAAGCCTTACGGTTCCGAGTCCTTCGAGCACGAAGCCAATCTGTGCATCGCGTACCAAGCATGCAACGTATGCATAGACGCGAGCGAAAAGATGCAGATGTGCAACAATTGCGGCGTCAAGGAGTGGATATTCGAGAGGGATCCAGTGCGCGAGCTTATTGAATACGTCAACCTGCCGCGCACCGCTCTCAGGAACGTGACGGTGATTGCCCACAATCTAAAATCGTACGACGGTCACATCTTGCTGAAATACATGGTGGGAACTCTGGGGTGGACGCCGGAATTGATCATGAACGGCAATCGCATATACAGAATAAAGCACGAAAACGTCACCTTCCTAGATTCGCTAAATTTTATACCATTTCCGCTGTCGAAGTTTTCCAAAACTTTTGCGCTAGAAGAGGCGAAAGGATATTTTCCCCATCTGTTCAACACCTCGGCCAACGCGAGGTACGTCGGCGCGATGCCCGATAAGCGCTACTACTGTCCCGACAAGATGTCCGCGCAAGAGAGAGAGAAATTCGAAGAGTGGCACGACGAACAGACGGCTTTGGGGTACGTGTTCGACCTGCGAAAGGAAATCGTGCGCTATTGCAAGATGGACGTGCAGGTGCTGTGTCTCGGCGCGTCCAAGTTCAGAAGAGAATTCATGGCGGAAAACGACATCGATCCGTTCAGGGAGTGCGTGACCATCGCGAATGCTTGCATGAACGTCTACAGAAAGCGATTCATGCCCAAAAACGCGATTTCGCTGATACCCTTAGGCGGCTATCGCCTGGGGGACAAGCAGTCGCGCATCGCTCTCATCTGGCTCTGCTGGCTCGAGCTGAAGCACGGCCTGAAGATCAGCCACGCGCTAAACGGCCGCGAGGTGGTGATAGCGAATCACAAGGTAGACGGATACGGGAAAGACGAGGAGAGCGGCAAGGAGATCGCGTACTTCTTCCACGGCTGCTTCTATCACGGATGTCGCCGATGCTACGTCAACAGAACGGCGATTCTCTGCGGCACGGGAAGCGAGACGATGGACTCCAGGTTCGAAACCACCGAAATTGCTACCAAGAAGATCAGAGATGCGGGATGCGAGGTGATCGAGATGTGGGAGTGCGAATTCAACGCAGAGATCGAGAGCAGCGAGGAACTCTCCAGATTTGCAGCATCGTTCTCCGTGCCGCCGCCCCTGGAGCCGAGAGACGCGTTCTTCGGCGGCCGCACGAACTGCGTCAAACTGTACCGCGAGACGGCCGAAGACGAGAAGATACTCTACTACGACGTGTGCAGCCTCTATCCTTACGTGAACAAGACCAAGGCCTACCCCGTGGGTCACCCCAAGATTCACTGCGACGACCGCGAGATGCCGAGGTTGGAGGACGTCGAGGGAGGACTGATCAAGTGCAAGGTGCTGCCTCCGGTCGATCTCTACCATCCCGTGCTTCCGATGCGCGTCAACGGGAAACTGATGTTCCCCCTGTGCGGAGCATGCGCGCTAGCGGAAAACCAGCTGGACGACTGCGACCACGACGACGAGGAGAGAAGCATATCGGGCACCTGGGTGGTGGACGAGATGAAGGTCGCCATCGCCGAAGGTTACTCGATATCGGAAACGTTCGAAATTTGGGAATACGAGATGGCGCGCTACGACCCTGCGACGGGAAAAAAGGGGCTGTTCGAGGATTACGTCAATCAATTCTTGAAGATCAAGACGGAAGCAACGGGGTGGCCGTCGCACTGCGCCACCGACGCCGACAGGGAGGAATTCGTGAGGAGCTTCGAGGCGAGAGAAGGCGTGAAGTTGGACCCCTGCGCCATGGACCGCAATCCCGGCAGGCGAGAACTAGCGAAGCTCATGCTCAACTCCTTCTGGGGCAAGTACGGCCAGAGGGACAACCTGCCGACCTGCGAACTGGTCGACGCGTATCCTCGACTCGTGGAGCTGCTGAACAATCCCTGCATAGAGGTGCAGACGTTCCTGCCGGCCACGGATCGAATCGTCTACGTGGTCTGGAGGCACGTCAAGGAGAGTCCCAAATTGAATGGGACCGTCAACGTGGTGATGGCGGCGTACACCACGGCTCACGCCAGACTGGAGCTCTACTCCTACCTGAAGCGCCTGGGCGAGCGCGTGCTGTACTTCGACACGGATTCGGTGATAGCGGTGTGCAAGCCCGGCGACTGGATGCCTCCCACGGGCTCCTTCCTCGGATGCATGACCGACGAGCTGGAAGGTTACGGCAGAGACGCTCACATCGACCAATTCGTGTCGACGGGACCGAAGAGCTACGGATTTAGGGTGAGGAACGCCGACGACGGCAAGATCAGGGTAATTTGCAAGGTCAAGGGCTTCTCGCTGAACTCGAGCAACGCGCTCAAGATCAACGTCGGCGTCATGCGCGACATGGTGATGCGCGATAACGACGCCGTCGTTCGTCTGCGCGAAACTCGGATAGGTCGAAAGCCCCTGTGGACCCTCGTCACAGAGCCGTCGACCAAGACGTTTCGCATGGTGGTCAACAAGCGCAGGAGGCGACGCTCCTCGGACGACTTCGACACGGTGCCGTACGGCTATAAAAGAGGTCGTCGAGAGCGAGATTAGCGTCAAAATGGATTACGACGTGGACGCCTTGTCGTCCGCCGCGCCGCTGCAATTCCCCGCGAAGCGCACGGCCGACGAGGCGAGGCTCCGCGAGAGGGGCGATTTCAAGCGGCCGAGGAGAGACGCCCCGCTGCTGCGGTTCCCCGCGAAGCGCACGGCGGGCGAGGCGAGGCTTCGCGAGAGGGACGATTTCAAGAAGCGGCGATCGACCGACGACGACGACGACGATCGACGGCGCGCCTCGAAGCGGGGATTCCTCGAGGCCCTGCTCGCGGGAGACCCTAAGCGTCCTCGCATCGAAGACGGACGACGCGCCTCGAAGCGGGGATTCCTCGAGGCCCTGCTCGCGGGAGACCCTAAGCGTCCTCGCATCGAAGAAGAAGATCGACGACGCGCCTCGAAGCGGGGATTCCTCGAGGCCCTGCTCGCGGGAGACCCTAAGCGTCCTCGCATCGAAGAAGAAGATCGACGACGCGCCTCGAAGCGGGGATTCCTCGAGGCCGTGCTCGCGGGAGACCCTAAGCGTCCTCGCATCGAAGAAGAAGAAGAAGACCGACGATCCAGCATCGAGGACGGCACCGGGGCGGTTCCCCGGAGGAAGAAGAAGAGGACTAGATATCACCCTTACGAGCGGTTCGAAGAGGACGGCGGCGAGATCGTGGATCAGAAATTTGCGCGCGTCCGAGCCGGCAGGAACGTGCAGATGAGAGACGAAGGCGACAAGAAATTTGTGCGCGTCCGAGCGGGCAGGGACGTGCAGATGAGAGACGATTTCGGAGGAGGCGAGATCGTGGACCAAAATTACAAGAAATTTAGACGCGTTCGCGCCGGCGAGGACGTCGACATGAAGGATGAGGAGGAGGAGGAGCGGCGGCGCGCCGAGACGGTCGATCCCGAGTTCACGAAATTTAGGTTCCCCAGCACGATGCAGGTGGCGGGACCGTCCCGCTGCGGAAAATCCACCTTCGTGAAAAATCTGCTCAGGCACGCCGATAGCGTGTTCGATCGCCCCTTCAAGAGAGCCTTGTGGTGTCACCCTCCCGAATATCCGCCTCGCGAATTTAACAATTGCAATTTCAACGTGCGGCTGCACGAAGGAGTGCCGGATCTGGAGACCGTGAGGAACGGCGATCTGGTCGTGCTCGACGACATGATGTACGAGGCCGACGGCAGCGACGTTTCCAACTTTTTCACCAAGGATTCCCATCACAAGAACTTCGGCGTGATATACGTGCTGCAGAACGTTTTCCCTCAGGGAAAAAAATTTCGAACGATGTCCCTCAATTCCAACTACATCGTCGTGTTCAAGAACAACCGCGACAAGATGCAGGTGAACAAATTGTGTCAGCAGCTGGAACCGCTAAACTCCAAATTTTTGCTCGAGGCTTTCGACAAGGCCACGAAAGTTCCTCACGGCTACCTGGTGCTGGATTGCACTCAGAGCACTCCCGACGAATATCGTTACAGGACGGGCGTGCTGCCCGACGAGACGATGTACTGCTTCAGGCCTAAATAAATAGGGTCGAAGTTGCGACCGCTCCCTCAGTGTCGTCGACGCGATGCGCGAGACGAACGTTCCGAGGCTGACTCCCCGAGTCTTTAAGAGAGTGTGCAAACTGTCCTCTCCGACGATAGCCCGACAGTGCGGCAACCTGGTGGTGTTGGGCAAGGCGAAGCCTAAATTGCGTCTCAAATTGCTGAAGGGTGCAAATTCGGAATTATTAAAGGCAATTTCCGAATGCGTCCTGAACGTCAGTAGCGGCAAAGTGCCCATTTCTTCGAAGTGCGCCAAACGCTTAAAGAGGCATAGAACGTCGTGGAGGAGATTAGTCGACCGGAGAACGTCTTTGAAGAAGAAGAAAGCCATCGCAGTGCAAAAGGGCGGTTTCCTGCCCGCCTTCATATTGCCCGTGTTGACGGCGCTGGGTAGCGCGCTGGTGTCGAAACTCGCTTAGCGAGATGAGGCACGGCAAGCAGATCATGCTCATGCACTCGCAGCCCGAGAGCGTTAAAAAATTGCACGTGATCGACAGGACGCTGTCGGGCCTTATCGACGACATAAATAAAATTAGAAATTTGACCCTGTCTCCGGACGACAAGTGGAAATTGCTAAGATATAAATTATCGGATTATCACGACCTCATGTCAAAGTTGCGCAAGCCTTATCTGAGGACGGCGAAGCAAGCACTGGAGGCGGTCGAGGAAGAAGAAGAAGATGACAAGGGCGAGGTCGCGGCGCTCGAAGCTGAACGCTTTCGAGGAAAGATAAAGCGCGAGAGGAAGAGAAAGGCGCCCAAGAGTCAGAAGGAGAAGAGCGCGAGTTCGGACGACGAAGTCAAATACAGTCCTTACAACTTGCGCAAGAACAAATGGCTGCAACTCTGACGCGAGACGAGAGGAAGGAGCTGGATAGGTATTATTCGAAGGTCGACCACTACGCGGGCCTCGGCACCGTCGCGAAGCTTCGTCGCGCCACCGGCATATCGGCGCGCAAGATAGAACATTACCTGCAGGGACAGGAGAGCTACACCCTTCACAAGCCGGCGAGAAAGCGCTTCGCCACCAAACATTATCACGTGACTAACATAGACGATTTGTGGGAAGCCGACCTAAACGTCTTGGACGCTCTGAAGACGCACAACCAGCCTTACGCGTACATATTGACCGTCATCGACGTCTTTTCCAAATTTGCGTGGGCTGCACCGCTGAAATCTAAATCGGGAAGCGAAATAGTCGCAGCGTTCGACGCCATATTCGCCGAAAGCGGACGCGCTCCCAGGGTGCTTCGAACCGATAAAGGCACCGAGTTCGCCAATTGTCAATTTCGGACCTTTTTGAAAAACAGAGGAATATCTCACCACACGGCAAAAAATGCCGTCAAGGCCAGCGTCGTGGAAAGATTCAACAGGACTCTGAAGACGAAGATGTGGAAATACTTCACGCACAATAATACTCGCAGATATGTCGACATCTTGCCGAAACTCGTTCGTTCTTACAACGACTCGCATCATCGGACGATCAAGATGGCTCCCGCAGAAGTGAACGAGACCAACATCTCCGAGGTTTACGACAACACTCGCTCGAACGATCGACGTCGACACACCGCAGCTCCCAGATACAAGATCGGCGAACACGTGCGCATTTCGAAGCACAAATTGACGTTCGACAAGGGCTACGAGCAAAATTGGACGGACGAAATATTCACGATTCGCAAGATAGTGAGAGGATCTCCCACCGTCTACGAACTGAGCGACCTGGGAGGAGAAGAAATAGACGGCATCTTCTACGCCGAAGAGATACAGAGGGTTCGACTTCCCGCCATCTACAAGATCGATAAAATCCTGGACGAGCGAGGCAGAGGCGTCAATAGGGAGGTGTTCGTGAAGTGGAGAGGTTATCCGTCCAAATTTAATTCTTGGATCAAGCGCTCGGCCGTGCTGTCGCCATGATACGAAGAGAACCCTTTTCCATAACCCTCACCAGCAACGGTTCCATGAATCACTTCGTGAACAACACCACTTCGCGCTTTTCCAACATGCTTCCTCAGCGAACGGTCCTAATGGGCGAGTGGGAGGTGGCGCTCACCAAAATACGTTATCCCGGCTCGTTTCTAAACATATCGAAAGGCGGCAATTTCATAAAGGGCACCCTGGTTCAGAAAAGCAGAACGGGCGAAATCATCGATGCGGATTTCCGTTTCGAATTGAGGGAAACCACCATAACCGATAACGTGATGTTCTTGACGGAACTCAATCGCGTCATTCTCAAAGAGGCGCACGTAGAAGCTTTCTTTAAATACGCCAAGCAGTCGGGTTTCGTCACCATTAACGCTAACGTCGTGAATAAGGAGTCTCGAAATGAGGATTCGACGACGACAGTCTCGTCTACCGAAGAGGAAAAAGAAGAGGGTAAATCGAACGATACTGAAACTGCGCCCAGCGTCCCGACGTCCGAAGAGGCGAAAAAGAAAAAGGCCGCGCCGACCGCGAATATGATTCGAAATCTGTATCTATCGCCCGACTTGAGCAGGCAATTGGGTTTCGAACCCGGTACAGATGTTACGACGACCTTGCGCGCCAAGTATCCCATGAATCCCTATGTCACGTTTCCGTACGAACTGTTCGTCTACTGCAACCTGGTGCAACCGCAGATGGTTAGCGACACGTTTGCTCAGATCGTCGAAAGCACGACGGTCGAATTGGACGTCGATCACAGGCACTTGGCGATGGAAAAATCGTTTTTTCCCCTGAATTGGGTTCCCTTGCTATCTCACGATTTTCAAATCGTGCACGTAGATTTAAGAACGGGCACGGGGCAATTATTACCATTCATGGACGGATTTTCTTCGGCTATAGTTCTGTCGTTTAGACCCAAGAATGAACCATCGCGATCTAGTTAATCACTTTCTCTATCAGACGGGCAGAGGGGGAGCTGCGGATGATCGCGATTTCGTCTTGTACAAAGGCAGACGCTTTCAGAGAGGCCGCGGGCTCTTCGGAGTGCTAGGAGGATTGTGGAGATTCTTGTCTCCGGTGCTGAAGAGCGCTGCCAAGACGGTGGGCAAGGAAGCCTTAAACGTCGGCGCTAACGTGCTATCGGACGTCGTGTCGCAGAAGCCTTTCAAGCGCTCTCTCGGAGATAGGCTGAGGGAGGGAGGCGTCAACTTGAAGCGAAAGGCCACCGAAGCCGTCGACACCATGCTCGGTTCGGGGATAAAAGCGCGCAGGAGGAGACATTCGATTCAGTCTAAGCCGAGGCGCGCTAAGGGCTGTAGAAAGAAGAAGAAGAAGAAGAAAAAGGAAGATATATTTTCGTGATGTCGGGCGTGCACGTAAATACGGCCTTCAACATCTTCGACGATCTGGCGGTGCAGACGGGCGTCGACAATTACAACGTGGTGATCCTAGACCCTCAAAACGCTATAACGTACAATTCACCGATCATCTTTCACTATACGGGAAATGCTGACACCTACCTGGATCTTTCGTACGTGGTTTTGCACCTACGCTGCAAGATCGTCGGCGAGGATGGCAAAAATCTGGAGGAAGGCGGAGAGATCACCCTGGTCAACAATTCCCTGAATTCTCTATTTCAGCAGATGGAAGTGATACTCAATAACGTCACGGTGACGCAACCTCAACCGGGCTACCCTTACAAGACCTATCTGGAGACTCTGCTCACTTACTCTAGCGATGCCATGAACACGCGTCTGCAAGCGTCGCTGTGGAAATTGGACGAAGCCGGGAACATGGACGGGATCGATAATTCTGCAGCAAAATGGCGTTTCGGCATAACGAAGGGCAGCAGAGAATTCGAGCTGATGGGCTGCCTGTCGGGAGCCTTGTTCAACCAGGACAAGTATCTGTTGAATAACGTCTCCTTGACGATCAAGCTAACGCCCTCGAGCCCGGAGTTTCACCTCGTGTCCAGACCGCCGCTAAAGGGCAAGACGATCATAACTTCTGCAAAACTTCATCTAAAGCGCATCTTTCCCTCTCCCTCCATCTTGCTGGCTCATCAGGAAGCATTATCGAAAGTTAATGCAAAGTATCACCTCATCGACGTCGATCTGCAAGCCTTTAACATTCCGAAGGACACTCAGAGCAAGACGTTTAGCGACATTCTCGTGGGCAAGGTGCCTCGCAGAATCACGGTGGCCTTCGTGACCGACAAGGCGTACAGCGGCGATTACGAGAAAAATCCTTACAATCTTCGCCACTTCGACATAAACTTCGTTCAGATGTACGTGAACGGACAACCCGTGCCCTCTCATCCTCTAACGCCCGACTTTGCTAACAATTACTTCTTGCAGTGCTTCCAAACGCTGCAGGACGGTCTCGGAATACACTTCGAAAATCACGGGCATTCCATATCGAGAGAAACTTACGCTAAAGGCTACACCGTGCTGGTTTACGATTTAACGGCGGACATGAGTGCCAACGAAACATACGTTTCCGGCCTGCATCACGGTAACGTTTCGATAAGCGTGGCTTTCAAAAAGGCGCTCTCGGAGCCCGTATGCATGCTCGTTTGTTCGGAATATCATCGCACCCTGGAAATAGACTCGAATAGATCTGTATTCGTATCATGAACACTAAGCAAATACACGATTATTTAACGAAAAATCCCTCCACCCGACCCCATTTCGTGGGCGTTTATGCTTGCGATCAAATTCCGCATCGCCTCTCGCCGACCCTGTATCCGGTGGCACTGGTTGCAAACACGGATCCTAGCAACAGGCCCGGCGAGCACTGGATAGGCATCTTCGTGTCTAGGTCGGGCGTCGGAGAATATTTCGACAGTTTCGGCATGCCTCCTCTCTCGCCTCACTTCTTAGACTTTCTGAAAAATCACTGCGGAGGACGTTGGAGCTACGTTCCTCGCAGATTGCAAAATTCGAACAGTTCCACCTGCGGACATTACGTAATTTCCTACATCGCGCATCGATGCTGCAATCTGCCTAGGGAAACCTTTTATTCGAAATTTAAAATAAAGGATTTCAAACGCAACGACGAATTAATCGTCGGAGATGTCTGCTGCCACAAGGTTCGCTGCCGCGGGGGACAGGTGTGCAAACCTTTAAAAGGTGAGTATCGCTATCATTTTTTAATCATTCGCTCGAGGCTTCGAGGACGTAACCATGTCGTGTTTTGTGCACTTCAATTTCTTGATCGATAACGATCGAAAATACGTGGTTAAAGAACTGGCCATATGCGGTTCGGGTCGCGAGGTGCAGACGTGGTTCTTTAAGCCTCCTTCTCGAGACAATCGCTCACCGTCGGTAAAATCTATCGACGACGAAATAGTATCCGGCGTGCACGGCATAAAGTGGGAGTACGGCGACGTGAACTACGATCTATTGGAGCCCATCTTAAAGCGATCCACCGATCTGTTCACCGTGATCTTTACCAAAGGAGAAGAAAGAGCCAAATTTCTCGGAGAGATCATCGATCGCACGGTGGTGAACGTCGAAGAACTCGGATTCTCGGACGAATCCCTCGTCTCTTTCGACGCGCGATCGTGCCTCCATCCTTGTCACAGATTGAGATCCCTAGTTTGCGCTCAGAGAAGTGCCGAAAACATATCCAAGTGGTACGCGCACCTCGTCGATAAACGCAATGCTTACCCGTGCGACCCCACGCCTAACGAATCTCGCCTATCTCCCGACCTGAACCACGACGTCACAAACATACCTGATGACGTCAATTATTTGTTTTAGATTGCGGAATATATAAGAGAGCGCACACGGCATCATCGATAGAAGAAGATCGCGCGTCAGGTGAGTAGCGATGCCTCTGCTGAGCTTTCTCTCTCTCTCTCTTTCTTTTCCCTACATTTTACGAGCAATTCTCTGTTCCAGAATAATGGAAATGGAAATGGAAACGACGACGTCGACGGTGACGCCAAGCGCGCGCACCAAGCCCCATCCTCCGTTCGGCATAAGAGGCAAGATCTACCATCTGGATTTATCCGGAAAGAAATATCTATTCGTGGGGTTTTCCCCGGATCCTCCATACGAACTCTGCATCGCCATCGGAAAGCACGGCGAGAATCGACCCGTTCGTCTGAACGACTTGAACGACTGGAAGAACGTCATAACGTGCATCGGCAACGTGGACATCGCGTCGAAGAAGGACAACGTGAAGTGGGACTTAAAGCTAACGGACGATTTGAAAATAGACGTTAAACACGTTTTCGGCACTCCGAACATCATCCTCAAACAGTGCGGAGAAAGCGTGTCTCTCGTGGAGGAAGAGTGGAAAAATTTGATTAGATTATATCCTCTAGTCTACGACATCTTCTACCACAGGAGCAAAGAGAGCAAGGAGGTGAGCAACTTAATTATCGCTTACGTCAGATACCTAAATGACGCTGTGGAAAAACCCGAAGACATGACCTTTTCGACCTTCACAAGATACATCACGTGCGCCACGCCTTTGGACTTTTACGAACTCGTCTACCTCATGCACGACCGGTTGAAGGAAGAGGTGGAAGAAAAGAAAAAGACAGCGACAAACTAAAGAAACCGGTTTATGGTGGGGGTAAGCCTTCGTGTATAAAGCGCAAAGTCTCGGATCTCGCCAGCTCAGAGAGAGAGATGGCAGCTAGCGCCGAAGGCAGCAACATCTACGAGTTCGAGTCGGTGTGCAGGGTGCTGGAAAATCTGAACGAGCTTGGCGGAGGTGCGTTTGCCAGAACTTTGAAGATAAACGAACTGGAAGTGGGCGTCGGTTATCCCATAGAGGAGATTCGAACCGTATTGACAAAGTTCGGCAAACGAACGGTGGTGAGAATCGACGGCAGGGACCTGTTTCTACCGTCGAGATTCGACGATTTAAACAACGAGACGCTGACCTGCATCAACAATCACAGGTTTCTGCTCATATACAAGGGAGAAGAGGCCCTGCAGAACGGTCACAGGAGAAACATTTTCTCCTTTCAGAGCGCCGATCTGCCCTGCACTTCTGCCGCAGCCAAGCAATGAGTCGCAAACAAGATCAGCGACAACGCCCGTACAGGATGACACACCCGTACAAGTTGACACTTCATTCTAAAGCGGAACATCCCCCCACCTACAAGTGGCTTTTTCAATCCGACGCCTTCGATGTGGGAAAGGGCGTGACCACCAAGCTGATGTTAACCTCCAGCGGCAACATTTACAATGTTCAATTAAAGAAGCAGATTATCGAAGAAGACCCGAGAACGGTTCGATTGGTGTACGGCATCCAGAATTGCGTCACGGAACCGTCTTTCGTATTGAAAGTTCACTTCAACAGCTACCTGATCGGCAAGAAAAACGCCCGTGTAACGATAGCGGTGATGGAAGGCGATGATGCAGAACCCGTATCGGATCAGATCGCCCTCAAAGAAGGAGTATTCGACATCGCGAGAAGTTCAATGGCCTATTCTAATTTAATTAGTACATCACTGATAGTGCCCGGATGCGACGGCGAAGGCGCAACGATGGTCTACGAATGCAGAACTTCCTACTTGGATAGCAGCAACGCTGGAGAATGCGAATGCGGATGCGGATGCGAATGGGCCGAAAGCGACAGCGACAGCGACGCGAGCAAACTTGAAGAAGATTGTATTACAAAATTTTACATAACCTTCCAAAAAGAACCTCCTGCAGCAGAAGCGGTGCAAGATGCTTCCTCAACGGTCTCTTAAACTTTGTATTTGTGAACAGTGTACGGTGCAGTGTATGTTAAAAAAAAAAAAAAAAACTTGGAGCGCACTGCAAATAGTGTGCAAATCTTTGCGGTGAAGGGAATACTTATCCGGTGTACTGTATGTAACTTTATTCTTGCAGTAAAAATATTGTAATGTAATGTAAAAAATAATCTTTGCGGTGAAGGGAATACTTAACCGGTGTACTGTATGTATGTAAAAAATAAAAGAAAATATTGTATGTAAAAAAAAAAAAGAAAATATTGTACTGTATGTAAAAGACAATATTGTATGTAAAAAAAAAATAAAGAGAGATGCCCCTCGGGAGGCGGGGCGGGGTGCGACGCGCCTGGCAGGCCAGACAACCAAGGGACCTTGAACTGAAAACCAGACAGTTCAAGGTCAAGACAACCTTGGTCAAAAAGACCTTGAACCGAAAACCAGACAGTTCAAGGTCACAGTCTGGCGCCAAGAGGGCGTTGACCCTGTCTGCCTCCCGAGGGGTATATACTACTGGCGTCACGAACAACTACAAATACCTGCACCTTGATGAACAAGTTCAAACACGTGCACATTATGACGTCACGAACAAGTCCAGGCAAGGTGAGCTTGCACATTTATGACAAGTATCCCGCAAGCCATGGACCTAATGATAAAGTTTCTGAAAATTATTCGTCGTCTCACAATGATGGAACCAAATGAACGTGATCTATTAGCCATGGAGGGGAATTCCATTTTTATGTATCATTCAGCAGTAGATGTGGACGCTGTATGGGCGGGTCTTACACCTGAAGCTAAAGGAATTTTCGCCCATTACCGCCGCTCCAACCAGCACTACAACACCTCCCCAACATCCCTACCCACATTGACGGTCCTCCCCCTTTAACCAAACAATGCCCGATGTGTGTCAGTAGCAAAAGTTCTACAGAAATGTCAACATGATCAACGACGCGTTATGCCAACTAGCTACAGTGGTGAACAACTCGGAGTATGTATCAGTGTCCAAGTTACAGCCGAACGTACCGTACGTGGTGGTAGGGGTCTGGGACATATCCATAAAGCACGGACCCAGAACCCTAGTTCGCCTCGAAAACGGGAAAGAAGTGTTTATACTACAAGATTTAACAACCTTTCTGCAGAACTCATCGACCAGCTCAATTCGTTCGACTTTTACATCGTGTACCAGGGTGAAGAGCTCCTCAGAAGTGCTACGCATTGAAGTTTACACGGAAATAACCAACATGGCGTGTCAAACAGATCCGGTGGGGGTAGGCAACAATGTATTTGTCAAACTAGTTTTTGACAGTCAAAATCACGTCTCAAAAAGCGGTGAGTATCCTGCAAACATCAACCTCATCTCAACTGAAATCTCTTTCTTTGGCGAAGACAAAACTGTAACCGTCAAATTAGCAACCAACAACTCCGACTTCGTAGAGGTCAGGTGCCTCCCGTCTAAAGCACTCCACTACGACATAGACGCACGCTGTACCAACTACCTCGGAACCATCGACAAGACACCAGTCCTAGAGTACAAGGTCACATCGGCAGGGTGTTTCATAACCGCATCCAACAGCGATTTCGTCGTCCCCATCGCCATATCGTCAGCCCAGAAACAGTTGTTGTTGATTGATTGATTTATGGACGCTCTTAGGTCATCAGCGTCCCATTCAACTCAGGGCGTGAAACGGCCGACAAATTTTGCTCAGATTCCTCTCTTTCAGGCTTGAGGTTCTTTTTCGTGCCGAAAATGTACCACACGGGACCCACGGCTTTACTTCCCTTCCGAAGGAAGCCATACTTGGGATTTTTACGCCCCGAAAAAAATCCATCGATCCTGGCCGGGTTTGAACCCGCGATCTTGGGTTTAGGAGGCAAGTATGGTAACTACTACACCACCAGGACCGACAGCCCAGGAACAGCTCAACATCAACTTTTCCCACATGTCTCTCACCTGCGTCACCACACCACAGGAGGGGAAGAAACAGGAGCGACGAAAACAGTGAAGTGCCGTTTGTTAAAAAGACATATACCACATATTTTAAATTTTTTTTGTAAATCCAGCGCTGGCATAATTTTGTAAAGCTGCCTGTGTGTAAGGCCATAAAGGGAAAACCCTCCAGTGATGTGTGAACTGCACCGCCATTTTTTGTAAAATCCCCGTCATTTTTGTAAAGGAGTAAAATTCTCACAAGTTTTGTAAACCCCGCCTGTGTGTACCGCCATAAAGGTATAAAATCCGCCAATGATGTGTGAATTGCGCCACCATTTTTCTAAAGGGGTATAACTCTACATGTTAATTTTCACATTTGTGTAATAAAAACATCCACCGCTATCATGCCATAAAGGAGTAAATCCCACCTGTAATATGTGAACTGCACCGCCATTTTAATAAAGGGTTAAAACATCCGTTTTGTAAAGGGGTAAAACTTCCGTCCATTTTTGTAAAGGAGGTAACTACCCCATTAAATGTATGTTAATGTTCACATTTGTAGAAAATTACAATAAAATTTTCAGTTCCATCATTTTGCATTTTAATAGCACTTAAACCAATCCTTTTTATCACAATGAATGTATATATTAATTTTCTGTATAATAAAAAATACTCCTTTTTCGGTGATTTAAATTGAGAATCTTGATATCAAATTGTACCTCGTCACTTCCACCCCACCTACCACACCCCCACCACCACACTCCTACCACCAACCACAACCCCAAACCACTTACCCCACATCCCCCAATTTTGATATCATTTGCATATCAATTTAATCACCGGAAAAGGGATATATACTACTGTGCGGTCACAAAAAAGCGATTATTTTATATTAACTGCAGGTTGTTAAAATTGCGAGATAAGGCCGCTAATAAACCTTATGGGTCAGATAGTAGCAAAGAAGATAATGCAGTGTACCAAAGGAACACGAATACATTCTCGAGTAATTTTCGGACAATTGTGTTTGACTTATGACAAAATTAGCACTGGATAATTAGCAATGACATTTTACAGTTCTAAGGAGCGTTTTAAAAATGAAACATTGAAATTTTTAATGAATCTTTTATAGTAACGAACAAGGTAGCGTTAGTTAAATGTGTTTTAATTTTTTATTATAATAGCGATGTAAAAGTCAATGGTTCATATTTCTTCCTTAAGGTCTTTTCAGGCAATACAGATTTTTGCCCTACCGCAGCGATTGCTGCGTCCTCCGTACTACTGCATCACTGGTAGATTGCAGTACTGCAGGAAGGCATATGATCAGCACCGATCTCCATCACGCGGCAGTTAGATCAGAGGTCTCTACCCCAATGTTTCGAATTTAATATGGAAAATTTCTTAAATTAGTGAAAATAATACATGTTCTTGATAGTTGCAACTTACCTTTTTAAAGCTAAGTGGAACATAACGAACTTCTTGGCTTCTATGAAGATACAAAGGATTCTGTTAAGGATTTTTAAAGAAAAGTCAGACATGTTTTATCAAAGCCTGGTGTCATACGCTAATGACCAAAGGCTTTGAAGAACGTCCCTAAATAAACCAAAAAATCGCCAATGTCATATTCAGTAACATTTATGTTATTTGTAGAATAGACAGTTTGATGTGCTATAAATTGAAGATGATAAAAGAACATTGTGGTCTTTTAAATAGTCATTCAAAGTTTTATGCGCCTTTTTATTACACGGTTAGGTGCATGAGATACACCTATTCTCCTTTTTTATTTTATTTATTGTTATTGATAATTTGTAACAAATGTGATACTTTGCTTTTCTCATGTTTCTGTGTATGGGTATTCCGGAATGGACAGAATTTTTTTTAATATGATGGCAATCATTTATTTTAAATTTAGTCCAAAATACCCCATGTAAAAGAACAAAATACTTTTCACATTTTTCCTAAACTTTTTGTTGATTTGTTTCTATACCTTCCATACAGATAACAGTATCCTTTGGAATGGATTGTACTGCGATTGTAAAAATTTGAGGACATTTCGGTACTTCAACCTTGCTCAAGAGTTGGCCTACCCCTCCTCTCACGGAAGGAAGGAATCTGGTGAGTGAGACACCAGGCGGCCAAGATCCACTGGCGCTAAGGCATCAGCGTAGACGATATTCCTAACATAGTTTACAGATAGAGCACCCTTACGTAGGTAGAGTTCCTGTATAAGGAGTTGGAACATATCAGAAGATCCGCTCCCATACCAGACGCTGCGATAGAAAGCGTAAGCCAGCGTCACATTGCACCATTCCACTTCGCCCTGGCACTTTCAGCCCTGTAGCAGAATCAGTGGAATGAAATGGTATAGCGGAAATTTCATGGAATGATCCATTCCAACATTCACCTAAGTGACCAGGGGAAACCACGAAGGAAGAGAGAGAGAGAGAGAGAGAGAGAGAGAGAGAGAGAGGAAAAACTAAGGCAAAGGATGATGGTCCTAAGGGTTTTGGATTGGGGACCTTTCAAATACGAGTCTCAAGCGTTACCGCCTGAACTACCTTGCTCTGTTAGCACTGCTTTTAGAGCCTGTTATGGAATCCCCTGCTGCTGTTTCTTGTGACTTAACACCGAACAAAACACATGCACAGTGCCTTTGTCGAATAGGAATTCGAGGGATATCTGCTTGTTTAATTCTATATTTCCAATGCTAATAATTTATTTTCCTATTTTTCTTTGTGTATTTAAAATGCATTTACGTCACATAGTCCATCTACGAGTTTTCCTAGAAGCATAATTTTCTGTATGTATAGTTATGAAGCAAGCTTACAGCAATCATAGAAATATATTGTGACATATTGCAATTTCAGGTTCCATTGTGTCTCATGTATCTTTATGATATAACATAGACATTGACAGAACAACTTTTTCCAATTTAAAATAATATGAAAAAAGTATACATTTCTTTGAAAACCAAACAAGGAAAAGGTATTATGGTGTTTGCTTATTAAATAAAAACCATGGGTTTTTCTTTCTTTTTTGCTATTGGTACAAACGCATGTTAGTATCTTGTCTTCTAATAACTATGTAGCCAATGATATTACTGAACCAATTAGCAGCCGTAATATTTCTATGAATCTCACTAACATCTGTTGGAAAATTATTTTGCTGTACAGAATACTCTGGTTGAGTCTGTAAAAAGCATATGTTTCTAAATTACACATTTTTTGATTACCACATCATATTTCGGTTTTTTCGTAAGAGGCATTCTTTGGATCTGCCTTGAAAAGAGAACAACTGTAAATTTATAGTTATATATTCACTTGGAATAAATGGACATTACAGGAAATTTATAAAGCAATAAAGGGTTATTATCTTACATGTGTATATATTTGGTCGCGTAGAGTACGGATGTCACTTAGCGGAATTCCACATTCTGTCACTATGAATATTTTGTATGAAGTGACATTAAATTGAAACGGATCTCTAAAAAATGAATATACTAAATTGAAGAATGAGTCATGTTTATAAATAATCGCAAACAAACGTAATTAAGAAACCCACGCGCTTATTTTTTTGATTGATTTATTTATAGACGCTCTTTAACATTTCAGGTCATCAGCGTCCCATTCAACTCAGGGCGTGAAACGGGCGACAAATTTTTCTCAGAGGCCTCTCTTTCAGGCTTCAGGTTCTTTTTCGTGCCGCAAATGTACGACACGAGACCCATGGCTTTACTTCCCTTCCGAAGGAAGCCATACTTAGGATTTTTACGCCTGAATAAATCCATCGGTCCTGGCCGGGTTCGAACCCGTGATCTTGGGTTTAAGAGGCAAGTATGGTAACCACTACACCACTACACCACCAAGACGAGGACGAGGACGAGGACATTGTTAAATCTATTAAGACTTTGCTACATTGTCTAAATCTTAGCAGTATCTATCTGGTCATTTTGCTCTGTAAGATTGTGGTGCAATACTAAGATAAACTGTCACTGTATTTGTAGCTAGTTTTGAGAATGTTGTTAAGGTATTACGGCTTTTAATTATCAGTGGTAGTAGGAATAACCCTTTATATTAGAATATATTAGTTCACAAGAAAATAAAATATGTAAACTTTCGGAATCATTATTAGTGTGTTTTTTCACATTTTATAAATTTAACTTCAACTATCCGTTGTATATAACGAGAAAAAGTTTACCGTTTCACAGATTTTTATGTTACTATTTTGAAAGTTAGGAAGTAATTGGAGAATAACAAGGAGGATGTGTATTTTATCTGTAATAATATGACGACACTTTCAAAATTTATCTTGAGAGGATATGGAGCTCTGGTAATGTATATTTTGACAATTTACCGAATTAAATTATAAAAATAAAATAATATGTCTATAAAATACACTTACAGTTATCACTTTAATTTGCACTGTTTTAATTACTTTCAGTTTGTTACCAAAGAGTTAAAATAGAAAATTAAAACAGTATATCTACAGTATATACAGTAGGAACGGCTCAGGTATTTAGTGGGATCGAATTCTGAGTGCGCACGTGTGGCTGTACTACCTGCACTCTTCTTCAGATGACTCTGCATAACTAAAGGAATATTGAATACAAATCGAGAAAATCTATTACTACATTTTTAATAAATTAAATGGCTATAAAACATGTGCATGCCATGGAAATCCTAATAATAATTATTACGAAAGTAAGCAGAAATATTTTCTACTCGTGCTAAAATTTAAGCCACCGGTGGTTGGCGATTATGTTGCCACTACCCGCAAGCCTGCGATAATTTTCTGGTTCCACACTTGCATAGGCTAACAATACAAAATTTTATGCTCAATTGAATTACTATTAATACTTTTGACCAAATGTACGTAGAAGTTTAACTTTTTCACTGTTGGAAAATCTTAAAAATTCTGAAAAGTGTTCCGGCGAATAATCGTTAATACTGAAACTATAACATATAGAGTGATCCTTTCTTCAGTTAAATATTATTATTGTTATTATTATTGTTATTATTACTATTATTATCATTATGTCGGGTTATGTTAGGCTGCTGTTGTCTAGTAAAATGTTGTCATGAAGATGAAAACAGAAAAAAATTAACAAATGTAGGTGGTACTTTTTGCAGTGAAATTTTCTTTTGGATACTGACTTATATAATAACTTATATATTAACTTTTCAGAATGCCACACATGTCTCTTTACGATATCCTTCTCTCTGATTTGATTATCGAGTAATGTGTGTCATGCTTTTCAGGGATCAGTCACTTATAGTAAGTAATTATAAAACTAAGCTATGCTCGCCAGCTGCTTAACATAATTTTTTATATCGGAAATGTTATAATTCAGAAACGTTTTGACAATTTTTCAGAAAAATAAAATAGGGATTTAGGGGGAAAATATAGTAATAATAGTAATGCTTAGAAATACTTGACCATCATTCGGAAACCACCAACAAACAATCAAATCCGAAAACCAAACATTAAATAAAAAAAAAAAATAAAGATTACCTAGCCTAATGAATGTGGTGTGCTAAATAATTGCCTTTACCTTTTATTTCAGTAATAAATGCTGTAATTTCATGTCTATTTTGAAAAGTATGACAACATTTTAATTATGGTTAACGCTGTGATTAAGGAATCTTTAACTGTTCCTTAAACAACCCGCGACATTAGATGGATTGACGCAACTCTCAGCCGGATTTAGTAGAAACAACATTACAGATGTCGACCCTACTCTGTATCCTGTAGTATATCCCAAAAGTCGTTTTAATTTCGAACCTTCGTCTTTTCGATTGTTAGCGGAATTGAAAATGCCGAACTGGACATTTATAATAGTAAAAGCATTTTATAGACAAATTATTTTAATTTTAACGATTTTCCATAAATAATCAAAATAAATAGAACTCAAGCTTCAGAATCTCTCAAGATAAAATGTCATGTATTTATTGATATATAGTGCATACTGATATACAGGCAAAAGTGCTATAAAGATACTTCAGTGCGCTCTTTTGATGAATTTGCATTAAATATAGTGATAAAGCGGAAACGATAAAATTGTGGTGGTTGGCAGCTGTGATTACCTAAAATTCCTGATATTCTTATATCGGATTTGTAATTGATTCGCGAGCTAAATAGACGTTAGAACATATTATACAAGTAGAAAATCATATTATAGTAAATTGCACAGTAGTTTAGAATTTTACAATATCTGAACATGTCGAGAATATTAACTTCTGTGTGTATTACAAAGTACTTCTCAATTTATGTAATTCAATATTTGTCGATTAGAAACTTACCTGAAGTGCGAAAGAAGCTTAACATTAGTTTCCATGAAAACCAATTGCTTTACAATAATCCCTGAATTTTGAAATCATTAATGCCAAAACTCGATGGGAATGTCATCAGCTGTAGTAGATTGGAGTGATTTCTTTTTTAAATAAACCTGTTTAACATAATGCAATCATTCCAGTCAGTAATATGTGCACGAAAAGGTAAGGCGCCCGGCAGGCAGTCATTAAAGCGCAGCACACTAATGCTGGAATAAAAACTATTAAATGGAATTGGGTTTTAAGTTTCCGCAGCAACACCATACCCATTATCCCCAAGTTTCACATATACCGAGCAATAGTCCTGGCGTTGCTTCTGTATGACTGCGAGGGCTGGGTAGCGGTAGCTCA
The DNA here is from genome assembly GCA_030762175.1 of Metallyticus violacea. Classification (NCBI taxonomy): domain Eukaryota; kingdom Metazoa; phylum Arthropoda; class Insecta; order Mantodea; family Metallyticidae; genus Metallyticus; species Metallyticus violacea. Next base: position 169,128,023 of record CM060846.1, on the reverse strand, counting down.
GTCTTCCTTCCACACTCAGGCTTCAACGCGTCCAGAACAGATCCCTAAGGCGCTTTTCTCTACACATGAGAGACATGAGACCACTAACATCCCCTATTTCATCATCGATCAGATTAGAACCAGAACAAGATTTACTACAGTTTAGAAACTCATCCAAACCGGTTGCCCCGCTCCTTTGTGCGGTATGATGAACGGGAGACTGAAAAGTACCCATCATTCAGGGTGCCTCCTGATCTTAGAACTTCTCAATTAGCCCTAGGACAACCACGACCCGGATAACCACTCAATCGATCCATTGAACCTCTAAGCCGCCAAGAAAGACAGTTACCATCCGGCCCAACGAACAGTGGTTCAACTACTACGGTAAGGGAGCCCTAGTATTCCTTACAAACCTATGCTTACATCACTCCTTACGTCATAAAACTTTTGGTATATCACCGGCCCAACCTTACTGGCGTGTCGCACTACCAAGCAACCAGGGCAAGTCTGGTCGGCCCGTACTGAGCCTGGAGCTATCGCCCACAGTGTTGATTGGGCTCAATGAATGCGTGACAACTGTTCGCCGAATATCCACATACAGTGAGATTACAACGTAGTCGCCGAGCAGAACACGCTGAATTGTTTATTATCTTATTGTGATAAAATTAACTTAAATACTTCCTGAAGAGAATTTTTTGATTCATTTTATTTACGGACCCTCTTTAACATCTCAGGCTATTCAGCGTCCCATTCAATTCAGGGCGTGAAACGGCTGACAAATTTTGTTCAGACGCCTCTTCTTTCAGGCTTGAAGTTTTTTCACGCCGTAAATGTACGACACGGGACCCACGGTTTTACTGCCCTTCCGAAGGAAGCCATACGTAGCATTTTTATGCCAAAAAATGCATCGATTCTAGCCGGGATTGAACCCGCGATCTTGAGTTTAGAAAAAATGTTACTACACCACCAAGACCGACCCTGAGGAGGATGTTAACAATATCCTCATACAGGACTTTTAAAAAGGCGAATAGGAAGAAACAAATCTTCTTTGAGAGCGTATTGTTTAGCAAACCGCAGATCCTGCTACCAGCCTCTTTTATCAGAGTATTGCCGCAATCTTGTCAAAATTTAATTCGCAACTGCAGTCTAAAAGATAATTTTCAGTGCTAAAAATATTAACAAACATAGAACGTGAATATGTGCCATCATCTCAGACAGAACCAGTTATTCATGTTTTCCCAATTTCACACGATTTTTTATTGTTCCTAAATACTTTCTGAGTGCTCTTTGTACTATACTGATTATTTTCATCCGTGAACAACTGAAATCAAGGATAATAATAACTGTATGTCATTGAAAATTTCATTGGATGTAATGCATAGCAATTTTGTATACAATAGTTTTTAGTGAATTATATTCGCGCGTTTAAAAAAGGAACAATTTGTAACGAACACAATAAAATAAATGAGTTAATATTTTGGTAATATCTTTCTTGGCAAGATTTAACATGTTTAGAACAACTTTAAAGACAGCCTGAAATATTCGCGGAAATTTGTATTAAAAAAACCGTCGTTTCACCAACAATAAATAAGCACCCTCGATCCTTCTCTTGAAAAACAACATTTCTACATGAGCAAATTTTCTTTGTCACATTCTAACACGTGTGTCAATGCAGCCAGCATCGTGTGGCTCATCTTGAGTGTACAATGAGCTGCTGAGTGGACATCCTTGAAAATCGCTCACGGCGCACAACGTATTGCGAGACCTTAAACACCGGGAACTTTTTAAAAACGATACTTTTAATAAGTATTTAACTCAGTCTTGCCGCAACTTCCACTTTCCGAGCAGACACGTATCTCACGACAGGGAATGTTGTGTTCGAATGCTCGCCCGCTATACAGAAAAGGTAAGGGGGTGAAAGTGGAGTTGGGGAAGCAGAAGGAAGTGCGTTTTCTTGCGCAGTTTGATATATGAAATGTATTTCCAGTTCTGTGTAAATGAAATAGTCCTTGCAATAATTGACGGAGAAAGAATGATTTCAAGGATATAAGTATTACCAAAAGCATTAAAATAAACAATCTGTACTTTGATTTGTAGGCTTTTCTTGAATATTTGAAATAAAAATAATTTTTGAAAGAGTAATTAGAGTTACATTAAAGATAAACTTAGGTTCAAAGGCATTATGGCATTCTATTTGAATTTTCATTAATAAGCTATGTAATTTCTCTTCGTCCTTTAACAGTTCTTTAATACATGATTTTATGTTCTTTGCAGCTGCAACAAAAATTCTGACCTCAATGAAAAATCGAAGAACAGATTTGTTAGACTCAGCCAGGTTGGTACTATGCCTTTAAGACATATCGCATTACAGGTGTGTTTCAATTGCTGTTGAGAAATGCCTAAAAAGAGCTTGAAGCTCCTTTTCAGTTCATTTAATTTCTTGAAATCTAGAATGAAATTCTTTTTCAAATTCATTCAGCACTTCTATATAATAATTAGATTCTGCACCAGTACGAACAGTTTCTAAAGTTGCAATTGCTGTGTGCTTCCTCCCGTAATTGACCTCCTATAGTGCCTGTTGTGGAACTGAATGGCCGTAATTTGTTCATAATATCAGTAATGTGCTAGCCTCTATTGTTAACCAGAGCTCCCCACATCCTGCCGCCCAACGCAACGGCACTACTACTTTACGCTCTCGAGTCATTACTTGACACTTGAGTACTCTCCTCAGAGAGAGAGAGAGAGAGAGAGAGAGAGAGAGAGAGAGAGAGAGAGCTGTTTGTGCAGGCATGGCTAAGCGTAATGAAAGCTTATAGTGGGAAGTAAGAAGTGGAATATAAACGGATGTATTAAAAAATTGCGATTTGTGCCCATGTAAACCTTAAGATTTTTTTTTTTGATAGTCGTTCCAGTATTTCTGGAAACGGTCGTAGGAAGAAATGTTTTACTTCATTTTGTTTTGTTTTAGTACTGAGAAATAACAATAAAATGTGGCATTTTATGCTACAGTACCATAAAATAATACATGGTACTCAATGTTCTTAAAATGAGTGATTTTTCCTCCACGTGATTCCTCCAATCGTAATGGTTGGTCTGTAGATTCAAGCTTGTACTTCGTTGAACGGGAGTCAGAAAGTTTGCAGCTATGATTTTCGGGTAAGTTATTTCTAATACTGAAACAATTAAAAAGAGCATTTACTCAACATTATCAAGCAAGAAGTTTTTGCAACTGCCTCCAATAATTTTCCATACATTTCTGGCTCAGCTTATGAAATTAACCTTTACATTGTGCAGTTCCCTCTGAGAAATGGAAGAAATTTCTTCACGAAATTTATTTTTCGGTTCATCTAATGTGTGTGGACTTGTTTTGCACACTTTTTCCTTTAATGTTCTCCACTAATAAAAATCCCAGGACGTTATATTTAGGGACGGAGGGGGCCATATGTTGTTAGTGATGACTAGTGAAATGCATACATGCAAGGAGACATGGGCTGTAAGAGCCGTTGCAGAGTCCTGTTGGAAAGTTGCGAACCTACCTTCCATCACAGTTAATTCACGGGATAAGGGTTGCAAAATATTCTGTACATAATTACCACTTTTAATAATTTATTAAAAAATAAGGCCTATTATTCTCTAATGTGCTGTTGATGGCGTACCACATTCCCATCTTTTCATCATGTAGGGGTTCCTCGTGAAGCAGGTTAGGGTTTTACTGAACTCCAGTAAGGGTTGTTTTGTAAATTAACTTACCCACTTAGGCGGAACTAAGATCCCTCCGTAAAAAAAATAATGATACCAATTTCAAAATCCATTCATAAAACTACTCCTGGACGCACGGTCACTTAGGTTAAGTTCTTGCACTATAGTAATTTTATAGGATTTTAACTTCAGTAGCTTTATAGCGATTTGAACAGGGGAATAAGACGTTCCCGTTTTCTGGTAAAGACATTGAAGTGATTTTTTTCAGGGAAGGTTCCAGACCATGTCCAATAATATTTAACATTTCTTCTGTGAGTATAGCAGGTGACTCTGTACGCTTTTTGTCAAGAATATTTCCCGTTTCACGAAAAATTTATTTACCAATCTATGAATCGAACTTTGACTTGGAAGTTGAATATCAGGAAATCTCGAAACAATGTCCGTACATCACGACCCGATTCTGTACGCAAGTACGAATCGCAAATAAATATTCTTTGGAGAATAGAATAGGAAACGAGTCATATCAATATAATTAATACGCCGTATTACGCCGCCTAATGAACACTTAATACCCTGTCACGCAACAAACAATAACATGTACACACATTCTTAGAATTAAACTCGCACAGATTTTCCCTCGGGCTCCCCGGCCGACTTTCAAGCATGGAAACTAGACAAGAACTTGCAAGCTCGGTCAACTGCGGCTATCTGCACGTGGAGCGGTCACGCGTAAGAAAAATCACCCAGTTTTTGCTATTAAAAAAAAATTAAAAAAAAAAAAAAAATAATAATAATAATAATAATAATAATGGATATTACATGCACAAAGTGTAATTTACAGCTCGGTCTAGTCTGGAAACCCAACAAAACACTGCTGATATCAAGCTTAATTAATTGTACTCTTTTGTGTTTAAGGTCTTTGTGTTTGTGTGTGTGTGTGCAGCTGTAGTATTCTCCTCAAGCCAGTCTACTAACTGCATGTCATGCAATCATACAATAGTTTAGTTCTAAGTGTGAATATTAATTATAGTTATTTGCCTTATTAAGATAATGTTAAAAAAAAACATATGCACGCACATGCTTTCTGCACAGACAGACTGTATATTATGTAATTTGAGGCGCCAATTACTTCTGACAGCCTACGCGTACATTTTTGCGGATTTTCTTCCAAAATTCTGTGTGATCTCAATATTTCAAACCTTAAGCCTTCCAGGACGTGATAAATATTGATCTTTTCTGCTCCATTATTGAAACGCCGAAATTATTATCATACTACAAGCTCTCTAACGACATCTTCACGTGTTCTTCAAACAGTGGCAGAGGCTTTATAATCTTGTTTCCCCTAGTGCTTTGAAAGAACTCTAACTGGGTGTGTTAACATTTTAGATGTATAAATACATACGTTTTCCCTAGTCCAATGGAAAAATAGCCCAATTAAATTATTTATAACGACCTTTTTATTGAAATGTTGACTGGACGAAAAATATTATACTGCTCCATGTTTATTAAAATATTGCCAACATCTATAGCAAAGTTTTACTAACTGTGCTGTTTTAAAAGAATAATTTGTGTACTCACCAGGCTAGGTGAATAAAACTTTGGAGATATAAGTCTTGAAGCTTTCCCGGTGTATTTATAATTATAAATGAGTTCTTGGGAGAGCACCGGGGTAAGACGCGGTGAATCTACAAAGCGTTTGATGGCTATCTCTGTCATCTTCTTCAGGGATCTGCTGTTGAAGTGCCGTGGGTCAGAAGCCAGAAGCCAGTGCAGGTCACCTGGGACATTTGCCAGTTGGATGTCATTGGTCAGCAGTACCTAGCCCCTCGCGGGTTTATCTGCTCGACGGACATAGGAAAACTTAAGATGGAATCAGGAAGTGGATTTGTGTTTTGAGTGTGCAAGCGGCACGTGGCATTTCTTGGCGGTCACCCATCCAAGTAGTGACCACGCCCGATGCTGCTTAACCTCGGTGGTCGGCCGTGGTTCGCAGCATGGTTGCCGCTTGCAAGGAATAAAAGATTTTGTTTAGGATCAGACTTAGAGTTTGGGGGGTTTGCAAGCGGCACATGGTCTTTCTTGGTGGTCACCCATCCAAGTAGCCCTTGGTGATCACCCATCCAAGTAGTGGCCACGCTCAATGCTACTTAAACTCGGTGATAAGCCGTGGTTCTCAGTATGGTTGCCCTTTGCAGGAATTTGTAGGTTGTTGTTCAGTGTCAGGTTTGAAACTAGTTTTTGTTGGACCATGGCGAATGTTGAAGTTTTTACCCAAGGGATCTCATGATGTCCTTGGGCAGACTATAGGATTTGCATCTTCTAGGGGCTCTATGGTCGTAGGCCCCTAAAGCTCTGATCAGACCATTAGTGTGGTCCAGGAAGTTATCGTGAAGCGTCGGGGCTCTTTCCCGTATGACGTCCACGATACATGGGGCGTTGGAGTGCTCATGGAGGATGTGTGCTGGGAAACGGCGGTCATTGCCGTACCTAATTCTGAGCGCCCGGTTCTGAAAGAATTTAATTTTGCGGATCGTGGTCGTAGCCGCGGATTCTCAGATTTCGCAGCCGTACAGAACCATAGCCGGTATTATGGCACAGTATATGCGTAGCTTTTGGGTCAGGTTCATGGTTCGAAAGCTGAGTACTGGATACAGCTGCCTGAAAGCTAAATGGTCTTGCTGGACTTCAGCAACCACATGCTCCTTGAAGATCAAGGAGCGATTCAGCTTTACCCGGAGGTACTTCGCGCTGTGGACCCAGGGGATCCGCCCGCGATGCAACACGGGGTCCCGTAGGCGCCTCCGGTGTCGGCCCTTAGTGAGGAGAATAGCAGAGTTCTTCTCGGGACTGGTGGCCTTGCGCCATTTTTTTGCTCCAGGCCTCTGCCTCTCTGAGTTGTTGCAGAATTGCTCTGATTGCATAATTTTGGTTATGACAGAATTATCAGATCGTCTGCATACTGACAGGTTGTGGTTTGTCGGTGTGTGGGGAAGTCGGCCATGTAAGCAGCAAAGAGCGTTGGGGACAGCACGCTGCCCTCCGGCACCCCTACGCCAATGGGCCTAACTGTAGAGGGCTTGCCGGCTACTTTTACCCGGAAGCTGCGTCCTCTAAGGAAATGTGGGGATCGGGAATGTCGTGCTCCAGGAGTTTATAGATGAGGCCATCAAGTCAGGTGGTCAAGAAGGCTTTATCGACGTCCAGCAGCACTGCTACCGATTTGGTCCTCGGTTGAAAGCCAGTGGCGGAGGTAAAGGCATGCATTGAAGATCCGCGTCAATGGATCACGATCTTTTTGGGAAGGTGCTGGAGCATTTCCACTGTGATGCGGTCCTGTTCAGGGGCTTTATAGGATTTAAGGTTTAGGATGTGGGAGGCCACCTCTTTAAGTGTGGTTATCGGGATGTGAAATATCTCCTGGTGAAACCGCTCACCTTCTATGAAGGCCGAGACAGTTTCCTGCACGAGATCGGTGTGATCGTCGTCTTGAGGTTCTTCCCGGGGCTGTATCTGAGTCTCCAGGAAGTCTGCGATGGCCTCTGCACTTTCTCGGGCCTCAAAAACTAAGTGCCCAAGAAAGCGACTGTGCAGGGGGTTTTCATGCTGGGCCTTATCTCTCCGAAGGCCTCGGACGATCCGCCACGGTTTGCTCTCTTGGAGGTCCACGTACGTAGCGTATTTTCCTAGGTTTCTGATCGGTGTGCCCGAAGGAGATTTCACACCAGGGTTTTAAACTGCCGGTGGATCTCTTATCCTAAGGTGATCTCTGCCATTGCCTCCGCACGGCATTTTTGGCTCTGGTGAGCCGCCTGAGGGGCGGCAGAACGGTGTGAGGGTTGGGATTTTTTTTTTTTTTGCAATTAGTCATGTTAGTCAGGTCCCGCATAAAGCACCCTGGTTAGTATAGGCAGCTGTGCGCTCTCATGCAATAGCATGCAGAGGTATCCTAAGGTGATAGGGGGTTCCAAGTGGCACACATGGCAAGCCCTGAGTGCCAGATGGAAAACGGAGGCATTCGTGTCATCCATTATAAGGTGACAAGTGAGATTCTGGAGTTTACAGAGCGCTGCATCGTGTGTTATTAAGGTATCGTTGTTCCTTAGTCTAGTGGTGTTAGTAGTTAGCTGATTTCAGGTCATGTCATGCAGTTAGTACATATGGAGATGCGGGTTAGGAAGAGCCCTTGTCTAGCCTAGAGGTAGCATTATTAGGTTAGCTGGGTACTACTTACATGCAAGTGAGTTTGGATTACTGTTAGGATGGGATTCATTCATAAATATATAAAGAAAGTAAACATTGAAACACTTTTTTGTTTTATTTATTTATTGCTTTTTTATTTTTATTTTTTATTTATTTTATTTATTTTTAATGCTAAGTTTACTACAGTATTATATAAAGTAATATACAATGATATATTATACATTATATTATGTGATATGTTATATGTTATATTATTTAAGGCACATGACGCCTTGTTAGGGGTAGTAACGTGGAATTTGGGGTGGTTGGATGGTGTATACAATATCGCCGACGGAGACAAGGATCGGTATAATGAGTATATTTACTAGAGTTCTGGGAGGTCTTAGTTTCATTCGGTAGGGACCAATCTATGTGTGTCATGCGAGAGTTTTTTATGAATTCTAGTATTGTGTGCATGGTTAATTCTCTGTGGAGAGGGCGTGCTGGGGTTAGTCGGGTAAATTTGGTTATGGTTCTTAGAACTTTGTTTTGGAATGTTTGAAAGCTGTGTATGTGCGATGGGGAAGCATATCCCCATACCGGGGCGGCATATGTGATGAGCGGTGTAAACAGTGTTTTGTAGATAGCTATTCCCGTGTGAATGCTTATCATGCCGTTAATGTTTATAAGTGGGTAGAGTTCTCTTAATCGGGCGTAGGCGCTGCGACGAATATTTTGGATGTGGTGTTTCCATGTTAGGCCTGGGTCCATGGTGATGCCTAGGTATGTCGTGGTTTCGTTCCCAGTAATGGGGTTACCAAATAGTAGTAGGGGAGGTAGATTATGTCTACGGTGACTGGTTCTTTTCGTGAAGACCACTGCTTGGCATTTATGTGTATTAACTTTAATCCATTTTGTCAGCCAGTCTGTTAGAGTGTCTAAGGCATGCTGCAGTCTGTTGTGCAGGAAGAGTGTCTTGCCTGATTGGGCCATGATGGCAGTATCGTCTGCATAGATGTACGTGAGAGTGTTTAGGGCAGTTGGCAAGTCGTTGATATATAAGTTAATCAGTACAGAGCCGAGCAGGTTTCCCTGGCGGACGCCTGCCAGAGCCTGTCTCGGTGTCGAGAGCGTATTGTTGGCCTTGGAGCAAAAGTTTCTGTCGGATAGGTAACTAGCTATCAGTTTGATTAGTGAGTCAGAAGTAATGCGTTTGAAGTTTACGCAGTAGTCCTGCATGCCATACCCGGTCGAAGGCTCGTTCGAAGTCGAGAAATAGGGCTCCGGTTGATTTTCTAATGTTAAACCCGTGAGTAATGTGTTCGGTTGCCCGCAAGAGCTCGTGAGTCGTGGAGTGTTTGGTTCTGAAGCCAAAGTGTTCGTCTCTAATTATGTTGTGTTTTTTAATATGTGCATTAATTCGTTTGAGGATAATCTTGTCCAGTACCTTGCTCATGGTATTGAGGAGGCTGATCGGTCTGTAGTTGTGAGGATTGCTGGGGTCCTTACCCGATTCGGAGAAGTGCAATACTGTGGCATGTTTCCATCGTGCGGCAAAGCAGCTATGTTCCAGCACATAGTTAAATATATTTGTAATTAAGTCAATGGCGTTTGGGGGGAGGTAGCGAAGCGCGATATTTTGGATTTTGTCGGGTCCTGGGGCTTTTTTAAGGAGAGGAGGTTAATGAGCCAGGAAACTTCCGAAGGGTGGACTTTTCTCATTTTGTTGTGCGTGGGCATGGTGAGGATGTTTTACAGTAGAGTTCTGTGTATCCTCGGTGAAGGTTGCTGACGAGGGAAAAGTATTGGGCGTTAGTGTGCTCTTTACGGCGTCTGCTAGGGCCTCTGCTTTCTCAGTTTCTGTTTGTGCGATGTGCCTATTGCGGTGGATTCGGGAATGTGTTTGTGTGTGCGTGTAAGGTTTTTCGATATGCGCCAAACTGTGTCACGCTCGGGGCCAAGGTCTAGAAGGGTGTTGTTCCATTGTGAGTTCAATGCTTGTGACATTTGGTTTTTGATGCTGAGGTTCAAGTCCTGTAGTTGGCGATAGTGTGCCGGGTGTCGTGTTTGTTGGTATAATCTGCAAATTTTGTTTCTTTGTGTAATCATTGCTTTTACCTCGGTCGGGAGATGCAGTTGATGGAGTTTCGGTTGCTGTTGTGGGACAGCTTGATATAATGCCATGGATATGGTGATTTCTAGCGTCTCCACGGCTGCATTTAGGTCTGCTTCATCAGCAATAGCTACGGAAGGGAGCTCCATCGCAGTGATGTTGTGAAATAGGTGCCAGTTTGCTTTGTTAAAGTTAAGTCTGGGGGGAACGTCCTGTAGGGCGAACGAGACTTGTATTAATAGTGGTACTGGTAGGTGGTCGGAGGAAAGATCATTTATTGTTAGCATTTCCATGGGGCGAGGTATGTTTTTAATGAGGGCTATATCCAGTATGTCAGGGGTATGTCTTTACTGATGTGGAATGTGTGTGGGGGTGTTGGGGGCATGTATTATGTAGGAGGATATTTGCTGGTGGGCGTAAAGGTCATTCCCTGCGCGGCTGGAGTGAGTACAATTCCAGTTGCGGTATTTTGCATTTAAATCGCCAAGGTTTACTATTCTGTGGTCTAGGTTAAATATCTGGTCCAGGTCCTGCAGGTTAATGCCTTCGGGGGGATTGTATGTAGAAAATATGGTGGCTGTGAGGTTTTCTAATTGAACCTTTACTGCCACAGCTTCGAGGCGATTTAGGGGCGGAGTGGGCATCAAGTGGTGTGCTACCGAGTTGTTAACAAGTAGGGCAACTTCGCCTCCGCGGCGATCTTTGTCGGTTCGGTAGGTTGAGTACCCTTGGATATGTAGGCGATCTGAGGATGTAAGATGTGTTTCAGTATGTGCAAGTATTTGTGGTTTATGTTTAATTATGAAGCTTTTTAGTTCGGTTTTTTTGTCACGTATGCCATTGGAGTTCACGTTACCAGTTGTGTTTGGCTCTCAGCCATGGTAAAAATTGTGGAAAAGCGCAAAGAAGTCTGCGTGATCTAGCAGTATCGCGCTTGGTTGGGCGCTTACAGTATATAAAATTTCCAATGCTTGTATCGTAAGTCTTCCAAGTTTAAAGTTCCGGAATTATTTGAGGTGGACCACGTGTCCTTGCGGTTGTTACGACTGTTTCGTATATGGTCCTATCTGTCTCTCGAGTGATACGGGGATCCGGCCTATTACCAATTCTGGTTGAGGCTGGAGCAGTTGTTGAGTTTTTGGGAGCGCTTCTACTTCGGCCAGTGTTGGTAGCAAATGTGCCATTATTTCGTGGCTGGGCCGTCACAAGGGGCGGCCTCCCGACCCTACAAATGTCCAGTCATTTTCGGGGCCGTTCGGCGGAATGTGCTCTCTTGTGCGCCCGCTGGCTGTATCGGCACGACGCTCGAGTTTGCCGGCCTCCCGTCTGTACACAGGGCAGCCTCTCCATCGGGAGCCGTGGCCCTTTTCATTGCAAAGCGAGCATTTTGTTGCTGATTCATTCGCTTGGCATGTGTGTGAGAGATGGTGGCCCGAGCATACCGAGTACGAAGGTGAGTGGGCTTTACAGTGCCATTCAAGATGCCACAGCTTCTGGCATCAGTTGCATTGTTGCTAGATTCTCGGCCTTCTGTACTCTTCCATCTGAGTGTGGAAGTGGCATAATTCTCACATTGTCGCCAAGGCATCATACTCGCCCTGTGAGCGTACATCAATCAGGTACATAGGAAGGGCTTGAACCTTCAGAACAGTTGTACTCGCACAGGAAAGATGTAGTGGCCTTGGAGCTCTTCTGTGAGCATGTTTTCCAGCCCGTTACCGTGAATGCCCTTGGCCACCATCCTAAAAGTTTGGTCCTTGTGCTGAAGCACCACGTGGAAGGAGAAGTGGTGGTTTGAGAGGAAATGGATTAGGTTATTGTAGTCCCTTTCCATGCTAGTAGGTATTCCCAAATTCTGGGAGTGTGCCTCTGGCTTGATTGAATATTTCTCAGGCTTGTACTCCATGTCGAAACGCTTCAACTGTGTCATCAAAGCTTCCCCCTCCTCCTGTTGCACATAAATAGGAGCTACTAGGGCTCGGGGCCTGTAAGCAGTTACCGTAGGCTTGCTGTTGGCAGCTTCACCGGTTTGCTCATGCTCGGGCATGGTCTGGGCCATAGGCCGCGAACAGCCTGCCAACGGCGGAGTTGCCGGGTGCCAGGTAGAGGGACTAGGCCCTTACGAGTCCGGAGCAAGTTCCCGGGTTGGAACAGGAATATTCAGAGAAGGTGCTAAAGTGGGAGCATCATTTCCGAACACCGCGGTTTCGGGACTGGTGAAAGGGTTTTCAGGTGTTTGCATTTATAGCGGTGTCATCAGGAGCTGGGAGGGGGACAGTGGGTGGTGATTAATTAGGCGAGGGCAAGGAGTCCGCAGGCCGGTCAGTGCTTGGTTTGGATGGGGAGAAGGATGGTGGAGACAGCCAATAGGGCTCTTTGGGGGCGGACGTTGGGGGTTTGGGGTGGGAGCATTCATTTCCTTGCTCAGGTCCCTCTTGGCTGAATTCGTTTTACAAACCCTCGAAGGAAATATCCTTATTGTCCTCTTTTTCGGGCCCATGATGCAGAAAGGGGATTCGAACAATAAAGAAAATCCTAAAATTTAATACTAAAAAAAATGAAAAAGGAAAGCAAGAGAAGAAAAGAGAACCCAGGGTGAGAGCAGAATGCCAGCCACCCAGAGAGGAAGCTTAAAATCTAAGGGAGCCCCATTCTTAAATGCTAGATAGGAAAGAGGAAGGAAGGAAGTAGAAGTGAAGAAAGAAGAGATAGTAGGCGTCAAAAGACACGGATAGCAGCGTGCCAGCTGCCATACCCCAGATTTCACAGGCGTATAGCATGACAGGGATGAACAGGGGTTTGAAGAGGTGTAACTTCAGGTGAACTGGCATCGCCTTGGAACTGAATACAGGGTACAGTTGAGCGATTGCTCCCTGCGCCCTTTGAGCAGTTCCGGTAATGTGTTCCCGGAAGGTTAGACCTTTATCTAGATGCACCCCCAAGTAGGTTATGGAGTTGTTCCATCTGATCATTTGCCGTCTGTATGTAAATGTCGGGGCGTTTGCGGGTACGCGGCGTTTTGTGAAAATAATGGCGTTGCTCTTTGCCGGGTTGATTGACATTCGCCAACGCCTACACCACCTTTCGATTAGGTGTAGAAGTCTTTGTATGGGAATGAAAGCTCCGTTAAGGTTTCTATTTGTTTTGAATAGTAGGACGTCATCTACGTATTGAGCAGTGTTGACGTCTGCTGCTTGAGGGAAGTCAGACATGTATATGTTAAACAGAATTGGGGAAAGAACAGAGCCTTCGGGGACTCCGCCGCGTATCGGCCTTAGTGTCGAGTTGTTTCCCGCCACCGCTACTTTGAAAGTGCGATGCTTGAGGTATGAGTGTATAAGATGAATGTAGTTTTTGGGAAGCTCCAGGTGAATGAGTTTGTACAGGAGCCCGGCGTGCCAGGTCGTCGAGAAGGCCTTTTCCACATCCAAAGACACCGCTGGGGTGAAGGCCCCCTCCTGGAAACCCAGGGCTGAGGCCTCCACAACCCTCAGTAGCTGTTGGGTTGTAGAGTGCCCAGGACGGAATCCGAATTGGTGAGGGGGGATGGCTTGAATGTTTCCCAACAGGGGAAGCATTCGGGCAAGAAGTAGTCTCTCGAACACTTTTGAGAGAGTTAATAGGAGACTGATTGATCGGTAACTGGAGGAGTGAGTTGCGTCTTTGCCTGGTTTCAATATGCATATCACCCGAGCCTCCCTCCACTCTCGTGGAAAGTGGCTCAGGCTGATGCACATATTGAACACTTTTGTGACAAAGAGCACAGCCTTGAAAGGAAGTTTCCGGAGCATGAGGGGCGTAAGCCCATGAGGTCCCGCAGCCTTTTGGGGATTGAGACGCTGGATTGCGCCCTGGACTTCGTGGGGGTGAAAGATGGGAATCCTCAAGTCATCTTCATCCGACGGCCGTCGAAAGTATCGACGTACGTCGCGACGAACCAGACTTTAGAAGGCGTCGTCCTGGGGGTCGTCTCTGGGCCTAAATAGGCGTTCCAGATAGTCAGCGAGAGCATTGGCTTTGGCTTGGAGGTCGTATACGGGGCCTCGGGTGCCATGGATTGGTCGGGAGGCTTTGTCTTTTTGGCCACGGAAGTTCTTTGCAATCCTCCACACCTCGCCGTCAATCAAGTTCTGTCTTGCCATAGTGTCCTCCCACGCGAGCTTTTTCTGCTCGCGGAGGTGGGCGCTAACTTGGCGGCGCAAGGTCCTTAACAGAGCTCGATGATGTGGCGTGCCGTGACGCTGGTAGTGTCTGCGGGCGGCCCAGGAGCGACGGATGAGGAGCTCCAGGTCAAGAGGAATGACTTCTGGATGAATAGGAGGGAAGGGGTGGATGGTGAAACTATGAGTGACTTTGGTGACAGCCAGGGAGAAGGATGAGACTGCATTTTCTAGGGAAGGGATATCTGTGATTTTGGGGTTGGGAGGGATCATAGTGCCGAGGCAAACCTTTACGCTTTTCCAGTCAATCTCGCGATCTGTGCCTGCGACATCTTCGCTGGCAATCCTAGTGTTGATTTCGGCCAACACGGGGTTATGATCGGAATGAAGTGCGTTGATTGATGTGAGGGTGAGATGATGTGGAATGTGTTTGAGTATCGTAATGTCGATGACAGAAGACTGTCCTCCACTCAACCGATGGTGGGTGGGTTGCCAGGGGCCCTGTACTCTAAGCTGAGGTTCCTGATCTATTAAGCGAATGATTGCTTTGCCTATGCTATCCGCGCGGTAACTGCAATGCCAACGAGGATGTTTGGCATTGAAGTCGCCCGCGAGGATCACACTGGGGTGTAGGGCGAGGAGGGACTGGTAGTCAGCCACCACAAAGACTCTGGATGGGGAGTGGTATGCAGATACTATTAGTACCTCAGTCCCACCAAGTTCCACAAAGACGGCTACGGCCTCTAGGGTCTGTAGTGGCGGGATCTGGAATGGGCGGTGGACTACGTTCCTCCGGATGTAAATCGCTGTAGCACCGCCAGGGGCACCTCTATCAGTCTGGTAGCAAGTGTAGCCCGGAAGACGGGAGGAGGAGTGTTGATGGAAGTGCGTCTCGCTAACTAATATGGCGTCTAGGGCAAACCGGGCAGAAAAATAATGTAGCTAGTCCCTCATGTCGGCAAGGCCATTGGCGTTACAAAATGCGAACCGGAAAGAGGTACGAGACCTATTTCTGTCCGCCATTCTGGGTCGCCTGGTTGCTGTCGACAAGAAGGGCGATAACTTCAAAAACTATCATCTTGCTGGAGGAGTCTGGAGCTTGACGGAATCGGGCGAGGAGCATCTGCAACTTCCTGCCATATGTCTGCCACAATTGTGACAGCCATTGGAGCAAGTCCAAGGTGCTTTCGTCTTGTTGAGTGCGGGAAGAGTTGGGGGTAGACCTTGGAGGCGTTTTCGTCTCCTGGGTTCCCCCCTACTGGGCAGTGCTCGGCCCCTCAGCAGCTGGAGTCTTCCAGGGAGGGCGCGGCTGCCTCTGAGGCTTGGGAGTTGGTTGGGGTGGAGCCTTTGTAGTCGTGTGTTTTGGTTGTTGTGTAGCCTGTTTTTTTAGCTCGTGACATGTGCCGAGCATCAGAGGGCTGTTCTTGTGCTGCTGCTGCATAGGTGTTAGCAATTCCTGGTGTGGTGGCCTTGGATGTAGAGGTGCTTGGTGTCGCTGTTGTTACAGGCGGTGCCGTGGTTGAGTTGGGTGCTGAGTTGCCCGACTGGACCCTGCGGTTGCTGGTGTTGCTGATGATCCTCAGCCTTGCAGGGCACTTTCCATAGCACACCACATGATCCCCCTTGCAGTTAGCACAAGTTGGGACCTCCGTGGGAGCGCGCTGACAGGCCTCACGGGGATGGGGGCCACCGCATCTTAGGCATCTAAGGTTCCGGCAGCAGAACTCACTAGAATGGTTAAAACCCAAGCAGCGGTGGCATTGTGCGGGGCCGCCAGGGCGTCTGGGTGTTTCACTCTTTATGCTGAGGTATCATAATGACGATAACTTGTCTGTCGCCACCTCAGGATCATCAGCCCGCTCTACTATGACTAGGAAGAGGGGGATGGGAATTCTTGCAATAGGGTTTTCACCCTGAGCAGGCTTGATTAGTTGTTTAATGAGCTTGGGTTGTATGCCCTGGCGTTTGAGGTCGTCAGCGATGTCTTCCAACGGAGTGTCCGCTGGCAGCCCTCTGATAATGCGACGGATATCGCGTGCTTTGTCAACGGCAAATGAGAAATGTGGTATTCCTCGGCGCTTGAGGTTGCTCAACAGGCGTTGGTGGTCCTCAGCACACCTCGCCTGAAACCTGTAGTTATTTCCTTTTCTAATTATCCTCCATTCAGCGATCAAGGGCGGCATTACTTCTTTTAAGACGCCCATAACCCCCTGAAAGGAATCCACGATAATTGGTGGAATGTGGCGTCTTAGTGAGCTAGAAGTTAAATTGCTACTAGGACCTGATGATAGTGTTGGTTTTCCAGCTGTGCTGGAGTCATCTGCCTCAAAGTGACGTCGGGCTCGCCGCTTTCTTTTACCGGCTACCACCTGAAATTCAGCGTCGTCCGCCTCGGAAGCCAAGGCAGACGAGCTATCATCTTCCCCTATATAGGTGTGTACAAAGAAGATAGAGGTCTTCTCTGAGTCTGAGGAGTAGTCTGTGAGCGAGTCCTCACAGGAGTTGCCAGAATTGGGTTCTGGTTTTTTGTCTATGCGCAGAGGAGATCGTTCCCGCGAGGGGCTGTCGTCCTTGCACGAAGCAGCTGGGGGGATATCTCACCATCTACTTTTCGTGATCGGCGAGATTTACGTTTCTTGTTGTGGCCTGGCTGATATCCGGTAACCTTCTTTGTAGAAGTGGAGGCCTTTGCGGAGCTCTGGGTACCAGAAACTCCCGCAAAAACAGTGCTTTCTGCTGCACTTGGGTTCATGGTAAGTTATAATTTGCTATAGAAACACAGGACAGGCACTGTGCACTGCACAGCTAATGTGCAGTGCACTACACTCCTAACACAGTCGAGCACTAACCTTTTTATGTGCCTGTGTGCGCGAGCGAGCAAATATGGCAGGCTGGGTTAGTGCCCCACCTGTGTGTGGCTGCTGCGTACCTACCCTGTGTGGGTTTAACCGCAGAGATGGGATGAAGATTGTAGGGTGGTTGTAGTGTTTTGGTTGTGAGGCAGACGGATTGTGCTAAAGCTTATCCTAGTTGTAGCGGGCGGATATGACATCCTTGGAGTATGCTTGCTATGCGCATGCTGTTCTCTGTTTAGAAAACAGCATGGGCATACCTCTATCCCTATTTTGTATTGCTATTAAGGCAGATGGAAATTTGGAATGTTTTCCTTTTGCAAGGTTATGCTCTTTTGTTATCCAAGGGGGCCATACGCAAGGCGCGGCACCTTGAATTTGGGCTTAGGCCTATTGCGACAGGAATAGCTGCCGAGTGATCGAACGAGAGCGCTCTCATGATTAGGTAAAATGGCGTAGAATTTAGATGCCCGGCGTCTGATTTCCTCCTCGATATATGGGAAGGATGAACTCTCATGAAGTAGCCTAGTTGGAAAGCAGCGATATGCAGAATAAATGGTCCGAAGACCTTTATTCTGTACCCTTTGCCGAAGTGCGAGCCAACTGTCAGCTGCCATACTCCAGATTTCACAGGCGTATAGCATGACATTGATGACCAGGGCTTTTAAAAGGTGTAATTTCGGGTGAACTGGCATAGCCTTGGAACTGAGCATAGGGAACAGTTGAGCGATTGCTCCCTGTGCCCTATGGGCGGTGCCGGCAATGTGTTCCCTGAAGGTTAAACCTTTATCTAGGTGCACCCCCAAGTAGGTTATGGAGTTGTTCCATCTGATCATTTGCCGTCTGTATGTAAATGTCGGGGCGTTTGCGGGTACGCGGCGTTTTGTAAAAATAATGGCGTTGCTCTTTGCCGGGTTGATTGACATTCGCCAACGCCTACACCACCCTTCGATTAGGTGTAGTAGTCTTTGTATGGGAGTGAAAACTCTGTGTAGGTTTCTATTTGTTTTGTATAGTAAGACGTCATCCGTGTATTGGGCAGTGTTGACGTCTGTTGCATGTGGAAAGTCAGACATGTATATTTTAAACAGAATTGGGGATAGAACAGAGCCTTCGGGGACTCCGCCGCGTATCGGTCTTAGTGTCGAAGTGTTTCCCGCCACCGCTACTTTGAAAGTGCGGTGCTTGAGGTATGAATGTATGAGTTGTATGTAGTGTTTGGGAAGCTCCAGTTGGATGAGTTTGTATAGGAGCCCGGCGTGCCAGGTCGTCGAGAAGGCCTTTTCCACATCCAAAGATATCGCTGGTGTGAAGGACCCTTCCTGGAAACGCAGGGCTGAGGCCTCCACAACCCTCAGCAACTGTTGGGTTGTAGAGTGCCCAGGACGGAAACCGAATTGGTGAGGGGGGATGGCTTGAATGTTTCCCAGCAGGGGAAGCATACGGGGAAGAAGTAATCTCTCAAACACTTTTGAGAGTGTAGACAGGAGACTAATTGATCGGTAACTGGAGCTGTATGTATACTTCTAGTAGTGAGCGTGGATCCTAAGTGCCGCGAGCCAATGGGAAGCGGGAACTGCTTCTTCGCTGCCAGATTAGCTAAAGCCGGTTTCCATGGAAGTGGAAAAAGATGGATTCCTATCTTTCCTGGATATCCTCATAGAGGAAAGAAGGCGGCAACTTAGGACACACGGTCTACAGGAAGCCCACCCACACGAACCTGTAATGGAAAAGTGTCAGCCACCATCACCAGGCTCAGAAACAATCTGTTCTGACTACCCTCATCCTTAGCGCCAGATTTTTGTTTGACAACACCTCTTTACCAGCTGAGATGTATCACCTGAGGAAAACGTTCAGACAAAATGGATAATCTTCTTCAGATATTAACGCTGCCCTGCAAAGAGACATGGTTCCTATTTCTGCTAGCGAGTCCGCCTCGACGCAGGAGACAGTCAAACAGGCATTCCTAGCGTTATATGGCGCATCTATGGCGCACTGTCTTCAAAGATTGGAAGGATACTGCGCAAATACAACATAAAGATGGTCTTCATTCCAGCCACTAAGATTCGGGAGTTCCTGCGATCACCTAAAAATGACACGGGACTTAGAACACCAGGAGTCTACAAGATTTCTTGTCAAGACTGCTTGCTGGAGTATATCAGCAAGACCCAGAGAACAATTGCCGAACGTCGGGCAGAGCACGAACGGTGCATCCCCTGCACTATGTCAACAAGTCAGGTTTAGCGGAACACCGCTATGAGACCGCCCATAGAATTGACTTCTAGCCATCAGAGGTTCTGGGAAATACCTCACATTATTGGGATTGCCTCATAAAAGAAGCCTTAGAAATTCAATTAAGAAAGAATCTCCTCACCAAAGACAATGGACTCCTACTCAGTGCTACAAGAAGCCGACTTTAGCCAATCTGGCAGCGAAGAAGCAGTCCTCGCCTCCCATTGGCTCGCGTCACACAGCAGCCACGCCCACTACTAGAAGTATATATACAGACACAGTCAGCCCCCACGGCACCTCAGCAGCAGATCCCTGAAGAAGATGGCAGAGACACCCATCGAAAGCTTGGTAGATTCACCACGTCTTACCCGGGTATTCTCCCGAGTACTCGTTTATAAAAACTTTGGAGAGTCTTCGGACTACTTTGCGAGCCTTAATCGTTGTTGTAAAATATTACGAAAGGTTAAGAAATATTTGAGGTACTGCTCCTAATTTCAATTTTTGTAACATTCTTTCAAGCTCCCACCCTGCCAATAAGCAAATATATTTATGACATGAAATACCTGTATGACCTTGGTATTTTTATTGTATAATTTTGAGGCGAATGTGATCTTTATTATATAAAGAACAGTGTAACAATGATAAGGACAATCGACGCCTAAAGGAAAGTACGTAACTATAAGTAATAATTAATAATATGTGTAAAGGAACATGATGTTTGACAAAGCAATATCTGTACGTGAAACGTCGCCTGCTGCTTATGCAACTAGCCTGAGGCCATAACCGCCAACGTGATAATGTTAACATCATACCTGGCCATTTTTAAATGCTGTTTACGCCCGTTTTTACTACTAAGGCACCACAGGCGTTGGATACTGATGATACATGAAATGAAATGATATATAGGGAATGGATTTTTTTTCTAAGGAAGGAAACGTTCCAGGCTTAAGTTGAGGGTACCTCCTAGGCATTTGCCATTTTTGAGTTCTGAGGAAAACCTAAAAAATAAAAAAAAAATCAGTCAGGGAGGACCTTCCCGGTGGGATTCGAACCGCAGATTTCTGCTCACGAATCCGCGCCTTAACGTCCTCGGCCACCCGTTGCCGTACCTGGTCATAAGAAGGCAGGAGATAAAAAGCCTTTTGTTTTTCTGCTAATTGCGAAACCCTCTACATACTGTTAGACATTCCTTAGGGGGAGGTAAACATTTCACGGACTTCTCACACTTTTGATCACGCTTTCGAACTTCAACCTATAAATAGCAAAGGCTTTTAAATGTTTAAACTAGCGCGTGTGGCTGAGTTAGAACTTGCCAATCAAAATCAGTAATTTGAGAGTCCAACGCCTGTGTGGTTTGCTCCTGATACCCCGCGTGAGTTTAAATTCAAAGAGAGTATATAAGGCATAGTTTTTAGTTTGCAGTTCGGTTATTCTGTCTTATTCAGTGACATTCAGTTTCCAATACCCGACGCCAGTGGAGACATTCAATTCAGTTCGGACGTTCATCCAGTTTCAGTTTTCAGAGTCATTCAGTTTTACTAATCGCATGTTTGAGTGGCCAGGTAATTTCTCTGTTATTGGCAGTTCATTAGGGGCAATTCACGTATTCGTGTTCTAATAGCTTATCAAAGATTTAAATGAAGCAGTGCGTAATAATTTGCATCTTCTCCCTCCTTCTCCCTTCTCCTGTGACTATTAGTGCACGAAACGCCGACATCAAGCCCCTGAGATACCCGGGGTACGAGGTGGTACCCTTAGCTAATTATGCTACAAGAACCAGATACGGCGAGGTGATCGCGGCAGGCAATAATTAATCGAGAGTCACGAGTAGCCTACAAAGAAACTGCCTCAATTTCCAACATAACATTTTTACCTTTCACTGTGAAAGTATAATTTTTTTCGCTGAATTGTCTATCACAAACTTCACTTTTATTTGAAAGTTGGCTATCTTCCTGTGGAATCACCCTAGTCTATTTTAAACATTCAGTTTTGTCCCTAGATGTGAAAAAACGCCTATTGTTGGCGCTTTCATTGTAGCCTGAATTGCATCCCATGAGAAAATTCATCGCCATGTCAACTTAGTAATAACCGATGTACTAGCATCTTAGCACAATGAATTAGTATGTCCTCTCTACTACTTACAACACTTGGGAATTAACAGAACAAAAATTACTAAACCTACACATCTCTTAAGTTAACATTCTATGAAGAATAAATGTTATTGTATTATCTTAAATGAATCGACGAATGTGTTATGTTCTTTAAAAATTCAGTTTTCGCGGTAATTTAATGAATTTTCCGAAGAAAGTAAATATAATCACAATACTGCTTATCGCCATGAGCAACTATATGAAACAGTGCCGATCCCCTCCCCCAATAAAATATAGTTGTCATGTATATTTATGCAGCCCTATCATCATACTTTGGCATTGTAATTGATAATATAAATATGATATATTTTTGTGCCATAAGCTGTAACTACAACACAGAAATAGTTAATAGAAACTTCCTTTGGTGTCTTTTCGTATGTAGTAGCTGGAAGCGCCAACAACGCCATAACACCTTTTCAAAGTTTTTATGACAGTCGTGCGCGTGGCCTAATTCTCGAGTTTAAAGGGAAAAGCTTTCTATTGCAGGAAAATAACCTTGCTAAAGACTTTAAACCTCCCAGGGAAGAACACTGACCCGGCAGTTGGTTTGTAAGCTCTTTAAATTGTCCAATGAAAATATAGACCTTTAAAAGTTCAAATATGGCAATGAAGTGTGAGATAGATAAAATTGAACAAGCCAATGAACTTTTAAAGGAAGGGGGAGGCTTGTGCATCATTTTAGGAGTCTCATAACCAAAGATATTCAATTCGAATATCATAAATAAGGAGGCGGTCACCCGACTGGGGCTTCCAGTGGAGCAGTACACAGAAGCAATTCTTGGCAGTCCAGTTCATGCAGTTCAATCAGTTCCGGCAGTCCACGCAGTTTACCCAGTTCACACAGTCCGAGGCAAGCGGTTCTACGCAAGCAGCACTCTGTTCACTGTCAAGCCAGGCACTTTACATTGGGTTACAGTCGACTTATGCAGTTCAATTCATTCCAGTTCGACTCAGTTAAGCAGTTAGCAGTATTCGTCTAAAAGTTTAATACACGGCAACTAAATTAATATCCAAAATATCCCAGTCAAACAAACGTGAAAACATTAAAGAAAGCAATGGAATTTGGACACGATAAATTTCGCAAATATATTTTGTCGCACCGAGTGCTCATTTTCACCTTCAAATTCCCCTCTTGGTTTTATTAAGCCACCCAACGAAAAAGCGGAATCACCCTCAGATATTGTTGCCGCCGGAGCATCGGCAACAACACCGAGGCAACCCACAATCAATCCAGAAACCACTTTATAATTTGGCTCACCCACGTGGGGCACTTACAACGGTGCCTAAACCATTTCATAAATTGGCTCATCAAGTCGAGTCTACCACAACAACTTTCCCACGACAAACAGCTCCATAATTTGACGCCCAACTTGGGGCCACATACAACAGAGCCAGCTTCTCAAACCGCTGCAACTAGAAGTCGTATCATCGCGGCATAGTTTTGAAAGTGCATCACCTAAATTGGGAATTCGCAGAATTCAGCACACTTTCACATCTAAGCGCTCTGATATTTACCTTTTTGTTAGAAGCTTATTATGAATTTCATATGCAGGGACATAATACTTATGCGATTGGAATTTTATGTCTTAATAATTTATGGTTATCATTCGTGATGTTTATATGGAGACTTTTAGTTATAATTAGGCTTATAATTGTAATAAATAGGTTACTTTATTTTTTAATGTTATCGTAGACATAACTATTACTTAAGAATGCGTCCTTACATAGTCATTTCTGATTATTTTAAAACCACTCATTAGATATATGCCACTGAAAAATCAGAAAAACAATTGAAGTGAAATAAATTACATGGAAGAATAAAATAAATACCTATGTATACATTCTTTTTTCTGACAAGACTGGTTTCACACTTTACCTCTTCCGAGACTTGTTGCAATTGCTAAAAGAAGTAGTAAAAAATCCCAGTTAATAATAAAAACCAAAATAAGTAGTGAATTGATTGTAGGTACTTCAATTGTGAGGTAAACATCCATGTAATACTGCTGTTCAGTTTTTTACTGATAGGCTCTGTTCTGTCGTTTATAAAGTTATTATTTTTTTTTGTAGCTTAGCAAGCCAGTACCAGTGCCGTAACATTGGATATAGCAGTAAAATTAGGGCCGTGGTGTTCAGTGTGTAAAATTTCTTTAAAAAATATGGGAATGAAGAAAATCGCCAACACCTTAGCTTTACAAAATGCCAAGAACTAACAGCTGAGGTCTGTTCATTATTTATATCAACTGTTTCACGTGTGTGTAGAGAAGCTAAAAGGTCGCACCCACTCAAAATTGTTTGTGTCGCTAGAAAACACATTCGCGTACCCACAGAGTGACAAATCTGGACGAATAAAATGTGGATAAATATGTAGTACGATACAGTGTTTTTTAATTTTATGACAGAGGAGAAAGTCCCACAGTGAAGAAGGTAACAATAATTCTCAGAGAAAAAACAGGGAATGCAGTTTTTTTTTCCACTAAGAGAATTCTGAAATGTTTAGAATTCAGATATAGGAAAACCCATGATGGGCTAATGGAAGGAAGGGACATAGTTACGGCAAGACTGAAATTTTAGCATACCATGCAGATGTCAGACAATCAGATGATACTATGCCTATATATTCCCTACACGAAACATGGATAAAACAAAATCACACAATGAAACATCGTTGGGAGCACTCTTCTAGAACTGGGGATTTAAAAGTGCCGGTAGGGAAAGGAAGCAGGCTAATAGTTGGTTACATAGGATCGGCTAATACAGGCTTAATATCAGACAGCAAATGGGGTTTATATCGAAGAAAACGGGCAAGTGTCAAGAGAAAATTACACCCGATTCATTTCGGGAATGGTTCTTACACAGGCTTTTTTAATTATCTGGAGAAAGGCAGTATAATTGGTATGGACAATGCGCCTATCATTCTGTTTCTGTAAAGAAAATTCCCAACATTTCCTCCAGAAAAGACGATATAATCCAATGTTTAGAAATTTTTTTTTTATTTTTTTCTCCTTTGGAGACAAAGGCCGAGTTTTTACAAAGAGTGCAGCCTTTCAAAAACAGTGAGAAAGTTTATGCACTCGATCTACTGGCCAATAAAATGGGGCATCAGGTTGTAAGATTTCCTGCTTATCACTGCCAATATAATGCCATAAATTTTATACGGGGTCAAGTAAAAAGAGAAGTCGCTAAAAATGCTTTCAAAATTACCAACATGGAGCAGTTAGCCAGTTATGAACTAGATACAGTTTCTCGAGAAGACTGGGTAGCATGTGTGAAACATGAGAAAAACTATGGGAAGAGGATTTTCAAAAAGAATTAGGCGTTTTAGAACCGATTATCGTTAACCTAAAAGACGATAATGACACTGAAGACAGCAAAAATGACAATGACGACAGCAATATCGAGAACGAGGATGAGGATATACTGTTAGCTGTGCCTCTTGAATAGCAAAGGGCACATACAAAGGTTGTTTTTTGTGTATTACATTTATATTATTCTGTCTATTTTTTGTTTTCTTATAATTTATAACAATTATATGTTAATACGTACAATTTCTGAAAGCTCGATCCTTTTATTTTGATGTATTTCGTGTACTGCAGCTGCTACAACTTATTCATTGTCATAGTCCTTAAGAAATTATACAGCACGGAATAGAATTTTCAGGCTCCTATAGTGAGATTATTTGAGTTGTGATCGTCATAACCTATAATGCATATGCAGGTAGCTGTTTGTTACTATGTGAGAGGATTTTTCAGGGAGTAAATATGCGTTCGTGTAGTTATGCTACTACATAAATATAGTCTTGAAGATCCGGGTTTTACGTACATGTGAAAATGGATTCTTGCAGAGAAGTGGACGCTGATGACCTGTGATGTTAAAGAGCGTCCATAAATAAATCAAAGCAGAGAAGTGGTGAGGTGATTCACATGAAAGTATACTGGCAATTAATCGTGTTCCTGGTAGAGAAACGGTTCAACTTGTTAAAACATTACAAAAGATAGGATCTCCAAATGACAGGAAACATGTTACGAATCTCCCCGTTTTAGCGGAAGAAAAGTTAGATGAAAAATAGAAATGTCCTATGCAGATTCCGGTAATGTATTACCGCTGAGGGGCATCCTTTTCAACATACCTTGTAAACACAGATTAGTGCTTATTATTATCAGTTTAAATATAGGGTCATTTTATGTTTTCATTAAAATATAAGTATTAAAATAAAAACATTAATTTTAGTCACGGTGAATCTTATCTCCTTTTATCCGGTAGCTACAACTGCACTTCCCTATTAAGCAGCCGCGCTCTGGCTGTGTGTAATTAAAATCTCACTTTTATTCCACAGAACATTGTAATTGGAAATTTCTGCTTTAGCTGGCTAACGGCATTTCCCGCATGGTTCATTAAATGGCCTTACTTTTATATGTATAGCATATACGCAAAGTCAAGCAAACGGTTTTGAGAGGGAAAACATGGCAGATACGCGTACTTTTGCACGAAGCACAGCATTTCAAGCTTATCAGTAATTAAGAGTTCATTTTGATGGCGTTACAATCACCTCGCAGAACTAGTCTGGTAGTTGGGTTGCTGCCTTAGTGCTTCCCAGACCTGCCACTGTGTTAAAGTCCCTCCCCTTCAGCGAGAGAGCTCTCTTTATGCTCTCCAAACATTGGTGGTTAATTCATGACCATAGCTGTCAAGTTGCACAGAGTCATCAACAGAGTGATTCTTACACAGGTCGATTTCCTCAGATTTATTAGTGAGACAGTGAGACTAACCCTAATCCTTTTTTATTTATTTGGTTTATCTCTTGCAGCTTTTCAACATCTAAGGTCATCAGAGTACCATCAATCCAAGGCTTGAAACGGCCGATAAATTTTACTCAGAGGCCTCTTTTTTCAGGCTTGAGCTTCTTTCAAGTGCCGTAAATCTATGACATGTGACCCACAGCTTTACTTCCCCTCCGAGGAAGGCATACTTATAACTTTTACGGCCGAAAATATCCATCAACCTAACCGGGGTTGAAATCGCAATCTTGGGTCTACGAGGAAAGTATGGTTACCACTTGACTAAACTGGACTACCAGGACCGACAACCCTTTTGATTTTCCAGATCTGATATGTATACGGTCGAAAGAAGTGTGTGTATGAAAATATACAGTAATTTAATTTAATCACTTAGGATTTCTAGCAGTAACCTTCACCGAAAATTGCACATGCAATTCAGCATGTTCCCGGCAGCAAACATACTCTATTGGGTTTCAAATTCCTAGACGTCAGATCACTATACAAATGCATGCGAGCCCTTCCAGGCCCCAGTTTTGGGCCTCACCTTAACATTTTTATATTTGTGGAAGCAATGAATCAATTTCAAATATATATCTACATTTAAGATGAGAAGCAGCAACACCTTCAAGAAGTTTCTCCATATACGTTTTTGACAATACAAAAGTCATGAAAGGAGTCTGCTGATATAAAAAAACTGTGAAATAATTCTTTTGACTATAAAGAGAATGACACATAGTTTTAAATAGTTCCTTGGACAAACACTGCCAAACTAAGAAAATAACAAATAAAATGGCTTCCTATTACAATGAATAACGTAATTAACGAGAATTTGTTATTATAATTAAACTAAAAAATTAAACTAAAAGAAAAACAATTAAAAATAAATGCACTAAACACAAACATCTACAGAATGACAAAAACTATTTATGCAACGTTTAAACTGTCAGTTATCTTTAGTCGCCAGTCCCAAGCTTGGATAAAAGTGCGAGGGAAAGTTCCCAAATGTTTAATTAACTATATGTTCAATGAATGTATTGTGCTAAACTTTCATTCATACTACGGAACTCGGTGTGATTGGAAGGGGTGGCAGACAGAATGCCGGGATGGGCTTCTCAGGGTCTACTTGTTAGTGGCGGACACCTACAAGCGCGACATTTGGGAGCACGCTTAAAAAACCGGTTTTACCACGACATTTGCAAGCGTATGCTACTCGAGGGAGAAAGGAAATAGGTAAAATGATTATTTGGCAATAGCTTTCCCTCACATTTTATCTAGGCTTTAAACTGGTAGCAGATTACTGTCGTGTTTAAAAACTGAATGTACTTCTTTTGTCGATTTCTTTCTGGATTATTGCTATATCAGTTAGGCTCGTTGTCAATATATTTAATAAATACAAATATTAAACTATAGTCATTGTCATATTGTCAACTTTATACAATGTCAATAATATAAGTGGCCATTTCGATAGTTGGTTCTCATTCCATTGTCTGAAGTATGCCATTGTCTTAAAAATGTTGTGTTTTGTAGCTTCTAAATTTTGTAAGGCTTTCAGTTCTCCCGCCCAATTGTTTCACACAATTTCTTCCTCTGCGCTTTGCTTCTAAGTTCAAACTTCTTCATTTATATAAGTGCTCAATGCATTGATCTTCTCATTATAGCATTGCACATTAGGACGAGGCTTACCAATCAGTTTATGGTTCCATCCTTCTGCAACATTGTTCGTTCTGTGTCGCTGATGACGACAGTGCCACATTTGAATAGAAATTACTGAATATGCAGACATTCATCGCGAAATAACAAACACATTTATGGAATTTTCCATTATTTTGTACGTCTTCTATTATAGAGAGCCGTGCTTTTTTATGTCTGCGGTAAGAAGGCGAGTGAATGCGAAGCACATTCGGACGTGTTTCCACATGTGTTATGTAGTCCTTCTTTAAATCCAGTTTTTGAACTTTGAGCCAAAGGCACTGATGAATGTGATAGTTTTATCCACTAATCTGCACGTCACGAATAGCAGCCATAAAGAAAGCTCTTTGCATAGGCATAGTTCTTTGTCCCTTTTTAGAGCAAAATATTAAAATCTGTCCCTAAGTGCTATCAACTGAAAAAAGAAAAATCATCATTCATTTTTAATTTCTTCTGCAATTTCTTCTGCACTAGGCGGGTACGACGTTGGATACATTTTTTTTGTCACCGCTGTATTGTCCTCTTTGTAGACTGGTAAGGTCTGTGTAACAGCTGTTTAAATTCCTCCCTTATGGACCGATCTTCTCTGGGGCGTATTTTCATTTTTTGTAGCGCTTCTTCATTTCTACAGGTTCATCACGTTTACAGGCATGATAGTTCACACGTAGCAAATTGTACTTGTTATCCGCAATGAGCCTCCCCTTACAACGCTGTGACTTTAAACAAATCCATTCTATTGTTCTTTAAACTTTGCTGAAGTCTACACTGGCATCCTTTAAGAAGTGCACATGATTTCTTATTTGTAGTTTCAATAACTTTTACCATGTACATAATGTGATGATGTGAATAATAGCCTCATATGGTTTGGAAATTTGAAAGCAACCAACCGACCGGGCGTATTTAGCTAATGAACAGAGTTAATTATTCTAAAGACTACCTTCTCTGCTTGGACCCTACTAATGAATAGTTAGCAAATTATTGCGATACTTCATCCTCTCCTCTATATCTACTATGTTCTTTGGACACCGTTCGAAATGTGACCTGTTACCTGGGCAAGGGACCCCTTTCATGTAGGAGAAAATTGAGGCTCACGTGGGCAGGGTCCCCATCCCCTGAAGTGAGACAATCCCCAAAGGGAACTCCCACCCGTTATTTATACAGAATAATAACACGGAAGGAAGAGCAACAGATGTTTTCTACTTTAAACAAATTATAGAAAAATGAGCATTTTATCAACAAATACATAACGCATTCATAAATTTAGATGAAGCTTTCGATCCAATATCCACACAAATGTTATGATAAATATTAAGGAACTGAGGAGACCCAGCACATTTAATTCAAATAATAAAGTGTTTATACCAGAACAAAAATTATAAAAAAATCTAAGAAGGAAGTAATATATAAAGGGGAGCCTCGGGGATGTAATCATCAAATATCTTTAAATATACATAGATGATATGATCAGAAAAGCCGAGGTCATTAAGGCGCGAACTCGTAAACTGGAGGTCTGAGGTTCGATTCTCGCCAGGATCGTCCTCCCCTACTGAGGTTTTCCCCAAGATTTCCTCAGTCCTCATAAATGGCAAATGCAGGGGAGGCACTCTAAACTAAGGCCTGGAACATTTCCTTCCTTTAAAAAATTCCTTTCCCAATTTATCATTTCATCTCATTTACGAGATTTGTATCACCAGTGTCCACCGCCTGTGATTCGTCAGCAGTAAAAACGGACGTTAAGCACTATTAAAATTGACCAGAGAATGGAAAAAATTGACAGACCCAGGAATCAACCTGGGTAACAAGTTTTATTTGCATATTGTGTTATACATGGGTGATAAAATAATATTGTAAGATAACGAAGAATATTTGCAGATATCATTTTAAAATTCCACAAGTTAACCTGTAAATTTCAACGCAGAAAACTAAATTCCTGATATTTAAAGAAATTAGTTAATGGGTAATATATTAGTAAGGAGGTATCATATTTTAAATAATTAAGTGGTGATATAAAACCTATCAATGTTACCTATAGACCTTTTAAGAAGGCCTATAAAATAAAATTATAAGAGAGTTAAAATTATATAATGTTATGACTTTATATCATATACCGAAATATGGAATTACCGTAATAAGGACCGCCACAGTTGGCCGTGGTCGTTAAGGCGCGGACTTGTGAGCAGGAGACCTGGGGTTCGAATCCCGCCAGGACTGCCCTCCCTGATTAATGTTTTTTCCAGGTTTTCCTCAGTCCTCATAACTGGTTAATGCTGGGGAGGTACTCTAAAATTAGGCCTGGAACGTTTCCTTTCTTAAAAAAAACCTTTCCCAATATATCATTTCATTTCGTGTATAATCAGTATTCACCACCTGTGGTGCCTCAGTAGTAAAAAAGGGCGTTAAACAGCATTCAAAACCATAACAAGGATTGGTCCTTGTGGTGTAGTGGTACTTGCCTTCTAAACCCAAGATCGTGGGTTCAAATTCTGCCAGGAGCGATGCATTTTTTGGGGCGTAAAAATTCTAAGTATGGCTTCCTTTGGAAGGGAAGTAAAGCTGTGGGTCCCGTGTCGTACATTTACGACACGAAAAAGAACCTCAAGCCTGAAAAAAGGGGCCTCTGAGTTAAATTTACATGTCGTTTTACGCCCTGAATTGAATGGGACGCTGATGACCTGAGGTGTTAAAAAGCGTCCATAAATGAAACAAAAAAAAAAAAAAAAAAAAATTAACCGTAATAAGGATATAAAAAGAAGATATGTATTGCAGATGAGATTCTAGCGAGCGGTAAGGAGCTGCTCATGAAAATATATATATTAGAAAAGAATTAAACATTATTTAATCATGCGTTGGAAAAGCTCAGGAATAAAAAAAAACTGGATATCCCACATAAATAGAATACCAGATGAATGTCTCCAAAGCTGATAGTCGCAGCGTTGGAAGAAGACCCCAAAACTTTTAATTCAATGAAGCTGAAATGACAAGTTGTTAGTAGACTCCTATACAGTGATGTATGGTGACGATGGAGCACAGCATTTGTTATATATGCTTATTGTTAGGCAAGGCAAGATCTTCGGCACATTTTCAGCATGGCTAACGAGTGAGCAAGGAATTGGCAACATAGACAAGGGGTATTTCCTAATGACTGAACAATGGAAAAAAAAAAAAAAAAAAAAAAAACATAACCTGTTGACGGTTTTAAATTTAATTTGGACAGGGAGAACAGCTATTGATTTTAAATAGTGTTCCAGCAAAATTCTGCTCACAGAAATTCAAATCGGATATAACATTTCAGAAATAAAATTTACAACATAATCATAATGAAATACTGTCTCGAATGGCAATGTGCGCGGAAATATAATTCATTACTTCATAAAAATTCTATAACAGCAATTTTATATAAGATTAACTTTTATAAACTGCTACAGACCATGCGTGCGTTCAACGCAATGTAAAAAACAGGAACATCATTGCCGAAAATATCATGTGATGTGCATGAAGCTGTCAATGACAAAAGACCCACAAAGAGATGAAATGAAAAAATTCTGATATTCAATAATAACGCAAGTATTGTTCTATTTTCTTCTGGCACAAGTTTATGAACATTTCTGTATGGAAAAACGATGTTTGAACGAAACATTTAAATATTACCCTGCTTTGTTTCATCGTGGTCCTTAACTCATGGATATCATCATATGCTATTAAAATTCAAGAACTTCGCAAATAACAAGATTAAATTTTCAGCCCCATGCCATTGTTTACGATTTTTAACTCAAACGTGAAAATTTTGTTAACCTGTGTCAGAACTGTATCGCAAAATACGTGAACTGGGGGTTGTCAAAATACTCTCTTTACAGATTTTGAAGTTTGGACAACTTTTTTATTGCTTTATTTCCTTTCTTTTTTTATCAACTCAAGAGAGAGAAATTATATAATGGGTTCTAAATTTAAATGGTATAAATTAACTACAATGTATTTTATTTTTGGCAGTTGCGTATTTCGGGTTGTTATATTTCTCCAGAATTATGAAGATATGAAAATATTGAAATTTGAAAGAAAAATACTAAAGCAGTAGTTTCATACAAAACACAACACCTCTTTCTTTAATACGCCGAATGGAGGATATGTTGAAATTGCTAGAGGCTATTGTGTTGCCATTAGTAATTTTGTTATGCCAAAACTGTTTTGCTTACTTATTGGCTTAGGCTTAGCCCTTATTGCCAGTTTTAGGGTTTTGTAAGTAGTGGTTTTGCGAAAATATGGCATGTTGTGATGTGAGAAGTTTATCTAAAGCACACAATACGACCTTAATTTCGTTTCTGTATATGATGGCAATATAAAGGGTGTTAAGGACATTGGTTTGAAAGCAGTAGTGGTGTTTTACCACAGTCATTGGATGTATTTAATGTTGATGTTGGAAATGTTACTCTGTGAACGAGAAATAGGTATAGGCATATGGAAAGTAGTACGTGAGGTAGGGCATCAACATTCTGTTAATTTCATATTGGCTTGTTACTCTTAAAGGTTTAACTCCTAGGTTATGTTTAAGTTGTGTACCTTCTTTGCAGTTATCAATAAGTGATTAGGTTAGCTTTAGGAAACGAGCAAGTCTTAGTGTTAGATTATAAGCATTGCAAATGTGAATGTATACAATTTTTAATAATGTTACATCTTATTAGCAACTCCATACTTTGTGCCATTTAGCCATTAAAATATCCAGGATATCACAAGAATTAGCTAATTTGTATAAGCCCATCTTCTGTTCGGTTGAACAAGGAAAAATACCCAATACTTAGAAAAATATCCAAAACCGCAAGGAATTCCCTTTACGAAATGTATTAGGAAAACACTTTTGCAACAACTATTGACGCTGTTTTTATGAGCTGCCACCCCCGCACTTAATTGGATTGATTGTAACCAATAATTTTATGTAACTTCGATATAGCCATGTGTAATATCATTTTCTGTACAAGTGTTAAATATTGTGTCTAAAATGTTATTTTCTTGCCAAGGCGCAGAAAGCTACCCTAGTCATAAAACCGGACCTGGAGATTTCTGTAGCCCTTTGTAGCAAGGTACCATAAAACATTTAGGGACTATAGAAATGAAAAGAAAGGGAAGAAGCCATTCTCTACATGGAAAAGGCACACAGACCCTTTTTTACTTAGTCTTGCAATTTTGAGGCCAGCAGTCTGGCAAGAGTATTCAGCGAGGCAAGGTTAGTGGACGGACTTACTCGGTTCCGATAAATTAGTGAAAATCGATTGTTAGTTTTGCAAGAGTTAAGTGGACATTCGTCAATAGTTAAGTGAAATAGTTATGTACAATGGTTCAAGAACAATAAATTGTATTCCTTCTTCCATAACCAAAAGCATTATTACTCTGCATATGCCACTTCCCTTATGGTCACCGTGCCATAAAAGTATCCAGCATCAGAGTCTCAACCGCCGGGGCATAACTGTAAGACAGCGGTAACCATCGTCAGAGAGGAAGAAAGTATTATTTACCCCTGAGATTATACACCCAAAAAAACTTAACAATCCGAATTCCTTTTATCCAGATTTTTCCCTCTATGTATTACGCAATTTAATTAACCATCAACGCCCTCACCTATATTTTTTTTTAAATGCCGCTGCAAATGGCGCCCTACGTGGGGCTTGCATTCAATAAATTGATGCTTAACGAGCTGGAGAAGGAGACATATTGCTAATCACTACAAGAACTTCGAGACGACGGGGAGAAGGAACCGCTAATAGAGACGACATCTGGACGGCGCAGAGACTGCACCAGCTGTAAGCGCAGGGTTTGCAACTCATCCACTACCAGACCTCAGCCAACACACCAAGCAGCTGGACGACGTCGAAGAGGAACGACGTGTAAGCCCAAAGCTTACAACAGACCGTCCACCTCAGGGAAGCAGAACAACAGCAAGAAGAATCAACAAGCAGCCAGCGATTGACGAATTAAATCTAAGGAGACATCGCCTGAGGATACAACATTGCAGATCACGAGGAAACGCTGTCGGGAGAGCATCGAACGCTAACTTCGAGACTGTGGCAGATTTCCGAGACGCCAACGAAGAGAATATACTCTACAAGGTACAGATAAATTTCCCAATTACTTTTATAACACCGGTTTAAAATTGATCCTGTTCATTGTGACACTGCCGTAATGTAACTTTGATCTATAGGTTAGATATTATTATAACGTTATTTTGGAAGGGAATTGTATATTTAATTTATGTTATTAAGAAACAATAAGATAATCAACATGACAGAAAACGCCCCATTGAAAGAATCTAGCGTAGAGTCCGTAGAATTAGATGACCCAGCAGTAGGTGCGGAGAGAATTATTGAGACTAATTCCAAAAGGGAAGGAGAGAATGACGCAAACCTAAGTAAGGAGGATAAGGTCCTAGAGGTTATGGAAAGGTTAATGCAAATCATGCTGAGGAATGATCAGGAGAACAAAGAGAGAGAAAGGAGAAGTGAACAGGCGAATTTAGAAAGAGACAGATTGCTGGAAGAAAGGTTAGGGAGATTAGAGCAAGTTAGCAGAGAAAAATTTCAGCAGCTGGAGGACAACATTAGTTCGAGATTTGAAGTAAAGATTAATGAAATTAAAGAGGCCCAGGTACATCTAGCCAGGAAATTGCAGGAAGGAAAGGAAACATGGGAGAATGATCTTGATAAGATTCGGTAGGATGTGGATGAGGTCAGGCAAAATTATGAACAATTGGAGATTAGAATGGGAAGCTGTGAGAGAATTGGAGGCGAGGTTAGTTCAGTGATCACGAGAAAATGTTCAGAATTTGAAGAGCATTTTAACGCAGAACTTAGATCGGTGCAACTTATCGTTCAAGCCAAAGACAAGAATCAAGAAGCAATGAATAAGAAATTGGTGGATTTGGGCGAAAGAGAACATACAGTAAACATGTCCGCTGCAGAGCCACGTCCCTCAAATCAATCCAGCACTAGCAGTCATTCAGCTGACACAAACACGACCAGTCAACAGCTGACAGAGGGCGGCGGACCCTTACTAGCAGCAGGTAGAGAAAACTCACCAGATAGCTTGCCACTCTCAAGAACCGACACAAACCTTGCCAGTAATTGCCCGTCTGAACACTCCTTTCTTCAATATGCAAATAATGTGTCTTATCAACCTTGGTCACACCCATTGATGCATGATATCAGTTCCCCTAATTTCTACGAAGAGCACGGAGATTCGCCGAAAGTATTCCTACAAGAAATGGATGAATTTTTCAAAGTAAAAAATATCCCTGAAGAGATGAAAGTACTGTTTCTTCGGAAGTGCTTGAAAGGGCAAGCGTCCAGTTGGTACCGGTTAGCGTTACCTGACTGTACCTCTTATAGCCGCTTTAAACTGTTGTTCCTTTCGAGATACTGGAGTCCAGTTCATCAGAATATGATTAGGTTAGACTTGTCAAACAGCAAATACGATCCTAGGCAAAGACGGAGCATGGTGGATTATTTCCTGGCTCTCGGAAAACGCTGTAAGATGCTGGACCCATCAATGGAAGGCAGGGAGTTCATCAATATTGTAACTCACCATTTCCCGGAGAGCATCAGGAACCATTTAATCGTGGCAAAACCTAATTCATTCACGGCAATGATTGACCTGCTGTCAGCCTTCGACGTGCAAAGGAGTTATCGGCGTGATTTTCATTGGGAAGGATTCCCATGCTCCAGAAGAGAGGACGGGCACCGGAGGAGAAGAGACAGAGAGCCAAACCGCGGGGTGAGGGCACAGCCTCCTCAGGGGTTCGAAAGAGGACCGTACCAAGGACAAGGAAGAGCCCATGTTAACATGATCAGGACTTCGGGAAGAATTCATAATGACCGAAATTTCGTTCCATGGAACCGCCCATATGCACGAGGTAGAATGCGCGAGGACCAATGGCATGGACCAAGATACGAACCATTGACCGCGGATCAGTGGAGGACATATCGATCCCGAAGAAGGAGGAATAGTCCACGATACCAATCCCCGGGAAGAATAAATCCGCCGAGGGAGATGCCTGAACATAATAACGCCCGACTCCAAAACCAACACAGTCATCAAAATGTTTCTCCAACCCCACATGAAAAAGCTGGAAATCAGGGAAACCAGAACTCCGGAACTTTAGGGGTCGAATAGATCCGGAACTGGAAGTGGACATGACAAAAATTTCACCGGCCAATGACCACCTAGACCCAATTTGTTTAATTAGAAAACAAAGTCCTCGGCTAGAGAAAACCCTGAGGAATTCTTAGATACACCTAAAATTAAGGTTCATATCAACAATACTCTACAGAATGTTCTTCTTGACACTGGTGCAACACATAATGTATGCAGTCTTGAGTTCTTCGAGAAGCAGAAAATGCTCAATCCAAATTTACCTTGCTTACCCGTGGGTGGAGTATACTGCTCCCTGGCTGTTGGGAAGAAGAGGGGAAGAGTTCGTTTCCAGGTAACGTTTCGAGTAGAAATTGAGAAGAACAACTTTGATATTTTATTTTTGGTGGTCCCAAGACTGACCGCGAAAGTCATATTAGGCTGTGACACGTTTTTCCCTAGACACGCCATATTGAATTTCAAAGACAGAAATTTTGAAATACATTGAGGATCTGTGAAAATATGTACTCTTTCGTAGATGAAGACCGTTCTGAGAGAATGATGCCATCTCAAGCGGAGAAGGAGATCCAAGATGAAGTGTTTTTCGTAGAGAGAATAGACGCTGGCATAGGAAGTGTAATTATGAGAGTTAGAACTGAAGCGCCTCAAGGAACGCTGGATGAGGAAGAAATGGGATGCCATAGCCTAATAGATGACTGCGAGGAATGCCAACTTCGAGTGAATCGCCTAAATATTGCTTCACCACTAGAGGATGCTCGAACCAAGGACCCTATGTTCAACCACATGAGATTGTGCAGCCATGACGAACTTATTCAACAAATTAAATGCAAGGTCATACAGGCTCACCGGCTGGAGGAAAGGCAGAGAAAAAGTTTGGAAACTATTCTGATTAACAACCTAAGTGTATTTTCTGATTCTCCAGGAAAATGTTCTGTTTATACACATCGATTTGAGGTGAGGTATTTGACCCCCTGCTCTTATAAGCCACAACCAATTCCCATTGCCCTGAGAGACATGGCCGACCGGATGATGGACGACATGCTTGCCGATGATATTATTAAAATTTCAGAGTCCAGCTTTGTGAATCCGTTGTGCTGGGTTCGAAAGGCTACAGGACAACTTCGAGTAACAATTGATGCACGCCGCTTGAATAATCATACAGTTCCTATCCACTTCCGAACGGAAGGAAGCAATGACCTGCGGTCAAAACTGTCAAGTGGGAGATTTTTTACCAATCTTGACTTGAATTCGTCATATTGGCAGATTCCTCTTCATCGGGATATCCCACATTACACTGCATTTCTTCACAAAGGACGAAGCTACCAATTTCCACGCTGTGCATTTGGATTGGCCACATCCGGGAGCGCGTTATTACGCGCCTTATACCAAATTTTCCAGGATACTACAAAGGAATTCGCAGCTCAGTACGTCGACGAATTTTTGATCTTCGACGACTGCGTTGACGCTCACCTCCGGCACATCGATTACGTACTCACCAAATTGAGAGAATCAGGCATGACTATTAAATTAGAAAAACTCATTTTTTTTAGAGCTGAAACGAAATTCTTGGGATTTATTATTTCCAAGAAGGGCATAACACCTGACCCAGAGAAGGTAGAGGGAATTATAAATTTACCTAGGCCACACAATATCAGACAGCTGAGAAGGTTTTTTGGTTTCCTCCAGTACCAATCTCGCTTCCTGATAAACTATGCGTCGGCCGCAGTTCCCCTTCGAGACCTTCTGAGAAGTGATCGAAAATGGAAGTGGTCAGATTTAGAGCAAACCGCGTTAGAGCAAGTTAAACAGTTATTTAAAAATGCCATTTTACTGGAAAGGCCCAGATTCGACCTATCTTTCATTATTTACACAGACGCTTCGACAAAAGGGTTCAGCGCTGTCTTAATGCAAGAGTATGAAGATAAATCAACGCATGTGATAGCTACGGCATCTAGAGGGTGTTCTCGTAGTGAAATAAACGCTTGTGTCACAGAGTTGGAAATATCTGCTTTAGTTTTTGCCCTCCAGAAGTTTAAAACATATATTTACAATCATAAAGTAATTCTGAGCACGGACCACGTGAGCCTGGCGTTCATCCGGCAATGTAAATTAACCAGCTCAAAGATTTCCCGATACATCCATGAGATTACTTCTCATGACATTACTGTGGAACACGTGTCAAGCCCAGACAACATCTTTAGTGACACGTTGTCCCGGCTAAACAACCGAGAACATATTCCAGACACAGTAAACTCTCCAAATTTTGAAATAGTAGTGATGAGAATCGGGAGCCAACTCGAAAATTCAGTAAAGAAAGATTTTAAGAAATTAGTTATACTCCAAGAGCAGGATGAGGACGTCAGAAAATTAAGAGCTAAAGTCCCAGAATTAGGCTCAGAAGTTAGCAGCACTTATGCCATTTTTCAGCAGGTCCCATGGTCGAGAGCAACCGCGCTGGAAACCCGTTATTCCTCCGGTTATGGCAGAACGGTTGATTCTGGTATTCCATGAGGCCATGATTCACGCCGGAACGGAAAGAGTGTGCATTAATATTGCTGAAAAATTTTATATAAAACATTTAGAAAGACAAGTTCGGCGAATAGTAGCAACCTGTGAACTGTGCCAGAAGACAAAGCCCTCCAACATTAAATATGACGCAGAACCAGGAACTGTTATTCGGGATCGCCCCAACGTCTTAATTATGGTGGATACACACGGCAAAATGCCTAGGGGACGGTTCGGACACAAGTTTATACTCATTTTGTACGATGTATTTTCTAAATTTGTGAAAATATTCCCTCTCAGGAGCATAACAAGCAAAGCTTGTCTTTCTAAAATTACGAATTCTTTTATCAAGGACTATGGGAAAATGGACGCCATTTTAACCGACAATGCAACTATTTTCAAGAGTAGCATTTTTCGAAAAACCCTGGAGGAAGTGGGAAATAAGATATTAAATAGTTCGTATTATCACCCCCAAAGTAACCCCGCAGAACGCGCTGTGAAAGAAGTGGGGTCATTTCTGAGAATTTTGTGTCACAAGAAACACTTTGGCTGGGTGGAACACTGTCCAAAATTCGAGAGATTACTGAACCATGCTATCAATCCAGTTACATTACGATCGCCCATAGAATTATTAGCGAAGCAACCGCCAGCACCTATTATTTCTGGTTTACCGCTCGCTATACCCAGGAAACCGGAAGACGAAGACGATGAAAAATTGTATAAGAAAATTTTTG
The DNA here is from genome assembly GCA_030762175.1 of Metallyticus violacea. Classification (NCBI taxonomy): domain Eukaryota; kingdom Metazoa; phylum Arthropoda; class Insecta; order Mantodea; family Metallyticidae; genus Metallyticus; species Metallyticus violacea. Next base: position 169,088,823 of record CM060846.1, on the reverse strand, counting down.
CTCGTATTAGAGAAAGAGCCGATAGACGGATGAAGAAAGTAAAGCGACGAAAGCACAAGTGGAATCCGAGAAAAACAGATTTAGTTTTGGTGCGTGATAGAAAAATTTCGAAAAAATTAGAAGGGAAATCGAAGAGGTTCGAACTCCTGTATAAGGGACCGTTCGCCGTTAACAAGATCTTTGAGAATCGATCGTATGAATTAATTGACCCTAAGGATAACCGAATTATTGGTGTATATCACAAAATTATGTTGAAACCTTACAAATCTCTCGACTCGGAAATAAAGGAAAATCATTTGCCTTCAGTTCACTGAATGTAAACAAATGGTTTGTTTTGGGTCATTCTCTTCTAGGTAAGGCAAGGGACCAAACCTTCAAAATGCTGGGAAGAACCGGTTCCGATATTCTGCGTATCTCAGTAATGGATGTACTTGCAAACCCTCCGGAGAAAACCCCTATTCAGGTCAATTCCTATGGTATTCCAGAAAATTTGTGTAGGTCACAGTATTAGAATTTATAAGAACCTTGTAAGGCATGTGTCATGGTGAAAAGGTCGACTCATTAACAGCTGAGCAGTGTTTATAAAAAAAAACATTTGTGCATTGTACTGTGAAAGGAGCAGGGACGAAAACAGTAGCGTGTGATGTGTGCAGTGAAAGTTTTTCGATTTTGAGTGAAAATAAATAAACAAATTTTTGTGGTAAAATGTTTGCGCAAATTAAATAATAATAATAAAAAAAAGGCAACAAGAAAAAGAAACTGACAGAACTAAGATTGCAGATTCACGAAGAACTGCACATGTTTTACTATCCCATTGTTCAAGTGTTAGAATTAAGAAGTGTAACAGAATTTCTTTATGTTTTTGAGTTATAACTAGAATGTTTATATGCTTGTATTTTGCAGAACTATTTTCAGAACTAGTGGGAGACCAGGAGATTACCCACGGGGTATTCTTATGAAGTCTTCTTTAACCCTTCAGGCAAGAGAATCTTTCATAAGAGAGGGCATGTGACGCTGTATTTATGAGCTGCCACCCCCGCATTTAATTGGATTGATTGTAACCAATAATTTTATGTAACTTCGATATAGCCACGTGTAATATCATTTTCTGTACAAGTGTTAAATATTGTGCCTAAAATGTTATTTTCCTGCCAAGGCGCAGAAAGTTACCCTAGTCATAAAACCCGACCTGGAGATTTCTGTAGCCCTTTGTAGCAAGGTACCATAAAACATTTAGGGACTATAGAAATGAAAAGAAAGGGAAGAAGCCATTCTCTACATGGAGAAGGCACATGTAGCCTTGCAATTTTGAGGCCAGCAGTCTGGCAAGAGGATTCATCGAGGCAAGGTTAATGGACGGACTTACTCGGTTCCGATAAATTAGTGAAAATCGATTGTTAGTTTTGCAAGAGTTAAGTGGACATTCGTCAATAGTTAAGTGAAATAGTTATGTACAGTGGTTCAAGAACAATAAATTGTATTCCGTCTTCCATAACCAAAAACATTATTAATCTGCATATGCCCCTTCCCCTATGGTCACCGTGCCATAAAAGTATCCGGCATCATCAACCGCCGGGGCATAACTATAAGACAGCGGTAACCATCGTGGGAGAGAAAGAAAGTATTATTTACCCCTGAAATTATATACCCAAAAAAACTTAACAATCCTAATTCCTTTTATCCAGATTCTTCCCTCTATCTATTACGCAATTTAATTAACCATCAACGCCCTCTCCTATATATTTTTTTTTAAATACCGCTGCACTATATTACATACAAAATAGCTGCCTGTATTTTTAAATAGCATTCAACTGTAAACAAATTACAAAGGATGTAAGAATATTTATTTATATGTTATGTCGAAACATTGTTAACCGTATCCATCCATAACGATAGCCAGTCTTCAGTATTTTAGAGAAGGAAGGAAATTATATATTTAGAAGTTCCTGTTTACACAGCCTCGGTACTGGGATTGTCCTTTTTCGAGGAGGAAGTTTACAATGTCTTCTGATTGTTTTTGAATTGTTACCGAAAATTACTAACTGTAATTTAGTTGGCCAAAATATAGTTCAGCTGTCACGTTTTGGGTACTAGTGGTCTGTTTTGGACCTAGCTGGTGTGTGTCAGAGTGCTCTTTCCTATTTTCATCGGCAAGCAGCATAGTGTTTTAGTTTCTTAAAATTACGCAATACATATATTATTATTTCACTAAATATTATGTAAGCTGAGACTCGAACTTGTGTTACAGTTGCCTGAATATTGAGCGAAGGGAAACTTTAAAATTTCTATTTCTGAACGTTTTGGTATCTTCACGGTTATGCTCTCTAGTAAATCTATTGTAACTGTTTCCAGTTACTCTTAGTTGCTTTATGGGTAGGAGTTTTATTCAAATATATGAATGCTTTTTGTGATTTTTCTGGTGCAAACTCAGCTCTCTTTTGAATAGTTTTCTGGTGAATTCCTGTACCGTTCCGAAGTCCAAGGATTGCTGCACACTTAATTATATTTCAGGCTACGGATACTCCACATCTTTCTCACTTATCTCTAACAAAATATTCAATTAATCATTCCAAGTTTTGTCTACCGAATCCGTAGAGCTTTTTTAAAATTATCTAGAGACGTAATTCGTCCTATTTAAATTCTTGCAGATAAATACAGTCATTTTTAATTACCATGATTCATTTATTAAAGACATACATATTTTAAATGCTACTTATATGTACAAATTGTTCTTGATATATTCTTATTTTCTATTAGCTATTACCCACGTTTTGAGATATCTCGAAAACGGTATAATGGACGGAAATTTATCAGAATTTTATGTGTCCTAAAGTGTGTGCATTATTATATTATTAGATTTTTGTTATAATAAACGATTATTTTAAAATGTATTTGAAAAACTGCAGCAAAAAGACGAACGTTTTCATGCAGCCGTGTTAAGAAACTATGGACAGTTCACCCTTGAATTCTTTTGATTATCTTTATAACATATTCATTAAACATTATTATTATTATTATTATTATTATTATTATTATTATTATTATTACGTTTTGATATGCATCTAAGAAAAATTCAACACAAAAATTATGCAAACAATTAACCTCTGGTCTTTTTTGCATTTAATTTTGAAAATAATGCAGGAAAAAAAGGTATATTTTCATGTAGGTATCCTCTTCTAGAAACAGTAAACCACCGATATTTTAAAGTCTATTTTTAGATGAGCTATTATTATTATTATTATTATTATTATTATTATTATTATTATTATTATTATTATTATTATTATTATTATTATTATTAAGACATGTTTTATTACGTAGCAAGGGAGAAATTAAATATTGAAAATCGTTATCATCTAATTTCTTTATGAGCCTCTTGAAAACCAACTTAAAAATTCAGTTGTTTACTGACTATTGAAAAAAAATATGCAAAAATGTAATTCCCGTTTCTATTCAAGATCCATTTTCTTTCTCTTAGAAATGAAAAGCTACTTTCATATGAACAGTATCGTTTCTTAACACACTCAATAACTGACTGTAGTTTCTGAGAAATTTCCCATCTTTTACCTGTATTAATTTCAAATTTGTTCTTTATCTAATATTTTAAAATAATGCACTTTATGTGACAAAAATATATGTCCACGCATTACTGGACACATTATAGGATTTTGAACAACATTTAACTGAAAGAATGAAGATATTATATTTCAAAATATAATATCTAATACGAAACACGGATACATCCTGTATACCTGATCCCTTTAAGATATAGCATAGCTGTGTACTAGTTTTCAGCAGAAAAACACATTTTTGATAAGACTAGATATTAACACCTAAACATCCCCAGTTCGATATTTTACTATGAACAAATGCATTTCTATGGATTTTATGTATACCACTCATAGTATTTTACACATAAGTTATTTATAAGAAGCGTTTTAATCTTATGATTACTTAACTTGGAAATTTGCATCCAACTAACCAAAATGTTGCAACTATTGATAGCTTTATACACGAACTGTTGAGGTATGTAAATGGAATTGGAGAACATATAATTTAAATTGTATGTATTAATTTCTTCTCATTTGGCGCTACAGAGGGAGTGAGCCTTGGCCTGCCGCGGCGACCTCTGCTTCCTCTACCTCCGTCTTAGACTCCACTGATAGAGGACAGTATTGCAGGGGAACGTGTTATCTGCATGCCGGCACTCCACCGGTCGCCTATCGGGCGGTTTTCGTGATTGAAGAACGGCACCTCTCTATTAGCCAGCTTTCTCTATTAGCCAGCTTTCCAATGCCCTCACGAGGCTGAATTGACCCCGTTCCATATCTCTCTTACTTGGAAAAATTTCTAAATGGATACCAGAAATCGAAACCGTGTCAGCAGTCAGCAATGCGAACCACTAAACCAAGCAGTTGGTATTAATTTATAAGTATTAAATTAAGCAGTCATATATGTCCACGACTGATATTACAGATGATGTTCTCTGGCTGTTTCAAGGTATTCCGTCTTTTCTGGTGTCTGTAAGGTATCAGTTTGTGTTATTAATCATCGATCGCTTACAGCCTTGAAAATGCCTTTGGTGTACTAAACGACAAAGTAAAATAACCCAAAACGTAAACTTTATTGGATTCTGTGAGAAACCAGTAAGCACCAGGAGTAAAAGAAACAATAAGTTGAAAGACTTGTGGATTTGAGAAGACAAAGGATAGTGTGGGTTGAGTGAGGAGGTGCGGTGCAAAGCAATCTTAGGGATGATGCAGTAGCATGACCACTTCCCCACCCCCTTTTCGTTCCTCCGTTCTTTTCTTCAAACATTTCATAAACTTGGTTGCTTCGAAGGAGAAAACACATTCCGGCCCATTCCTTTCCAACCTTTAATATCAATAGAATCCTCCTGTAAGGGAGTTGGGTTAGTTGGCTGGCAGAGAGAGGGGGATACCGAAAACTTTGTTTCGAAGAAATACGCTGAATCAGGCAGGACTAGACTCGGCCCACTCCTCCTCCACAAACATTTTTTGAACTGACGAAAAGTTGAGCATGATATGTGCTAAATCAAGTCTCTGCGGCGCTTCTTTGTGTTCCCACACCATCCCTCCAACTTCCGATCCCAAAGTCCCATTTGACCCTTTTCGCTTCAAACTGCAGCATTTGAAGCTGCGGTTTTATTGTGACATTTTCGTAGTATTTGGTAATTACATGCGTGTTTCTACCTGAAATTATAGGAGTTGATAGGCTTCTGTAAACTGGCCTAGCATGCTTTATTTTTCCTGGCAGAGGTTAGACCTAAGGTCCTCTCTTTCATTCAACCACTCTCAAATAGATTTATAATTGATACAATATTGTTAAAAATCATGTCATGATTTTTTGCGCTGCTACATTTCGTACAGCAATGAAATTGTATATAACCAATAAAAGTATCATTAAAATATACGTAAATTAAATAATTTTAGGCTAAAATAAAGTTTAGTTACAAAATAATACGAGTTAATTGAATGTAATATATGGAATAAATAATATAGTTAAACAAATAATGTATAAAATGAACCACCGTAAAATTATTTGTAGTACACGAAGATCTGTGCTAAAGAATATTATATATGTACACCTTTTAGCTTATTGTTGAAGCACATATTAAAATTAGCTAACAGAACATCGTGTGACATCGCAAGGATTTGTCAGAACATTTTTTTAAATGATGTTTAACCCCCGTTTTTACTACAGAGGCACCACAGGCGGTGAACACTGGTGATCCACGAAATGAAATGATGTATTCGGATAGAAATTATTTTTAAAGAAGGAAACGTTCCAGGCCTAAATTTAGGGTATCTCCCTGGCATTTGCCATTTATGAGGACTGAGGAGAACCTGGAAAAAACCTCAGTCAGGGGGGACGGTCCTAGCAGGATTCGAACCCCAGACCTCCCACTCACGAGTCCGCGCCTTAACGACCTCGGCCATCCGTTGCGGTTGGTTTGTCAGAATATTAATTTTAGTTGTCAAAAATTTTTTTCTATATGAGATTTATTTGCTCGTTCCATTCGAAAGGAGAGCTCTAGTTTCTTCTCTACAGAGCCATATGTAATACTACTACTACTACTACTACTACTACTACTACTACTACTACTACTACTACTACTACTACTACTACTACTAATAATAATAATAATAATAATAATAATAATAATAATAATAATAATGTTGAAAGAGTGCATACGCACTTTGCAAACGAACTACGAACAGCCAGAATTTATATATACTTATATTACAACATAAAAGATTATGCTTTGTATTTATTTTACTTTATTTGTGTAAAATACAAGTAAATTTCTCTCCGTTCACTATTTGTGCAATATTGAATATATAACGTCACTGATCAGCATTATTTAGTGGTAACAATGCTCACACAAAATCTTGAAGTAACCTCAGAATTCTGCGCCCTTTTAAATTAATTACACACTCGTTTTCACACGACTTTAGTACAGAGACGACCATAAGTATTCTAATACCAAGAAAATTATTATAAATTACAATAAACTTCACAGATAAGGATAGAATAAAAATGTAGTTAATATCAAACGATAAGCATATACAAAAGAGTATGCACGCTTTAGGAACCAAAGTCAAAGTATTTGGATTTTGATATTTTGTCATTAATTCTTTTCTTAGAACAACAGCGTTTCGGCATTGAATACATACATGCTTCTTTGTTACATGATGTTCTGTTTTATTACACCTCTGTTGAAGTTTTTTCTTCAGTTGGATTTTGCTTGTAATGATCCCTTTCCTCACTTATTCTCATTACGGATATTGTCAATGGAGCTGAGAATTGCAGACCCAGGTTTTGCTTCGAGAGTATGGAGGATATTTTATGCAGCATAGCCGAACTATTTATGCTGATTATGATCATATCATATTATATAAATATAAAACAAATCCTAAGACTTAAGTTTTTAAAGCATTCAGATAAATATGCATTTATACTGCTCCCATATTGTTTGGCAATGCCTTGCATGTTCTGACTGGTTTCCATCAGATTGAACTGTGCCGTTATTCACATTTATTGTAATAAATGTTAATTATGCTTTCAAGCAATGCATTTTTTTTTCCAGAATTTTAGAAAATCTTATGGTTTCTTATGCGTTGACCGTACTTATGTATGATTTCTTCCTTGGCCCTTTTACATGTTACTTTGTACAAATCAACACTTCGATGAGAGTTCTAGCATGTACTTCTTTACCGCTGTCTTTTTTCAACTGTGCCGCGATTCTCATCATATTCTACAGTCATCACCATTCTTTTATCTGTGCTGTCGTCTTTTGTGATCTTCATTTCTGAGAAGAATAATGAATGTCTGCCGCTTCCAATAGTTCATAACGACGCTGAAAGCAGTAGAATGGATTCTGTTCACAATTCTTCGGATTTATTTGCATGTTTTCTTTTCTTTATGCAGATTCAGTATAATTGTATCTTCTCAGTTGTGGTTTCCTTTCCATTATGTCCCTTTTTTAGTAATTGAATTGAGAAATAACTGAAAGTATTTGTATCCGGCTCACAAAATGGAACTGATGGGAATAAATGTAGGTATAATGTTGTTTACAAAATGCGTTTTTTTAAATACACTGTCCTAGTAATAAAGTGCAACAATTCACAGTGCTGTAAACATAAATGATACAAGGTTTCCGTAAATTCTATTTCGTGAGAGTTTTGCGCTATGATAAAAAACGGTCTAACGGGGTAGCTTATGGAATATAATGCCTCATGCATTATATGGTGCTGCATATAAAAGAGTTATACGCTACATTAAATGGAAGTAATGTTTTAAATAGTAATGATCCAATCATAATTTCAGGTATATAGGATAATCAAAAATGTTTTATGTCGCTTAGTGCCGTCTCTGTCGTACCTCATTCCCCCCACTTTTCTGCTATCAAATGATTGCCAAAATCGTTTCTCTTGGTGCGAATTTCTCTTTCCTATTGTTGTTGTTATTATTATTGTTATTATTATTATTATTACTATTATTATTATTTATGGTTATCGATTACGATTGTTTATTTAATTTATGTGGTTTATTTGCTATTTGACATCTCGGATCAGCGTCGCATTCAAATCAGGACGTGAAACGCCCGATAAATTTTGTTCAGAGGCCTCCTCTTTCAGGCTTGAGATGCTTTCACATACCATAAATCTACGACATGAAAGCCACAGTATTTTCCTCCCTTCCAAAGGAAGGACATTTACACCCGAAAAAACTATATCGATCCTGACCGAGATTAAGCCCACGATCTAATGTCTACGAAGCAAATATGGTTACGACTAAACCACCAGGACCAACATCGGTTAATGCAAGTCGAGTCTAACATAAACATACACTGTATTACTTTCATAAATTGTAAAGCAATCCGTTTAACTACTTTTAGCATTTTCTACTGATAGTAAATAAAATGTTTAAAATTATTATTTACCAGTTGGAAACTATAAGAAGTAGAGTAAAATACACATATTTCAAATATGTTCATTGATATTAATAACAACTACCTGGATGGTTAATTAAATCCGGATTTTACTTTTTTTGTAATTTACTGAAATTAAATGAAGTAAAATAATACAATTATCGACGAAAAAATGGGGCTGTGTTTCCAGTCAGTTGTTCACAAATGCTTTCACTCCTTCGTCGCTGTGGAATCTCCTGCCTCCCAATGCTTGTCAACATATGGTAACCGCAAGACGATAAGTCTGAACTGTACGGAGGGTAATTCAATGCTGTGCAGTGGAACTTTCCGCTTACCAAAGCAGCTGTATCTGTACAAACGTTGTCTTAGAGAAGAACTTTTCGAATCGTTTGTTAACGCCTCTTTTGAAGAAAAGCTCGGTCGTTTGAACCATAAACTGCATTCACGAAGAAAATAGACGAGGAAATTGCTTTGGGAGTCTCAGAAAAGTGTTAAGAGCACCTTTCCAGTTTACAGGCGAGTTTTTGCTTTGACAGAAGCGGATTTCAACTCTTTTGCTTCACTCCATATTCACTTGCTTTGACTTTCAGAAGTATACTAGTGTACGCACGTTACGATTTGATGCAGAACTTTTTTTCTTGATCTCTGTATTGGGTGAAAAGCGTCTGGCACACTCTCCCTCAGTAAAAATTCAAAGAACTCGCTTTGCCGAGAATTTTTGGTAATCTAAGTCCTCTGAAATGATGGATTGAACATTTCCACAACATATTTCAATCCCAGAAATCGTCAAACTTCGGTCACAGCGGATAATCCCAATTGACCCGAATGTGTTTCCGTTGCGCTCGTCCAAGGTCTTACGTTGGCGACTTTCATTTTCCACAGTTTCTCGGCCTTCATCGAAACTTTGGTGCTTCCCTTAATTTTTGCAAAATTCGACCGGTTTTATGCCCTTGTGAGTCAACATGTAATTTTTAACGAGTTGTGCAATTGATGGGTATGGTGCTCTTGCTTGGGTATGTTGCTACTGACAGTACTAACAAACGAACCGGTTTCCCCCTACTCTTAAAAAAACCCCATGCGTAACGTCTCGCTCCATAATACTCCGTACTACTAACATATCACTCTTATATGAAGAACAGAATATAAAATGCAATAAAATATTAATTCGATATTCTTTGAACTTAGTTGAATAATGAGCTCTAAAGGTACGGTTTCATTTTCAGTTAATTGTTCACGCATATAAATTACTAGATGTATTAAAACTACTCAACGATAGGCAGGGTTCAAAACCTAAGACAAATGATTTAAATATAGATTCATGCTCTGAAAGAATGTTGATAGGTCCTAAGCCGAATGGAATTTGCAGCAGCCTTTAGGTATTATTCTATCTGGATTCTCAAGACATGCTTTTTACATTAGTTTTAATATATTTTTTATGTTATGTATAAACGTGTGAATAAAATAATTTCTCACCGAAAATTACTCAAAGTGCTTAAACGTATGCCTATTTTTTGGTTCATTCACCTAGTTTCCAGTAGCTTTAAGATCCATATACTCAAGTTAGGAACTTTTAACTTACACTAGAGAGAAGCGTGGTAGCAATCCGGTGTTATAGTGCCTGGGAATCAACTGACCAAGTTTTCTTAAAGGAGACTAAATGCTTGAACTTTAAAATATCTTTAAGAAATCAAGAAAATGAAAAATATTCGTAAATGTAAGAAAGATAAGTGCTATGAGAATTCTCACCATTTATTTATTCGTTCATGAGAGTGAAGATTTTTTTACCATTGAAAAACATTCCAAAACATTTTGTTGTAACCTATTAGGTGGCAATATGAAAATTTAGCAGTAGTTATTTTACAGTGTAAGTAAACCCCGCTCATTATTCAAACCAGAATTGAAATAACTACTTCGAATAGGTACCATAACTATTCTGCAGGTAAACACAGAGGAAAATGCTTTTTTCTCCTAAAATAAAATTATACTCGAAAATTTCAAGTGAAGTAAATTATCATCTCTGGTCAAGTATTATGAAGTATATTCAACATGAGGCATCACGGAAAACAAAATTTTAAAGTCACTACATTGTCGGTAAACAGAATTGTAAAAGAACTTTTCATGCATCCTGTGGAATTTTGATAAATTATATAAGAGTAAGAGTGCAAAGAAATCCTGATGGAAGTGTAAACATAAATGAAGTAGGTGTAAGGTTAACTAGAAGTTCCTGTTCACAAGATTTCTGAGCTGCAAAAACCCATTTTCTAATAATTTCCTGATGAAAATTTTATAACTCTCGTTTTATTAGTTACAAACAGAAGATAAATCATGGTCGAGCAATTACGGTTAGTGAAAATTGTTTTCGTTTACTATTGGCGGAACGAGAACACAAAACCATATTCAATAAGATATTTTTATTCATTGTCGACCGTGTTCCACTGATATGGCGGTGTTGCTCCTGTCTTCTAATGCCTGACCACCCATGAATCTTAGCTATGATAATGATATATGCTTATAGTGCGCCAGGGGTTCCCTAAAGCCAATGATAACTAACCTACCAGACAATGTGTGTCTTAGGGGATTTTCCTAGCCAAGGAATACTACCATAGCACATCTGGTAGTCGAACCCAGAATCCAAAGAACGCTGAAAATCTTTATAGCGGACTATCAGTCCAGGCAGCCTTGCTCCATCTTTTGTTACTCTGCGATAAGTTTATTTACAGATATTAAAATGGTTAAGAAATGGTGTTCTTTGTTATCTTATTTCATTATTTAACCAGCGGTTGTTATTTTAATTTTTGCGTTTTTTATGAATTGCGAGTCTTGGTTTAGAATTGTTCAAGTGTAACTGGTATACCAAGAATGCATCTTTTATTCTTGTATGTATGGTTTTGTACTTTTGTGTTTGGAGAAGCTTCATTATTCAAAGAGCTCTTTTGAATATTTTTAAAAATAGTACTACGCATTTCCTTGATTATGTGCGACAAACCATCACCTAATATTTAAAAGCATTTGTTATTCCAGGATAATTTTTCAAATATGAATTTGTTTTGCAATGAATGCTGCGGTTTATCCTCATTATTAAAAAAGTATTTAAAAATTAAGCACTGCTACGCAGTGCGTGATAATTGTTTAAAAAGGACAGTTTTGATGAATGTGGCAAATTATTGTTCTCTAGCCCTGAGTTCTGATTCAATATTAGATATAATTTCATTAATTTAATATAGGTTGTAAGTTGTTTCTTTTGTTTGAATTAGAGTTTCAACATCTGTCTGAAATTGGAAAAGCTACAAGAAAAGTTATGTTTACTTGTTGGTATCAATATTGGGTTTTTCGTGATTTTTTCGCCCGTTTTATGGAAGCTAGTCAGTAATCAGGGCGGCAACTCCCGGCAAACGGATGTAATATTCGCGTAATTGATTCCAACTCTTACAATTACAACTATAATTACAATGAAAATAAGCACGTAACTTGTGGTTAGAGATTGGGAATGTTGTCTTGCTACATCCACACATATCTGGCATCTTTTTACATAATTATCATTTACAAGCATTAGTTCATCTTCCGAAATTAAATCAGTTTAATCTTGAAAGTATACAAGGTCATTGTTCATTAATTGCTGGCAGATGATCCTAACATTCTGGTAAATTTCTGTAATTCGATGTTACGGAAGCTAATGATAGAATAAGAGATCCGCGCTCAACATTGTTTGCTGATGAAGTATGCTTCTATTGACTTGGTCATGTTTAGACACAAAATAATAGGAACTGGAGTATAGAAAAATCCAATTTTATACACGAAACTCCCTTGCATTACGAGAAAATCGCTGTACTGCATGTAGTAGATACAGAATAATTCGGCCTATTTTTTCAGAATAAATAACATACTAACAGCATGTAATTTTTTATTTATGGAAACGTTTTAAAATAAAATGTAAGTAACAAACCCCTGCACATTAGAATAACCGAAAGAAAATTTCAGGCGAGAAACTGAATCAATTTCGGAAGATGAACGGAGAGAGACAATAAAAGGGTGCCAGAAAGGTATGGATTTAGCAGAACAACAATTACAGCATTGTGCTTATTTTCATTGTTATTGTTGTTGTAATTGCGAAAACTTAATCAGTAGGGCGGATATTGCATCCGCTTGGCCGGAGTTATCACTCTTGACTACCAACCCGCCAGCCGCATTGAAATGGGCGACAAAACCGTGAAAGACCCAAAAATAACATTAAAGAACCGTAGCTGCAGTAATAATTATTAATATTTATTAGTTATAAACTCTCAACACGTATACATAAGAACAGTCTATGATAATCAAAGTAATGAACTTACGTCGTTTAACTGATTCAGGGTTCGACAAATTCGTCTTAGCAGATTAGGATATGATGGCCCAGGAATAAACACTGCACTTATAGCAAATTGATGGGTTCCACACCGTTTTAAAAGTTCAGTCCCGACTGCTATTTTCTTTGGGAAAATGAGTGAATGTAATTAAAAAGGACTAATTTTGAACTGTGGCACTACATAAGATTCCCTTACAGTCACCTTTACATTTTGAAAGAAAACTGTGGTAAAATTCTCATTTAAGAAAGCAATCGGTCCCGGACTCGCTAGTTTGCCCCTATCGAATAAACATCATATCTAAGTTATTAAAACTTGATTCATATTGAAAGCACTAGCATCCCAATCAATGTGTTCATAATTATATAAACTTTAACGTCCCATGTCACCACTAACTTATTTGAGAATGTGAATGAAATAATTAGAGCGTAAATGAAATCGTGGTTCATGGAGCTGCAGCCTCTAATGTGTCCTTTCAGGGCGAGCAATCCCTGGAAAAATCCCCTAGGAGACCTCTCAATCAGGACAGAGTTCATATTTGTATTCCACATTTACAGTTACCCTTTCTAGACTCCATTGTGCCCTCGCATCGGGAGTTGCACAATTCACGCTATCTCGGATGTAACGTTAGTATGCTTATTTCTGCCAGTTTCTCTTGTAACACAAAGGACGGGGAAGTGAGGGGCAAAATGAAATGTATTGAGCTCAAGACCTGCTCAAGCGTGAAGTTACCCGATATTCTACTTGTCAGCATTGTAAATAGCATAAACTAATTCATACAAAGCACACGCCAGGCAGCAAAACTGTAATCTATTGTGCAATTCAGAGGTAACAAGCCTGGAGATGTTCAGAAAAGTTTCTGGTGGGCATGTGTGGTATTCTATGTAGAAAACTTATATTGGATATGAATTGCATATCTGTTATCACTATGGTTCATATGTTAGCGGGTGCTTACCAACTAACGTTCCTGAGTTCGAAGATCAGAATATTCCATTAAGTGCAGGTGGTCATTCTCATTTGTGTCATTCTGAAACTTGCACATCTTTCCACAAGCCTACCTTGGCACATTATTGATTCTTTCATTGTTTTGACGCCCGTTTCACGGCAGTTGGTTAGATTGGCAGTGAAAGCGGAGACTTCAGGCGAACGGATTCATGCAGCTGATTCAAGTTCTCGCAATTATAACTGCAATTATGACACAAGATATTGTAAATGTTGCTCCTCTACAGTCACACATTTCTGACATTTTTTGTAAAAAAAATTGGCCATTTACACGCACCAGTTAGGTTCCGAAATTGAATGAATTTCTCGCCTATGATTTTCCTTCAATTTTTTTAGTATGTTGAGGCTGGTTACATACACTTAATTTTTCATCTGCTCCCATAAATAAAAAGCACATACTATTAGATCAGGGACCGTGAGGACTATATTTACTTATAAATTTCTCCATTATAAAAAATTACCTGAATGAAATTTAATGATCCATTAACTGTATGCTCGATAGCAGAGCCTTACTGGAAACACTTAGATCGATATTTATCAACGAGTTGTTAAATAAATGGCGCAAGGACGTAATTGTTTTATCTTTCTGCACTTACGGTTTTTTCAAAAAAGATAGGCTCTATTATTCTGTATGCATTTATTGTGCAACACACATCGATTTTGTCCTCATGCAAGGGTATTTCATGTATAAAATCTAGGTTTTCTGTGCTCCAATAACTGCTATTTTTGCATCGAATCAGGGAAATGGAATTATGCTTCATTATTAAATTTTTAAGGGTGGATCAATTACTCTTCTTGGCATTAGCCTCCGTAACTTCCAATTACAGACATATACACGAATATCAGGATCATTCGCGTGCAATTCATGGACAATAGCGACCTTGTATGCTTTCAAGATTAAATTGATGCATAAGAATAACGTGGATATAGAAAGGCAGCATTTTCATCTCCTATCATAAGATAACATGTAATTGTAGCTGTAGCTACAATTGTAGCTACAATTACAGCTGTAGCTCTGTACGGCTCTTATTGCCCCACTAGCTGCCATGAAAGAACCGATAATTTGAAGGCAACGTTTTCAGCTTGTTATATATTTAGAGTGCTTGGCAAAGTTGTTTTCTTTAATGTTTCTGCGCAATTCTAACCACAGATTCGTTAAGCACCAAAGAGTTCAATATTTACTTTTAAGTTTGCACCAATATATGAGCGCCATTATCTTAAGTAAGACCAAGGAACTCAGGGATCTGTGGTCACAAGGTATTTTTCTGTCGTTCTCCGAGAGAGAAAGCACGAAGACTGACAGCAGAGAGGCAAAAAAGGAAAATACATTCATTCAGTAACGCAGCAGGAACAATGTTAAGAAGAAATAAAATTAATTAGCTTTTTGTTCAGTATAACGATCTGAAATGTACGAAAAGTAATTGCAATTACACCTCTCGTGTAGATATTAATTTAAAAGTATATCTTAAAAAATAACAACCCATTCTTGTTAAAAACAATTTAATTTATAAAATATAAATTATATATATATACATATAATTATACTTTTTGTGCTTACTTGTGCATTACTTCTATAATTTACCCACACTGAGCTAAACAACCCCCATACTACAGAGGATTTAACGGGGACCGGCCTCTAAAAATGTCAAAAAGTAGATTTTTTGTTTTTCATAAATGAACTATATTAATTTCTTTTATATTCATTTAGTGAAGCTATTTTGTTATACTTTCACTTTCAAAGGTCTGTCATGTGACCGTTTACATGACTCTACCTATATACAGGTAAAACTCATCTCTTAAATATTAAATGTCGTTTTTCTCAAAAACACCTTTTCTCGCATGTATAAAAATTCAAGTCACTCCTTGAGGTGCTAAGTTTCATTAGTTAACTTGAAAAAATCATAAATAACATTGTCGCAAGTAATATCACTAGAGGGTCCGAGATCGGCGATAAATTCATGAACATAATGACCCTTTTGTTACATTTATTAGGACTATTTCACGAATAAAATAAGATTTAAATATAATTTCCATAAACTTGGCTTAGAAAAATGTTGTTATATGAATATCTAATCTTTTCAAGCCATCTGGCAAGAGACGAACGTCAATTGTCAGCAATACCAATAGAGAAGTTCCAAATACGGGTTTATGAATAGAATAAGAATAAAAATAATATTTAAATTTGAAATTCGAACACTGAATATTAACAATTGTATAAAGTATTATAATTACTTATGAATACCTACATATTCAGAAACCGTGAGACTGAAATAAACGAAAGTCGACTATTACTTTCGCTACCGTTTTACCAATACCAACTGAGAAAAACAAAATAGACAGAACATTTTACTATTCTGAACAACGTGTTTATTAAGATTTATGGTTCCTTAGGCAGACATTGTTACATATTTACAATATTATTTCTGACTCTTTGGCTGAATACGAAAAAAAACAATTATTTGAATGAATACACAATAAGTTAGTTAAATGTACAATTATTGAAAACAGAAAAGTGATGTGATGCGTGTTCAGGAACTATAGTGGTGATATAGAGTTAGCTACACCGACCAGAAGACAAAGGCACTTCGGTAAAACTTGATAATTTCGCTGCGATATCGATTGGTCAAAATCAAACTTTTGTTCCATTTTATTGGTTGATTTTATGATGACGTTGTAAGTGAAATAGTAAACAGTAAAATTTAAATAGATAAATGCAAAATATATTTCCTTGTGTAATATTCCATTTATATGTAAATTGACAATAAACTGCTACATGTAGGTGTGAGAAATATTTTTGCTAATATTAAAATAAAAATTATGCAGACTGTTTCTATTATGTATTTGGAATAGAAATTTACAGTTTTTTTCTATAGATGTCAGAAACGTGTAACTAGACGGACACTTCGAGCAACGCGTACAATATACATAAATGACCATAATATAAATAATAATAAATAAATAATAAATTAATAATAAAACTATGCATGCTGTTAATAAGGCTTAAGATTATGTATAATTTAGCAAAATATTTGTAATAAATAATCTATTCTTCATAGGATTATGTCAGGTAATGCTGCGTGCACTGTCGAACTCATTCCCTTCTCTCAAATTCTCTTATTAACTACCCTCACATTCGGGTGAATACATCGGAAATTTGGATATTAGTGATAAGTGACTATATTTGAGCTCAACAACAAACTTAGCGTTGATTTTCAAAATTGCATATTTCGAAAATCTTATAAAATTATAATGAGTTAACGTTATTAAACGCGCTGTTGTACGCTGAATTAAGATTCAGTGATATTATATCATTATAATAATGATATATTATATCATTATTATTGAAGCTCTGCCTTTGGTCACTTTGGATACGCGTCACTTGTTCATTAATTATAAAAACCTTCGCTTTAAACGGAGAGCATGGTGAGTAAAAACGCCTCCCTTCTCCTATCTGCAGGAGAGCTGTGTAATTAGAGGGAGTTGCCGCCAAGCAATATTCCATGCAGAGTAACACTATTGTGGATTGCTTGAGGCTTCTCGAAGTCCAAACCGAGGCTGCTAATTATTACCGCCCAATACACCACCTTCACTTATCCCCTCTCCGTCTCTTCGGCTAGTCTATCACTTCCTTGCTTTTTTTATTATGCTCAATATGCGGAAAATGAGCTCAGAGAGGAGTACTCTGCAAACGATATTTAAACAAAGACCCAGCATTTTGTCACGTGTTTAGATACTAAAACTATTTTCATGCTTAGCGCAAAACGTTTTCAGGGGCTCGAAAAGATGGCATGAAAATCAATTTTAAAAATTTAGTGGACATATTAAAACAATTAACAGTATCATCTTATAGGTCAAATCAGTTATTTTGTTGTAAAACATAAGTACATTTGGAAAAAGAATAGGCAAGGTCCTCTAAGGTGTTGAACTATTTTATTTCCGGGAGAACTGTTAGGCAGTAGTGAAGGCATCAGAAAGAGCAAGCAACGTATTGTGGCTCAGGCTGGATGTTTGTTCACGTCTGCTTACGGACTTGGTGTCAGCGATCATCTTAACTCTATCTCTCACACGACAAATCAATGCCCGTTGCTGGGTCCTGTTTGTGCTCCCTTTCTCTGAGTTAGTGTCCCTATGAAGATGAGATAAGGCCAACTGTCCTGAAACAGCGTGGGTTGGAACGATTAATGCATCTATATAGGCTGACTAAAAACAGCTGTCTTCACTTAGAAAATAACGTTTCAGTGTCTGAATGTACCCATAGTTTCTCTGCGAAAACGCAACAAATGAAGAAAGATGCAGCATTTAAGTAGAAAATGAAGAGAATGATACTATGTGTTCTAAGAGCGAAGCTCTTAACTCAGGTTAATACCTTGAAAAAAATTTTGTACTGTACTTACAAACACGTCTGAAAATGCACATAGTACAATTTAGTTCCATCCGTTTGAAAAGTAAATGTACAATTGCGCAAACGCAACCCTCAAATTGACTCGTCTATTCTGGGTATTAAAGGAGGGCCTGTATCTAGGTACACTGCCCTTCGTTAGTACTGTCGAGCCAATGTGTCGTTATCGACTTTAAGTATTATCCTCTTAAGGGGATTTCGCTTAAAGAACAAAAGACAGAAGATATTGAAAATAAACCCTAATATTTTACTGTTGCCATAATTCGTTAACTTTTTAGTGTATGCTTCGATAAATATATACATTTTAGAAAGCACCATGCCTTTTACCAGTGATGTAGCTTAAGTTTTTGTAATGGGAATGCCAATACTTTTAATGGGTGGGAAATTTCAATTCATCATTTTGAAACCTGTAAACGCAACATTAAAATCTGATATAACTATCTAGTGATTAGGCTTACAGAACCTTGTATTCCAACTCCAATCGCTTCTTCTTTTCTGCAAAAACATACACAACCTCAGCTGGATCTGATGAAAGCTCGCCCAAGTCTCTTTTCATTTGTCAAAGTATGCAAACATGACAAGACGACAGTTGTTGTTGGTGTTTCGATTCCCTTCAAAGAACACATACTTCTTTCACTACTTGCTCTAGTTATGGGTATTACCAGCACTAACCGGGGTAGTCTTGTCACCTCCTGATAGATGCAGTCAAAATCATTTGTTGTAAATTATGTTAGCAGTTCTTGAAGACTGAAAAGCTTTGACTCATCTGCATATATTAAGCAATTTATTTTGCACTGGTCGGAAATAAAGAACTGATTTGCTGAGGTATTAAGTTCATTTTGAGGAAATTTTCAGCTGCATAATTTAAAATTCTTTCTGTAACTAATATCACAAACCTTAGACGACATTTATTTGAACAATCTGGTTATATGCTAAAGATATCTGTAAATGCTCTCTTATCAGCGTCTCATTTTCAACCAGTAAATTTAACAACACAACTCTAAATAAGTTCTTCATTTGGCGAGCTTTCATGATCTGGATACTAATTCCGGTTCACTTGAGAATAATATAATTAACAACTTCATTATGTTTAATTGCTGAAAGTCGGGCAGCTTCCGATAATTGGTACACTATATGCTCTTTATCTTTCCTAACGCATGAAATGACTCGCTGTGTATCAAATGAATTTTAGAAGACAGGTATTTCGTTGCTTTAAATGAGATTATTCAAATCAGATGCATCCTCTTTACACTAATCTAGTAAACCAAGGGAAATCTTTGCCATGAGCACTGAAATGTTCTTGTTCGATTTTTACCTAATTCTGTAATAGACAAGTTAGGTGTTAGTCTTTTAGATTTTGACCCGCATCGCTGTTCATGTGTAAAATTACGAAAAGCTGTCTTTATAAAAATATTTTAATTGATTCTGACAAACTTACGTCAGTCATTATTTAGTACAAGGAAAAGAAAACACACTCCTTATTAACTGCACAGTAAACCTCTCTAAACTTTATAAGAGAGCGTAACTTAACAATTTTAAGACTGTCGCTGGCGTACGGAAACCCAAAACACCAGGAAGGAAGCATATGTGAACCAACCCACGGTATCCCGCTGCATGCTGCAGTGAAGTTGACTACACTAGAGAACTTCTTGGCGTGACCAAACTCTTACTGTTAGAACAATGACTTGTTCACACGCACTGGCTACCTCCCCCCCTCTCTCTCTATCGCTCTTGTCGGTCCTGGTGGTCTAGCGGTAAACACAGTTGCTTCGTAGATCCAAGATCGCGGATTCAATCCCGGCCAGGGTCAGTGAATTTTTCAGGCTAAAAATCCTAAGTATGGCTTCCTTCGGAAGGGAAGTTAAGCCGTGCGTCCCGTGTCGTACATTTACGGCACGAAAAAGAACCTCAAGCCTGAGAGAAGAAACCTCTGAGCAAAATTTATCGACCGTTTCACGCTCTGAATTAAATGGAACGCCGATGACCTGAGATTTAAAGAGCATCAGTAAATAAACAAAATAAACAATCAACAATCCCTCTCTATTTCTTAATTACAAGATTTTGATTTAGGAGACTCCGGGCGTATGGGCATACATTGACACTGCCTTATACGCCAGAAGCGACGTTTGGACGTATCATAGAAACTGGGAAGTAGGCCTTCCTATGAACGAGATGCTAAATGCCGTTCAGAGGAATGTAAATTCTGTGAACCTTTGAATTAGACGTTTCTAAGTTCAAGGGTAAGAAGGCCTTAAATCGAGACTGAATATAGAACAACCAAAGAAAACCGCACCAGAGGTAGAAACAGCAATCATACATTCAAACAGAGGGGACCCTTTTAAAATTGTGACCTTAATCCTGAGAGAAATAGATCTTAATTGCAGCGTAATTACTGTTATATAACAGTGACATCCGTCACCGGAAGGCGGTTGTGAGGGAAACTTAAACAGCCATCGCAACAGTTGTATCAGTTTTGCCCTTTATAGTTAAATGATTCAATGAAATTAAATTTAAAATACGGTATATGCATTTATGATATTAGAATATTTCTGTTATTACAGTATGAAAGGTAACAAGCCTATGTATCGATTGTAACAATGGCAGCTATGGATAATAACCAAGGATATGGTACAATTACTACTTTATTGTAGTACTCTTTTCAATATTATAAAGCAGAATATTAATTTTTAATAATATATAGAAGTACATGTGTCAATTCGAATAAAATAATAATTCGAAAAGGCAACAAAAAACGTATTTATTGTTTTAAAAGAATTAATATCGGAAGAAAGCCATCTCAAGACTCCATGGTACTCTCCATAGTTCCTAAATTCCTCGGAAAACGATATAAATTCATATCGGTAATATTCAGTTCTTCAATTTGGTCTCTAAACTCAGAAATAATCATATTGAAATAATTTATGCATAGACTAATACATGTGTATCCTAATACAAAATAATTTTTGTATAGATTTAGTTTTCACATGTTATTTGTCTTCTATGCGTGATATAGCGCAAAACTACTCACTTTCAGATTACTTTTTTTCTCGTCAACAGCCCGCACGATGTCATTAAATTTTACTGCCGGTAATAACATTAAACTACAAATTTTCTAATGATTACATAGCTACTCTGACAGTAACAAATTGAGTCTATTGTTTTTATTGCATTGTATTATGGATTAGCAAAAAATCGAGTATTGAAAAGGAAAAGAAATAAATAATACAATAGATAGAAACTACAGTGTTCAGTACTTAAAAATACCCTGTGGATAATTGTAAGTATATTATTATGAAGATATTTTATATCCAACTTTAAGGATTTTATGTCAACATTTTATTTCTTGAGTCATATGCGACACTGGATGCTTTATAAAACCTTCACGTACTAATTGACATAGTTAATGAGAATGCAAATGATTTCCAAACTTCTAAAATGAAATATAAAACAGTCTACTCACTGTTAGATGACTGCAATCATGAATCACAGAAACTTCGTCATTTTGACATTACTCAGAAATTCAATATTAACATATATATATATATACGCATGTGGCAAAATTTAAGGATTAGTAAGTGAATTACTGCTTAGGGTTGAATACCGCCTTGGGTCGCCAAGGTGCTTAAGGCGCGGACTCGTGAGCGGGAAGTCTGGAATTCCATTCCCACCAGAACCGTCCTCCCTGACAGATTTTATACAGGTTTTCCTCAGGCCTTATAAATGGCAAATGCCGAGAAGATACCGTAAAACTCATGCCTAATAACGCTTCATTCCTTTAAAAATATATATCCTTTCCCAGTTTATCATTTCATCTCATTGTATCACCAGTGTTCGTCCCGTGTGATGCTTCGGTATAAAAACGGGCTTTAAACACTATTAAAAAGTGTTGAAGGGAATATTTATGTACATATTATAGAAGCAGTCAAGTAACTTGAAAATTGCTTAAGAGTGTCCGGTGTTCTGTTGAACTGAACAACTACCAAAACTGGACATTTAAGATTTATCTTCTCTGCCAATCAAATTTCTAAGGAATAAAAATAAGTTCAAAGTGCCAATAGAAATCGTTTGAATTCAAATCACAACATAATGTTAATCAAATTATTGTGAAGGTTGAGTGATACTTATACATTGCCATTTCACACAGATTGTTTACCTTTTATACATATTACTGTTTTCTTAATTTTCTTCCAGTACTTACATATCTTCACATTAAAGATGAAGCATGAGAGAATAAATACATAATTTTATTATATTAACGCAATTCTTCTTAGTAGAAAACAATGAAACCAAAGTAGTCCTGGACATAAAATCTTGTTTTTGGCTGAAAAATAAAAGATCAGTATTTTGATTATATACAGTTTTTTCATGTGCAGTAGTACAAAATGTACCATTAATTGTATAGAGACTTTCAATTTGTAATAATGAACCCCATATATAACGTTAAAGTTCTTTTTTTGAACTTAAATTAGCCAAAATATTCATTAATGCTTCTTTATTGCACATTATATATTTTACAGCAGGGGCTACCATGCCGAGCCAAATAAAAGTTATGTTATGCCCCACAAAGCACAGCAGCGAGAGATAGTGCTTTCTTGATCGATGGTGCTGAGCTGCTGCCAGCTACTTAGAAATAAGGATTGCAAACCCCTAGTTTGTCTCGCTTTTTTTTTTTTTTGAATGGTGTTTAACGCCCGTTTTTACTACTGAGGCACCAAAGAATTGTCTTGGCGTTAGCTATTCCTTGTTTTACATGTTTATAAGTTTATCGTTTTAAAATCCACCAAATTAAGAAATTAAATGTATTTCGCCAGTACAAATATTGGATATAAATTTGCAGAAACTTAACCAACATTTTCCTAATTAATGCTTTAAAATGTACTTTCTTATAGATATTTTTAAGATTGATTCTACAGTAATTCCACTTTTGTTGAAATCTTACAGATTAACTGTCTGTCAGAAATTAGAAATAGCCATGTGAGCTATTTAGGCGGAGCCAATTTTGAGTTATAGCCTTCCGATGGCTCAAGTAATTCTCTATGACCCTACTCATCAACAGGTGTTGAAGTATCAATCTAACTCTGCTAACTGAGGTATGGCGAAGAAATTGCATTCAGAAGACACTTTATATCCCTTAACATTCTCTGCATGATTGCTTTCCAAGACCAAGTTGTGCAGTTTATATAACCATACACCTTTAAAACAGCGAGTGTTTTCTTTCACAAGCAACATACATTTTGTGGTTGTTTATCAAGCATGTATGCAACTGTTTTCAGGAAACTCTTCCTGATGTAGTTCCGTAGCATTCTATTGTAGTTATGTATGCGATCCTTGAGCTGAGAAGCTGGAATGACAATTGACGACGCTGGAAAGGGTAGAAACTGGGGTGTGGTAATTCGGTCGCCCTCACAGTCATGGTACGCCCCATGCATCACCAATGAGAGATCAGCTCTACTAAAAGAGAGAATGCAGAACTGACTACCTTAGAGTAGCAGGAATCTTAACCCGTTTCTGCTTTTCCAACGGTTAAAAATAGCTTCCTTCATTACTTTGCTTGGCGCAAGGTTTCATAGGAAACAAACAGCTATCATATGACCTCTATTTTTTTATCCAAAGAGAAAGCTGCATGTTTGGTGAAGTGGAGTAAACAAGGTATGATACAATGGGCTTTATAAATCATGAAAGCAAACAATTTTAGGTGCACAACAAAGTATAAAGAAGATCTAAAATACTTTAACATCTAACCTAATAAGAATCGATAAGGAAAATGTCTCATTAAATATTTGGAATGTTATACAGAAACACACATCTCACACATAAGTTTTATTGTTGTTCCATATCATTATGCCAAAACATTAACGTTGACAGGTTGTGTTATACACGAAGTGAAGCATTTTACAAAAATTTAAAAGCAAGCCTATAGAATCATTTATTTGAAACTGAAAAATTAAATTGTTCACATTGTAAGCAAGAAAGAACATTTGTAATCTTAAAAGCATTAATAGCAAGGAATTATAGCACTTGGTACCAAGGGATCCCTAATTAAATGGAAAAAAAAAAACAGGACATTTGTAGCAGCAGAGTAAGAAGACAAATAAAAGAAACTTAGAAGTTTATGAATGTCTCTCATGCTATGAACAACTATGAATTTTTATGGAGTATTTTTCACTATTAACATCTTTAAAAGGGCCCCATTGGCATATTGATCTTCTGAATGATTTTCTGCAATTTTAAAAAGAAACAATGATATTCCAATGCCTTTTTCTATTTGACAGGTGAAGTCTTGAACATGGAAATGCTAGAGATTAATGAAGTCAAAGAGTCAGTGAGAAATATTTCAGCTTGGCACACTCATTAACCTTTACTGTTGTTTCTTTCATTACGAGTAAATAAACTGAAATATTTTTAAAACTATAAATCCCCCATGCATCTCAATAGCTCTTTAGGCCCTTTAATGTTCTCATGCTTACGTGACTCCCTTAAATTGCTTCTTGAAACTCTGTTTCACTCTTGGTACAATAATGGTAAAAATATACCTATTAATGGTTCCTGTTATACCATATTGAACTAATGCATAATTCTTTTAATTACACTGAAATATTAATACTCTTTTCAAACAACAAATCCGGGTCACTGGAAGAGATGGGCGTCTTTGTATAATAATTAAAGGACAAAATACGAAACTATATTACAAATAGGCCGGTTTTATAAATACCGCACTCATATCAACACCTTGAAATGATGGGAACTATTATGAATAGAAGATGATTGTGCTGCACTTTTAATGTTCGTTACATTGTTAGTACGGTTAAAGAGTTAGTGCTCGACAGAATAAGTTAACTGCAACGGTACTTTAAGAAACTTTGCTACGCAAGGGCGTCAAGGTTGATGTTAGGAGGAAGGGGATAAAAGGTAAGACGTCATAACAAATTAGAACACAGATATGTGACGTTCAAAAATATCATCCATTTACTTATTTTAAATTAATATATAAAGCCCTTGAGAATGTGCTGTTCATAACAGCTATATATATATATATATTTCAGGTGGCCTTTGAACATGTAAATTTACAATATTATACACAGTGAATATTATTATACATTTATACAATGATAATATTAAAGCATGTACATAAAAATGTATTGACACTACATTCTTCTAAGTTTAAAATTATGTTTCTTTTAAATTCCTTATACATTTACATAATACATTTAATGTATTTGATTTTATGCTAATATAGAAGCTTTAACATTCTATTAGTATTTCAGTATACTTTCCCATTATATTTAAATTACCTTTGTCAGAGTTACTCAAATAAATATAACAATTACATCAGCTAACAACTAACAAAACGTGTAAGATTTATGTATACTAAAAACAAGGACGTATACACGCGTACAATAACAAAAATACTGTTTAACTGTCTTGTAGTCTCTGTACTACGTATTTAGTGCTTTGCTTGACTGGTGTTGTTTACGTTCTTCTAGCCTAGTCAATGACTACTCAACCTGTTGGTAAGTGGGTCTACTAGATCGGGCACTAAGCTGGCAGATGTATGCTTGAACTGTGAAAATCGCTTATAAGGAAGCATATAGTATGAAATAATCGCACAATTGTGACTTTTCAATTAATTGTCATCATCAATTAGGAAACTATTCTTTATTTATGTTATGTTTAAGTGCTTGATATTTTATCAATCGGGAACATTGATCGCCCCTTATATTGTTTTTAAGAAATCTATATTATACTTTAAAATTTCCCTGAAGATAATTGTTGCTAATACAGGGACACGGTATACCTGCCGAAACATATTCAGATTTCCACCGCTTCTTATTAACTAACATTACAGCCCTTCAAGATCTACAATATCCCACCCTCACGGACTTCCAGGTTTTGTACGTCTATTGTAAACTCCACACTAATAGCTCAAGACCAGGTAAAGAAGGAAGGCGGTAGACCCGAATGCAGCCTTGCCAGTTATATAAATACATCTGTGACCATCAATCATAACTATTTGAATGAAATTATGGTATATGAGATGAAAGGAAATGAGGACTGTTGATGAAATGATTTGTACTCAACAAGTGTCACTCTACTACCACAAGGACCGCAGCCTAGGAAACCTGATGCTCGTAGCCACCAAAGCTATCGGAATCGCATCAGCAACGTCAGGCCGAGAAGGTTATCGCAACAATTAAAATCTGCATGCTGTTTGTTTCACACATTTAAGTCAATAAAGTTTACTTAGCTCTTCTCGTTTAAATTTCAGATGCACATAAATAATGGGTTTAACGCGTGTTTGTAGCTAATCTAAAGAGAAGAACTATGAACGTTGGCTATGGTTAACAACACATTACTAGCCTAGACTTAACTTATTTATAATTTTTTGTAGAAAATAATACATGTTTGTTATAATCAAAGAACAGCCTTTAATAAGGACTTGGATAAAGTTATCGTTTAAAATATTTTTATTTTTACCCAGATACTTTACAATCCTGTATTGATATGGAACGGAAACGAATTACACAGCTGAAGGTTTATGTTTTTCAGTTTGTACAACATATATGTAGCTTGAATAAAGGAAAGATGTTTGAAATTTATTGCATTAAACGTTTAATAAATTTAATCATTTAAACTTTTTAGTGATAAAATAAAAGAACTTTTCTTTGAGAATATCCATAAAGCTACAGGATAACTATGGAAATTATTAATATCTATGTTCATTATGAACATGCAGCTTTGAAACATGCGAATAATTTTTTCACTTTAGGAAGGAAAGGAAAAATATCTACAGATGGGATTGTAGCCTAGAGCCTGCTGATAAGGATATACTGTACTATCTGGACAGTAACTCACATATTTTCTCCCTCTTTGTCATTCTTCGGCAGTTAGTTGTAATTGTTGCCAGTGATAATATCAGATTTCCTTTTAGTTACTTTAAGCTGATTTGGAACATGTAGTTAGCAGATACTGATAGACATGTGTTTTTTCCTCTTTTTTCCTTTCCTTTGCTTTATAGTGATGTTTTGAAGGAAAATTGAGTACTTAATAGCAGAGACACTGTCGCTGGCACACGGATGCATTTGTGAGAAAACCCGACGGAAGTCCAACATCAGTAAAATAAGTAAGTTCAGTAAAAGGCTTGAGCGTAGTAGAACATTCTGAGTTCATAACGGACGTTTTCGACACCGAAAAATCTCTTCTCACCTAACCTGATAACGTTTGCCAACATAGACGGAGCTGATTTTGAAGTTTCAGCATTCAGTTTAAGACCCCTTTTGGGAACATGCATCATTGTGTTCGGCTCTACCTGGAAAGTAATGCGAAAGATTTCCAGCACATTATGTTAAGTGGGCATTTTATCATCGATATACGTTTTCACCAGGGCCGAATTTGTAGGTTCTTATAAACCCTGAATTAGTTTTTTTTAACAAATTTATATTTTTTAAACGTTTTAAACATATTTATAAGTTTTTTCAAAGTTTTTCTTAGCTGAAGTAGAATAAACATAAAGCAGATATATAATAATATGAATTTATTTTAATTTTATTTTACTTGTATTTTCCATTGTTTTGAAACACAAAACTACATGAACGCTTAAAATTTGCAAATCATTCTATTGTCAGGTCACGGCACTGTTTAAAAGTTTTAAAGTACTAAACTTACTTAACCTTTCCAAGGCTTTATAATGTCAGAGCACTGAATTTTTATAAAAGTTTTAAAGCAAAACATTTTTTAAAGTTTAAAAAGTTTTTAATTTTTTAAGTTACAAAGCACAAAATTGAGGAAGAACATTTTTCAATTAATCAAACGTAGATAGAACATTCTTCAATTATTTACGTTACTGTTGCACTGCACTATTAAATACATCGCTAGGTTTCTATGATGAAACTTTTTCTGTTGTGTTTTAAAACATTCTTATAGCAAGAAAATGTTCTCTCGATACAGCATGAAGACATCGGTGCAAACATTTGTGAAACCACTGATGTAGGAATTGTCTGAAATTTGTTCCCCCTGAAGAACAGCAGATACATTTTTCACCGTTGTAAACCCTGAGTTCCGCTACAGAATCTAGGTAAGCTTCAAAACATAGGCTGCGCGTACTGCTCATGGTATTTCTTTCTTTGAAATTGTGACAATGATTTCCATTGCATCTTTTAGTGGTAAAGATGCGGATTTCAACCATTGAATACCTGCAGGAAGAACACTAAAATTGGCCTTAATAAAGGCAGGTGAAATGATGAAGTTTTCTTTAAACAAATATCAATAAAGATGTCAACAGTTAAAAAAAATCTAATAAAACAAGTAGAAAATAAAACACAACTTAAAATAAATCTACATCTATGACTCCACAAATCGTGGATTCCATGGTTTACATGTAATTATTGGAACAACTGTTCTTCTTGTATGCTTTTCCTTTGAAGAGCGGTTTTAGCCTATGCTATGCATGCTGCTTCATTGACGTCAAACGGGTCTATAAAACTCATAATGTCCTCAAAATAGTTGGCATAGAAAATGTTTGCCTGCAGCCAAGTACCCCCGCGGGTAATGACGGGTTCTGGTGGCAGCATTTCCTTCAAAATCTGAATGCGGGGAGCTTTCAGAAACACTTTCTTCATGGATGAAATAATGTTGTTCACTCATAGGAAGGTATTCCTAACTTTTTCAGCCAATCGGTGTAAACCATGAGCAAGGCAGGTGATAGACAGTATGTTAGTTTAGAAACATTTCAGTGTCTCTACCGCCTTGATCAAGTAGGCTGCATTTTCGATCACAAGCAGTAGAAATTTCGCACCGTGTTTTTCTGTTGGCCATAGGATAGCATCTCTGATGGTACAGGCTATGGTGCTTTGGTTCGTTTTGTCCAGCATCTTGCATAATATGAGGCGGGATTTACCATGTTCTGTGGGGTCTAACTTACCCACTACGACGTTAGCAATGAAGCGACCACAATTATCGGTAGCCTCATCTACTGAAAGTCAGATGTCACAGTCCTGTAGAACCACTGGTGTCTTGAAGAAATTAATTGAATACTGGGTTCTGTATCACATGCCATGGCACAATTGCTGATATTAGAGCCTCACATAAACGTGGATTAAAATTGTCTTTTAAAGAGTCAGAAAACCCTGGAATTAGTGTTTGGAATTGCATCCTCTGTTTCCTCTCAATGCTGTTTACATGCCTTACAGATTCTTTATGCTCCAGAAAATGCGATTTTTGTCACAGATCACTATCATTGTTGCAGATCCACTGTCTAATCAACCAGCTTTCAAAAACCTTTTATTTTGGCCTCTTATGTAGCTGTTAATAAACTGGAAGAGTAAGCTTATTAACAATGCCTTCAGTTTGCTTCTAAATAACAGTTGCATCCGTCAATTTTCTTTAACAAAACGTGACTGACAATAAAGTAACAGAAAACACCTGTTCGAAAGTCATTTGTGAAACAAATAGCTGAA
The DNA here is from genome assembly GCA_030762175.1 of Metallyticus violacea. Classification (NCBI taxonomy): domain Eukaryota; kingdom Metazoa; phylum Arthropoda; class Insecta; order Mantodea; family Metallyticidae; genus Metallyticus; species Metallyticus violacea. The sequence goes on along the minus strand of CM060846.1, from coordinate 169,059,174 downwards.
CGTGACTGACAACAATGGTATTATGAAATTAGTTTCAGTTTGCTTCTAAAATAAGTTAATTTTAACAATGCTTTTAACACATGACAATAATGGTATTACAAAATTAAATACTATGATTAGTTTTTGAAATTAATCAAGATGCACATTGTTGGCTAATGTTTTAAAAGTAATTTTATCAAAAATATAGTATTATTTTAAAAATTTAAAATTTATTACAATTAAAATTAATTTAAGTTTCATTTTAGTTTAAACGATAGTTGTAGTCATTTTTATGGTCAATGTCCTATTTAGTCATTTTAAGGTTTCATAAGATTCAACTATGTGACTTCCATGATAATGAAACTGATAATTGTGTTAAAATATCACAGTTAGCTAGAAAGAAACAAAACGGTTTAAAACCTAACAATACGGGCTCAAGTTATCAAATATACACGGTGTCCCAGAATCGGGTAATAATTTTTCGGAATAGGCAATCCACATTACTCTGTAACTATATTTATCTTTAAAAATATATCTCCTAGTTTCACCAACTGTTACTGCATAAATACTTTACCATTGCAAACTGACAGCGTTTTTACGTCGCAACTGGCAACATAGTTGCCTGTCGATAAATATGTATGGAATATAAAATATGTAAATATATATATATATATATATATATATATATATATTAAATATCAATATGACTGTGAAAAATCGAAAAAAAAAGAAAAGAATTGACAATTAAAATCTATTTTTTTTTCTCAGTATGAAATAGGCTTTGATGCGCTCAGGGAGAGAAGTTACCTGCGGCCATAAAATGTAAATGCACAGAATACAGCTTAACGTTTTGAGGTCCACATAAGAATACCGAACACAACGTTTTCAGGTTCCCGTAATAGTACAAAGTGCAACTTAAGTTAATGATTGCCGGTTCGTACCCTCGTGCAGCTCGTAAACTCTCCCCCTCTGACTGTGCCGAAGCCTTTTGCCCACTGAGAGGGAAACTATTTTCTAACTGTCGATTTTTTCATTTTTTCACCAACAGTCATATTGATGTTAAATATGTTTAAATTTTTTTTTACATATTTTATATTCCATACATAACAGCAATTGTTGCCAGTTGCAACGTACGATAATTGTGTACTTTAAAATCGTAAATTGAAATGTTGTCGGAGAGTGTGTTGCAAAGTGTTTTTTTTTTTTCGTTGTAAATTAATTTTAATTACAGTAAATGTGTGTTTATTTAATATTAGGCCTAACTTTTAGTCTATCTCGATATATTTAGCATAATATACACTTACTGTGAGAGCTATTTCTAATGATATGTACATTTTCATATACCCCAGATGCCCGAAGGGAAAGGTTTGTTCCGACATGCTGGCGATATTATTGCCTCGCTATCTGGAGGAGGGGGTTGTTGATATTATGTCTAATGCTAACATAAAGTTTTACTTATTTGGTTTATAAACATAAAATTATAACGCCATGTGCTATGTTTTCGGAGCATCCATCACCATATTTGCAAGACTTCTGATATCACTTACTTCATCTTTGTTTCATTTTTTTTTTCGCAATAGTGCATTATTGTGTGAAAATATTTTTTTAATTGCAAAATAACATTCTCTCCAAGTTAGAATCTGATTTTTCAGAGAGAGGATTCACTATCTTTAACTTTATGACCTGGGGTAAGTGTGTGGTGTGATTTTGTCCCAGCCATTCTTCTATAAAACCCCCTAATTTTCAGGTAACAATAATATACCCGTTCAGTTGCTCCATTAAGGGGGTTTTAAAGTGCATTCTCTTTTATTAGAAAACAAGTGACTTAAGTTGCAAGAGTTAAGTACTGCCATATATTGTCTCTATCACCATTCGCACTTGTAATAGTATGTCATTGTGAAAATATTTTTTGCTTACCCATGACATTTTCTCAAAGTTGAAATCTGATGTTTCAGAACAACATTCCATACTTTCATTGGTTTTAACGTTTTATGACCCTGGGTAAGAGTATAGTGTGTGTTTGCCACAACTCATCCCTCTAAAAAACCCTAACTTTCACTTCGCAAATCAGATATTCATTCTGTTAAACTAACGAGGGTATTTGAAAGTGGTTAAGAGATGACATATATAGCTTTTTTTCGTTTTTTCAAAGCAGAATGCATTTTATGTAGGTGTGCTATCTGGGAGACATATATGTATGTAAGAATTCCTAACAACACTTCAACTAGTATTATTGTATCTAACATGAGAAGTACACAACAGCGTGTTGTTGAGTCGCTAATGTGTTGTATAGATCAAACTGATAGAATGTGCTGCATTTAGGATTACAGCGCGATATCATCAAGATTACAACAGCAATTAGAACTGACAAGAATGACAGCTTCAGATTTCATGTGGTGTCTAGGGCGTGTTCAATCCCTACAGAGTTTTTATCACGAATGGACGACTTCTTCAACCGGGGTTGTACGGAATTACTTTTGGGAATTCCTGTGAGTAAATTAAATCATCAAAAGAATACTATATTTTAATGTGAATGATAGTGAGCGAAAAATACAGTGTAGACTTTTTTGTGTGTAGAACGCAGTCATGCTATGGGCATATTGGTCTCCCGATTGAATCCTGGTCACCATAATGCTGCAAACGACAGTGAATGTTATAGAGAACAGTTGTACGTGTGTGTGTGTGTGTGTGTGTATTGTAATAGAATACGGCTCTATATAAACCACACTAATAGAGTTATCATTGTTGTAAAACAGCTAAACGTATGTGAACACCGGACTTGATTTTAGAATAATTTAATTATGCATTATTCTCAGTTACAGCATAATAGATATATCGAATAAAATCATAATATTTTTTGAAAAAAGGGTCTGCTTTCACACACGTGCTGCATTATTTTATACAAAAAATATCTCTCCTTTACAGTACGTTTTTATTGCAGGACACAGAACAACGTCCGAGATTATCAAATACAGTGAGACAGCGATATTATCCTACTTTTCCTATAGTTTTGTTGAAAGTGTTAAAGGACTTAATATCCATTCCAAATCTTATATTAGAATGAATTATTAATTTACAGTAAATAAAATATTCTTTAATTGCATCTTTTATGCAAGATTAAACATTGTGTACTATATGCTTTTGCAATCACGTGTACTTTATTTACTATTGAGTTGGTATTAAATAGCAAATATTTTATAGAGACACCTTTTTGCTTGTATTAATACATATTATTTTCTTTACATTTCTCTGTAAATTATTGTAAATTCTACGCCAGAATTAGCGTGGTAAACATGCACTGCAAGGGTTTTCTGAATTATTTAAATCACTTACTTTCTCTTCCAAAAGGTATTTTTGAATGAATTATCAATACACAGAAAGTGAAAGTAATCATAAATTGCATTTTTTTGCAAAGTTACTACTCCTTTTGTTTCTAATATTCTCTAACCTTATTTATTTAAAGAAAAAAGTAGTAAAAATGGAGTGAAAACTTAGAAACGCTGGAGATGATTAAATACACGGGGACATCAATATTTTTCCTAAATATATAGTTTTGTTGAGTGATTTAAAAAGCTTAATTGCTATAGTTTTTTGAGTAGTGTTTAACGCCTGTTTTTACTACAATTGCTATAGTAAAACATATCTTTTTATGATTTATTACTACAGACATTGAACATATTGTTTATATTGAATCAATACGTACACCCAATTTTGCCCTTATGAGCACCACCAAACCCACTCTCAACATCACCATTCCACGTGGCATTCCCTTCCACACCCCTTGGCATTAGCCACGGTTCTGCCGTTTGTTTTATTTATGGACGCTGTTTAACATTCCAGATCATTAGCATGCCTCTGCCGTTTGTCGTGTGTTTGGCATTGAGACACTTAGCTGGGAACAAATCCATGCCACCTTGTTTGGGATATTTCGCAAATTTTTTGCACCGCTGTCATCGTAAAATATTGGAAATTATCAATCATTTACAAGTTTTACTTGCAGCTTATTACTTCAATGTAAGTGAGAAATGTTTTTAAATATTTCTTTAAATATATTTTACAACCACACAATATGGCCGTATCCTTATATTTTTAAATATCCTTAACAGATAACAGATAAAAGGGGCGAAAATAAGTAAATGTCACATACCACGTGAAATTACTTTTCAGTTTTAACATAAAAGTGAGTAGTAAGTCCCCGACGGTCTACATGAATCTTTTTTTCGTGCAACATTGCTTATTTTTACAAATAAGTTAAATAGTTTTTATTTCACTATCATGTGTTAAAACTGAATCGCGGGGAAAATATTGTTTTTTTTTTTTTGTTTTTTTTTGCAAACAGATCTTTTTTTTTTTTTTTGCACAGTTAAGCAATGTATACGACACGTTTTCACAAATTTACTGAATTAGATAGATAAACAACAAATTTTCTTCTAATATTATATTGTGGCAGGCCATTTCTATAATAGGAAATGTATATAGTATCTGAAATAATTAAACAAACTTTAACAAACTATTGCATATCAGGATTAAATACTTTCGTATCGGCAAAGAGGGGAATACTAGATAGGAATAAAAAAAAATGAGAAAAGACGACATAAAATAAGACTATTGCAAATCTACATACGTTTATTTTATTATAAACGGTGTAATGTAGGAGAGAATACAGTACAAGGTACAGAATAGTTTTGTGTCGGTTATTCTAGATTCGCTTGCATTTACAGGTGTGGGTTTTTAAATGTTGACACTAATTGATAAAGTTCTTTGCGAAACAAATTTTTATAAGCTTGACATATTTGACCGTTGGCTAATTCACTTTGTTGATTTCATAAAAAATGATTATATTATTATTTACAAATTATAACAATAATTGATGTTTTAATATGCATTAAAACGTGCATGAAGCAAAAACTTTGGATAACTTTCATTTAACGTTATATTTTGTATATAAAACATATTTTAGCAATAATATTTACTTTATAAATTAAAAATGCTAAAACATATACAAAAAGAAACACATTTGATGCGCTTGCACTTGCACACATAGCTGCGTAAATATAAAAATGGTAATGTAATATTATGGAGATTAAAATTACATAGTGCTTGAACAATTTAGATAAATCACCAGACTTTTGCAGAACAGCTGTGCATATTCACTTTGTTCTATCATAATGTTTCTAAGTTGTATACCTTCAAGTATAAAGTTTACAAATTTGTGGTTGGTAAAAAATGACTTCCACAAACAACTATAAAAATGGATGTATTGACTAAAATAGTTTTACACTGTTCACATTGACGTATATTTGATATCTTCTTTTGCTTTCTTAGTAAACTGTCATTACATGAAATTTAAAATCATATATTTGCATTATATAAACACACAAATTAAACAGAGAAATCAATTAGAACGAATTGGAAGTTGCACAACGAAAACATTAGAATTTGTTCTGTAATTTTTTTGTATGTGTGTATACTAATTGGGTATATTATATCGTTTACAAGCACGTAGAACTTGACACTGTAAACACACAGAAGTATATTTCTTAGACGCTTTACTGTACCATGCAGTATATGTTTTCCAAACTTAACACAAATTGTGGGTTTGGTTATACCTATAATTGTCATGATTTTTCTGTAATATTGTAATCTGTAATACATTTATTTACGCAGTAATTCATATTTGGAACCGTCTATTTCATCACACGAGTGAAAAACTGATAATGCTATAGCGATACTGTATGTAGCTTCACTAAAAAGGAAATTCTTCTTTATAACATATATTTGTGGTTGATTTTTTAACAGTGTTTAACACCTGTTTTTGCCATTGAACTACCACAAACGGTGAACACTGATGATACATAAAATGAAATGATGTATTGGGAAAGGATTTTTTTTAAGAAAGGAAACGTTCCAGGCCTAAGTTTAGGGAACCTCCCCGGCATTTGCCATTAATGAGGACTGAGGAAAACCTGGAAAAAACCTCAGTCAGGGAGGATGGTCCTAGCGGGATTCGGAACCCCGAACCTCCCACTCATGAGTCCGCGCCTTAAACCACCTAGGCCACCCGTGGCGGTACTCCTGGCGGTAAAATTGTAGTTGATGCAATATGTATTTCAAACAAAGTAAAGTCACATGAGATGTTATGATTTTCACACTTGATAAATCCTGCTATTGTGGCTTACTATTATACAGGAAAACTTTATTCTTTCAACTACTCCGAAGCTTAGTTTTCACCGCTACGCATGCGTAATACCTCACGTCCTCTCTTGATTTTCAGCCACTGATCTAATCCAGTTTAGATCACCGTTTTATCGCACATAACCTAAAAAGTGGGCCACTATTGTACTTTATACTTTTGCAGTTATACTAATATATTCAATAAATAAAAAATGTGGCTTCTTCGGCTAACGGTATTTCTAACACCAAATGACAGCTACTCCTCACGACCTGTAGGGGGAGGGAGAAGCGACACCGAGGCTATTTGGTGGCAGAAATATTGTTAGTCGAAGTGGCCCAGGTAGTATATACACTACTGCCATACAAGTAAATTATCTTGAATGTTGAAAATTGAGATAACCATAACTTTCCCAGCTACTTGTTATTTTATTTATTTATTTATTATTAAATTTATTGTTTTTACTTTTTTATGTTGATGGGTACACAGAGCTTAGCTGTTTATTCTCAGGATCGAAGTGATGTTGCCAAGTTTTATCAGCAGTGATTAGCTCTGAAAGAAACTCTGCAACTTCTGTAACATCATCATCAACTGCATGCAAACCTGCACGCGAACGTCTCTCTGTCAGGGATCGGTAGTTTTGGGTCATCGGACGTGATTATGCACAGTGGTAACTTACGGGTGGCACCCAGTGAAAATTTCAGAATTTCTGAAAGTGTTTATAATAATATTCAACAATCCTCTCTCACAATGACAGCAGCAATGTTAATGTATTGTTCCATTAGACCACAAACTGGAGCACCGGGTCAACCTTACTATGAAATAGATTCCTTCCGTTATTTAAACATTTTAAATTATCTTCGACCTGTGTTATAGGGAAGAACAATACTCTAAGGCCTCCTGTAGTATTGCATAGGCATCAGTTGAAGATTTGTAGAAATGAAAGCACACTTTCAGGGCATTTTAATGTTCGTCGCGTGTCACTTCGATTTTGCTGTGTAAGGAACTGAACATGTCTCAACCTATACACATTTCACAGAGGGAACCCAACGTGATAACAATGAAATTAGTATCACTTATACATTACACTTTTAGCTAATAAAATATTGTAAAATTATATTTTAGGGCGAAGTATTATAAATGAAAAAATGTGAGAAAAACATATTAAGTAGCTTTTTCAACAATGAAAACATTATAGAGAAAGTTAAGGGAAGAAAAACATATTTATATAACTTCGAATTTTATTCATTTCTAAATTCCCTGCAAAATGCAACCAATAAGAGCATGACTGCCATTGAAAGTACACGAGGCTATAACTTGAAAAAATGTACATGGATTCCTTTATACCGTGTATACAAAGTTAGATCTACAACTTTTAATGTAGGTTACATAACTTTATTTAAACCATGTTTTGTTAAGGAACCCAAGGGATACGATTTTTCGTTTCTTATCTAGAAGGTGTTATATAATTAATTGTTCCCCAAAGCTTATTTACTACTTCAGCTCAGTATTATGCTTCCGCCCAATGTAGTTGCTCCTTCAGCTCATGCTTGCATTCAGTTTGTTTACTTGAACTAAGTATCTTGCTTCATTCTTATTTATTTACTCCCTAAACTGAGTTTAATATGTATTCCCAATGGCTTATTTGTTCTCAGTATTGCCCTACCATTGAGTAGAAGCTCAGTTTGTACACTTTTACGATACAGACATGATGTTCATAGATGATGCATGCTTTACACTTATTAAATTCTCACAATTCACATGTTTGGGCCTTTGAAAAAATGGTACCATATTGTTTCGGTCACGTCAGTTCCGATTTGCTGTTAAAGTGTGAGCAGGGATTGTAAATTTATATGTGATAGGACCATGCATTTGGTCGCGACGACTCAGCGCCAATAATTAATTAGTGGCGTTTTTAAGAGAATTTCTGTCTTAGTTACCGGAAATTTATCCTCTCACTATCAGAAGTTCAATGTGGTTTCAACATGACGGGACACCAGCTCACTTTGGCGATGAAGTACGTCGTCATCAGACAGCTGCATACCGCAATCACAGGATAAGTTTGGGTGGGTCCATTGCCTGGCCCATGCGCTCGCCTAATCTTAATCCTCTTGATTGCTATTTGCGAGGACATACGAAGTCCCTTGTTTACCAAATCCCGTTGATTCATAGAGGATCTTATAGCATGCATACTAGGGCAGGTGATGAAATCAGACATACCTAGCGTCTTTGAAAGAGTTAGGCAGAACATGGCACATTGATGTTCGCTTTGTCTGAAGTGAATTATTGTGTGTTCCAACATCTGCTTTGATAATGTTAATTTAACACTTTAATACTTCAGTAAGATTTATAAACTGCACATTGTTTATTATGTTTCTCTTATCGTGTGTTCTTATATCAAATGAATACAGTATTAATTATTTTTGGCTTTATTTATTACTTTTCGATTACCCCAACCATTTCCTGTAAAATCATCCATATAATAACTAACCTTATTACTGTAAAACCAGTCGGTCGGTGGTCTAGCGGTAATCATATTTGCCTCATAAATCCAAAATCGAGGACTCAATCCGAGTCGATGTATGTTTTTAGGGAGTAAAAATTCTAAGTATTACTTCCTTAAGGAGGGAAGTAAAGCCGTGCGTCCCATGTCGTATATTTATGGCACGAAAAAGAACCTCAAGCCTGAAAGAAGAGACCTCTGAGCAAAATTGGTCGGCCGTTTCACTCCATGAATTGATGGGATGCTGATGATCTAGGTGTTAAAGAGCGTCCGTAAATAAACCAAATCAACGACACTGAAACGAAACGTCATAGCCCTTGGGTTCCTTAACCAAAGGTTCTTTAAGAACGATAATTTATTCTACCCCAAAATTTGTCGGTTTAATTTTGGTACACCCGGTTTGAAATATAAGGATGATTTTTGCGGCATTCACATTTTATGGGTTTTTGTGTCTAAAGAACAACCCTGTAATATTTGTCATAATTTTAGTTCATTTTTCAAGTTCTTAGCTTTAGATAAGGGTTTGTGAAACCATGAATGCCGTTAAGTCGCACTTGTTTTGAGAATGTATAATAAGTAATTTTGTTATACAGTGAAGTTATTTGAATTGCAATCCTCCTGATCGCAACAGCTTATTGAGTAAGTACAGCCGCCGCAACCGGAAAAAGGAAGGTAAAGTCGGCTTGTTTAAACTTAGTATTTATCTTTTAGCATTAATATCTTTTAGTGAAAGCATAACACGATTATGTATGCAAAACTGATAATAATAAGCACAAAACCGTATTGTGAGAGATGTTGAAATTGTTTTCCTCAGCGCTAACAATGCCGGCATTTGCGTAAAAAATTCCTCTTTGTCATCTTACATTTCTTCCGGAAGAACACGCCGATTTGAAACATGTTTCGTATCATTGAGAGATCCTGGCTCTCATAACTTTTTAACAAGTTGACGAAAAGTTTCTCTACCTGGAACACGATTGGCAGAAGTTTTTCTTGCTAATCGCCTTACCTCTTCTCTGCAAAAATCTGGTTTCACATATGTATCGTACATAAAAATCGTTCTGCAAGACTATATTTATGTTAACACACAGTTTACACGTAGTAAAAGCACCGAGTAACACGCAAAAGCACAAGCTTTTGCTTACAAGGTCTCCGTCAAAGTAACTACAAGCTTACTATCTGCATATGAATTATACGGCTTTAACAACTGCCACTCCAGTACTCATATAATCTTATTGTAAAAGAAGCTATATTACTTTGGGATTTTTATTTTAGATTAATTATATCTCATAGTTCTTTCTCTACCAAGGAAAATATTGGTTATATCTAAAAATGCAAATTACAAGACTTTGAAGCTTCTTGAGCCCTTTTTAGCTGCATTTGGTGCATGTAAAGATCCCATCTAATTAGTTCCTTGTATACAGATGGGATAAGAAGGAATAAAAAACCTGGGGTTGACGAGGCAGAGAACTGGGTGTGTAAATGCATTTTACAACACTCAACAAGTGGTTGATTTAAAAATAGCTGGTGGCCGGGGAAGTTGAATACTCCAGCCCCTCAGTCGAGATGGAGTGTGTGAACATCGAGATGTTGACATGAAATCAATTGAAATTTGATTCCGCCACGAGGAGCTGGTTCGCTTAGGAGGTCAACTAAAAGAAAGAAGGGATAGGGGATGGAAAGGGGATAACGCCTTCCGTACCACTTTATAATACTTGTCAGTCCAAGGATTTACCACAGGGGTGTCCTGGTTTGGCAAGGGGCACGATTTCTAGAGTTGGAACAATCTGTTAAATCAAAAATGGATGTTAAAGAATAAAACAAAAAGTGCCTTCGAGAATAAAAAAAATGCGTTTTGTTTGGTGATTATGTATTTTAATGTTAGAAAATGTTTTGCGCATGTGTAGTGACTATAAAGAAAACATCATAGATCTTTCCAAGGCGACATATGCTGCTATATTCTCACGCATTGGATCATGGCACTATGTATTGTTGTGATGGAGAGATGGTACACATTTTATATCTAATAAAAATGTGCTGATGTAAACAGCAAGCAGCAAAGGGATATGTAGCACAGATCTGCTATTCTAATTCAACGGAATCTACAGGAGAATCTCATTATTATGTGACACCTTTAAACTATCCGTCAGTGACTTAAAATATTGAGTGTAAAGAAAGACGAAAGTGTACGAGAGTATTTGAGGATGTTGAAAAGATGACTAAACTGTGTTTTCAATTATATACGTACAGGTTCCCATAAAGTCCCAGTACCGCGTAATGGACTATTTCACTGTAACAGTGTCAGAACTTTATGTACAGCCTGTACATTTGTGTTTATATTTATCTACCTAAGCACATACAGGTTATTCTAAACTGTTATTGTTACACATTTTCTTTTCGTTTCTTATTTTACATTACACATTTACTATTTAGTTTATCTTACTATATTTGTCTGTTACGTATATGATACCGCCAAGGGTGGCTGCAGTCATTAAGGCGCGGACTCACTCGTGAGCGGGAGGTCTGGGGTTCGAATCCCGCCAGGACCGTCTCCCTGACTGAGGTTTTTTCCAGGTTTTCCTCACAGCTCATAAATGGCAAATGCTGGGGAGGTACCCTAAACTTAGGCCTGGAACGTTTCCTTCCTTAAAATTAAATCCTTTCCCTATATATCATTTCATCTCATGTATCATCATTGTCCCTCGTCTATGGTGCCTCTGTAGCAAAAATGGGCTTTAAATACTATTCATTCATTACGGATATGATTTTTTCATTAATTTTTGGGGGTTTAATTTTTATATTTTATTCTTTTCTATTTGCCTGTAATTCCCTTACCGTGTATTAAATATATAAATTTATACAGATTTTTCATTGAAAATTTCCAAGCTTGAATGTATATATATATATATATATATATATATATATTCAATTTATGAGTATATACTATTCATAAATTTAATTAAAACACACCAATTTAGATATTGAGAAGAAAGTTTAAAAGCAACGTTGATACATTTTAGATTTCACTACCTCACCAAAAAACAGTTCCATTTTGAAATTACAACCGGTATTTTAATAATTAAACTTTAAAAAGTATGTGGTTTTTATCATATACTGTTTTATAATTTTTTGTCGTTGCTTTGACACCTGGGTTGTTGTTGTTGCTTGAGTTTTGGCAGAATAATTTTATGAAATTACTGAGCATTTAATGTAAAAGTTGTGATTAATAAATCGCTCCATAATTGTGTAAAGCCCACAAGAATAAATGTAAGGTAAGCCCATTAGTCAGAAATTCTGAAATAAAATATATAAATGAAATATTAATAATTGTAATTTATCCAAAATAAATAGTTTATATCGTACAACTCACTAACATATTTTATTCTGTTTCAAGGCAACGACAGAAAGCAGAATATATGATGACAATTGAATTGTCTTTAAAACTTAAAATGTTTCAAAAAGGGATGACTGGATGAAAGGGTGAAACTTAGGTATAGAACATTTTTTTTAAAACTCCGTCTTAATATCTGAAGTAACTTTTTGTTTAAAGCAAATTTAATTTGAATAGGTAATTATTCAGAGTTGCAGGTTTCGAAAGGAAAGCCTGAGTTAGCTTGCTTCTCATAGAATACTCTCTATAGTTGACTGTATTTAGAAACTGCACTAGATTTATTTATATTTTTCTTTATTTTTCATTGCATTCCTTATCTAATTCGACAATTTGGTCTCCTCTTGGCTAACATTGTATTTTTTTTTAAATTCATTAAATTTATTACTTTTTCTGTTTTTGTCCTCTCGTTCTACAACTTGGTTGCACTTAACTGTTGGCTTCCGTTGCTTCTTTAGTACTTTTTTCTGTATATTTACGTGTTTATTTAGCTTGCATATGTATTACACGTCCCTGTTCTTTACCGTATATTTCATTATAATATATTTAGTATATTTCATTTTATACTCATCCGACTCAAGCTACTTAACTTCTCCTGTAACTTCCTTTTGATTTTTCACTTGTATTCTGGCGACCCTGGTGGTGTAGTGGCTACAATACTTGTCTCCTACACCCAAGAACGCGGGTTCGAACCCTGCCAGGACCGATGGATTTTTTCAGGCGTAAAAATCCTAAGTATGCCTTCCTTCGGAAGGTAAGGGAAGAATAGCCGTGGATCCCGTGTCGTACATTTACGGCACGAAAAAGAACCTCAAGCCTGAAAGAGAGACCTCTAAGCAAAATTTGTCGGCCGTTTCACGCCCTGAGTTGAATGGGACGCTGATGACCTGAGACGTTAAAGAGCGTCCGTAAATAAATCGATAAAAAAAATCACTTGTATTCTGTGTTTAAGTGTCCGGAATAAAGTTGTCTTTTCTCGATTTTTATTTATTTATTTTAGTTTATTAATTATTTATATGAGCAGCTCCTTTGTCATTGGTTAGCGTTGCCTACTGCTTCTGGGAGGCTCTGATTCGATTCCCGGTACCTACTTAGGAGTTCAGTCTCGTTAAGTCAACATCCTACTCACAAAATAAAATACTACTTTGACATAAGTGTTAATATTGCTTCACAAAATTGATGTTGAAATAAAGAGGTAGAATTTTTAATTTTCTTTTTATTTGGAAGATCCTTTTGCTCTGTTGTATTGCTTAAATGTCTGAGAGTCAGCTGTGCTAGCCATTAAAGTTATAGTTGATAATATGCTTAGAAAACTACGGTAGCACTTTCTTTGAATCCAGTTGTCATTGCGTCATTATTACAACTTACCAAGTTTAAGAAAACCATAGGTTATTTCCTTAACCTTTTATTTGCAGCACACAGAAGCACCAACGTTTTAATCATTCCTTCATAAGCCATAGAATAGAAGATTAGGCCGAATTCGGAACTTCTTTTAAGGGATGAAAGTATAGATTTATGCGAGGTTTATCTCCAACCCAAAGTATTGTTGTTTTCCGGATTTATGTAGTTCAAATTTCGTTCATTCTTTACATAGTCGTCAAACCATTATCCTTCGGATGTCAAGATTTGGGGCACAAAATTAATTATGGTAAATATACAAAACTATAATTAATTTTAATAGTGTTTAGAAATATTACATTTTTGTGGAAAAAAGAAAACTTTAAGCATCATGGAGCCTTGATTCGGGTCGAATGACTTCCTGAATGTATGCGGAAATGGAATATATATATTGTCATAGACACGATTGAGGGATGCATAGCTTGGACTTTTATTTGGTTGGACATTTCGGAATTATATTTAAATACTTATAAAATTCTAAATCGCATACAATCCATTATTTCACAGTCTTTCAGTCTAGACTCAGGGATTGTAGCAGAAACTGTTCTCCGGGAAGATCGCGGGTCGCCACTTCCGGTGACAAACCCCGGGGGTTTTTCTGTTACATCAGCTTCCTCGGGGCTACGTGTAGAATTGCACATCTCCATGCGGAACTTTGGTCATGGTACGTCACATAGAAAGTTCTATAACAATTTGAATACTCTAACCTGATTGGTTAACGTCTGGGCGTAGTATAACCATATTTGGATATCAAATGGCAGAATTGCCAAGATCCTCTAGGCAAAGATTGCCTATATAACGAGTCGTAAGACTCAAAAAGGGGTCTGAGTCTACGTCTGAGCCCGAGAGATACCCTGTGTCGACATCTGTGACATTGCCCAAAGGTAAGCCTCATCCAGCAAGGTTTTACATTAATCGTTAACACTAGAAAGGAATTGTCCATAGAGCTATTACAATGAAATAATAACGCTATAGCAGTAGCACTGGTTCTCATTACACTTGATACAATACCATCCTTTCCCGTTGTCCTCCCATGAGGGTGAAAATGTGTGTGTGTGTTCATTGTGGTCTACTGCAAATTCTTAGTATCGGTTCTGCTTTGCCTTATTGCGCACTAAAGCTAGCGTGCTTTCTCTTCTTTGGTGTGTTACGTTGCTGTTATTTTTAATTAATGCCTTTCACTTAGAATTCTTTCCCAATAATAATAATAATAATAATAATAATAATAATAATAATAATGACGATGATGATGATAAGGGTTGGAACCTCTGCTCAAATTTTATAAACAATAATGCGAAAATATTAGTGCGTTGACTATTTTGTTCCTTTCTTGCCCTTAATTTACCACATAGAAACTACAGTGTGTACCTTTGCGGTTAATATCCAACAATAATAGAATGGGTAAATGTTAATGGATAGGAAAAAACCAATTGCAACCTGGTATTAATGTATTTAGTACTAGAACGTCCGCGATTTTGATATACCTATAACGCCCAACACAGATCAAGTTGACCCTTGTGCCGCTTGTGGTACCTCAGTCGTAAAAATGGACGTTAAATACTAATAAAAATTGCCCTTGTTATGTGAAGGTTGCGTTTTGAAATAATATAAGCCTATTTTGTAAATATAGTGTAATATGTTTATTTCAGTAACATCATGAACTAGAAATTCACCCACATTTACAACAATGTAATAATTATAATTTAACAATAGTAATAAAACACAAAATGCAGTAAAGAAGAAAGTGATTTTTACAAGAATAATTTTTAGATTTTTTAAAGGTAATATGTATTGTTTTGAATACAACGTTAATTTTTATGTGGTAATCTGTGATGTACACACAAGTTATCAAAATTCTCAAAATCACACATATAATTGGTACAGATATATTGCACTTTCTTGGTACATTTTTCACACACCATTTTCTTGTAAAGAGATAATTTACAAGTACACTTATTTTCCTTACAGGGGTGCTTTATTTCACATCGTCGACGTTTTGGCTGGTTGTAATAATCAGAATCATCTAGGGAGTTCCTTTGGGATCGCATGTTCAAGTGTTCAGTTCTAAGTTCTTTTGCAAGTTACTAAATATATTCTTTCTGTGTAATATTTCTCCCTGTAATAACTTTGAATATAACAACTGCGTCTATTGCTGCTAAGTCAAGGATATTGTAGAATGTGTGTACAAACCATATTCTGCATGAGGCCTTTACAATGTACTGTCTACACATTGTGTCCACAATGCCTATGCCATATTTTGTTCCATTAATATAACTTATTGTTTCAGGAGTTTCCCTTCGTTTGTTTTGATATTAACTATATAATGGAGGAAGCTCATTACTTATATCTTTTTTCTTTTTCTTTCGATACACAGTCAAGGTAACACCATCAGTTCATCACGCTTCAGTATTGTGGTACTACGCAATGGAGCTTATGTGGTTTTGATAAATTAAGGTATTTCTCTTTTGACTCTGTTTACTCTACTCATGATGGTAGTTGACTTTGCCTTTAGTTTCTTGGCTAGCTGTAGAGATGTGAAATAAATAGTCAGTTGTTACATTTTTGCCTTTACACAAATATAAGTTTCATCAAAAAATAATCAGACCCTCGTTCATTCTGAGGCCGAGTATTTGCCTTTTCCAGATATGAGACACCATTTAAAATGTATTTCGAATCAACAGCCACAATGAGCCAAAACTTTTCCACACTTGTCAGGCTTAGAAAACATGAGCTGGATAAATGGGCACCTAGCTTTAGTGGGAAATAACTGTTCATCAATCGTAATATTTGTTCCAGGTTTGATACATAGTTTACAGTTCTCTATAAATTTATTCTACACTTCAGAAATTAGGCATATTTGTCTACTTGTAATCAAGCGGTGCGAGTACATTTTATATCAAATCTCAAAAATCTCATTATCTCGCAAAATCTGTTTCTGCTTATATACTTTATACAGAAAGGCAGACCCCAAGAATCTAACCATAAGCTGTGGAGGTTCACGTTCTTACAGCCACTGGGATCTCTGATATATATAATGGTAATAAAAGCTTCCATTTCTTCAATTGCCTAATGCCAATTACTCTTTCCTAATACTCTGTGTCTCAGTTACAGTACATTTCTGAATATATTGCAGCATCGACTTGGACATAAAGAACGCTATGCCTAGCCACAGTCTCATTACTTACATTTCTTTAGGCATGGTGTATTAGACCAGAGGTTTCCCGAAAATATTGTGATAAGACCATTTTCCAAGTATGTATATGTTCGGCCATATTGTAAATATCAGTAACTGCTTGCTGAGATAAAGATCAACGAGTACCTCCACTAGGACTTGTCTGGTTACTATAAATTTCTCCAGTACTGTTACTTACAAGCCCAGCACCTGTAAATTTTATTACAGTGAAAATGAAATTCTGTAATATTATTGTGAATAATAGTTATCATTTATACTTGTAATAAATTGTAGTAAAAAACGAACACTTACCCGACTCATTATTTTCACTATTTCCAATGTTTTCATTTTCATTATTTGTACTTTCGTTAGATGGCTCATTCAATATATTCATCGTCTGATTCATCAAAAAATATATCACCACCATCAGATTCTTCTTCCATAATCTTCATCTGCTCAGGCTCATCTTTACGAGCCATTTTGTGTCACTACGTACAAACGGAGGAAAATACTAAACTTAGTTCTTAATGTTGTGCAATGCTGTTGCTTGCCCATTATTTCATAATACCGAACAAGAAATTCATTGTTGTTCAAAAGCATGCAATTAAAAATGTGGAATCAGAATTGCTACCATTAGTTATATATGGGTCAAAATGACCCAGTTGGGCGTTCTAGGTAAAATACTTCATATTCTAAAAAATAATGAGTTTTATATTATTGATTTATATGCAGGCTTAGTAAAAGGTAAAGTTTCTACAACTACTTTATGTGAAGAAAATATACATTGCAATATCTGGGCTTGGGCGTCCTAGTGTTATAAATAAACAAATAAAAATATATGTATATGTGTTTGTGTATCGGAGAATGAACAAAATAAGGCAAAATATTGCAACCATGAAAGAGAAAATGTACGGTAAGATCTCTTCAGCAGCACTATTCGCTCCCAGTGCAGCGTTAGTCTACATTAATGATCAACCTGTATGCAAGCGAATGCAACATTAACATGATTATAAAGGCGCATATAAATGAACATAAAATGCAGTAAATACATCATCTCAAAATTCTACATCATGAATATATAGATCAAAGTTCAGAAAATTATGTGGTCAAACCAGAATGTGAATAGCATTTTGGGAACACGACCAAAATTTTTGTGATTGTAATTTTAATTTCGTGACAAAAATGCAAATCCGTTTTATACTCATAAATGTCGCACTCAACGCACTAGCGAAACATTAAGTATTAATTATCACAATAGTAGTTTCATGGTATACAAAAATCTTTGTTGATTTAAAATAACAAACGTTGCCAAACTCACAAGCTATCTAGTCCAATACAGGAATTTTTATGTATCTCAAGTCTGCAGCAAGACTAATGTGACAAAGTTCTTCTAATTAAGCTTTTCAAGCTATATAATCCTTAATTCATATTGATGGTGGTATTTATAAGGTATACATTTTTATGTTTCGGTATTTCACAATTTAACAAATATGAGGGCTTTAAAGGATTGAAAGGCAATCATTGACCCTATTTTTCATGTTAATTTCGAGGCACATTTTAGTGTAACCACGTCTTAATAAATGTTAATATAGCAGCTGTAAGGTTTAATATATAAAAACTAAGAATAGAGTTAACTTTCTTAGAAATAATATTTACAATTACTTTTATTTAAATTGGTAACTTTTTATTTGATAATTGCATAAAATGTTATTTAAGATTTCAAATAAAAATCACAAAGAAAAAATGAAGAATTGGTGTCTTTAATGTTGCATATAAGCGCAGTAAAAGTGTAAAAACAAATCTTTTGTGAACCTTTATTTAAAGTTTATAACCATTTTTTCACAATTACATATCCTGAAGATTATGCATTTTCCTTCTTATATTCATTCTTCAGTTGCAATTTGCATTTCTTCTCTTCACTATTGCTGTTCTTGACACGTCTTCCTCTTCGCTTCATGCATATGTACAGCAGAGAGGAAATGCGGGCTTTATATAATTTCTCTGATTCAATGCTCTTGTTAAAAATGCATGCACCATCATTAAATGAGACCATCACATCAGTTGTTCTAACTTCAGAAGTACTAACGTAACGTAAACTATTTCCGATGTATGAAGCGGTTTGGTATGGGTCTGTAATCGTTGTTGTTGCCCCAGGTTGGGCGCCAAATTTTGAAGCTGTTTAGTAAACTCCGGCTATGTGTCCCAGGTTGAGTACCAATCTTGAAGAGATCTGTTGTCCACGTCGAGGGGCTTCACATTGTGATGCCAATTTTGAAGGGGTTTCGTAGGTTGATTATTGGTTGCTTTGGTGTTGTTGTCCACGTTTGACTAACTAAAACTAACTCAGCAGGAATGGGAGAGGAATTCATTGGTGTAAATGAGGATGCTATGGAAATAATATATATATTTTAAATAATATATATATATAAAATATACAGTGAGGCATTTATAGTGTCGCGGCCAGTTTACTCCGACACAAAGAGAAAAATCATCAAATACTTCAGACAAAGTTTGAAGTGCTCTTAAGGGAACATCAGATAGCAACCTTAACTCATTCTTGAAATGCCATTCTCATGGTCATTTCCAGGTCAATTTTTCCGAATGGTGTATTTTTTCCCTCGGCAATGAAAAGAACATTCAATTTTCAGTATAAAAGTTCTAGTACATCTATCAGCTAGAGGTGATAGGGGATGAGACATTGCCCATAATCAAAACAATGTCATGTTAACATTACAAACAATTTCAATTCAGTAAATGCTCGAAAGTATGACCATTAACTTCAATGCTTTTCCGAAAACGTGCTTCAAAAAATAGATGAACAGGTCTCAACATTTCTTCGCTGATTCTTGCATAGACATTCCTAATTTGTTGACGTAGTTTACCAGATGTATTTGGTACTTCTTCTTAAACTTTATCTTTAATGTACTCCCATAAGAAAAAGTCTGGAGAAGTGAGACCAGGGGAATGGACAGGTCAATGGACAGGTCCCCTGCATCCTATCCATCGACTTTGTTTAATATTGTTCGAGCTACAGCTGAGTAATGAGATGGACAACCATCGTGTTGATACCATATTGCAGCCCGGTCCAAAAGGGGCAGACATCAAGCAACATTGGAAGTTTTTGGTCCAAACATTTCTGTATTTCTGCTGATTTAGTTTACCTTGAATGAAGTATGGTCCAATTATACGGAATCCCAAAATGATACACTTAATGTGCACGCTCCATTGCCGCTGATGCTCTACTTCCCGTAACCATCTTGGATTTTCTATTACCTAATAATACATGTTATGTCGGTTCACTTTAGCCTCATGAGAAAATAAAATGTTGGAAGAATTACAGTTTTCAATTTATAGTAGAGCTCACTGGCAAAATTCGACACACTTCTGAAAATCATCCCCATGAAGGGTTTGGTGTAGGCTAATTTGATATGGATGGTATTTGTGACGGTAAAGTATTCGAAGAATACTCCTTTGTGATATTTCCGAATTTTCCCCAGTAGCACTTCTTATTCAATGGTGTTTTTTCTGTTTCGGAGAATAAGTTCACAAGTCGTTGAAAATTTCTAACAGATCGCTGCCTCCTTTCAGGATATCGATTTCCGTATAAATTGCAGGCTGTTCTAGCGTTCTTATCAGCTTCGCCATAAATGTAAACCAAATCGATTCTTTCGTTGATCGAACACCCATAATTGAAAACAAAGTGAAATTGACTGAGAATAATGTCCTTTTAGGTTTGAATTGGTAATGATGAGCACTCGTTTGTGTACGGATGTCAACAAATGAGCATCTGCCTATAAACAAATGATTTTCCTTCATAGCAACAACAAAACAAAAGAGAGAGAGGGAAGTGAAAGTGAGTGAATAATATTTTCCCTCTTATTTGTCCAATATCTCATCATCTGTCACCCCTAGATGACAGATGTACTAGAACTTTTATACTGATGATTGAATGCTCTTTCCATTCCCGGTAAAAATACACCATTCCATTTAAAATGACCTTGAAATGACTTTGAGAA
This sequence comes from Metallyticus violacea, assembly GCA_030762175.1. NCBI lineage: Eukaryota > Metazoa > Arthropoda > Insecta > Mantodea > Metallyticidae > Metallyticus > Metallyticus violacea. The sequence goes on along the minus strand of CM060846.1, from coordinate 169,038,549 downwards.
TGGCATTTCAAGGAGAAGTTAAGGTCGCTATCTTACGTCCCTCTAAGAGCACTTCAAGTCTAGTCTGAAGCATTTTTTCTCTCCCCTTCGTTTCGCAGTAAAATGGCCGCGAAATTATAAATGCCTCATCCTGTGTTTATATACACAGAACCATTATTATGTCTATAATCTTGGAACTTTACTATGTCTAAAATCTTTCGCGTCCTCTGGTGTTTTCCTTACTATAGCTACGCCGATACAAATGCTTGTGAAACTTAAGATGAGTGCTGCAGCGCGTAAAGTTGAAAATCGAACTTATAATTGAGTACTGCGAAATGCTTCCGCAAACTGCTGCGAGTAGATCTGCGTGCATAAATGCGTGCCTCACCAATGTCGAACCTACAAATGCTTCTGCGAACTGCTTACTGCCTCTTTTGTGGTCTTAGAACTGCTTCTTGCCGCATGTAAAACTAACTGCCTAAAAACTGCGTATATCTTGTTGTATGTAGATCGCATTGCTGCGTTTCGCAGCGTGTAGAACTCCAAACTGAGTGCCTCAGCAACGCCGAACTTACAACTGCTCCTGAGCAATGAGCAAATTAGAACTGACTGCCCCAGTGGAGCGATCGTCCCCTTATATATTAAATTCAAATAAAAATTGTTGGCTATGAGATGCCAAAGGCCAGCGCAAGCCTCGCGCCTTTCTTCAAATTTTTGAAACATACATATGTAATTGGCTGGTAAATTTCATCTGCCATGCGTAAAATTCGTTATTTCTCGAAAGTATAAAACTTTTGTCGACATTGGTTAGCTTAAAAGGCTAGCTATACAACCACCGTAGGGGCCAGAGCCCTTTAATGAATTTAATAGTCCCTTAAAAAGTGGCGTCATGCCCCACCCTTGGGTTCATTTTCCCTATTATAAAGATTTGGCCTCCAAGCTACCTTAGGCAATTTACGCCAGAGGCTTTCTCTTTTGTTGACATACAATTTACAGGTTACAGTTATACCGTATTATAAACATATACATATAAGATATCTACATTGCTAACTACAATACATAAAATATTATGATTTTGTAACAGACATATTATATTAAATTATGTTTATATTTAATGGGCTGTAAGCACAATTTCATGTATAAACAGTACTATCCTGACTAAAGAGCAGCATTCCATAAATATGACTACTCTAAATGACAACGTTTTATTTATAATTTATCTACTGGAGGAATTGGATTCGACTGCAATTAAAGTTTACGAATTGATTCGTTATGAAAGACGTTTAATAAATATGTGAAAATCTTGTTTACGTAAATGAAAACAATATAAGCAGTTTGCTCTTTATGCATTATGACGTACACGTGACCGTAAAATGCAAAGTAAAACACAAACATTTGTAGAATATAGTGGAGTCCAAAAGTAGAGTACCCACACGAACTAAGATGCTAATAAAAATCAAAGAAACTCTCTTAGCAGCACTGATTAAATGAACTGGCAAATAAAAATGATCAACTCATTGCAAGCTTGCACCTGTAGTATAATATAAAAGTTAGCGTAACCTCGCAAGCACATACTACGCCAAATATTTCTCTTCCCCATAGATGGCACTATTTACATTTTTCAAATTCACGTTTATAAATATTCCGCAAATTTTATAACATCCTTCTTGACGAACTAATTCATAAACTATGAATTTAATAATAGCAATGGAATTCAATTTCCCCATATAAATATACATAAGAAAATTTAAAATGGCCAAATATGTAAGAGATTGTTGCATTAAATCATTTGTCTGTAGTCATACGTTAGAGAAACGGTTATTGAGAAAATATAAATTAACTGTTATTCTATGCCGGTCCATATGCTGTCAAAAGTTTATTATCCGTGTCTTTTCAATGCATTAAAATAACAAGCAGCAACGTTACCTTACCTGGGGTCAAAATAAATGTCCTATCATTTAGTTTTCTGTAGAAAAAAGTAAACTGCTAAAGTGCAGGGAGAGTTATTTCTTCCTTTGAAGAAATCAGGTGAACACACTGGCGTTCCTATAGAGAATCTACTGATCGGGAAACAAAAGCTGTAATTTCGAGCACCATAACTTTGATCGATTTCGCTTGTGTGTTTGCGACACAGTTTACTTTCATAGGAAAGAATTTCACTAACAGGTCCATTTATTCTGGAATGCTTTTCAATGGACTGCAGAAATAGCTTCCCCATTGTGGCAAACATACATGTGTGTATCATGCCGATATGGATTGCCGAGGTCTCTTAAGTACAGAACGAGTTCTAAACTGTTTTTCCATGTTTTCCTCAGTCCTTATCAATGTTAAATGTTGGGAGTGTTCCCTAACTTAGGCATGGAACTTTTGTTTTCTAAAATTACTTCACACACAAAAAAAGTTCCTTTAATTCCAAACAATAGGTTAAAATGAGTAAAATCGCCAGGTTGGTTTCTATTTTTAATTAATTAAAGAATTTCAGTACGAGAGGACCAAATTGCTTAAAATAATTTTAGAAACTGTTGAATATACATGTATCAGTGCCTCAATAATGAAAACATAAGACACACACACGCGCTTGCAATTTTAGAACTTCCTGGCATAACCATGTTTCTCCTTGACGACACTGCTTTATTCTTGATTTTAATCAATGTGTTCTCCAATATCAACGATTTTTACAAATTGTTTCTAACGTTTCTCCTGCCCTTAACCTGCAGATATTACAAAAGACCTTCTTGTGATTCCTTACATTGACTTTGGTGACAAATATTAGGCATTCTTTGTGCCTTTCTGTTATTTATTTATTATAAGTTTTGGTTTAAACTTTATCTTTGGAAACAACCGCTTTTCTGCTATATTTCCAGATTAGTAATTTTTTTCTGTTTCCCTCCCCTTTTACATTTGCAGAAGTATTGGTCAGTTGGTTAATAATGTTGTGTGACTGTTACATTTTACTCACCCTTGTTTACAAAGTCCTGTAGTATATTAGCTGCTGGTTTCCCACTTTAATACGTTCGCTACCCCTACTCTTACAAGCTCACCCTTTTCCTTACCCTAACATGACTTGGTTGAATTTTAGTAGATGGGGGATGGTATAAGAGTCGTTATGAGAATGAGGTGTAAAAAATGTGAAATGTAACCGCTTTTCCTCTATTCACTTCAAGAGCGCCTTTAATAAGCCTCTAGACATTCTCAATGTTTTTGTCCTCTCATATCAAACCGTGTTCAACAAGAGTCCTTAAAACATCATATAAGGCGTTTTGAAATACGCACTTCTTCTTCCGAGAGCTTTTAAGCTTGAAGCTTGCGGTATATCCATTTAAGGTTGGTTATATTTGTGTTCAGACTGTTATTCTTTTGCTGTTTTATGTGGGTTTTTTCATGCGCAAAACAATAAACCAAACTTGCCTGTTATTTTAAACCCATCTGCCTATTTTTTCAACATTGCGAAGAGAATCTCGAGTTATTCTGCAAGTCACTGTTGATTCACGAGTATGGAATATCTTTGTGTCTTTGTGACCGTTATAATTTTAAAAATGTTGGTCATCTATTTTTCCAGGGACAAATGTTCATCTGGAGACGCGATGAAAGATGGTGTATATAATTATTTAGTTACGCTCCTGATATTTCCCTGTAAATAAAATGGTCTCAAAATTGGAAAAGAGGAGCAGTAACTAACTATCTATAAAAGGAAGTCAATAAACGTTACCCCAATGCTGTATACGTCCTAAGCTTTAAACACGTCTTTCTTTTTCATCTATGGAATGTGATTCAGAAGACTGTTCAAATGTTTTTGCTTGTTGTACCTGTTTCCCTACTCCATAATCCTCATGGGGGTTTTGTTGACCTATACCAGTCAAAAGTATTTACACAGTAGTTTATTTCATTGCGAGGCAAGTGTCTGTACAAAATTTTAACAAAAAATGTTTCTTTTCCAATCAAAGACCTTAAATTTTAAATAATTTGTTTGAACTGTTGTTGTAAATATTTTACTTAATGCAAAAATATTTATTAGATTATTTGTTGAGTAAGTCCAAAATTCAGTTTAATCCAACAATTCTGAATATTATGACTATAATTCACAAATGCCTTTACAGCATAAGTAACATTAAACATAAAGTTTTATGTTATGTTACATTAAGTGTTATGTCCTAACCAGGTAGGCTGTCTGTGACGTATTTTAAATGAAATTATAATTTCCAGCATTATGTTGATGTAAACCAAAAAATATTCATATTCCATCATAGATAGAATCAGTAGCTTATCCAGAAATTTAAGATGAGGGGCTAGTGCTTTGAACATAATTTGGTAAATTTGCCCCTAACCTACATTCAAACATTCTTCAAATTCTTCTTTACTATTATAAAATAATTTAAATTGAATAATGTTTTAAAACTAAATCCATTTTCTTTTGTTGCAGAGTGAATCTGTTGAGAACTTCCCTGGGTGTTATTTTCACTTCCATATACAATTTAAGTAATGCCAGTCTATTCAGTTTTTCTTCAATATGTGACTTATGTAAAGACTTTTCTTTTTCAGAGGCAGAGTGCACAGAATTTCAGAAGTCTGAATATTGGGAAGAAAATCTGAGGGATGCATTAAGACTTTCATTGGCAGTTGAAGTGAGAGTAATAAATTCACATTTTGTTTCTCAGGGTCCAGTCTTGATTAAAGAAATTGGAGTTAGTAAATCACTCTTATCACTGCTTCTGAAATCTTGTCCAAGGAAGTCCTAGTACAAAATTTAGGAACCAACATTTGAAGCGTGTGAATTGTGTTTCTATATAGTTTAAACCTTTCATTTAGTTACCTTAACACAGGGATGTACACTGACACTCGGTGATACTTCGCCGGGCTACTTTCCGTATAATTTTGTTTGCTTTCTAACCTAAGCGTGGCAGTTTTCGTAAATCAACAACATTACCTTCCATGGTCCATCAGCAGATTCAAAACTTACTAAATATTTTCGTCTGCATTATTTATGCATTTCTGTAAAGTTTGTATGATGGTGTCAGCAGGTCCCAAATACGTCACTAAATTACACTCTAGGAATTACAGTGACGCTGACAAAAGATTTGTTAGTGAGAACATTTTTTTTTTCAAATACCAACAAACTGATTAAAAAGTTCCCACGAAATTCCAGCTAATAATAGACAAGCGTTAGTGCATGAGTTTTTATCAAAAATCTTGTATATGTTGCAGGCCACTGTGGAAAAAAGATCTACAAAGTGTCAACGCTTTATGACCTTCTACCCAACGCGTCGATGTAAACAGTCATTATTGCCAGAACAATGTTGTATGCTTTCTATCAGTAAATAACTTCTTTTGGAGAAGTAAAGAAAAGTTTATCTTCAACATTACCAATGCAATTGCTAATATATGTGACAGTAAACTTTGAAAGAACCAAATTTAGCTCATGCATTTAGGTAGCCTGAAGGTAGACCTTTTAACTGATTTTGAACTAATTTGAAACCTTTAATAATGGAACTTGCGCTGTCATAACACTATCCCCGAAGGTAATTTACATGTATACCCAAGCCTGATAATAGCCGCTGCTAAAGCTGAACCTGTTGTATTTGTAACGGGAACAAATTTTAAAAAAATCCTCAAGAACATTAAAATCCCCCTCTTATCCCGCAACGTAACGAATGCAAAAAGGAAAAATGTTCCTTATCCTCAACATCAGTTGTTTCGTCGGCCATAAATGAGAATCAGTGTGCAATGTTTACATTATCTACTATTTTATCAACAATTAAATGGCCACAAATCTCGATTATCTAGTTCTGAATTTAGAGGCTAATGCATTTAGCAGTCAATGAACGTGATTTTGAAGGTTTTTTTAAAAAAATTATCTAATAGCAACCCTAAATCTTAATAACGAACGAAATTTTCCAACATTTACGTATGAATATATGGCCCTGGGTCCTTATATTGTCTTAGAGCTTTATGACGCCTACAAGGCGTTACAGTTTCTATGTACGAAGTAAGTTTTATTCTGTTTTCTAACACTAGCCTCTTATTCGCGCTTTCGTGACTTTCCGATTTTATGATTGTACTGAGTTCGTTCATGAAAACGGAAACAATCAAGAGTATCCTTCCAATTTGTTAATACTTTGACACCAAATTTCCTAGTTCCCCGCCCAACTTCACTGCAAGAAAACAAGACATAAGTGCAACAAAAAACTTCTTCGTTAGTCATTGTTAGCACAGCAGTTTAAAGATTAAGCCAACCTCTCTGGAAAAACCTTTCTTTTAGCACTGGAGACACATTGTTTTAATCTGGAGTCAATAAATTCACCAAAACAGCAAGATCATTTCTTGGGGGATTCACAACATGCATTCGTAATGTCCAGGTCGTGATGGGGACCAGCTTCACTTTCATTACCAACCGCAACAGAAATAGAAGTAGATGAGGCGACTATGGGGATGACTAGCTTTCGTTATTAACACTTGAGGACTTAAAATATTGCAAATCTTTTCTTATTATTTGCTTAATTTTTGTGAAAAGCTTATATACATATATACATTACTCATTTTGAGTTCACTATTAACCAAATGTTCGGCACGAAAGCTTACAGCAGACGTAACGTAGCGCTTTGGTGCAATTTCTCCATAACAACAATGCTTGTTGTTGAATAGACTGACGTATTCCACAGTCTATTCTGGCTAAAACCCAAGAGCAAAGATGCCAACCGATACTGTCACTAAGCATTATTATAGGTGCGTCTGCTGTTGGAACTGAATACAACAAATTGTAATAATATCCCTACTACAACTCAACGTCATCGAGATAATAGCAGATTCCTTTGACTTAAAATGCCGCGCTTGCAGGTGGAAGTGAGCTAATGCTTCAGTTAGATTTAACAATGATAGCAAAGCAATGAATTTGCCGAATAATATATATTTTATGTGCCAGCTGTGGCATAGATTTAAATTAATCGTCAGCATTTCAGTAAGTACAAATTACAGAGAGGGCACATTTATTTTAAAGACATAGTCTTTGTGGTTCTTTCAGTGAGGTCATTATCAGTAGAAAAAGTGAATTTTTTTTCCACTGTCATCGCCGGTGATGGATTCTTCCTTCATGTTTTAATTCTAAGTCAAATCTTTAAAATACTTTTAAACGATGATAGCCGAGCTAGATCCTCGGGCTAAAGCACTGGATACAATTACTTTCATTAATATTGTATTGCGGGTGAGTCTGCTTTTATTTAAAACTAGACTACACCGTTCATCTGGTGTATTATGTATTACAAGTGTTTATATTATAAATACTGCATATGTGTTTTCTTTGGAAATTTTATTGAAACGCATTAAAAGTACAATTACATTTAGGACTCACGATGCAGGTATATATATATATATATATATATATATATATATATATATATATTTACAGAAACTGAAATATAAACCTAAAATTCATAAAGAAAATATTTTGTGATACACAACGATTTACATTATTTTATATTTACTTTCCTCTGATCTGGTATCGCCCTTACAATCATAAGTCACTCGGAGTAGAGAGATCAGAAATCCGGACACTAGTAACAAAAGAGAAGAAACCTGGTATGAATATATCGGTTTATTCTTCCTGTGCGCGCAGTGAGGGTACGGTTTGAGTAAAAAATTCACGCTAAATATCTCAGTGAAGAGACTTGAGGTTATCTAGTGAAAAGTGTTAAAATGTGACAACTTGCGAGAGAACGGTGATGTATACAATGTTCCCACACTTATACTTTATGAAGAAGCATATATTTCCATCCACATATAGTGCCGATAAATCATCTCAAAAGTACCTTAAAATCAAACCTTGAAGTTAAAATATTTTATCATACAGAAAAAGTCAATGAAATTTTAAAAATTGTTCTATAGATAGCATGCTCCAGACTCATTTTCAGTGTCTTTAAAAAGAAAGAAAAATGTACCTATATTTTGTTCTAGATGCGCCGAGATCCTAGAAGTGGAGACATAAAATTTCATTTCAAATCCAGAAACAAAGCATAACCAAAATACTCCTCAAGAGCCAATACATTTCCAAGTAAAAACTGATCCGTTATACCTAGTTTGAGAAATTATCCAAAACTTGACTAAATGTGAAGAGTGTACTTTGTAAAAGTTCATGGTTGCACCCATTAGGGGATGATTCTTGAAGCCTCTGTTGTGCAATGGAAATTCAATATGCAATGATTAATTGATTATCGTCAGTTCAAACATATTTGCTGTCATATTGTTAAAAGATTACGTAACAAACTAGAAAACTGACACTGAAGTTTCCTGCCTGATTTGCCTAAGCACTTAAGTAGAATTTAACTAAATATTTCCTACTTGTAGAGATTCTCCATAATGTGACAGACTTTGGTCTCAGAAGATGACGTTTAAATGGGGGATATTAAATATTTATGTAAATTCCTAAAAGAATTAATTAAATTATTAGAGTTTCTGTTGAACAACAATGCATTATATAAGTGATTATTTAAACAAATACAGATCTAAAATATTATTTATTTTTATGGGACTAAAATTCGTAACATACTTTCAGGGCATTTATAAGAACGTACAAACATATTCGTTAAAAGTATACAAAATCTAGTGTTATGTGTAATTTTAAATGAACCTATCTATATACAAGCTTTTAAAAATCACTTAATTACAATTAATTAAAGTAACATTCGTTATAGAACGTGTTCTTAGTATTTTATTTTGAAATGATTGTTTTTGTGAAAACAGATAAGGCTTTGATATTGTTATTATTATTATTATTATTATTATTATTATTATTATTATTATTGTTGTTGTTGTAGCAAAAATTGTGTTATATAATATTTAAGTGATATATTATTCTTTTTGTTATCTGAAATCATGTTTAAATAATGTCTGAGTAAGAACTCACTGCTTTAAATGAGTTTTTCTGTTTACACTCAGAATAAATTAAATAATGTTTGTACAATTATTCATATACCTCATGTACTTCATATTTAACATAATTTTAGAATTTTATATAACATATTAACCTAACAAAATATATTAGTGAGTAAACCAATTTCTCTGTTTAAATGTTAGAGCTATTCTTAATAATATCCTGGCAATAGGATAGGTGTAGTATAAAACTACTTTTCCTGCACTTCGTAGTTGGTGGTATTTGTGCGCGTTTTCAGTCATAATTTGAATATTCTTTATAACACAGACAAATTAAAACGATCAATAAGTTATTTTGTGTAATGTCATTCACTTCTTAAAACAAGTTAAGTATTCCATGCAAAAGAAAGAAATATAATCTGCGTTAGAGCATATGAAGAAAAATTAATAGGATACCATTTAAAAGTGTCTGTTACTCGCACAATACCGAAAACATACTGTTTTCAAGTAAATGATCCTTTTCTTTTATCTAAATAAAAATCCCATTTGGAATTAATTATTACATTTAATAAACGCTAGTACATATTTAAAAACAATGTGATTTTCTTAGAATGTTACCAAAATAGAAACTTTACTACATTAAATAATGAAATGAAAATAAATTTAAAAACAAATATAGACAACTGAAAGTTTTAATATGAGGAGGTTTCAAATATAAGCTACTCTTGTTGCTCTAATTTGGAAACGCGCAAAAAAGAGTGGAGAAGTATTTTCCTTGTAGTAGCGCTAAGTAGTACATCGTAGCGCGAGTACAAAATGATGCCTCAGTTGGAAACTAACGAAGGAAAGATACGATTTTGTGAGCAAAACGTCTCGATTCTATGGAGATTCATCATGATATGCAATGTCGCGTCCAGCCATATTGAAATGGTGCCCGCAGTTTGGACTAGGTTGTACAGACGGCATTGATGCTGATCTTGGCAAGGAAAAGGCCAACAGCGTCAAGAACAATCAAACAAACAAACAAACAAAATCACATTATGCTGCAGGTTGATGGAATGACTCTCAGCAATCGCAGAATGACTGCTGCGAAATTACACAGGAATTGGATATTTCAATATACTGTGCTCATTTCATCGTCGGAGATTACCTGGAGCAAATTTCTAAAGAAAAATGGGTGAAGCGTCCAGATAAGTATTTACAGATACTGGATGATTATGTCGAAAAATAGTATGGCAAATCTGTGTCATTGTACTATAAGCCTTGTTCAATAAAACTTTCTTGTTTCAAAACAATTAAGCATAACCCACTTTTGAATAACTCGTTTACCTGTCACCGAATAGTTGCAAACTGTACGTCTTTCTTTCAAAAGTCATCTTAATCATCCTGTCAATTCATGCTCAAGAAGTTGCGACTCTAAAACAGAATTTTACAATTATAAGAAAAAGGGTAATTTCGCTGTCATGGCCTTCTTTACGAAAATACGAAATGCTCTCTCCATCGCTGAGGCTGAAAAACTTGGCGTTTCAGGCTCAGATTGTATTTCAGGTTTAAAGGTTGTACCTAAATGTTTTTTTTTTTTTTTTTTTTTTTTTTTTTTTTTTTTTTGCGTATCAACTAAACGGGAAATTCTTACTAGGCAGAATAAAATAAACTTAGTAGAGTAAACGTAGCCTTTAATGATGCCCTGAAAATATAGAATATCCTGAATGACTAGTATGGATTTTGTTCACATTCTAAGGCCCTAGGGAAGTAATATTGTCTGGCCATCTTCCCTCCGTTTGTATACAGAATGTCACACACATAAGAATTTGTATGTTCAAAGTTTGAGACAAGTACCCAGAAATAACGACGACATCTAGAATTACAGAATCGAGTATGAAAGAATGTTAAAGATACTTTCTATCCAGTGCCCCAAAACGCTAAACACCCGATTACAAACAGAACATGTATTCTGTAATGAGAGTTAAAAGTTGTGCTTCTGTGGGAACACGGATCTTGTTTATACAATTAAATAAGGCATTGAATACAACTGCACCTGTGTTATGTTGTCGTTACTGTGAATTTGTATGCATTCTGCGTGATTATAAATTGTGTTAGATTATAAAAGAGTTACACAAAGGCTTTGGAGGTGTTTCACGTTTCTTTAATAAGGTTCATGAATTGAAAAAACATAAACGAATCAAAAGACCTCACAGAAAACTCTCCTTTACTTGAAAATAAATGAAGAAAGAATACCTGACATAGCTTGTTAACTGAGGGGTTTCTTTTGTAATACAGTCAGCGTTCATTTTCGTAAGGAAGGAAAAATAAAATAACGAAGAGGCACCACAAGAGCTGATATTGGCAATACGAGGTTCGTAAAGAAGCGTTCAACAATAAAGCTGTTTGGGGAGCTCTAAGGACATGGCATTCAAAAGGTTTGTATGCGATACAAAACTAACTACGTTCATCTGTCGTAAGGATATAAATATAAATTATTTAATATAAATAAATATAAATATAAATATAAATATTAATATAAATAGGCGTTGCATTCAGTTTTGGAGAAAATATATATTTAGTGTGTGAAGTTAAGCTCCTTGTGGCATGACCTACTAGCGATTGTTAACAGCTGCAAATAAGTGCACTTCATAATGTTTGCATGCACTGATGTATTATTTGTAATTAGAGGTGGATCAATTACAAATGTTCTTGATACTCGATACCTATACATGTTCAATCTTGATACTCGGTATTTCCATATTTTGTAGCATAAAATACTAAATCCTATTTATTGTTTTGAGAGCATTAACAACCCAAATAGATTTGAATTTCCTTACTCACCGGGTGTATTTTATTATGAGGCATGTAACACCTTTACAGTTATATTGATGCCATAGAGCGGTTCAAAATGCCGATTCAAGTGCTAAATCAACCATCATCGTCTACAATGCTAAATGGATGGTTGTTTTTTTTCCATATAATGTGCATTAGTTTTATGATAAGTAGCTCTGATGGATTATTTCCTGGTTTACATTTGAATTAATGTTCAGAAATGATATAAGTGTAGGTTGACTCGTATTCAAATGATGATACTGATAATAGTGATGATGACGTTAACGAGGACGATCATTTTGTATGAACGGGCACAGTCTCGTCCACTACTTCTTTACTTGTTACACTTCTACTATCGCGATTGCTTTTTTTTTTTTTTTTTTTTTTTTTTTTTTTTTTTTTTTTTAAAGAATGTTCAGTAAATTTTATGAGCTGAGATGACAGTTTCCTTAGGATGCAAGTGTTGTGAGATTTTCCACTTCGCAAAAATTCTTTTTACAAATGTGGTAATTGCCATACTTTCCACTCGCACAGTTCCAATTTAAAATGTTTACATACTTCACTCAAATTATCCTAAAAAGCTGTGCGTTTTAGTTAAGATTTCTTGAGACGAAAGAAGAACTTACAGCAGCAAATTTTTCGTCGTATGTCAGCTGAATTTTGGCGTAGCGGAACTAAACATACCTCAATTTGTACAACTCTCACAGACGGGAACCGGAACTGACGGCAATGAAACTAGTACCACGTGTATGTTACGCTTAAGCTAACAAAATTTTGTAAGGTTAAATTTTGGACGAGAAATTATTCATGTAAAAATATCACGATCATTCTTTATTGAACAACCCTCATTTGATGATAAATTAGCTTTTTACTTGTACATCTTGTTTCAAATATTATGGAATTTACATATATTATTCATTATGCTAAAGTGTGGTTGGCAAGAAATTTAAAATTGAGCACCGTTTTATTTTCAATAAAATATTAACCATTCATAGATAACTTCCTGTAAAATTGTTTCCTTATATATTGAATATGCCGGATGAGCCATGGAAGTGTGCGATGTTTGCTACAACGTTTGACAGACATTAGCTAAGAGTTCTGGGAACAACATTACTCCAGATACAGTCAATTAAACAGCCTGCCACCAGTCCAACAACCGCATTACGACTACAGTCCGAATTTTGTGCATTTATATATTTTAATGCCACGTATTTTAAGCACAAAAAACACAAATGTTTACAAGATATATAATAATTGCAACTGTTTTCCATTAATTTACTTTTAAATATTACCACATATTGGTATAACATTTACATATTTCACACTACACCACGTAATTACACAGGTTGTATATATGACAGAATTGTTGTTAATTTGTTGCATAATATTACACTTTCATACTATACTGTGGAATTTTCATGCTTTAACATTACTACGACTCACTATTGTTACATTCAAAGAATAAAATATCGCTGTCTCCAATAATGACTTGTTTAAAATATTTTCCTTTCTTGTTTTCAAAAACCATCAGAATTAGTAAGTTGTAAACCACCTTTCAAAAATTATCGTCCAATCTGAAAACATGACTTTTACTGACACAACAAACTGATATCGGTTTATATAAATTTAGTGCATTTCACTTGCCTCACTCATGCAATGCAAATAGAAAGAAATGAATTCCAAGAAGTAAATAAACTGATATCGGCAACAACATATTTTTAAACATCCTTACCTTACAACCTGAGATTACAAGGTAGGTAAAGCTGTGATTTTCTGCATTAAGCACTTCAAAGCTGTGAAACTTTTCTTCTCTTTCTGCAATGTCTGTAAGTGAATTCAGTGAGCCGTTTCAAAGTATTTAGTTCTGTTTCATACGTCAGAATACCAAGAAACTAGAGACTAGGCATGTCTATTAAAGAAGCCATGAGAATAATGGAAGATGTGGTGAAGGTTGTTGTTTCATTAAGTGAGGTGTATGGTGTAGTTTCCACCAAAAAGGTAAGCTGTAGTTACAAATTCCAGAAATTCAACTATTCCTACTTTGTGTCGAAGGTGTAGAACCGTCTAAAAATTGATAGCTCAGCTCCTCTGTATAAATATGCATCGGTGATATCTTGTGATGTCTGGGATCTTTCTCTGGGTATAAAAATGCATGACACCAGAACATTTGGAAATGGGTGACACTTGTATTTCAAATCTTTTGCATTAATTTCGATAACAGAATTAATTAGTTCATGGCTGTTTATTTTGAAATTACATTCAAGAATTTTTCAGGCTCACTAGATGTTGTTTAAAGGAAATTAATTTAACAAAAATTAAAAAAAAATTAAGTATCTTTTCTAATATGTATAACATATTTGTTAATGTAACTAAATTTTGATGCGAAACACAATCGCTTTATTACATATTTAACAATTTTGGTTCATATTCATGTACACATTTACCCATTTGATAGTGTATAAAACTCGGGATGTACTTATGCCTCTGCATATATTTGCTATTGCCCAACATGAATAGTACTTACTGGCAGAGTCGGCTCGTAATGTTCTAACTCCAGTTAAATTGCCAAGATCTGAAATGATTCATAACATAAGTAATACATTTTTGGTGACAAATGTGTTCCAGAGAGAAAATGAGGAATATAGCCATTGTTTTTCCAATGACATTTGTGCACTTCTCGCAAAAAATCCATCTGGTGCTTTTATCAAAAAGAGAAACTTTCATATAGCTCTATAGGCAAGTAAAGATTTTTTTCAAAAATTGTTAAGGAAACTATTTTCGGTTGCACTATCGAACGGAACGATGCCCATAACTCGCGACAGGCAGAGGGATAACTACATACAAAAAGGCCAATATTTGGCTCTTCTTGTATAATGAATGCATAATGTTTAAGTGTGTAGTCGTACTAGATACAAGCCTTTATGCTACTGCGCAACGTTTCTGGCTCCTATACTAGTCCTATGATGTCATCGTTCTATGATTCGTTAATGATGGAGTGTGGAAAGTGCTGCGTGCTCAGAGGCGGAATGTATAATTCTTTTGTTTTTAGTCCTCTTTATGTTCATCTTGTCTTTAATAATTATTTTCAGTAATTCCAGAACTGATAAATCACCGTGAAAAGGAATACAGCATGGTATAAAATAAATATTCTTCGGACGCTTCTCCGGCATAGGGTACCGAGACATGTGACCTTTCGTTCTCTTAGGCCACTTTTACTGGCCTTTTGTTTAGGATATCAGTAAATTTTGCAAGATGGCCTGTATGTTGTGTTCAGAGAGTATATTAGCATTAAGAACAATATTCAGTGTCTAAGAAAATATAACACTGAAGTTTTGTCTCAGCGCCTTTAGTTAACCATTACAAGCTGTGAGTCTCCCTTACAAGAGTTTCGTACACATTTCGAGTACGATATTCCGTTCGGTACAATGTGTGAGCTTACACTTTTGAAATCATGTGAAGGGGAATACTTTATTATTATTATTTAATGCACTTTTCAATTATTTTAATCTTTAAAATGACTATTGCCTCAAAATCTAAAGAAATGACTCCTCAGAAATGCAGGTTACAGTGGACATCCTCAGAGCGGTCAGGTTCAGGAATTTGGTTTTAATGTTAAGTAGTATTCAATATATATTTTAAAAATATATGAACTATCATATAACGTTAGTGATTCAGTTAGTATGGCTATTAGTGTGTCAAAATTTTGGTTACATAAGTAATGAAAGGAGGCAAGGATGTCATCAAAAACCAAGGGACGCCTAAATTATTTCTGCATCTAAAGGAAAATCGAGCGAAAGAAAGAAAATAGTACAGATAGTAGACTTTAAAAGGGCCAAATAATGGCTTTAATTCATTAATTTTATACCATTAGGAAAACCCCATCCATAATCAGCAAGCTCAACAATACATTTAAAAAAGAGAACAATTAGAATGTGGAAGAGAATACCTCAGAATCCAAATTATAAAATTCAAATTCAAATGGAAGAAGAGATATTCAAATGATAGTTTTTCCCCCTAACCCTCAATAAAATTCATTACTAGTAATGGATAACACTAGTTATCACAGTGTGCAACACCAACCCTCAGGAAAAATAATGTACGCCCCTATAACCCAGCCCATTGCAGATAACGTAAATACGCATATTTTCCTCTAACTAGTAACACTATAGTAAAGCTAAACAGTAAAAAAATTAATTAAAGTCTCCTTTTGTAGATATGGCAGTTACTGTAATGTATACATGGAACCCAGGAACAAATGTTTAATCATTTTTTTCTAAAAAAGTTGCTATGACTTCAATTACTCTCTTGTTATAAGCAGACATGCAAGTGATGTAGATCCAAGCTAGAGACAAAATGAATGATTTAAGTACTGAAAACAGACCAACAGATCTTTCAACATATCATTCGAATGAGGCAATCTGCTAACAAGGAAACACTGTATTCCCGGTCTCAGTGGCGATATGTGACATTTTCCCCAGTAGTAGCAGAAGATCGAACTTGCTATTAACACGTGCGTCTTGTCGCTACATATTGGATATATTCGACGATACACACAGCTCTTACTGTCATCGCAGAAGTACACAGTATTTCTTTCAAGTCAGCAAGTTTAAAGAAGGAATTGGATTGTGCTTCACAAGAGCTATTGTTTAATGAGCACAATGTTAAATGAATTTACTTTTCCGGTATAGCTTTGAAATTTTATTGATTATTAAAAGATGACATTTTCATTATAAAGAATAAACATTTAATTGTTAAAAAAGTTTAAAAATATTAGTTTTTGAAATTGAAGGTAAGGGAAAACTCAAATATATGTAGGCAGAAGTAGAAACTTAACATAAAATAACAGGTGGGTGAATATAAAAATTATTAGGAAATGAAGTAATGCGTTCGAATATAGTAACCCTCCCGCCACCTCGAAATAAGTAAAAATGGGCAACAATCGACAAAAATGGAATCACTAATCAATTCGTATACACACACGCTAATCGAGTGAATCCTGGAAACCGGAATACCCAATGATCCGATGACCTCTTATTCGTAAATAAAACATGATATGTGGTAAAACTATAGAAGAGAGAGCAACTCAGAAAAATAAACGAGGAACTGCTGAAAGCGATGTACAGAGCCTCCCAGGTGGGGAAAAGGAAGACATACATGCTAACATAAAGTGAGGAATTTTGCTATGTTAGTAACCCACCGTGTAAGAGCGAGTACATGGAACCACGGACCAAAAACTATGCACATCAATCTGTAATATTCTTTCTACTATCCTGTTATTTTAGGCAAATTGCTACTTCCCTTGGGCTGGCTACATGCATGAGTTCAATGAAGGTAGAGTTTTCACATCCTCATATTCCATTAAATGCTAACCGTTATTTTCATGGAAACTATAACGGACATTTTTACACACAAATAGCTGTAGAGTGATTTTCATTCTCTATTCATCCCTAATGTTAAAACTATTTTTTTTCCGTGACTTTTTCGTAGGTCCTGATGGTGTAGTGGTAATCATACTTGCCTTAGAAACACGAGATCGCGGTTCAAACCCGGCCAGAATCGATGGATTTTTTCGGGCGTAAAAATCCTAAGTATGGCTTCCTTCGGAAGGGAAGTAAAGCCGTCGGTCCCATGTCGTACATTTACGGTACGAAAAATAACCTCAAGCCTAAAAGGAGAGGTCTCTGAGCAAAATTTGTCGTTTCACGCCCTGTATAGAATGGGACGCTGATGACCTGAGATCGTCTGAGAGCGTTCGTAAATAAATAAACAAAAGACTTTTTCGTTTCAGTTCGAAGTTCTTGGTTGTGATTTGTACATACTGGAACTTCATCTATAATGGTTACGTATGTAATAACATGTGTTTTCAATTAATATTGATTTGTGAAGTTTAAAAGAATTGTTAATTGCTGCTTTAAGAACATTAAAGATGCATTTTTAACATAAAGTGAACAAATTAAAAGCTTGCTGGTTAATTTGAAAACTGCTCTTATGCAGTTAAGTTGAAATGTGTTTTAAATTGAGGTTATCTTAATAATCAGTTTATATCAGAATTCTTAAGCACTTAACATCAAGTTAGGCACACACACACACAAATATGAGTCACCGCCTGGCAAACAAACAAGAACTTATGATTAACAGACGTAAATGGATGTAGCTCGTGATGTATTATACCCTCTCACTTGTTATATACAATTAATTACCAACGTAACTTTATTCCGCTTCATTCTATTTAGTGCTTAGAAATCCCGATTACTTATAATGAGTCGTCGTATTTAAAAAAAGTGCTAATATTTAAAAAGGGGAGTGACATAATGAAATAATAGAAAGCAAGCATTTTCAAAAGATGGGAAATTTACTGCCTAGCACACCATTGAATGAAATAATTTTCTTGATGGAAACAGCTTTTAGTGTAGATTATTGCTACTTTGTAATAATTAACTGCAAGAGCTTTCCATGACAGTATCAGACGATCTTGAGCTTTAGTCTGTAATTCAATTTTTTATTTGTTCGTATGAAACACTTCGATTTTTGTAAGCAATAACAGAAAATGTCATCTAGTCTATTAACACTTTTACCGGGTCAGTTTGACCTGATTGCATTTTTAAATACGTTTCATACACTTAAAATGGATATAGAGGCATCAAATTATAAATAGTTAATTAATTTTTGAGGTACTTTACTCATATAAAACGACAATGTTAAAATCTTATATTTTTCGAAATGCTGGGCGATTTACCACAAACACCCAATTGGGTCATTCTAACCCAGGAATAAAATCGTATTTTATGTTGCTGTCAATGTTGTGTTATGTATTCAAACAATAATGAAGTTTTTTTTATTTTATTTATGGACGCTCTTTAACAGCTCAGGTCTTCAGCGTCCCATTCAACTCAGGGCGTGAAACGGCCGACAAATTTTGCTTAGAGGTCTCTCTTTCAGGCTTCAGGTTCTTTTTCGTGCCGTAAATGTACGACACGGGACCCACGGCTTTACTTCCCTTCCGAAGGAAGCCATACTTCGGATTTTTACGCCCGGAAAAATCCATTGGTCCTGGCTGGGTTCGAACCCCCGATCTTGGGTTTAGGAGGCAAGTATGGTAACCATTGCACCACCAGGACCGAGGATAATGGCGTTAATTATAAGAAATGTCGCAACAATAAATATGATCTGAAATTGGAAGTAAATAATCATGCAACAATGGTATTAGTTGGAATGATGCAACAATGAACGTAATCTAATAATGATACATTCAATTAACAACAGTATAGTCTTCAACTTGTGTATGGTCACACAATGTCTTGCAAATATTTTCGCAAGGATGAGTTACAGAAATTTCTTGTAGAGCATTCTAATAATTCAGGGGTTGAGTTTGTGCCTCAAACGAGCAATCCATCTGATTAATCTACAGAACCCGAAAACAAAGATCTTGTGAATATTGCAGAGAAAAATACAGCAATTTAGGTAACTAGTTCTATTGTTAGTTACTAAATCTGCCTTTATTATTATTATTATTATTAGTTTATATGAATGTTATTTAAATTACTACTGTTATTACTGTCATTATTATCATAATCATAATTTACTGTTATTATAAGCTATATTACGGTCTATGACTTATCACTAACATCACAATATAATAATTACACAGGTACAGGAACTGGTATCTAGCAGTAATTCGATTCCAGGAGATTTATCATCGTTGATGTGGAATCTTTGTTTCGCCGCACTGCTCCCGATGGTACAGTTTAGAAAGAAATACAGCCGAATCTAAGTCTGCGTGCAGGACTCTCCAATGAAGACATTTTGAGAGAAATGGTAGGTCCATCGAGCAATGTGAGTGATAAAAGTGTTGCAAGTGCATGTTGAAGCATATTCAGATATGTACTGTGGCCAAGGTAAATGTGTAACGGAAAGCAATGGCTGGTCAATGAATATTGAAAAATTAGAAGCAGATAGCCATTATGCCAAAGGTGATAGTAGTTGTTAAAATGCAAAACTTCGTAACTTATGGGCGCATTATTGGGGGCTACAAAACCATGAGCAGGAACAGATTTTGTGAAATTATGCGAATTGATATATTATTTATATATAATAAAGACAGGAAAATATTCACTAATATCTGAAATATGAAATAAATTTATAGAAAAGTGCAAACATTGCTTCAAACCTTTGTAAATAGTTCAATTGTTAATAATTTGTTTTCCAAAACAAACAAACAAAAACAAAAACAAAAACAAAACAAGCGTTCATTCACTCAGTTCATGGCATCGAAGCCTGACATATGGACGGAAGTTTTGGCTTGCTAGGAAAGTTGATTTAAAATTTATTATGAATGTCTCCACTATCTTGTCAGGTCAATTCTCGAAATAAAGATCAAAGTGTGTCTGATTATGTTGTGATGAATCTTAAGGAGTTATATATGTCTAAAGGAGGAAACGTCAAAACAGGTAATTATTTTACATCACTAATACAAGAAATTGAAAGATATATCAACAAGAATTGTGGGAATAGTAATATAGTAAACAGAGTAATAAGGGGAATTCCTTCCTTAATAAAACAAGAACGTTCCATTACACACCACAGCTATTCTAAGTATTATGATATTTCTCGGACTGTTTATAACGAGAAAAAAGATGAAAATGTTTTGGTAATGAGCTCTCTCTATTCCAGCGTAAATATTACCACAAATAAGAAGAATATTCCAGAAACTGTGAGTTACTACAACGCTGTAAAGTATTCCGTATACATCGTAGACAGTACTATATATAGGTCTCGTGCAGAAAATGACATGTACACACGTTCTTCAATATACTTGATTTGGCAGCAATAAATGCAATTGTAATATTCAGATCTGTGCAAAGATGAGTATTGCGCAAAAATATTTGATATTTTTACGTATCAATTTGCCGAAAATCTTCAAGCTGAGTATGGAAATGCCGTCTGAAAAGAAGTTGCATTATGGTCCTTGACTGTGAGATTCGACCAAAACTTCGACGATGTGGAATAATGCAATGTTATGAGGAAAATAAATGTACGGTCTGGAAAAAAATAAGGTATGTGGAAAATGCCCCAAGAAAGCAACATATTTGTGTCAAGTGTGTGTAATTAACAAATTTCAGTTCCTTTCGTTTAATTTGTCTGATTATACAATTATATGTGGAATAATATGTTTTCAATATGAACATTCATTTTATTGCATTAGTATAAATATTTTGTTCTAGTACTTCACTGCCAGGTTTGAGGAAAGTATATTATATATGCATATATATGTGAATATATTAAGCAAAGTATTTTTATCAATGCCTTATAATTTTATCAATATTATGTTACATATATACTTTCATGCAAATTACATACAGGTTTAATATTAGAATGCAAAATATTACATTTTGATAACTCTAATCAATTTTACCCGCTTGGGCGTTGTAGGAAAACCAAAATTCCGGGCTTCCTAGTGTTACTTAATGTCTGCCACGAGGAAATTACATTATGCTTTTTAGTGTTTTTTGGTTATAATTTTAGCTGATTATTTTATTTCTTCGCTAAATTAAACAAGGGATGTTGAATGTACGGGTGTTCCTTCCCAAAAGAAGCAAACTCAATGTAGCTCATTAAGTCTTTGCTGAGAGAGAAATACTTTATGTGTGGAAGAGAATTTATAATTTCGCCACCGTTTTGAGCAAATTGATTATATACCAAAAGTCAAAGAGGCCATCATTGAGTGAAAAAGCAAGAATTACTTTTAATAAGTCATTGCTCAAAGTCATAAACTTGTAGGCTTACCAGGAGCCGCGATATTGTGTCATTGTTTGGTTTGGTTCTTATACAGAAACAATTGGGCCTACTACAGATATTAATGCTTACTTTAATTATAACACTCCTTTCATTTCTAACTGCTCGAGCTAACTGTATACTGAACAGAAGTTCGTTTTTTTTTCCCCCTAACATCCTGTAATAACTAAGAGTACCCCTACACATTAGTGTCCTTATGTGACAAATGCTGCTAATCAACCCATCTTTGCTAAGAATGTGGTGGAAAGAATGTGGGTTAGTTTTAATTAATACGGTACATGTATATTATTTTTTTGAATTTACTGATTTAAGAACCCCTAAACCTACACGTATTCAGAAAATATGCCGCTTAATATGTACTCTATAACACGTAAATATGAAATAACTCATTTCCTTGCTTATTTACAACGGCTACGTTTGGTGCTTTGTTCGCATCAGATCGATCTTGCCGTAGCTGATTATCTGTTTCTAGCATTTTTACTTCATAATGTATTCCACCACGACAAGCACAGGAAAACACTAGTAGTAAGTGTAATTGTAGGGCAAGGAAAAAATGAAACATTTATCCACAAATACATACATAAAAAAGAACATGTGTTTTCTCTGCTGCAAGCGTGAGAAACATACGGATATGTGGCATACTCAACAACCTACTATTAGTAAGTAAAACGCATGTTGCCGCACAGCAATGCTTGTCAACGCCAAAATAAGATAATTATAGCTAATGTGCTCAGTTCTTACCCTGCGTTAATTACCAACAACAAATTATTTAACTTCCTATTCTTTTAAATAATTAGTTTCGATTTATCACTATAGGGTGCCACATTTATATTATAAATTGTACTTGAAATCGCATTAGTAACACCGAAACTTGCCTACAGCTGTTTAACATTTTTATTATTGTGAACATTTTCTATCGGTTTTTTTTTGTCGGAAACTTTACTTTGCGCAGGATCGTCCTTCGTTTAAAATTGTAAAACATATCTGTTAATATAGTAAATACTGCTATTTTAAAACGTTAGACATTCATTTATTGGCAGTTGTTAAATTCCCTGTTGTAGCACTTTAGTATACTAATTGTTATTTTATGCAATAAAAATTACTACTATTTTGCTGATAATGAAAGGCAAAGGTATTAACCACTATTGCATATTTTCTTACAAGTTTTCTGCATGTAATTTTTGCTCAAATTAAGAACATAATCAAACATTTCTATTTTCATTCTCAGATAATCAAAGAAATTTTCTGAGAAGCTCTGTAGATTTGTGAAAATATGCCGATATACACCATAAAGCCTCCTCTATTTATTTACTGTGAATGAATGAATGAATGAATGAATGAATGAATGAATGTTGTTTAATGCCCGCATTTACTATCGAGGCACCACAGGCGATAGTCACTGATAATACAGAGATGAAATGATATATTGAGAAAGGATTTTTTAAGGAAGGAAACGTTCCAGGCCTAAGTTTAGGTTACCTTCCCGGCATTTTCCATTTATGAGGACTGAGGAAAACCTGGAGAAAACCTCAGTCAGGGAGGACGGTCCTGGTGGGATTCGAACTGTAGATCTCTCGCTCACGAGGCTGCGCCTTAACGACCTCGACCACCCGTGGCGGTATTTACTGAGTGAGCAGAATACTTTCGGAAGGAGAATTTGGCATTTGTAACTGAACTGTCATTATCACATCTGGAATCCACTACTCCTCAGCTATGCAACGTAGTCACTAATGAGTTGATAGAGAAACGAGCAGTAAACAATCGCCAACCTTAATGTATCAAGCTTGCTTGTACCTTACAGAGTCCGCTAGGCGTCAACATGTCCGTACTATAAAATTCAAGTCTGTTCGTAGTGTGAGACCGCCGGATCGGAGCGATTTACATTAGTCAAATTTGACACCTCACTTTTATCTTTCTGTAATACTCATATACTTCCTGAGGCTACACATACTGTCTCCTCACCCTCCAATGGATATCTGCCGGTTTCTCACCTTCACTATGCAAGAAACCAGAGAAACCAAAAACTGCTGTTTACCGGGCATGCTGCCAAAGGAGTGCTCAACTTGGATCTATTTTGATGACGCCATTAGAAAACAATAGCGGAATTGCTCGCGCGCTGCAATATCTAAAGATGCAAAGGCAAACATTTGTATAGCACTCAATTTAGCATTTTCAGAGCCATATTAAAATCGCTTTTTGATTTTACCTCCTATTATACTGGTGGGGTGCAGATTTTTGAAACTAGGTATCTACTTTCATAAATAGCTTGATTTGTCTGTAACGTCTGGGCACTATGTTTCACTGCAATACCTTGTTTTCGGGTACTCTAAACAATTTTCTGCATCTGTTTAATACGAGATGAGCCTTGAAGAATTCCTTTTTTTTCTGGAACTAATATTTCAGTTATAAAATTGACTATTTGTGTTACACATGAGGAATGTGGTGTATCAGAGTTCGCTCAGGAAAACACCATTGTCACATCTCCGCAATCTCTTTCAGGGCATGATTGGTAGTAACAGAGATCGGATGTGAAAGTGAGAGTAAATAATTTAATAATTTAATTTTTATTAATTAATTAAGGAACCCTCGGACATTGTTAATCATATAAGAAAGAAGAAAAGTTCATTCTTTTTTCTCAGTCTTTCATGTGCGAAAATAACGGTGGCAATCACGGATAATTACTAAATATTTCGTGGTAATAAATTACCGTTTTCACATAAACGATAACATTGTACGCTAGGAACTCGATTGGATGGGACGAGGATATTAAGGTTGCCCTAGGCTTTACTAAAGACATTGTCGTTGATGTATGTAATAATCATCACAAATAAAACCTTATGATTGAGGTCTGCATGTAAGAGAACTCTCACGTGTCTAGTTCCATGAAATGAAAAAAGTGGAACCTTCGTTGATTGTGGATTAATAAAAATCAGAAAGATTGAGTCTCTGTAGTAAAATTGTTTAATTGTTATTCCATTTTCTTCTTTATGAGGTTTTAATCAGAGTTCGCATAAGGGAAAACGTGCTGCATACATTTTGTTGCTACTTCAAAGATTTCTCTGCATTCTAGATGCATTCTCTTTCCTTAGTATTCCAGGACGAGTAGAATGTGGTAAGAGGAACAGTAATAATAATTTTAATCGTATTTTAAGAGTTGCATTTAAATTATAGTTTTATGAGCGATAATAATCTTAAACTTCATCTTAAAATGAAAGTTGAAAGGTATAATAAGAGTGGAAACAACTATGTTTTTGCGTAGAAAGGAGATAGAGTTACAATCGCTGCACAGGGTTTCTTTTCTAAATTAATTCAGATATGTATGATGATGGCAAACAAATATAATACTTTTATTTAATTACACTGCAGTTAAAACAAAATATTATGTAATTTGTTCTTTCTAAAACATTTAATGTCTTATCAGTTTCCTACTACGTTGATAAAAATATTCTAGCAAAAATCAGATCAACTACTACTATCACTTTTCCGTCTACCAGGTTGCATTTTTTTGCTTGATATTGTCCCCAGAGATGATCAAACATAGTTGTACCTAGCCTATAATAGCAATAAAACTTTATTGAACACATTTAAAACTTTTTAATATAACAAGAAAAATTTGGATTTATTAAATGTACCCAAAATGCTATTTTTTGTCTTAAAATTGAAGAACTTTCCATAAAGCAACTACCTTTGCTTCATTACTTACTATACTTCCAATAAAATGGTCTCGCTCTTATTTGCTTTCTAAACCAATACAATGTTTTTGATTCCCAAAAATGTATTTCCGAGGCAAACGTTTCATTTGTCCACGGCTGACCTAAAGAGTATTTATTTATTTTGTTTCATGCTATGTCGAATTTCATTTCTTTCCATCCTTGAAAGTAAAACGGGAAAATAAGTTTTACGTTACTGTAATTATTTCACAGACTACACTTATGCCACTGTGATATACCTAATAAATTCTCACAAATGTAAGGGTAGTAGTAACTGTTCTTCCTCCTTCTAGTTTTATTGCAAGTAACTGCATTACCGACCATTTAAGCGATAGAGATAGGCAATACCGCAACATGCGGTTGCATTACCGACTTAAGTAGCTGCAATACCAACATGTTGTAACTGCTTCCTTACCGACCTACGATGACATGTAATTCCCCGCAACAAAGATCATCCGGAGAAGGGACTTTTTCATTTATTATACAGATTACAAAATTCATTATACATAATAACCGGAAGATTGTTTCCTTACCAACTTGTCAAAAGATCTGGTGGGAAGTGAATGGAAATTTATTTCCTTGTCGCACATCATTAGGATGTATAAAGATCGCGTTTATAATATTTATTATATAAACTTGTGGAAATTTGCATGCTTACAGACATTGAAGAATCTGGAGAGGAAAATATTTATTTTATTGATTTGACAAACTATTAATTACTCATGTTTGGGTAAAAAGCTATCAGGGCGAACATTGTTTCTTTAGTTTTTTTTTTTTTTTTTGGAAAGGTGGATTTCAGAAATGTGTGCGCTTGTAAAATATATTAAAACAAGTGCAAAAAGCTGTTGTTATACTAAAAGGCACTATTATGCAAAAAGGTATTATTATGCCAAAAAGTTGTTACGATACAAAAATAGTTGTTACGATGAAAAAAATTACCATGCAAAAATTGTTGGTATATAAAAGGCGTCATTATGATGCAAAAAATGATACGTTGAGAAAGAAGTATTTCTATGTCAAGGCTGGTGTACATGTTACTGTTGTGTTGCAATGATAAAATGTGTGAATGTTTCTTAATATTCAATATTTAAAAATATATAAAATAGCATTTACGAAAAACCTAAACAAACAATTGCGTTGTTTCTTCCAGCTCGGGTTACAGAGAATTACTGAGAATGGTAAAGCTGAGCTGTGTTGGCAGTTAGAAGGTTTCTACCTGCACCGTAACCACGAGAGGTGCCTGTATGAACAAGACTAAAATCCTTTTATTCTATGCATTTTCACACTCCCCAGGATCACACATGTTAATGGATTTCCGATATTTTTCCATGGATAAGGTATTACCTGCTAATGTATTTTCAATGTTTTCCTTTCAAAGAGACTGGTATTTCTGACAAAAATGCTGTTGACTGTTAAATACATTTCGATGTCTTACGAATTGCTGCCTAAATAGTTGTTCTGTATATGACGTTTCCGTGGTTTATCTACGGTAAAGTATTTTTACCAGTCTCTTCACTCCTTTAATGGTGTCGAGCGAGGGGACATAAAAAACAAATTTTATTGGCTAAAATCCAAGATGGGACGTGATGTACCAGCATGCGCAGTGCTGAAAACCCATACTTTTGAATCGTTTAAAAGATAAGGTTTTCCGGTATAAAAGCAACCAACACAGCAGGATTTATCAAGTTGCGATGACCATAACATCTCACAAGGCTGTATCTAGTTTTGAAATACATATTGCATCAACTACAAATATATGATATAAAGAGGAATTTAATGTTTTTAGCGCAGCTAAATGCATTATCGCTATACCATTGTCAGCTTCACATTCGTATGATGAAAAAGAGGTTCCGGATATGAATTACTGCGTAAATAAGTGCAGTAAACATTACTGCAGGTAAACCAAACCCACAATTTGTGTTGTATTTGGAAACCATACACTGCGTGGTTCACTAAAGCATATAAAACACACCTATATTTTTAAAGAGTCAGGCTTTACGTGTTTGTAAACTCTATAATATACCAAGTCCGTACAAACACGTACAAAAACATTACAGTTCAGCTTACGAGTTGTCTTCGTTGTGCAACTTCCAATTCGTTTTAATTAATTCCTCTGTTTAATGCATGTGTTTATATAATATAACTGTATCTTCAAAACCCATGTATGATGGCACGAGAGTTTTCTTAAAAATAAAGAAAATGTTAAGTAGACAGCAATGTAAATAATGCAAGAATCCCTTTAATGAATACGCCCACCCATTTTTATAGTTGTTTGTGGAAGTCCCTTTTAACCAGCTATTTATTTGCCAACTTTTTACTTGAAGATATACAATTTAGAAACATTTTTATAGCACAAAATGAACACACACAGCTGTTCTACAGAAGTCCGGTGTTTTATCCAAAATGTTCAAGCACTACGTAGTTGCAATCTCTATAATATTGCACTATCATTTTTACAAATACACAGCTATGTGTGGAATAGCAAGCTCATCTAGTGTATTTCACATTTGTAAATGTTTTGGAGTGTTTAATTTATAAATTAACAGCTATTGCTAAAAATGTGTTTTATGTAAAGAATATCCGTTTTAATCATATTTTCCCAATGCTTTTTCTTTTAAATTTCTTTACAGTTCATATTAAAATATCAATTATAGCTATAACTTTTAAATGTGTAATTATTTTACATGATACCAATAGATGTATTAACCAATGGTCTAAACCTTATAAAAATGTGTTGTTCAAAGAACGTTATCATTCAAGTTCAACACTTGCAAACCTACACTTGTAAATGCAAACGAATCTAGAATAAAAGAAAAAAAGCTATTCTGTACCCTGTACTGCGTTCTCTCTTACATTACACCACCTGCAATAAAATATACTTATATATGTTTTGCCATAGTCTTATTTTGAACAGTATTTTCTAATTTTTCTTGTTTTTACTTTTCGCCATCTGTCTTTCCGTGCTGATACATGGGTACTTCATCGTGATGTGCGGTAGTTTCTTAAAAGTTATTTAATTATTCCTAAGGAAATATTATAGCAACATTTTTGTGTTTATCACCGTAATGCAGTAAATTTGTAAAAATTTACAGTACACTTTTTAACTTACCAAGAAAGAAAGCTATGTTTTGGGAGAAAAAAATATTTTCTCCTCTGATTCACTTTAAACGCACAGTTGTAAAACGATTAAATTTTTAACTTTTTTTTAAAAATAAGCAAGGTTGAGCGAAAAATAAATAATCTTGTAGACTGTAGGGGTTTACTACTTTATGTTAAACTTAAAAATGGTTTAGCTAGATTTATGACATTTACTGTTTTTCGCTCCTTTTATCTGCAAAATATATTTGAATATGTAAGCAGGTGGGCATATTGTGTGGTTGTAAAATATATTTAAACAAATAATTAGAAATATTTCTCACTGACATGAAAAAATTATCTTCAAGTAAAATGAGTAAATATTTGTTAATTTCCGAATTTTGACGATGGTAGTGGTGCGAAAAAATGTTACGACATATTTCAAACGAGTGGACGTGATGGTGCTCTCAGCTAGACCATGCAACGAATGCACCACAAACGAACAGGGCCACTGACTAGGGATTGTTAGATAACTCTGTACTATAGTTTTTAAATATCTTTACTGCGGTTATACTTGTACATCACACCCATATACACACAACTTTCTCTCCAACATTCACTGTCATTTGCAGCATTATGGTTGACAAGAATTTATATCGGGAGTACAATCAAATGCCCATATCATGGCTTTGTTCTACAACAAATAAACTTATAGTCTACACTGTATTTATTTATTCATTTATAGCTAACTCACATTAAAGTTTACTGTTCTTTTGATGATGTCATTTACACCCCCAAGAGTAATTGCGCACAACTCCAGATAAAGAAATCGTCTATTTGTGATAAAGCATTAGTAGGCATTGAACCGCACTCTAGACTGCATATGAAACCAGAAGCTGTATTTATTTCCTGTTCTAATTGTTTTGTAATCTCCATGATATCACGCTGCCATCAAAAATGCCGTACAAACCATCAGTTTGATCTACCGAACACAAGAGCGACTCAATAACGCTGTGTTGTGCACTCGCCATATTAGATACAATAATACCAACTGAGGTATTGATAGGATTTCTCACATACGAGGATAAGTCCATAAGTTTTCTGCCTAATTATTTTCTAGGTATGACGAAGACAAAAACTATATTTCACTTTTTAATATAGCTACCCTTTATTGCAATACGCTTCTCTCATCTTTGAATTAACATTTCAATCCCCCCAGAATATATTCAGGAATCTTGTCTGCAAAATGGATACAAAGAGCATCCATCACTTCTTCGTCGCACGTAAATTTCCTTCCTATAAGGTCCTTCTTCAATTTTGAAAAGAAAAAATGTCACTGGGAGCTAGATCTGGGCTGTAGGGTGCATGCTCGATCTCCTTGAAGGCATATTTCTTCAGAGATTCCTCTGCAATAAGAGTTGTGTGCACAGGCGAGTTATCTGGAAGAAGGCACACACCACCACTCAGCTTTCCTCGCGTTTTCTCTTTGATGGAAGCACGTAGTCTGTGTAGTAGACCAGCATAATACTACCAATTTACTGTGGTGTTCGCTCCTTGAACTCAATGAAGAATATTCCTTTATAGTTCCAAAAGATAGTGACCATGATCTTCTTGGTTAACTGAGTGACCTTAGCCTTTAGAGGCGGTGCTTCGCCAGGTTCACGCCACTCCATTAATTCTCTTTTGGACAAGAGATCATAGTGGAGAACCAAAGTTTCATCTGGTGTAGCAATGGTTTGCAGAACTTCTCTGTTGCAACGGCAGAGCTGCAAAAACGCCTGACAACAGATGACTGGTTGCTACTTTTGGACTGAGGAAAGAAGTCTAGGCTCCCATTTTGCACTAACCTTGTCCACGTTTAAATGTTCATGAATAATTCGAAGAACTGTTGTTTTAGAAAGGCCCAACCTTGCTGCTATTTCTGTAACTTTGAGTCGCCAGTCTTCCATAATGTCTCCATCCAGAAGATTGATGTTTATAGGATTGAGCAACTCCAAGGGCCGAACTGCACGCTCTTCGCCTTCATGCTTTCTCAATCCATTGGAAAAAGTTTGGCTTATTCTTTTAGGGTAGAATATGAGGGGTGTTCTTCTCATATATAGCGCTCAATCGCTGTTTAATTTCATTTGGAGTAAGTCCTTCTTTTGTGAAGAATTTAATAACAGCTCGATACTCTATTTTAAACATGTCACAATCTTCTCTGGAAGTCTTTTTATGCAACTATATCTGAACACCTGAATAAAGCGGAGCGGAAGCTACAGGTGCAATTATTTACTAAAAGGTAAGGTATGACCCAGCTAAGGGTTTTGTTAAGGCGATAATCCTTATCGCCGAGGCCGGAAACTTATGGACCTACCTTTGTATATACCTCGGTTACCACATCAGCATAAAATGCATTCTGCTTTGAAAAAATGGAAAAATACCTATATCACATACATGTCATGTTTTGCTTACAGAGGGATTTACAGTCGGTGAAAATAGTCTTTCATTACGTGTTTTTTGTAAAGTTAAACACTGTATACAATATGTCCTCGCAAGCAGGCATGTTTTATTTATGAACCTGTTATATAGTTGGAATTAAATTAAATATTTAATCAGTACTCCATTTTGCTTGCTGTATTCATCAATTACATATTATTATTTACATATTTCAATGTTAATTATTGTAAATACTGCAGGGAAAATTATTGTGTTGAACAAAAACTGCGTGGGCTTGTTGAATGATTTAAATCATTTAATTACTACTCTAAAACGTATATTGGAATGAATTAGTAATTTAAAGGCAGTGAAAATATTACTTAATTGCACTTTTTTCCAAAGTTTCTAATCACTAACGTTACCTATTTGGAGGAAAGAATAGTAAAAACAGAGTGAAAACTCACAGGGCCAGAGATCACTAAATATATTGAGACAGAGATATTTTTCTTAATTTTGTTGTTTAATAGTACGATTTAAAACTATTATTATTATAATGATTGTTATTATTATCTACGTCATTATTGTTATGAATTATCAATTTACAGCCAGTGAAATATTCTGTATATTGTATCAGTACGTACACCCTCTCCCCTCACCACCACCACTCAACGTCAAACGTCACCAGTCCTCGTGACATCCCCACTGCTCGTCTAACCTTCACCAATCAGTGGCACTTACACATACAATCTGGGCGGAAATTATTTTTACCTTTGGCTACTACTGCACTCACATCCTGGCTGCTAGCGCAACTCTTGTTCCTGGTCCGAGCGATAGCGGAGAGGGTCAAACTCCGCAGTTCCGAACGAGAGAACAGAATGTGCGAATGCGGGTAAAATAACGAAGCCAAATCTCCGAACAGTGGAATATATAACGGTGGCAAATCTTCTCCTATTGGAATTCGCAATTAATACATTTACACACACTAACCTAATGTAACGCTGCCTTGGGTAAACACTAGTAATCGCTGAACCCCGTGGTTTAATGGAATAGTGGGAATCGGGTAAAATATTTTAAATGTGGCAAATCTCCTCTTATTGGAATTCGCAATTAATTCATTTACACACACATTAACATAACGCAGCCCTAACCTAGAAACCGGTGGACCCAATAGTTAAGGAATAAATCATTATAATTGTGGCAAACAGCACGTTGACGTGAGGGTTTGAAATCACCATCTTCACAACTATACCATGACGCTCTAACTATCTGAGCTATCAAGTCGTTACGCTTGAAAGCCTTATTATCTAGCCATGTGCATCGCCACTATTCCCTTCTTTCGTTCGGGACTAAGGGGTTCCATTCTCTCCGCTGTCGCTCGTGCCAGCAAAAAGAGTTAGGCTAGCAGCCAGAGTTTCAGTTGCAATAGCAGCCAAAGATAAACAAATTCTGCTCTGCGTATATGGGCTACTGTCAGTGACTCTGTTCGATTGTCCTGCACTCATTGAGAGGCCTAGCTGAAAGCAATATCAGATCCCCTCGTTTGAGATAAGTCGTAAAATATTTTCGCACAGGTACCAACATAAAATATTGAAAATTAACACATATTTACACATTTTTCTTGCAGCTTATTATTTCCATGTAGGTAAGATGTACTTTTAATTATTTATTTAAATATATTTTACAATCGCACAATATGCCCACATTCTAACATTTTTAAATTTCAGATAAAAGGATCGAAAAATAATAAATGCCACAAATTAATCGTTAGTTGATATATAAAAGTAAGTAGAAAACCTCTGATGGTCCACAAGATTTTTTCATGAAACTTTACTTATTTTTACGGAGAATCAAAGTTTTTTTGTTTCACTGTCGTGTGCACATCAGGATGATCAGCAAGGAGAGAGAGATGGTCGAAAGTAATAAAAACGAGAAAAATGAGAAAATACTACACAAAATAAGACTATTGGAAATTATATATATATGTATATTTTATTACAGGCGGTGCAATAATACAGTAGAGAATACAGTATAGGGTACAATATAGCTTTTTTTGCTATTCTAGATTCTCTTGCATTTACAAGTGTAGGTATGCTAGTGTTGACCATAATTGATAACGTTCTTTGAACAACAATTTTTATAAGGTTGACATATTAGACCATTGGTTAATACATCTGTTGGTATCCTGTAAAATGATTACAAATTTAAAAATTATATCTATGATGAATATTTTAATATGAGGGAAAATATGATTAAAACAGATATTCTTTACATAAAACCCACTTTTAGCCATAACTGTTACTTTATAAATTAAACATACCAAAACATTTACAAATAAGATATAAACTAAATGTGCTTGCGCTTATATAAGTAGATTTTTCCAATGGTGTTTAACGCCCATTTTTATACCGAGGCACTATATGCAGTGGACATTGGTCATACATAAGATGAAATGATATTTTGGGAAAGGTTTATTTTTGAGAACGGAAAAGTTTGAGGCTAACTTTAGGTTACCTCCCCGGCATTTGCTTTTTATGAGGACTGAGAAAAAACTGGTAAATACCTGTCAGGGAGGACTAACTAAGTGAGATTCGAACTCCATACCTACCGCTCACGAGTCCGCGCCTTAACGATATCGACCACGCATGGCGGTATACATAACTGTGTATTTGTAAAAATATTTGTATAATATTATAGAGATTGCAACTAGGTAGTGCTTGAACATTTTGGATAAAACACCGGATTTCTGTAGAACAGCTGTGTGTGTTCATTTTGCGCCATAAATATATTTCTAAATTGTATATCTTCAAGTAAAAAGTTGACAAATAAATAGCTGGTAAAAAGGGGCTTCCACAAAGAACTATAAAAATGGGTGGGTGTATTCACTAAAGGGATTTTTGCATTATTTACATTGCTGTCTACTTAACATTTTCTTTATTTTTAAGAAAACTCTCGTGCCATCATACATGGGTTTTGAAGATATATTATATAAACACATGCATTAAACAGAGGAATTAATTAAAACGAATTGGAAGTTGCACAACGAAGACAACTCGTAAGCTGGACCGTAATGTTTTTGTACGTATTTTTACGAATTTGGTATATTATAGAGTTTACAAACACGTAAACCCTGACACTTTAAAAATATAAGCGTATTTTATATGCTTTACTGTACCACGCAGTGTATGGTTTCCAAATACAATACAAATTGTGGGTTTGGTTATACTTGTAATTGTTTGCGGTAATATTTACTGCACTTATTTACGCAGTAGTTATATCCGGAACCTCCTATTTCATCACAAAAGTGTGGAGCTGACAATGCTATAGCGATAATGTATTTAGCTGCGCTAAAACATTAAACTCCTTTTATGCCATATATTTGTAGTTGATGAAATACGTATTTCATAACTAGATACAATCACGTGAGATGTTATGATCATCGCACTTGATAAATTCTGCTGTGTGGGTTGCTTTTATACGGAAAACCTTATCTATGTAACGATACAAAAGCATGGGTTTTCAGCACTGCGCTTGCTGGTGCATCATGTCCGATCTCGGTTTTTAGCCAGTGACATTGGTCACCACGTCCCCTCGCCCGACACCATTAAAGGAGTAAAGAGATTGATAAAAATACTTTACCCTAGATAAAACACCAAAATGCTATTAACAGAAAAAACATTTAGACAGGAATTGGTAAGACATCGAAATGCATTTAACAGCCAATAGCATTTTTTGTCAGAAATACCAGACTCTGGGAAGGAAAAAAAATGAAAATCCATTAGCAGGTAATATCTGACCAAAGCGAAAATACTGAAAATTCATTAACATATGTGACCCTGGGGAGGGTGAAGTCCAACAGGGTGAAGAGTTTTTAGTCTTGTACATACAGATACAACCTCTTGTGGTGCCGGGGCAAGTAGAATCCCCCTAGAGCCAGCAAAGCTTTCACGACATTTAACGTTACACGCCCTACGTAAATTTCTAGTGCTCCTCTTGCTGCTAGTGGGCGCTAATGACCATAGCTGTTTTGCGCCCTTTAGTATTAATCATCATCTTGCTGCTAGCGCAACGCCCATACGTTCCCCAGTGACATCGAGGAGAGCCAAAGTAATGACCTGCATAGCTTTAGCTAGATAATTAGATCTCACCGGCAACGGTACAATAGCTTAGGCGGTTATAGCGCCATGCTTTAATTTTGAAGATAGTGGTTTCTAATAGAAGTGTCCCCGCGCTTTTTTCTGCCGAAGTTAAAAGAGATTTGTCACAAGTACAACGATTTACTCGATAAAACACAGAGGTCACCGGATTCTAGAATATACCCGAGATTAATGTCAGGTTAGGTTAGTGTGTGTAAACGAATTTTAAAATGATTTACTCACTAAACCATGGAGTCATCGGTTTCTGGGATTTACCCAGGTTAGCGACAAGTTATGTTAATGTGTGTGTGTGTGTAAATGAATTAGTTGCAAATTCGAATAAGAGCCAATTTCCTACCGTTACAAATTTTCACCCGCCTAACAATGTCTTCATTATAGTGATTTACCAGCCCCTGTCAATTTTAATTTACGATAAAGAAGAGAGTGTAAGATAGTGTGAATATACGAATTAATTGCGAATTTGAATAAGAACAAATTTATCACAGTTAATATTTACCCGCGTAAAAATGCATTATTACTTTATATTTCACAGGACAACACCTAGACTATATTATGTTTTTTTAAAAAAATATATTACCCTTGTCTGACAAGTGCGCGAATTGAATAAGATTCACCCTCTCTTTGTCACTTGGGACTGGCCGCTCGGGCGTTGCACTAGCAGCAAGAGGGGTTCTAATGATTTCTGTAGGGCGTGTAACATCATCTCAGAGGTTCGCTGGAATCCGAACGAAAACCAACAGTGTTTAGGGTATATCGTAAATGTTAGTACACACACACACACACACACACACACATATATATATATATATATATATATATATATATATACTTTTCCTGAAATATTTTGAAATCAATAAATACTTAAACTATTTAACATTGCAACATAATTGTTATATGTACACGGCGTTGACATAAAATTATTTTTTAGCATCGTAACACTTTTTCTGCACCATAACGACTTTTTTCATAATAACAATTTGCATGGTATTATTTTTTGCATCATAACAGACTGTTTTCTTAATTACACATTTCTGCATAATAACAACTTTTTAACTTTGTTTTAATACATTTTGCAAACACACAACATGTCTCAAATACACGATTCAATAAAAATAATTTTCGTCCATGAAAGTATACTTATCCACACAAGTTAATTAATACTTTTTTAAATAAAAAAACTAAATCCCCTGTCCACCAGATCTTTTAAAGTCGGCAAGGAAGCCAATTTCTGCCATCTTATAATAAATAGCATAAATTCGATCTTTACACATCTCTAAAGGTCTCAAAGGAAGAAAATTTTCATCCTCTTCCTACTAAATCTTTATGCAGGTCGGTAAGGAAACTAAATTCTCGGCATTTTGTATAATCAAATTTGTCATATGTATAATAAATAAACAATGTACCTTCTTGGGATGTTCTTTGTTGCAGTTTATTGCATACCACCGAATGTTGGCAAGCAAGCAGCGTACAACGTTTCTGTAATGTAGCTCTACCCAAGTCGATACTGCAACCACTTGTTGCGGCATTGCCTACTTCTATCCTTTAAAATGTGGTTAATGTAGCTACCTGCAATAAAAATAGCCGGAGAAGGGGGTTACACTACTTAGGCTGCTATGCTTACTTGCGTTTGTGTTGGATGATTACCTTAATTTCTGGGATGGGAGTCTATGTATCGATATGAATTGTTGGGCCCTGTAATGTACATTATATTTATAAAAATATAAGAAAGATTTGCGATATAGTAGTAAAGAAACAACTTCTATTAGTTGATTTAATCATTGAATAATTCGACCATAACATAAAACAACAACACTGGCATTCCTGGAATATAACAAACTTTTTGGTATAGTACCTATAACTGGATACTTACAAGTAATATAATTCAAACTGCATAATTATAGGTTAAAAGGCTTATCAAACTAACATATATGCTAACGTTATATCCACATTAACTTGTTTGATATAGTTTACGGTTGATCATGATGGATCCTGTTTCGTATCTTCTGATTTACTTGGGGTTAATTTTCCCATGACTTTATTAGATTTATGTAATATTTCTTTTGGAAGCTCATAATAATTATTTTAATCTCCTTCCATGAATCTTTCTCTTTCACTTGTTTGTTTGATACCCTCTAACACTTTGTTGAATGACTGAAATTATGGAATCTGCAATGTGCATAATATCTAGGTATATTTTTAACACTTATTACGATATTTCATTAAAATAAAACTAGTTGGATAGAGTATGAAACAAAATATTCTATGTAACTATACGAAACTGCTTTTACCGCATTCGTTTGGAAATTCTTATATCTCACTCGTACATAAAGGGTCTTTCTGTAGTAGTTACATAAATGATTATTCCCATTGCACATATTGAATGAAAACTGTCAAGGATAACTTTATTGCATCTGATATACCTAGGATCAAAAAATGTATACACGTTCTTAGTGGATATCTACTCAATATATTTCAAAGTTGGACGGAAAAACAACAGTAATACGTAATATGATGCTCTTAAACAAATGTGACTCACGTACATTATGATAGCGTTGCTACGTGACAGGTAAATTAACAATGAACAA
The DNA here is from genome assembly GCA_030762175.1 of Metallyticus violacea. Classification (NCBI taxonomy): domain Eukaryota; kingdom Metazoa; phylum Arthropoda; class Insecta; order Mantodea; family Metallyticidae; genus Metallyticus; species Metallyticus violacea. The sequence goes on along the minus strand of CM060846.1, from coordinate 169,001,160 downwards.
ATGAAGCCAAGATTATCGTAAATCAACAATGAGCAAATGAAACCAAGATTATCGTAAATCAACAATGAACAAATGAAGCCAAGATTATCGTAAATCAACAATGAACAAATGAAGCCAAGATTATCGTAAATCAACAATGAACAAATGAAGCCAAGATTATCGTATGATGTTCTGTAAACAGGTGTGACTCCCGTTATGTTATGCTAGCGTAGTTACAACAAAAAGGAGTCAAGATTATCGTTTGAACAGCTGAAAGTAATTTTGAAGTGATATTGGAAAGCCGAGAATGTTGTTGAAGTTCAAAGGCAATGGAGAGGTGGGTACAGATCAGAACCGCCAACGCGAATAACAATTCCATCTTACCTGCAATTCATACACTATATTTTTACTTCCAACAGGATGGTGCACCACACATTACGAGATGTACATGCCTACCTTGATGACAATATTCCAAGGCACTAGATAGGACGAAGAGGTCCGATTGTGTTTCCACAGCGTTCTCCGGGTCTAACTTAGTTGGACTTCTACCTATGGGGAACTCTTAAGGATGTTGTATACCGTGGAAAACCAGCTACACTGGCAGCACTTCGGGAAGAAATTGAAACGGCATGTGCTGCAATCACTGAGGATACTTTCGCAAACTTTGCTCAATTAGTAGTTCAACGTGCCCAGAAATGTATCGACGCCGATGGTGGGCATTTTGAGCAACTGTTGTAACTGTAAAGGTCTAAGATGATTGGTGCTCATTATTTTCTGTTTGTGTGAATTCCATTTTGTTATGTTAACTCAGTTTTTTCTTTGCTTGAAGTGAGTATACATTTTTTGGCATCCGCTGTATTTCTGTTGTACAGAACCTTTTTTGTATGTGGGGAACATTTTCAATCCTTGGGATGTTTTATTGATAACGCAGAAATGTGCATGATGTTGCAAATATTCTAAGTTTAAACTATGTATATTTACTTTTATATTTAATCTAAAAGTTCGTCAAAACTCAACAAATTCATTGCGTCCATCATTAATAAAATGACGCAAATATCTTATAATAAATTTACGAAATGTAAATGCAAATGGTAAAACTGTGATAGGAGAACGTGATATTAGAATCAATTTACAGGTTCTCATTCCAACACAAAATAGAAAATAGATTTTGCGGATACTTTGTATCAACGCTTCCACGGGCTTTAGTTTAGGAACAGCAGCAAATTTATATGGATGAAGATGCAATAGTTGAGTGACTTCATACGCACTACCGACACATACACAACCTTGCTGGGATAATTGTGTTAAGTACTTTCAAGAAGAAGTTTGTAAACTACTGTGTATTTTATCAAGCTTCACCTCTGTTTTTGGACTCGGTTTCTTGTCAATGAAAATCCTTGGGTTCGAACTTTGTTCAGCAGTCTGAAAACTGAACGTTCCGATGCAGATGTTATTACAAGAAATTTAGCACAGACTTCTTTTCTTTAGTACTTGTACGATTTCTTTTGCATATAACAAAATAGATAAATACATTTTATTTGTTCAAGTGCATGTCTCCCTTTCGGTATATTCCATAATACACAAATAAACAGTAGAAAGTCTAACATGCACTTCCTACAGAAATGTAATTGAAACAGTTGGCGCAATAAACACTGCTAAGCTAGTTGAATTGCCTGCGTCAGCGTAACTTTAACTCTAGTTCTACCCTGAATCGCTCGTTCCTGAAGGTCAAGTGGTTTCCACTAGTGTATACAAACTCTGATTGTACAGCTGGGATCACGGTATTTTTGGCTTAAGTTATGAACCGATTTTAGCATGCTTAGTGTTCAAACCCCGGCATCAATATTCAAATTAGTTGAAGTACATTTTTTAACATTTTGTTAATATATTTATATGAAGAAGGTCAATAAATAAAGTTTCCTAATAATGACCATTTACTGCCCATTGTTTCCGTCCCCATCATTTTATTTGTGCTCCCTTCTTAGTTACTGTCCTTACTTTTTGGAAATTACTTTGATTTGATTTATTGGAAATGCATGGTACCAGAAAAGACTATGTTTGGCCAATATAAAAAATACCGAAAATATTTTAATTTGGAAACTAAAAATAAAGTGCATGCATTTCCTTTCTGAAAGAATACTCGCTAAACACTTTGAACTGGACTGTTGTTTGCTGTTGTTCTTTAAAACGAGGCAGATTATGGACGAAAGTCTTTAAACTTTAGAGTATCTCCGTGATAAGTTAGATCTTGTATAGGTTTAAAGGCAGTTTGCTTATAGCAATTATTACTTGCTTCTCCACAAGCGGCTAATATGCTTGCTCTTTACACGTTATTCTTCTAAGCTTTCGACAATTTTGAGGCAGTTCCTAATTACCGTCAGGTTGTCTGTCTCTACGCCAGAAGTAAAAACCGATTGAGGTGTAGTCACGCAAAACTTGCATTAAGTGTCGGTTCTGTAGTTCACTTAAAGGAGTATGGATGGATGCGTGTTTATCTGTGAAAACGTCTCTCTTCCTGGGTATTCACGTATTATCTAAGTGACCTTCTCTGAAGAAGAAATTGCTTTAGCTGGTAGCTTCTCGTTTCATAGTAAATCTTTTGCGAGTCTGATCGAAGTTCCGTCATTGCAGAGAGTGTTAGCAGTTTGTTTCATGTTTCTCATGAGATGCACCAGTAGGAATGACTTTATTGCACAAATACAATCTAACGTACAAGCAAGGGTGTCGTTTCAACATATCGACAAAAATAATCAAGATATGAAAATATCAAAAACCAATGACTAAACACCATGTTCTTCATTTTCAGGAACTAAGAATTTTCTTTCTCTTATTTTTGCCCTCCATATCCCTCGTTATTCCGTACATCTCATTACCCTTCCTATCCTTCCGCGTTTTGAATTCCTTTTCGCAGTCTTTTACGTGACTTTCCCCAAGTTTTGTTTGTTTTCTTTTTCTGAAATTAATAAATGAGATGCAGTTAAAGCGTGTGCATGCGCGCTGATGAAGAGCTACCGCACTTACTTCTAATTCAAATTTGTTCGCTTGTTACCTTTCCTTTATAACATATTGTGCTATCTGTCGTGTGAGCCGTAATTAAAAGTCCAGAAATATTAAACAGGGTAGCTGTATATACGGCAATGCGGGGTGTATGTGACAGGGAGTTCATTAACTTAAAAAAGGAGTACGGCGCATAGTGATCGGAATTGCGAAGCATCATGTTTAAAAATAGCCCAACTTTTAACTTTTTGAAAATTTGTGTTTAACAACATCTTACTGAGCTTTATTTCCCTTGAAGTAATCCCACCCTTTATTGATACACCTCTCTCAATGACGTTTGAGCTTCTGAAAGCAGTTGTGATATGCATTTTTTGAGTTTGCGCTAAGCTCTGCCTGCGAATTAAGTATTATATTTTCAACTCGTACTTTTATCGTAAATTACAGCTTTGGAAATAAAAAGGGTCCTCGGATGTTAAGTAAGGGGAGTATAGAGTGTGGGGAAGAACGGTAATCTGCTTTACACGTAAAAGTCGCGAACAAGCAATAATGAATGCATTATCGCATTGCGGGATCTATGTCTCTCCATAGTCCAGGCTTCATCCTCCTAGTGTTCAAGATATTAACAAGATATCTAAGGATATCTTGTTAATTGGAGTAATCACAGTTTGACTGTCTGGCACAAATTCAAAATAATACCATGAATGTTGAAGAAAACCGTCAACAATCCTTCAACATTTGACATAACCTGATGAGCATTTTTCAGTTTTGGTGAAGATTTTTCAATCCATTGTGATGCCTGGACTTTTGTCTCGTCATAGATCCATGTTATTACCAGTGATTATACTATTCATGAAAGTTGCATTCTCATTAACGCAATACAAGAGCTCCTGACAAATAGCGATAAGTTCGTCTTTCTGTTCTTGTGTCCAGAACCGAAGATCAAGTCGGTCCTGGTGGTGTAGTGGTTACCATACTTGCCTCCTAAACCCAAGATCGCGGTTTCGAACCCGGCCAGGACCGATGGATTTTTTCGGGGCTTAAAAATCCTAAGTATGGCTTCCTTCGGAAGGGAAGTAAAGCCGTGGGTCCCGTGTTGTACATTTACGGCACGAAAAAGAACCTCAAGCCTGAAAGAGAGGCCTCTGAGCAAAATTTGTCGGCCGTTTCACGCCCTGAGTTGAATGGGACGCTGATGACATGAGCTGTTAAAGAGCGTCCATAAATAAATCATTCAAAAAAATTCATTCCGAAGATCAAACTCTTACACCACTGTTGCAAAGAAAGCAAATTGGAACTTGAATGAAATGAAAAAATACTCCGGTGCATAAGGAGGTTTTTATCAAGGAGAGAACTAATAAGTGTCTTCAACCGGTTTTTACCATGATACTTCTTTGGTTCAGAATTTTGAAAATTGGATTTTTTGAACAGACTCTTAATTCAACGAGTTCAATTTTACATACTTATTAATTATTCTTTTCTTTTATTATTATAAAATTCATTGCTGTAAAAAGTATAAGATGAAATCTTTTCGTATTTAAGCAGCATATGTGATGTTAGAATAATAAAAATGTTAAACATAATATAAACAATTTAAATAACATTTTTACTTACATTTTTCAAGTCTCAGTATCTGCAGGTGTCCACCTCATTAATTTTAGCTTTTATCGCTGCTAGCATCCGATTAGCCGAGTTTTATATTTATTATTTGTTAATTAATTTATTTTTGCCTACTAAGTCTGTTTACTCCAGAAGATTCTGAATATCAATTGAAATGTTTTGTTTCCTTATGCAGGGATTTGCCTTGATTTCCAGTGCACTGCTCTCGGAATCTGTGAAAACCTGAATTTCTCTCTTTTTGGGTCTCCTCTAATAGTTGACCATCGGAGGTATAGCCACTCCAATTATCATTTTTGTGTTAGCTAATAATGCTTAGACTTCCAATGAAGTCTAAGTCTAAGTCCAATCATAGGAGCGGACTGGGGTTTCACGAAAACTTTTTTAAATGTTGTTGCTCTTGAGGGAGTTATATAACAATTTTGTTAGGTGTGGTGCGCGTAGAAGGGTTAATTAATTGATTGTTTGGTTTAACGGAGATTGGTTCTGATAGATATACCTTTGCATTAATTAATTCGGAATAGATTAAGTAGTGCGAACCACTAGTGCCTGCCAGCTATTACGTTGTCTTTCCTCCACTGACGATTATTGTCTTGAAGATGCCTCGACTCTAGCTCGTGCGTAGTCATTCCTAGTTCCAAGTAGGAAAGCTACCATTCCATGTAGATGTGGTGGGTTTCCCGGTATTTATATCTAGGGGAAGAAGTTAGTGGATAGCTGGGATGATAGAAGACGCTTCATGAATTAAATTGTAGCCATGGTTTATTCTTGATTGATTTCTCACAGACTAGTGCATCACCGCACGATATTAAGAAGGGGAATGTCAGATTGTTACCTCACATTTATCTTAGCAACTGAACTGTTCACTCCAATATCGTAACTGCAAAATTGAACTTCACTCGAGTTCGTGTACTTTAACTTCTCTACTCTGGCGTATAGCCTTTGTCTAAAACATATTCTCATTAATATTGTTTTCTATAAACGAAAGTTCACCGAAACTCTACAATGTATCTTTAATACTCACTGAAATTTGTCACTATTTACGCAGTAGTTTACACAGGCTCGGAATTTATACTTGAGAATGATGCATCTAACCTTCAAGCGTCAAGTTACGCGTCCTGCCTCTCCCAAATCTGAGCTTCCAGTGTCATTTTCTGAGGTCTTCAATTGACTCTTTATACCATTTTTAAATTCCAGCAGTTGAGAAGATACAGTAATCTTTCAAATTTTCCTAATAGAAGTTTCGAGAACGTTTGCTCGAATCCCCCACTCTTATTGGCTACGAGGTTTTACAGACGGTCTTTCTGATTTGCTTTTAAAATGAATCTTATGCAAATTTCTGTCCATTCGCTGCTTTTTAAACCTCGGACGGCTTTTGACTCTTTAAATGTTACGGATTTTCTACACCCACGCTTTACAATTTCGTTAAACGACCAAACAAAGCAAAGCTTCTGGCCTCTGTACAAAAGAAGAACTTTGAATAAACTCTTGTTTCCTTTGTTTAAAGTTTACCCCAAAACATTAACGGTGAAGATGCACAGCTACCTCATGCAACTCTAACTAAAAATACAGAGTACAAAATAATATAGATTTTCACATTCTTTTTTATTATTTACACATAACATATTTAACATGAATATATTCCTGTTGGTGACGATAAAAATGTCATTAGAAATGTTTAATTTAATATAAAATAAAGCAAATGTGATAAGCACAAATTATTATATGTCATGAAGTTAATAACTCTAATAATGTGAATTATTAAAAGGGTGAAGCGAGCAATTACTGCTTCAGTTATTTGCGTGAATTCCTTGAAGGTGAGCAGCATCTCTTATATAAAAAACTAGGATAAACTCCAGTAGCAAATGCAAGTTCCTCCTCAGGGCACTCTAAATATATACATATATTTATTTTCTTTTGGTAAATTTCAGCGATAGAGTTTTTGTCCTGGCCGATTTATTTGGTGTACTTTTCTCTTTATCTAACGTGAATTTTTGTTGTAGTAATTTTAATTGAAAAAATGGACACATATTTTGATCTCTGGTTTGTTTTCATGCTATATTTCATTGAAAAATTAAAATTGATATATTTTAAAACTTTTTATTCAAATCAGAAACTTAATTCAGAGCTTTAGTTCTTAAACATAAGAAACAGGGTTGATATATCGTCTATTTTTGAATTCAGAGAATAAATTCAATCCATGTAACTCTGACAATTGGGCCTGAGACGAGTTGATCATACAGTTACAGAAATGACCGTAATGGAAAAACTGTCAACTAATTTTTCAAAAAAAAAAAAAAATAAATAAATAAAAAAATAAAGCACATGTATTAGCAAAGAATTTGTCATATAGTTTATCAATCGCCATTTAACTCATAGTTTTTTCCATAAGTTAAGTTCAAATAATATATTTTTAAAAACGTTTTACAAACTGCATTTTGTATGGGCCTATTCCCTTATAGTTTAAGACAGGAAACATTAACATACAATAACATTGTACTAAAATACGTGCTTTTTGCACATTCATAATGTTCTATATATTTAATATGTTACTGAGAAGAAAGTAAAAAAAAAAGTTTCATATTTTAGACTTGAATAGGGAATGCAATTGATGCACATTGAATCAGGACAAAGTTGCATTGGCCTTCATTGCATTGGCCTTCAAGCAGCTGAAAGCTGACTTAAACAGGTTTAGATATGGCAAACATTGGAAATGGATGAAGTGAGATTTCGACTAATGTTTCACTAGTTTTGAGTTTTCGCCCACTGTACGGCGGTGGCTTTTCTACTGACTCGTTGGTAACTGCTTGAGTTGACTTCCAGGAATATTTAAATCAACTAGTGCTATATGAACAACTTACACAATCAGTGCATTCGAATGGGAAAGAAAACCAAAACCAAAATACCTATTCCAAGGCATAAAATTGCTGTTTTAGGGATAAATAATTTTTCATTATATATACGAAACATAATAAGAATATTTAAGAGGCGCGCTGAGTATGCTATTGCATTTAATATGTAAAAATTCGTTTCTATAGAAATTAAGTTTGTAAAAATTCACATTTTAACTATTTATGTGCTCTATAGCATGTTGTGTATACTAACTTTCCTGTAATAGTCAGAGCCTGAATTTTGAAAATGATCTGAAATATTTTAAAAGTTTCATTACATAAAACATCTGAAATCATCTATAAAATGACCAAAATTCCTTTAAAATTCTATTCTTTAAGACAATAAGGGTATGATAATACCACACAGTACTTACTTCAGGTTGGAACTGAAATTAAAAATTAATTAATTAGCTTAAAATCGTTAATTTCTCTGCTTTAAGAAACTTAGTTTTTTAAAAATATTTGCGGAATTTAGGTGTAAAAAACTTACCTTATTCAGAATTGTTGCACTAAATGACAGTATGTGGAAGTTCTCGAAAGTGAGGAAATGCCTGTTTTCCGACATAACATGTTTATATCTGAAGAAATTCCTCTTAAAATCTGTTGAAACAACTACAGAATACTTAAAATGCACTAAATCAGTGATATGAAGTTCTTCAATGTAGGAAATACCAAACTTATTTAGTGGTCAGAACTTGAAAAAATGCGACACAAAGTTTTGTATCTTGGTTTTTTTTTTTTCTAAAAGCTTTTAACTTTCTTTGATGCCTTATTTCCTACTTCTCCCCTACATTTTAGAATAAGATGCATTTTTTTTAGCTAGAGAGCTTTCGAGGCTTGTACCTTCCTTCTGTAAACAAATGATTCTATGTGTTATGTAATTGAAGTTGTCATTTTGAAAAGCAGCTGTCCTTCAATTGCACTAGCGTCCTCAGAATTTAGTGTTCGATAATAGGTTTCCCCACCTAGGAATTATAGCAATAATAAATTGATGAATTTATCTAGGTGCTCTACAGGGTGATGACCAATTATGGGAGCCACGGACTTGAACTGCACTTTATGAGGGGAAGCCTTTACCATTTTCCCTCGTCTTTGACTCAAGGGCACTCACTTGAGGAAAAATTGTTCTAACTTCCTCGGTCATCCTATGCATAGCGTATGTTAAGCAAGGAATTTGCACAATTTTCGGGGAATATCCTATATTAATTTTCCTGCTTTGACAATGTATAATGTTGGGTCGGTGACAAAAAGCAAGACTTATTCACTGAACTGACGGTGCCTATCTTCCACACTGATAGTGCCCCACACTGAATACTCTTCCAAAGCTGACTACAGCTTTTCACTAACTGAACTGAACTGAGAAAGCCATTCCACTGATAATGCCCCACTGAATACTCTTACAAAAACTGACTGAGGGCTGCAAAATTACAAGACTAAATAAACATGGCCTTCGTGACTTTTTACATGTAGATATCAACTGAAGCTTCTAGCTTCTTCCCCTGAAGAGGTTATCGGCCTGTCTTTTGATCCCTGTAGTTGTCATGTGTTTTATTACAACTGCGTAATATAATAAAAGCAGAGCTTTCAAACAATACACAAGAAATATCTTTTCCACGGACCATGCTGTGGAATTCTCCAGAAAATATCGGTTCTTCTTGGGTCATCTTTTACAAAGTGTTATTACAATAGGCAACAGAAATTCCCAGGTCAGATTTTATGGTTGGGATAGCTTTCTGCACTCTGGCAGGAAGATAATAATTTACTCACAATAATTCAATATTTGTACAGGAAATAAAATGGCATTACACTCATGGCTATAATAAGGAAATTACACAAAATTAATTACTATAATCACTGTAATTAAATTTGGAGGTGGCAAGCTTATAAATACTATCTCAACTCTTAAATTTAGTATTGTTCAGTATCCAAAACGGGATGTTCGCAGAAACTAGAGGTTTGCAAAAGCTTCTGTGAAAACCTTACGGTTTATTGTCCTTCACTGTGGAACGGTGTTTGTGGTTCCACAGTAGGTCGTTAATTTGCAACGGTTTTTGATTTTGGGTGGTTTCAATGTAGGGGGATTGATGGGTTCTCAGGGTAAATTTTGGACTGTTTTTAACGACTTAAAAGTCGTTAGGGGGGGAAGGAGATTGTTCACTGTATTAATAAGTCCGGCACCGTTTGAACATTTGATTTATTTAACAACTTGGCAGGTTACCTCCTGACGGCTCGTAGCTGACCTCACTACACACTTAGACTGGCTTTAGAAATGACTTAAACTGATTGCTTTCGTATGATTTAGGCTGCCGGCTGCTGTATCCTCTCGTGTCTCGTATGAATGTTTGAATGTGCGAGTGTGCGAATGAATGTGAGTTCTGACTTCTGCGAGTGTGAATGTGCGAGAGACTTCTGCGAGTGTGTGTATATGAATCCGTGAATGTCCCTCAGACTCCTGTACTCCAGTTTTTCTACCACATCGCCACGCCTCTCGCTAAATTAAATTCCCTCGTATATTATCCTATTTCCGTGTTGGATGATCATCATTGGCTATCCTAAAAATTATTTATTTGTATCTAAGTTCTCCTGGTTCGTTAACTTTTATCCGAAGACCATTGGCTAGAATTATTCTTTCCCCCCTGATCTAATGTCTTCCCACGAACTTGAATTTTCCCAGAACAGCCTGTCATAAATTTCGGCCATTTCGTTACATTCTGATTTCTATTGATAATCTTTTGCCTTCCTTAGTTTGTAGATTTCCAAATGTTCTCGGAGATAATGCACCTGTTTATGGCTGTTTTCGGCTTTCCTGTAATAAAACATTTTCGTCTCCGTTCTGACATTTTCATTTTCTCTTAAATTATTGCTACGTCTGACTTTGTTAAATACTGTCCCGTTACGGCCACATGTTTCCCTTATTGTGAACTCCTAAGTATTCCTTGGGCAGAAGGTTCGTGACCTAACAAAAGATAGTTTACCCCTTTCTTCAGCCTTGTCTAAGGAGCGGTCCGCGGACGAGTCGTCAGGTATACATCTCTGTCTCTTAACATCTTTACTACAAAATGTATTCAAAACCCTTTTGTAAGATACCATCACCTGTCAAATGACATACACATAAGTACACGTTACAAATTATTTCTATTTCTGTTATACCTATCTCCAAATGATTTTCTTATACCTATACATAACAATTACCCTCATCAAATCTAATGTCCTTATAAATATAACTCTGTAGCCTTTAGTTATTAAATTAATAAAGGCAGCATTATTTCATGCTTCAACTGATATTCTTTGTATAGTAAATACTGCGTGGAATTCTTCTTACATGCGAGTTGCTCTGCTCGATATAGTTATCGCAATCTACGTGTTGCTGCATTCACCATTGGTTAAAAAATATCCAAAATCAGATACAATCTGTGTCAAATGGATTTATATAGTGCATGGCTGAATGAAACTACGGGGAAAGAAAACCGAACTTCCCTCTCTGTAGATCTTTCGCTAACTAAAAACACGACAGTGAAAATACAGAAAAAGCCTGTCAAATACATGAGAATTACAAAGAAAAAACCCTTCCTCGCTATTCAATATCACAAGAATTCCTACAGTGTATATCGTGAATCTGAGAAATCGACCCATCTCAAGTGAAATTTGGATGACATGGATGATAAAGGCTACAAAGAACATGTTCTGGCACTGTCAAGCTCGTAAAAGTCACCAATTATGCTAATTATCAAAATACCAGAAAAACGATTGCGATATTATATGCGTGCTTAAGCGTTTGTTTAAATTGCTTTCTGTCATTAGACGAAGCTAGAACTGTTTCGTGAAGAGCTGATGTCTGAAAGTCTATACAATATTCTTACATCATGAATTAAATTGCTTCTTTGAAGATATTCCTACTAATTAGATAATAGATAATAGATGATAATTACTACTTTCTACAACAATATAGTTAGAGATCACAGTTTAATATATTTTACGTCAGACAAGCTTACGCCAAAATTGGAAGTTCTCCAATCGGAAAACAAAAGATATCACAAAGACAATAGTTTGTGCAGCAAGGAAGTAATAAATCGACGAGTAGCAAGATTTTGAACTCACGAATTCACGTTCATCATCTACATTTGTTGTATCCATTAACTCACTTCAATTAAGTGGACCTAACTGCAAATTCATACTTAAATGATAGTTTAAACAAACTTTTGGAACTGTCATGTCAAAGTCTTATACTTTTAAGTTGTGTGAAGACTGTCTCTATTGAGATGATATTCTTCCAAATATGGATCAAACTTTTTTCTGGCCTCGTTCACAACGTGGGAATGCAGTAAATACATTTTCAACCTTAAACGCATAAAGCAGCCTGTTCTAATACCTTTAAACATAGGAAGGATACACTCGTTTATATCTCACGTTCGGATTATGGGGAATACCTCTTACATCCTCCTCAAGAAAACCAACAATCTTCTCATACGTAACTTTTGAAAATGACCGAGAACTTGATCCGGTATCTTTCACTCCGTAATGGCAAACGCTAAGTAATTTTACTTGCTGACGGATAGCAGGCTCATTTTTACAATCATTAGTAATCATTCCATTCATCGTATAGAAGAACATTTATATTCGGCAGGTAACGTTAAAACAGACAAAAAGGTAATTCATTACAGTTTGCATGTTTTGTAGTATTTATAATATAGAGTGAATGATCCTTGACACAACCGAGGGACCAGCCGGTAGCGCTCTGTCGGCGGAGGCGAGGAGGCGGCGAGTATATTTTCTCTCCGCTGCGCAAGGCGTCAGTGTGAATTGAAATTTTGCGCATGTAGCACACCTCCGACACAGCAGCCAATCTCGTCGGCCGGCCGCACGCCGCGAAGCCGGTTGCGTGAAGGATTGTTCACTCTCTACATGTGTTAAAAGTTGCATTTTATGTTGTGAGAAGAATGTTGCACAAACATCCTACTTACAAAATATAATAATTTTAACACGGGTTTCATACACTGTTTTTAGAGAGCCTTTAATATTTATAAATGAATTAGTAACTATAAATTCCCGTTATTTCGAAATGTTCCTTGTTATAAAAAATAGTTCATTAGGATCAAGAAAGAAACGCTACCTCATCTCTAGATAATTTTACTAATATCGCAGTACTGGTATTTAGTGATTTTTAAAATATTTGGCTGGAAAAGATAAATTATAATTTAGTTTTACAACTATTACATATTATTTTATACTATGATAAATTTGTGTTTAAATCGTAATTTATTGCGGTGAATGATACAGGCACTCGCAATGATGACAGTGCTTAAGGCCCATCCGAACAATGATGGGATCAGCCGTTATTGATTTTCTTCTAGTTCGGACATGATTATAGTATGTATATTATAATATGTAGATGGCGGTTCAAGAAAAATGCTACTTTACTTACGTTTAAAGCGCATATATTCCTAAGATTCGTGCATAATCACTTCAGAACTATTTAATTTCAGTTAAATTTAGTCTCCCCTCTATTGAAGTGAATTAAAAATATTTTCGCAGAATAAAGTAAACAATAATTCCATTACGAAAAATGTTGAAGCATTTGATGCTGATTTTTTCTTAAATACAACTTAAGATTAAATATATAAATTTAAATTGAAAGACGTTTGTGTCAATGGTGTATAAAATAGGGCATTTTCTTGGGCACGAAATTCTGGGGAAAGAGGAAAGAAAAGTTGTATGTTTGAGAGCAACTATATATTTTTAACAGTTAAAGCATCCCTTTCTTATAATTCTTGGGAACAGAACAGCAATACACATAAAATATTATTTCACGAAATAAAACGCCGGTCCTGGTGGTGTAGTGGTTACCATACTTGCCTCTTAAACTCAAGATCGCGGGTTCGACCCCAGCCAGGATCAATGGATTTTTTCGGGCGTAAAAATCCTAAGTATGGCTTCCTTCGGAAGGGAAGTAAAGTCGTGGGTCCCGTGTCGTACATTTACGGCACGAGAAAGAACCTCAAGCCTGAAAGACAGGCCTCTGAGCAAAATTTGTAGGCCGTTTCACGCCCTGAGTTGAATGGGACGCTGATGACCTGAGCTGTTAAAGAGCGTCCATAAATAAATCAATCAAAAAAAAAAAAAACGAAATAAAACAGAAGACAATATCAGACTAAACAATATATTGGACTAAACAAACATATTTTTGTGGGAAGGCTGTTGTTAAGTCATAGCAAACAATTATATGCTTAGTTTTGTTTACTTCAGCTCTTAATGTGTTAAAGGTTCATAGCATCTTCATTTGTCCTCAGGTCATTTTATTCACAGACGCTCTTTTGACGAATGTGAAGCAGTTTTCTTAGTCCCACGTGACACTCGACACTCCTTGTTACCAGGTCTCTCTTTCCAATTTGTCTGTTTAAGTTGACTCCCATACATTTGTACCTGTCTACATAATAATGAGCTGCCAGTTAGTCAGACTTGTCCTAGTGATGTGGGATATATTAAATTTAACTATAAAAGAAAATGGTAGCTTTATGCCTGCGTGCTTAGACTACTGGCGATCCGTCTTTGCAGTCGAAATGAGGAATTTGTGGCGTGCAAGCATCCTCTAATACACACCAGCCTTGTAGTTCATGGTCATTAACATCTCTGCGAATTAAATGATTGTACAGCTGCCAACTATTTTCCAAATGGGGAGATCCAATAGAGCTAGTTCCAAAAGAAATCATCGTTTTGTTTCCACACAAAGCAATATAGATGTTAATCTCTGATACATTTAACAAATAATAAGCAATAAAAAGGATATATGTATATGAAACTGTTAACAGCAAAAACAAGATATTCATGTGGATATTACGCAGGAACGGCTCCTTTAGAGGTTGCCTTATTCCCAAACATTTCAATGTTCATTTTCCTATAACTATTGCTTGGTGTGGTTTTAATGCATAATAACGTCTGAAGGGAACATTGTATTTGTCGTTATTATTTTTAGGATACTTTAGGGGACTCGGTAAGCTTGTGAATATTTTCACCCGGAGAGGTGAGAGGGAACAGTTTGCGGAGTATCTTTCCTATTGGTGCCATTGTGTGCATACACCAACTTTTTTTAATAATGTTTAACTGCCGTTTTCACTACTGAGGCACAACAAGCGGTGTACACTGATGATACTTGAGATGAAATGATATATTGGGAAAGGATTTTTAATGAAGGAAACGTTCTAGGCCTGAGTTTAGGGTAACTCCCTGGCATTTGCCATTTATGAGGACTGAGGAAAACCTGAGAAAACCTGGGAAAACCCCAGTCAGCGAGAACGGTCCTGGCGAGATTCGAACCCCATATCTATCGCTCACGAGTCCGATCGGCCACCCGTGGCGGTATATATACACCAACTGAAACACCATTTAACGCCAGGTGCGTTTTCTCGAATTTTATACAGACCAATTTTTGTTACGATACAAAGTTGAATAAAATTCTTTAAAACTATTAAATAATTACAGTGAAACATCATAGCAACAGAGTCGTATCTATATGTTAAATATGGGAAAATATATTTGTTTCAGCAGCAGTAATAATGAGTCGTTCTTTAGAAGTAAGCTGTTGCTGAATTGCAGGTTACTGAAGTTTCGTGTGGATTCATTAAGTAGTTGTTTTATTTTGTTGTGTGTTAAATGAATATAAATAAAATGAACATTATACAAAGCTACATTCTAAGTATTTTCCTTTCCGATCATTGGAAGAGTAAATTGAAATTAAAACCTAGGTACTCCAACACCTAATATTAATTTGAATAAAAATGTAATTTCATAAGATAGGAGGTATACAATGGTTTTTGTAGAGACAAACATCATCCTGTACATTCCAGACCTTATTCGACAAGTATGTTGCCATGAAAACCAGAAGAATGGATTTTGCGTTATTGCGATATTTTTATTAAATTCTCTCTCTTTTCCGTTTCTTCTTCCTTTCTCTCTTTGTTGTATATGTTCATTCACGCATGCATGAGAGATGATTCCAGTTAGTAAGATTATAAAAGTTTGTAATTTATATTTAACAAAAGGAATTGTAAAAATGTTCACTGAGTAATCTTAGCTGTGCAGAGATAATCTTGCGTTCTACAGCGTTCACAGGCACTATGCTGGACTATACACAGTCATCTGAAATATCGGTTTACTTTTATTATATCGTCCATCCATTTATCTGGGTCTCGCTTTCCGTAGAATAGTGGTCCGGAAGTTGATGGATGGCTACGCGCACGAAAGAGCTATACACACAAATTCGGTCATAATCTGGCGGGCACTAATATGTGCATTGATAATAAGTGTAATATTTTATTTTCCGTTTGAGTCATGGTTTGGAGGTCTAGTTAAGAACAAAGGATTACTTTATTTCCTTCTTAGAGCCCTGTACTACACCTGTACTATATATCAGAATGTACAAAAACAGAAAATCATATGAATGAAATGTTCAAAATGTCCTCTGCTAGCACGGATACATCCATCAACCAGCCGTCGCATGCGTTCCCTGATGCCCTGATGTGCCCCTGGAGTATCTCGTATTGTCTAGCAGCCTTGTAGAATACGAGCACGAACACTCTCTACTCCTTCGGCTAATCCATAAATCATATGAACATCTGCCAACTCCGCATTAGAATAGTAAAATGAGTTTTACTGTAGTTGGAACGAGGTCCGTAAACATCCAGAACTGACACTACCTACTCGAAGCTACGTCAAGCAATGAAGTGAGTGGCATAACAAGCGGACTACTTGGTACAGAACGACCACAACAACGGTAAACACCAGAACACTCCCACCCCATTTAACCAGTGGTAAAAGCGAATGGTTACCTACTGTACATATTAAGAAACTGTTCTGTTGTGCGGTTATTGCCACGGGACAGCTATGCTAGCATTCTAGCTTTCATATCACACCATGTAAGCGGGTTGTACACAAAGAGCTATATCAAGGAATTAATATTTGCACCCTCTATATGCAAGGAATGTTTCCCCAAAGTTTTGATGAATTTTTTTGTTACATATTGTATATCAACGAGCTACAAATTTACGGAAACTTCGTCCGTACAACACAAGCATTACAACTTAAGAACTCAGCTCTGTTTCTTCGCAAGCATTAGAATTACATGAACTGCGAAACATTTTCCAAAGCATAATTGTAATGTGTGCATACAAGATTGTCTCGCAGTAAAGTTGTATCTTTGAAATAACAGTATATGTGTAGTTATTCTGTTTTGTCGATCGCTGACAGTACAGGCAGAGAGTATAGAAAATAAAATGTGGTAATACTTGCATAGTCTGTAGTGGACGATCAAAACTATGGTGCTACGGCCATAATGGGCATTATAGAAATATGACTGACTATTAATGTTACGTGTGACGGTAAACAGTTTGGCAAATTTATCTGCTTTCTTCAGGACGTATGTTAAATTAATGAAAATTGGTGCGTACTGTATAAACAGAATTTTTAAAAGAACATAATACATTCTTTAATTAAAATGTGTATTCGTAGAATGGTGATAGATTTAAGAATTAAAATAATAGTCATATTTCATATAATGTGTAAACTAAGAACTGCATAGATCTAGTAATTTTAATTGTTAAATTTCCTAGTATCGTAATGGTTCAAGGACAGTAATTCACTGTGCTGAGGTAGTACATTGCTTTTGTTATTACTAAGTGGAAATGTCGACATATTTTGTTCTAAGTTGCAATTCAAGCTACAGTGGAAACGGTAGTAATGAACATTTTTTCAAAATGCCTAAGGAAACTGAGTGTTTAAAGCGGGCTAAGGTGGTTCCATGGAAAGATATATTTCTTAATTTGCTGAAATATTCTATAGCAGCATTTAAGTCAAAGTCATCCCGGAAACTACAAGTTTCATCCACCTAGTCTTATGAGTACGCAACTTATTCTTTTAAATTTACTTAGTTGATAAAGTTTTGGAATTTTATACCGATATTTTGATATGAGCTGCTGCAAAATTGACCCTCAAAACAGTTGCTTGGCTTACATTTCACCTCTAGTGCAATACGGCGACTATTGCTTGCAGGGTTATCACACACTGCATTTAAACCATCCTCTTCAAGATCAGGCTTCTGACGTTCATCTCATGGCCAATATCTCACATACTAACAGTAAAGGACCCGATTTTTCGCAGTCGCGTGTACAGCTGCAAATGTGGTGCAATAAGATTGCTGTCGCTGCGGGAACAGTTCTGCATAGCATCGTCGAGCCGCTCTTCTATTGCATTGAGTGAAACCGTAGACGAGGTGCATATCAGCTAATTCTGCATAAGTAAAGTTATCCATACCGTATCACTAACAACGTACTAAAGAGTAATGTACTGCAGGAAACAAAAGCTGCGGTTTATTTTAGGGGGGACATAGGATAGAGTATTAAAAGGAATAACAATAAGAATAGAAAGTGACTTGGCAGTGAAGTGAAGGTGTGGTAGTAGGTAGTAGTTAAGGTAAGGATAGCGAGGTCCCGCTTTAGCTCTCTGGATAGTACAGGATAATGTCTTGAGCAGCCGGCCGATGACCAGAAGCAGTTAATGGTTGATTACCTAATGATAAACATGAGGAGAGACCCTCAGTAACACAGGGGGAGTAAAAGGAACTATTTTGGTGAGGTAAAAAAAAAAAAAAAAAAAAAAAAAAATAAGGAATTTAGAATTTGATCATTATCTTTAAGTTTAGTATTCTGCATTGAAAAATTCACAATTGGTTTCGTGCTGAGCCCTGAACTTCCGTGTTGAGCTCAGCTAGTGCGGTAATATTATGAACGGAAAGCACTACTGCAACGCTTGCTCCTAGCGCAATTCGTGCTGCTCCTGCTGTTGGGTGGAGTATGCAGTCCCGAGCGACAGCAGAGAGAGAATCGAGAGAACCGAAGGTAATGACTTTCATCACAGCTATGGATGGCTAAATAATAAGGATTTCTAGCGCATAAGGCAGATAGAGCTCATGCTATCTTTGTGAAAATAGTGGTTTCGAATCTTCACATCATCATGTTTTTTTTTTTTCTGCCGGAGTTAAAGGAGATTTTCCACAGTTACAATGGTTTACTGGGTAACAGTATCACGCACAGAATGGCCTGTATATTGATGTTGACGACTTTTTCTGTTGCATGCAAAGGAGATCAGCTACCAATACATTACCCGCCCCGATCAATTTATATTTACGAAAAGGAGGTCACCGTATGCCGTCAGGCCATAGCGAGCCACAGCAAACCGCTTGGTCCACCGGTTTTTAGGATTTACCCGAGGTTACCGTTAGGGTTAGTATGTGTGCATATGTAAATTAATTGGAATTTGAATAAGAACAGATTTCCCACCGTTAAAATTTTTCAATCGCGTAACAATGCCCTATTAATTTATATTTAATAGGAAAACGTATGGCTTGCATTATTTTTAACAAATAAAAATACATTCAACATTCACACTGTTACAAGCGGTCACTTACACACAGGACCGAAATTAATAGTTTAAATCTTGTTGCTAGGGCAGGCACCCAGAAGCAGCAAGAGTTACACTAGTGCTTTCCGTTTAGTGTGTATGGGCAAGTGTGCGGTATAGCTCGACGTGAAGCAGTGCTGGTGATTTGTTGAGGTTGACAGAGTGTGCTGGTTGAAATTGCTTGGTCGGTGATATCCCAAAGGGGGTTGAATGTGGCGGAGGTTTGTGGTATCGTTGTAGTTCTGTTTGAAGTTCCTGAAGTAGCTTGTAGGTAGAGTCGTGTTGCTGAGTTAATGTTGCCCGGAGCTTCTGTAGTGTTTTGTCTGTGTGCGTGTGGCTATTGTTTATTTGGCGTTTAAAGCTGTCAGCAAGATGATTTGAGCAGTGTAGAAGTTCAGTGTGTGCCCCCCCCCCCCGGGCACTAATGCCGAAGGACAGGGTTTGGTATGCAGTGCTGAATCGCTGCTGTAGTTCGTCTGTTCGACGAAGAATTTTGACCTGTAGCAGTAGAAGTTGAGGTTGGTAGATTGCTTGGGAGATGACACTTGAAGTCCTGTTCTGTGTGGCTGGGCAAGTGGGAGCTGGCAAGTGTTGCGTTGGTGAACAGAACTGGAAGAACGTGTATGCTGGCTAGGGCGTTGGTATGCTGGGATCTAGGCTGAAATGGACAGGCTGCCTGGCTTGTATAGTGGCTGTTGCCCCCGCAGAAGTGCCTCGGCACCGCAGTAGTGACATCGAGCTTCATTCGTGCACTCCAGGGCATTGTGACCGTAGCCACAGCACTGGCGATACGGAGCAGTGTGGTTGCGCTGGCTTGACTCGATGTCAACACTGTAATCCATGAATTGGAGTCCGTTGGCGATGGCGGCGTCGCGGTCCTCGGGGTCTAGGAAGGAGAGTCCAGCCAGTGAGGTTGGGCCTAGATTTGAAAATGTCCTTGCGGCGCGATAGGCCGACGGCCAATGCCGCTGCAAAACTCGCAGAATATACGAGCCGAAGATACAGATATTTCGCGAATTTCGTCGATGCATTTGCGGTCGGGTGCAGCTGCTGGCGGTAGGCTTGTTCTGCGGTGGGGCAGATGATAGTGTTGATGTCTGGTTACTGAAATTCTGTTCAGAAGAGAGCGGTGATGGCGGTAATGTTGTGGTGTCGTTTCCTTGAGCAACGGCAAACCATTGGGTTGTCGGGATGATGAGTTGGTGGTCTCCTGTACTTGCCAAGCTGCTGCAGATGGGTGGGAAGTAGCGCTAGTTTTCTTCTTGCTGTTAGCCATCTCCATATGCTATGGTACAGGCGTGGCACGTGCTGCCGCAATCTGTCCTCTGCCATAATGAAAGTAAATATTTTATGTTGTACTTGTTAACTGTATGTTACACATGCTGTTAAGTTTTACACTTGAGGCTGGGTGACAGGTCCTGAGCACAATGCACGCTAATATCTATTCGATTTTTTTGAGTGATGTTTAATGTCCGTTTTTACTACTGAGGTACTACACGCGGTGAAAACTGGTGATACATGAGATGAAATGATATATTGGGAAAGGATTTTTTTAAGGAAGGAAGCGTTCCAGGCCTAAGTTTAGGGAACGTCTCCGGCATTTGCCATTTATGAGGACTGAGGAAAACCTGGAAAAAACCTCAGTCAGGGAGGACGATCCTGGCGGGATTCGAACTCCAGACCTCCTACTCACGAGTCCGCGCCTTAACGACCACGGCCACTCATGGCGGCAATATCCATTCGTGTGTAATGAGAGGAAAGTCATGCTAACCTGACAGATTTCCACGGACCCTCCTCTATTCATATTGAGAGCAACCTCTGCAAACAACCCAGTCCAAAATGTGCAGCTATAATATAAAAGAAACTTTGAAAACTGGCACAAACAGTGTACGATACTCCGGATAACTGCGTTTCCTTTTAGCATATTTATATATGTCTCTCCAAAATTTTTTACGTCATTTGTATACTTTTTCTATGTTTTTTTGCGGTTACCTATACTAGAACATTTTGTTCTTTTTCACCATTTTGTGATCAATAAATGCAGGCAGCACTATCAAGTAATTTCCAATAGCTTAAATAGGTGCGTGATAACGAAAATGTTGGAGTTTATTATATAAATGAACATATTAAGAACTTTCTACTGTTTTCGAAAAAAATTATTTGAAGAATTTACAGCATTTTCAGATAGGAAGAGATATTTCCAATTGGAGCAGAACCTGAAATCCCTTGTGCTTTTCAGCATTTCACCAACCAAATTTCTAGTTTGCTTCAGACTTTTCTAGTTTGTTTCCCACCATGCAGATTGCAAACATCGGAAGTCAGAACAAAGTAAACATAGTAAACCAAAATATTCCGTGAAAAAATAAAGTATTTTAAATACTTTTTAAGAGTTTGCTAATGTAGGAAAGACAGAAATGCAACATAAATAAATAAATAAAACATAAATAAATAAATAAACAATAAATATACACTTGATTAACTGAAGAAAATTGGTCTAGTTCTTGTTTTGTGAAAGTTAGAGGAAGGTTGTAGATCCAGGCCCGGCCTAACCGCCCCCTACCCTAAGTTCACAACCAACCAAAACTTGCTAAAGACCAAACTTTCCGACAACCAATTCAATTCCGCTGACACCAATTTCTCAGAATTTTTACTAAAGTTTGAGTTGGGTTCAGAGTTGAAGTAAAAGAAGGAAAGAAAGTATGGCGGGGGAGGAGGGGGAGGAGGAGGAGGAGGAGGAGGAGGAGGAGGAGGAGGTGCAGAGTTCGGTATTTCTGCTGTCCCCTTCGTCTCCTTGCGGTTTGTCTGCCAGGGACTGTCCGCCGTTGACTGAGAGACCGAATCGTGTGCATTTTGAAAATATGATAACTAACTAAAGTGCAAGGAACGCAAATTGTGTTAAGAAATGACAGTTGAATATCATGATTTAGAGACAAAACTTCGGGAAAAGCAAAAACAACAAAGCATTTTTCTCCTCCATTTTAAGCGCAGAAGAAAAGATAGCCCAAAAGTTCATAAAAACATACAGATGAAATTCGCGATAAGAAAGATAGTTCGTAGCTCTAAGGTGTGCGCTCTAAGAGTTCGACATACAACTCATTAAGCTATTCCATTCCATTAATTTGAAAACACGTTACATTTTATACTACTTTACTCTCTTTTACTTTTTCTTCCAATTACTATTAAATGCTCTTATTCCCGTTTAGGTCAGTGAATAGCTGTGAGCACTCCCATTTTTCTCGTTATATTTCCAACTGGAAGCAATGCTGTTTATTGGCTTGTTAGCGATAGCTGGAAGAATACGCTGAAAGTCCTCGAAGCGTAACTTCCGGCTTTGAGGTTAATGCAGCTGGAGGTATCTACTACTCGAAATGAACAGCATGATCAGAAAATAAGTGCGGATTCGCACAAAACGATTATTCTGCTTCAAGTAATCCTTTAATGAACTTCTCGGACGATATACTTTGTCGTTATTTCGACAAATTCCATTTCTGGGAAATTAAAAAGGATTTCTGAGGTTTGAATGTAGGTATTTTCATAAATGAGACGATGTAGAAGAGTCTGCAATAAATGTAAGGAAAAAAACATAACTGTGTTTCAAGAAAAATATTTCAATGATTGAAGAGTATGGAAAGAACTGGACGGATGAGTACCTTTTGTAAAGACCACCTTAAAAACTAAAGCAACAATCATCAGGTAGACAAGACAAGTCTCCCTTACACTACTGCAATGCATGCGACAAAACAAAGTATCACGTTTACATTAATGAACTAAATTTAAAATAATCTGCTCTGGCTGATAGGGAGTCTATAAGGACCTCCGCATTTAGAGGCTCTAGAAGCAAACCACATGATAAGCGAATGCCCACCAGGTAACTTTATTTGAGTCACCATTGTACCGGACAGCTTTAGGTGCTCAAATAATCAAAGCAATACGTTTTTATTATGAAACAAAATATATTAGTGAAATAAAGCAGTGCTTAGTTTATATCTACAATTTCATATTTCAAAACATGGTACTATTTCAATACGTAACACTATTTTGACTCGAGAGTGCAGGGTAAACCTTTCTTATGAAACTCAAAAATCTCTGCTAACAGAAGAGAATAATAATTACAGGGTGAAGGGTATCTACCAACATTTGCAAACTTTAAAAGATGTTTAGAAAGAGACTTAAAATTTTTATTCTTACCTTAAACATATGAGCATCTAAATGGCTAGTTACATGGACTATCCAAATGATACTAATTATATACATTTCTGTTTAAATATTTTTCATACAAAAGGTAATAAAATTTGTTGGTCTGCATCCCATACATATATGAATGATTAGATTCATTTTTCAACGTCCCTTAACTCTGAATTGCTGGTACCACAATAATATATTGGACGTGCCTAACATCCAAACTATTCTTAGAGTAATAAATATACCTTGGTTCCAATGCACACAACTTCGTGGATAGAATGTCAAAGAGAAAATTGACTGGAAATCACTGTGTTTTTGTTGGGTAACAACTTGAACCCCATTCATAGTTCACAAAACAGGGGTTGCCAAAGCCGTGAAAAAATAGAGGTTTCACTTTATTTCTAAGTGGTGGACAGGGTTTCAGAGTGATCATTACATAATAACATCGATCCATAACGCATTGCGACTCTTCCTGCTGGCTTTGTGGGCACAGTATAACTCGGATTTTGGTTCTGCCTGGCAACTTCTACCATAGAGGAAAGCGCCCACTTCTTGCAATCAAAAAACGTACAGCATTTAGTCCATTATTTCTTGATATTTGGATGACTTACCCGAGGACCTTTCGCGCAAAAAATAGGTAGCTACTGGAAGCAGTAATATTAATACAACTAATTTTACAATTTAAATGCATATAAGAAATTTAAAAATTGAACTAATATTTTACCTTCATGAAGATATCTTATCACTCACTGCCGACACTACACCACCCATTCAAGTTCTTCTTGGTCTTCCCCTCTTCTTTGTTCTAAAGAAGTCCATTCAAGTGTTATCTATTCTAATGTTTATATGCTTTTACTGAAATATCCTGTATAGTCTATATTCACGAATTATTTGAAGCAGAGTTTTATCACATAAATTGATAAATTGCACATAATATTTATGTGTTAAATGTAATAAAATTCTATTTAATGCTATAAGGCAAATTCTAATGAAGACTCATTGGAACATGTTGAGAGTTGGTGCATTCTCCGGACATTTTGCAGTATACAGACGCAAGTCTATATTTCTTGCTTCATGACCATTCGATTAGTTTTGTTTTCCCCCGAAATGTTTAGCCTATGGGCGAGCGTTCGTTAGCGGTTAACCGGTCAACTGGGCTCGGTGACTAGCGGGAGGGTAAAAAAATAAAACAAACTAACCATACAACTATGCATAAAGTAATTTAAGAGGCTCATTACTTACCAAATTATCAAATTAGGTGTTGCAGCTGTCCGCCTTCATTCTCCAAGTATATTTTTGGCATCTCTTTAGGAAATTATTCATCACTTGCTGTAGTTCATTTTGAAAAATCCGAACAATTTCCTACGAATATTATCTTTGAGTTCTTGATTCATTTTATATACGCATTTTTTAATTTGCCCCAGAAATAATAATCGGAGGCTATTAAGTCGGGAGACTGAGGGGCCACAATAACTGTGACTTTTGAAAACACATAGTGAATTGCTCTCATAGAATTATTCGTAGTATGAACAGTGGCAGATTCCTGTTGAAAATGCACAATCACACTCCCTGTTGGCTAATTCTCTGGAAAAAAAAAGGTTCAGTATGGTTACTACATAAATAACAGAATCAACTGTATGCTAAAAAAATTGGGCCTATGATTCGTTCACCACTGAGTTGACGCATATGAATTGTACACAAAGACACTCTATGTCGTTGTAAGCACACGAGGTATAATCCACTTTATATATAAACTCAATATACAAGAGGTGATGACAGATTTGTTCCTCCTCAGGAAAAGAATGGTACAATTATGATAGCTGTGACGGACTATTACAAGCTTGTGAGAACCGGTTTCAATTTATTTTAATAACTCTGTGGCATGTTGCTGTGGTCACAATGTCACATTCGAATTGAATAATTTACACAAATGTTTTTGTGTTTCAGCTACACGTTACTGAAAGTTGTAGATGATGTGCAGTAACTAACAGAGAAATAATAATAATAATAAGACATTTATGGGACGCGACATAAATAATATACTTTCCAAAGGCATCTTTAAATTTTGTTCATGGGCGAATTCGCCCATCCAGCAAAATATTAAGAAGTACGCAATTCATGTCTCAAAGTTTATGAATAAATCTATATCCATGTTTGAACAAAGCACTCGAAACTGTCTTAATCCACGTTCCAGATCATTCACGAGTTGTTAAGTTCAATATGTAACACGTTAAGTTGTACTCAGGTTAAGTCATATGGCACAGAATACGGTAACTTTTTCTCCGTGGCTGAATATTGCTGTAAGCTGACAGAAGAGCGCTCATGGTATAATAAATTGGTGCGCACCTTTTTTGTAGGGCAGAGATAGATTAGAGCATCTGCAAAAACCACTAAATACAATTGTCTGTGCAACTTTAATTTCAATAACAACAATAATAATACAAATAATAATAATAATAATAATAATAATAATAATAATAATAATAATAATTATAATAATAACCTATTCGTAATGTTATATCAAATTTCAAATGAAGATACAAGACTAAATGTTTGTTTCCTTTTTCACCTATTTGTCCTAGTTTTATCTTACTTTACACCTTTCCCTTCCATTTTTTTCTCTTTAAATTGTCCATAAAAATTGTAACATTTCGTCAAATAGTGGTAAGCCGTTTTCATATGGGTGAAACAATTTTTACTCGAGGAATGTCGAAAACATTATCCTCGTGATCTTGTAGGATACTTATGAATTACATTCAGCAACCTGCTTGTTGTAAACTGTTTCAAGGTGGAGTATAGGTCATAGTTGGGATGTTGTTATCATCTAGTCTGTACAGAAAGCAATACTTTATGTACATATCTCTCAATTTAATGAATCACTGACGGATTAGACACTTTCTTTTGATCCTTTGGGTTGTTCTGTTTCTTACTATCACTGGAATCAGAGAATATTAAGAGAGTAAGAAAATAACCTTGAAGTTCTTATACTGCTCCTTCGTATATAAGGATTTGGTGCGCGCCCTCACAACATAGAGAGTGGCATAGCACTTCCGATCTTGGAAGTTTCTTAAAATCCGTCAAGATGGCCGCGTCTTTCCGGACGTCGTTGGAAAGCAATCAGGAGGTTTCGGACCGACTCACTCCACGCTGCGGTATCAAATTGAAATGTCATGTTGGGGAGGGGGGTTGCAGGGGGGGTTTCGGGGACCGACGCAAGGCGTCTAGACGCCGCACACATACACCACTTTCATCACAGAACCCGGCCGTTAACTTGGCGATAAAAACTCAATATTAATTAACACCAGTCGAAGCGTTAAATGGCCATAAATTTACGCGCCATTTTTCCGTCCTTTCCTTTTAAACGGATATAAATTTCCTCTGAAGGGTTTGTGTTCATTCCGAGCTAGCCACGAGACAGGTCATAGGGGGAGCGGAAGAGGAGGGGAACATTGGAGAAGCCACTGTGCTAAAGAAGTTGTTGGAATAGTGTCTGGACATCACATCTACTACGTAAGGATAGTTGGTACATCCAGGTATTCAGAATGAAAGATCTCTGTGATGATTTGCTGGTTTTTCATTTCATTCCACAAAGTCCAAATATGAAGTTTACTTAGACCTTACAGCATTACAGCCAGCCGAAAGTTACCATAACTCAGTAAGCAATACGGACAGAAAAAAGAAAACATTTCTATTTTTTACTTATCAATGCAAAAGGGTTACTACTATTATAAAAATAAGTGCAATGTATGCAACTATCAAGGACTGGACTGATTTAGGTTTGCTACTACATTCAATATTACTCAGATAAATAGAAAGGATTAGAGAATGCGATAACATTTCTTTTTATTACAGAAAAAAAATATAAAAAGGTTCCATGACCCAGATTACTCGATTTCCTTTTCCAGATATGAGAATTATAAACAGCTCAATAGGTTTATATAGATTGTAGCTCTTTATTAATTCCCTAGCAGTAAAAAATAAACCTCTCTGGAACTGTGGTAGATCACCCTGTAATAAAATAATCACTGTAGACAGAATATTAGTTAGCCTCCGAAAGTTAGCTCAAAATGTTTTACTGCTAGTAATTGACGTACAGTGGATGCTCCCAGCCTCTAAATTAAATTGAACACAAGAGATTATCATCGTTTGTTTTATATCTAATATTTAAACTCACAATTTGAAACCGCAATTCCTGTAATCGGTACAACTTTTGTATAATAGAAGGGGGGGAATTACATCTTTTCATGAAAGATAGCGCAATTCTGTTAACTTTAAATGCTATTTTATCAAAGTCATGTTTGTGCGTGTTATAGGATTCGTGCTCGGTGGCACAGAATTGAACTTGGCATAATAAAATTTACCTATAATTTTCTGTAGAGAAGCTCAATGTTCCTGTCTTTCATTTGAGCAAAATTTGCAGATTATATTCACGTATTTTAATTATTGTTCCACTCGACAATTTAAGTGAAACTACAGGCCACTGTATTGACGCACACATTACTACACAGAGACTTAGTATAAAATGTCACTCCTCGAAACAAGTTATTACTACTGACTACATTTTCCAAAGCAACTACTTATCATTCATAGTTCTGAAAATGAAAAGCACGCTTACAACACAAATTAGAAATGACCTCTGCTTAATGGCATTTCTTTGGTTGAGGTTTAGTAGACTAGAGGGGTAAGTCAAAAGTTAACAGTTCTTGTGGCAGCAAATAGTAAGGTGGGTCCTTCTGGTTTCAGAAGTGCATACTTTGTATATATATATATACATATATTTATTATTAAATATATGTTTATTATTATTATTATTATTATTATTATTATTATTATTATTATTATTATTATTATTATATCTAAAATGTGTCTGTAAATATACTGTCAGAATCCCTGAAATATGCACATAAATTAGTACATAAATAAACACAATAAAATTTAAACTTTCTTTGCTATTTCACACTGCTTTCTGTATTCACAAATTTTGTTATTTTTATAATAAAATATTGAAATTATGAATATTCTAGGAAAACATTTCAAGGATATATTTCAGATAAATTATAATTTTTTTGCAATCAACGAGTGAACCAAAATGCACGATTTATATTTTTATCAAACGAAATATACATTTTTCAGTATACTATTTTGGGAGTATAAATATACTAAACAAATAGATTTGGATTTCCTTATTGGCAAAGTGCATTTTTATTTTTTAACATCTTAACAATATTATTAATGAACCCTTGGAGTGGTTCAAGATACTGAATCAATCCTTTAAGTCCACAATTTTCGACAGTACTAAATGGCATATGTATGCTATTCTCGTGGTAACTACATTTCATAGATTATATCGTGGTTTAAATGTCTAGAAAAGATGCAAGTGCAGGTTGACTCATATTCCAGTATATGATAATGTTGACAATATGAGAACGATTATTTCAAATGTACGGGGACAGACTCATCCACTGCCACTATTTGTTACATTTTCATTGTCAATATATATTTTTATTGGGATATTGTTATAAAGCTGAAAGCACATTGTTTTGTTGTTATTTGCCGATTGTCTCAAATAAGAATGCCGACGCGTTTCAACTTTCCATGTATTACTGAAACTTAGGTTTCCCGGGGCTCGGATGTTTCATGAAGCTCGTGATCTAGTAAAACTAGTCTCCATTCTAGTATTAATTGTTTATTTTACAAGTGTGTGTTTGTAGAGCCTAGGACCATAAGCTACTAGTAACTAGTGTGGCAGACTGATATAAGCAGCGTATAGTTTTTACTATCAGTGTTCTGTATCACGAAACATTTGGTCTTGTAATATTGCGTACTGTTAACTTGTGGAATTCTACCTGTGATTCTGGAATGGTGAATTTACATACTAGTGTACATATTTCAGGTTAGGTATTGATTCTATCAATTAAGCTCGACGCATTTTAATTATAAAGCTCTTTAAGGATTATTTATGCAATATCTGTTCTCAAATCTACCACCCATTCCCATATTTCTTGAATGATCTATTTTCACCTGAAGATGCCATAGAAACTGAGCTACTTACACCGTTATTGTAATAATACGAATCGCAAGTATGAATGTTTTTAATAGTATTTAACGCCCCGTTTTTTACTACTGAGGCACCATAAAAGGTGCACACTGGTGATATATGAAATGAAATGGTAAATTGGGAAAGGATATTATTTAGGGAAGGAAACGTTCCAGGCCTAAGTTTCGGGTACCTACCCGGCATTTGCTATCTATGAGGACTGAGGAAAACCTGAAAAAACCCAATTAGGGAGGACGGTTTGGTGGGAATCGAACCCACACCTCCCGCTCACGAATCCGCGCCTTAATCACCTCGTCCACCTGTTGCGGTGCGAATATGAATGTAAAATAAAAGCACTTTGCATTATAGTTTTCTTGATATTTGGCCAAAATGTATCCCTTATATGTTCGTAATCTTTCTCCGATGTAATAAACCCCAACGCTTTCACGATTTGCATAATTATTTTCCACATTTCGGCTCTGTATTTCTTTATAATTTTGTCGGAAAGTTGCAGAAAAGGTACCGCTTTATGCCCATTAATTAAATGCAGCACTGTTTCTTTGCTATGAATACTGGAGATTCTTTTTGATGTGGTAGACATAATGCTATTTCTTGGCTTGAATACAAGATTAAAATACGAGTACATGATGCGTAAACAAAAACTTATCAACAGACAGTCCACGGAGTAACAAATCTCCAAAACAGCCTTCTAGATACTCCTATACAATCGCTACACTAGTCATTTTAACAAGTGAACATTAACACTTTTTTTTTTTTTTTTTTGATTCTACCATTGTGGAACAGGTTTTGTTAGAATGGGTGGAATTGCGGCTAGTAAATAGTAAACAAGTAGACTAGTTGTTTCGTGAAACAATGCGCGGTAAAACTTTTCAGTCAACTAGTGAGAATTTTATTCACTGTCATTTCTTTAGAAGCCTGTGAATATTGGTGATGGTATCATTTTCCTACACTTTCATTATAACGCACATCGCTTAGAGACTTCATTTTCAATGCTAACTGCATCACTGCTTTCTAGCGGAAGAAGATGAAACTATATAGCATGTGTGAAGGTTCAAAAATACCATGATAAGTACCTATATTGTCTCTTTCCAAAATAAACTGGCGAAGAAAAAAAATGCGTTTCATTACTTATTGAACGCCCTTCTTATCCCCTAATTATGTAAATGGAAATTATTCCTATAGAATAACAGAGCTAATTAGAAATGTTTAGATAGAATGAAATAATGAAAACATGTACTCAAATAATGCAACGTTTTGGATAGCTGTACAAATAAAGAGAACTTATATATTACTGTGAAGTTTTCAGTTGCCATATACAAACAAATGTGAGAAAAATGTACACCTTCCTCTATTTTACGAGTCAAGTGATGTTTTTCATTTGTTTACTTTAGTTCCGAACAGAAGTACTTTTAAGTCACTAAATACAAAATAAATTGTCGCCAAAATATCGCTAAATAAGATTTAAGCAAGGTCTAAAAAGATAATATTTAAAATGCACAAGGACTGCTGGATAAGTCCATGCAAACTCAAGAGGTGGTAGCACTAGTTTGTTTTCAACATTACCATGGAAACATGGTAGTTATTGAGGGATGGTGTACCAACACCGTCAATGATGGTGGTAACATATACATTATACTAGGCAGTTCTTGAGTTTGCCTACCGTCGTTGTCGAATGGTGTACACGGTCATCTAAAGTTAAGTCTGTGTTTGAGAGCCTTTCCTGTTTAAATTAGAAAACAAGCACTCAAAATAGATAACCGTGAATTTTGTAAATTAAAAAAAAACTTACTTTTTGAAAGGAACAGCTGTATGACTTTTATTCACTTTAATTTCCTGTAATGTTATCAGTACTTAAGTTTCCTTACTTTATCTCAATTGCACACACATACAATTTTTCTTTCCTTTTCGCTACCTAATATTGTGTGTGATAGAAATAACTACGGGGAAACCTAAGTACTATAAATGTCACACAAAATAATGGGAAAATCATTACAAGGGCTTAAAAGCCGCAAAAAAGGAGTCAAAATAGTTTATTGTGTAAACTAAAAGAC
The DNA here is from genome assembly GCA_030762175.1 of Metallyticus violacea. NCBI lineage: Eukaryota > Metazoa > Arthropoda > Insecta > Mantodea > Metallyticidae > Metallyticus > Metallyticus violacea. Next base: position 168,969,940 of record CM060846.1, on the reverse strand, counting down.
TGAAAACAGTTGCTAAAATTGGTCACATAAAAAGAACATCCTATAACATTATAGCACAGGTCTGGATACTGCATTCTTCAGCATTCTTCAACAGTGAAAAATGTCATTTCAAGAAAATAATCTCAGCTACTCATTTACGTTTCAATTATATTTTTTCCACTAATAAATATATAGTTTAATGCAAAAAAGACCATTCAAATCACGATGTACGGTAATTGTTAAATGTCTAATTACTATTAAAATGTTTAATGTATACTAGAGACTTAATTTTATTTTTTCTTCCAAATTGTTCATTTTAAATCATTCATTCTTAAATTATTATACATGTTCATTTTAGTGAAGAAACCCGGCCAGGATCAATAGATTTTTTCGCGCGTAAAAATCCTAAGTATGGCTTCCTTCGGAAGGGAAGTAAAGCCATGGGTTTCGTGTCGTAGATTTACGGCACAATAAAGAACCTCAAGCCTGAAAGAAGAGGCCTCTTAGCAAAATTTATCGGTCGTTTCACGCCCTGAATAGAATGGGATGCTGATGACCTGAGATGTTTAGAGCGTCCATAAACAAACAAATCAAAAAATCTAGTGATGAAAGTAAAGCACTTATTTAAATGAGTTACATTAGTTTACCCAATACAGGGGTATACTAAGTGAATATTTCCATAAATTAAGAAAAAATAAGTGTTATTTATTCTCCATTTAAAATACCGTAGGGAAAATATGTTAACATTTGCTGGTAATATCTTTTAAATAAAATTTCACACAACAAAGTTGATACCGGTAACTTTGTTGTTAGTTCATATGTAAAGTTTATAGAAATGTCGGTAGGCAATTTTGCTGAAGCTTTATTGTTAACAGACTTCTCATATCCTCAAGATTTAGCTACTTGTCGCTAAAATTGGATCACTGGTGCTGAAATGTTTGAAGCACTGCATTCCTAGGTTGTTAATAAAATGAATAGTGTTTAAAGCCCGTTTTTGCTACAGAGGCACCATAGGCCAAAGATACTGATGATACATGAGATGAAATTATATAGTTGGAAAGGATTTGTTTTTAAGGAATGAATAGTTCCAGGCCTAAGTTTAGGGTACCTCCCCGGGATTTGCCATTTATGAGGACTGAGGAAAACCTGGAAAAAACCTCAGTCAGGGAGGAGGGTTCTGGCGAAATTCTAGCCCCAGACCTCTCTCCACGATTCCGGGCCTTAGCGACCTCGGCCACCCGTGGCCGTCCCTAAGTTGTAGAGGTTACGGAGCACTTGTTTAAAGTATACCTTGAACGTGGCTGATAACTCAGTTAACTACACCACTGAGTTGAAAGTATCGCCTACCCGGGTTCAACCACAGTATCAGAGGAGTGGCAACTTTGAATTTTTTCTCAATGATATTTCCATTTCTTGGATATAATTCCAACAATGCTCTTTATTTCAATTTTCACATACTTCCTTTCAAAAACTTCTATTTGGCGTCCAAAGGAGCATTCCTGTGAATGCGTTCTCAAGTCAAATATTTTCAGCTGTTTTTAAAAATTTGTCACGATTAGGAACCCCGAGCATGGGGATTTTTTAACAGTGTTTAACGCCTATTTTTACTGTTGAGGCATCACAGGCGGTGGAACTAATACTACATGAGATGAAATGTTAAATTGGGAAAGGGGGGATTTTTTTAAGGAAGGAAACATTCGAATTTAGGATATCTCCTCGGGATTTGCCATTTATGAGGACTAGGTTACGGAGGAAGGTCCTGGCGGGAACTGAACCCAGACGCCTCGCTCATGAGTCCGCGCCTTGAAGACCTCGGTGGTAAGCCTGGAGATTGTTGTTGATTTGGTTTATTTAAGGGCTCTCTTTAACATCTCAAGTTATCAGCGTCCCATTCAACTCGGGGCGTGAAATGGCCAACAAATTTGGCTCAGAGGCCTGTTCTTTCAGGCTTGAGGTTCTTTTTCGTGCCGTAAATGTACGACACGGGACCCACGACTTTACTTCCCTTCCGAAGGAAGCCATACTTGGATTTTTACGCCCGAAAAAAAAATCCATGATCCTTGCGAAGTTTGAACCCGCGATCTTGGGTTTAGAAGGCAAGTATGGTTACCACTACACCACCAAGACCGACTAGAAAGCCTGGAGATGAAAGATTGCTATAAAGTCATAGCAATATCGCTCTGATGGTGGGCAATACGTATAGGTGATTTTCTCAGGATAGCATCACACCATAGGATTCCTTCATCTCATTTTAATGCGCACTGAGACAGGCACAAAGATCCCAGAGGCTGCAGTCTATTGCACGTCTATTATGTTTCATGAAATCATTTCTAACAGGCAGTTCAACAAAATCCGTGCTAATTCAGGTCGGTGTCAATATGCAAGACTTCGATACTATTTCATTCGTGCTCAGAATAAATAACAGGGAATGGAACAATATGCATCCTGGAGTAGTTTCTGTGTCAGATAGGTAATACATTCCTAATGTCTACGGATTACCAGACAGGGCCACATTGAGCTTAAAAAAGCAAGAGCTGCAGTTTTGAGCAACTGATCAAGGCGTTAATTACAAATGAATCGTAGTCTGAATTGCTTGGAGAGTTTACTAGAGTATTTGGTTCGTACTTGAATAATCATGTTTCGGGGATGTTTTGCAAGTGTTAAAGTAATGATATTGTAATAAAGCGAAAACTAAAGGAGGGATATTACAGGATACAGCAGAGGCCGATAAGTTTTGCTTCTTTTGGAAAGAAGCTTGTCCTTGTGGTTTCCCTGACATTGGTGGTGTAAATGTCTCCAAATTGTGCGGAAGGTATGTAAATAAAGAAAAGCAAAGTAAACTAATAATATTATTCCAATTATTTCTTGTGAGATGAGCCTTTACAGAAGCCAGGCATTAAATCAGATACAGCTGTAGTAATTATAGCCACCACGGTATTACAATTATTATTTGGAATATAAAAACTTATTTGTGCTGTTTTAAGAGGAGCGGGCTGTTATTCCAAAGAAGCAACAATCTGATATTTATGATGCACTCACTGTTTTTCAAACTATATTTAATTTGACAATTAGATAATGTTTCATGTATAAAATAAATAATATTTATATCCCTTTTGAAGGATAATAAAACTATTTTAATCAGCAATGTTAATAATTAAGATAACCGACTTGTGAAAAATGTAGAAGAAAAAAATATTTTTATTTTTGCATATTAATTAAGTTAATTTTTATAGATTCATACAGAAAAGCTATATGTACTAAGTTCACTTTAAAAACATAACGCGTGACTGTTTATATGACCTAACGGGTAAAAATAATCTCTAAATATTAAATGTCGTTTTTCCCAAAATTGCTTTTCCTTCTACATATGGAAACTGCAATCGCTCCTTGCGTTTCTAAATTATATAAATTAACTTGAAAATTTTACCAAATGCTCTTGAGACATAGAAAAATTTAAGTAACTATAATAAAATTTAAATAGATGAAGAAAAATATCTGGTTATGCAATATTTAATTTATGTTTAAAATTATAACAATGTGCAAGAAAGTAAAACGGAGACTTTCTTAAAAAATATTACTTTATTTAAATAAAATTATGCAGGAATTTTTCTCTCTTATGTGCTTGGAGCATAATTGCGCATTTTGTCCCCAAAATGTTGAAATCTACACCGCAAGGAGCATTTTATTAAAGGACATAGACAATCACAAGGTAATTATTTTCCCAGGAAATATTTGAGGAATTTGTCTTAAATTTCATGGTTTATTTTTATTATATGCCATTAATGTAATGTAAAAAATTAAGCGAATTGCTCAAGATATGTAGAATTGCGGTTATCTCAGGTCGGTCCATTAATGCTATCACATTTTCCTTATCAAAGTCAACAGTTCAGCATTGGTTTTCAAAAATATTCATCCAGTATAATACAAAGGTAATAACTGTACTTTACAAGTATACCGAAAGTATAAGATAAATATTATAGGGACGGTGAGGAATAAAGAAGCGTTTCATTTGTTTCCGCAAGGGCACATATGGAGCGGTAACATCAAGACGCAGCGGCATTTCGCCCCAAAACCCGTAAACGTTTTGAGTTGTAATGAAGGATTATCATCATCGTCATCATCATCATCATCATCATCATCATCATCATGACCACCTCTTTCTCCAGTTTCGTCACTGACGCGGGACGGAAGCTGGAGGCTGGACGGACGGAAGGAAGGAAGGGGTGGCCGCGAACGACGAAGTGTATAAATCCCAGAAGGTCGATCGACCCGGATCCCCTCATCTCCCCTTATATCACACAACTAGCACTCTGCTTGCCGCTCAGAGGTTTTGATGGACAATAAATGTGTCATTTCTTTGATGTGGAATTACCCTGGTAAAATCCTTACTGCAGAGCCCTAGCAGTAGTACAGTAATATAATGTGGAGTGAGTTCCATCATTGCTTTCTAGTCCGGAGTTTATTCTACATTCCTCCTTTTGGAAAACAGAAGGTTAACGCGCATAAAAGCATATGTCGCTTTCTGTATGGTTCAGAGAGTTTCATAATTAGCATACCAGAGAAGGCTATAAAAATACTTGACTTATTTAGCAGGATCATCCCAAAGAAATCATAAAATTAAAGGCACAATCAAAGGTTTTTAGTGAAAATTTTGAAATTATTATTCATTTGTATGCATATTCTGTTCTTTTTGGATCTTCTTTATTTCTGTCGAACATGAGGGAAGCAGGCTTCCTCCTAATGCCATGTTTAAGATCTGGGAGAAGGGTACGAGAAATTTTAGAATTTACAAATAATCTCAAAACATAAGAACTCGTCCAACTGCTCAGTATATAACGGGTAAATACGTTTCCACATGTATTCGTAGCAAGCAGTTGATTTTTACTTTAATAATAAAAGATCAGCTTTTCACAATTGTAAATATATACGCTATACGAATGCTTGAAGTATTGCGGACACGACACCTAAACCTTTCGAGAGATCGCCTCTGTGATCTTTCAATGCGGATCCTTCTCTTTCCATCATTCAACAAAAGAATAACCTGAGTTCATTAACCGTAGTTTTCGTTCATTCGTTAGTTTAAATACATTTGCAAATTTATAACATTTTATATAAACTTTTGCTTTATTTTATATGCTGTCTAAAGAAAGTAGTTTATCAAGAAAGAAAATAATGAATAAAAATTAAAGCATTTAAAATCTTTTAGTTTTCAAATTACGCTAAATAGTAAAATTTATGCATAAACTGTTATTAGCATATAGTAGCTAATATATATTATCACTGTGTTATTAGTGCTGTATGTAGTTAAGGTGTTTGGTCTTGTATTATATTTGGTTTAGGTCTTTATGGTGAGAATGCCTCAGGTTGTATTTTTGTGCCAATCAAACAAACCTTTGGTCTGTTACTTTCTACACGTGTTTCATTATATGAACTTAGCTCTGACTCCACTTAAGGCAATACTGAAATGTTGAAGTGCTGAAAGTTTTCAATAATTGTGTGTTAAGACATCACAGTTTTCACTAGGGGAAAGCGAAACGTTTTCTTACTGTCTGTTTTACGCTCAAAAACTGTGAAAAGACTCAGTACTACAACCATGAAATATTGTTCCGGGTTTCACGTGATTTTGTCGCCCGCTTCAAGGCAGCTGGTGGATCAGCAGTTAGAACGATAACTTCCTGAGAAGCAGATATAATATTTGCGCAACTGCTTCAAATTACAATGAAAATAAACGTACATAATGGCCGGAGATGTTGAAAATGTTGTCCTGTATATTCATACATTTCTGGCATTTTTTTTAGAAAGTTATTATTCATATGCCTCAGTTTAATTTTCGAAATGGATTCAATTTCTCACCTGGTATTTTATTTGTTCTTCCTACATGTGGTGGTTTGATTCACACAATTTATTTTTCAACTTTACCCATAATAATGTACCCATTTACTTGGCATTATGCGTCGATTTTTCCACCATGCAAAGGAGTTTCATGTATCAAATCGGGGTTTTCTATACTCCAATACCTGTTATTTTCTGACAAGTCATGACCATGTAAATGCTTCATTAGTAAAATATATTAAATATCTATCATTAACGTATCGTAACATCGAATTACATAAATTTGCACGCGTATCAGAATCACCTATCTGTAATTTGTGGGCAACAGTCACCTTCTATGCTTTGAAGTTTAAATTAACTCAATTTTGGAAATGGAGCTGATGCGTGTGAATGACAATTTTCTAAAATTATACCAGAAATGTGCAGGTATAGCAGAGCAACAATTTCAACATCTCCTGCACGTGGTTGTTTTCATTGTAATTGTAGTTATAATTGCGAGAACTTAAATCAGTTGCGCGAATATACCATTCGCTTTTTCGTGACTTACCGCTCTGATTGCCGACCTGCCAGCTGCCGTGCAACGGACGGCAAAACCATGAAAAATCCGTCAGAAGTCAGCAGAACTGAAAATAGATTTGAGTTTAACTTGGAGGGGCCTATAAGTTTCCTATGCGCTGCGATAATTTTTGCTCTATCGCTTTTCTTAATATCATAATTAGAAATGGGTATGCGTCTTGATATTCTAAATATCTCGTCACTCAAGAGGTATCGATATTGATGTGAGCTCCATTTTTTATGCTTTGTTAATACAAAAAAGTGTAATTTATACAGTCAGGAGTAGCGCATTTTAAAGTAGTCACAAGAAAGAAGCATCTAATTTGTAATGATCTAAACAGCAGGAAAAAGGTAGGTACTAAAATTTTTGTGCGCTCCTAAGCCCGACCACGGACTCCATAATAAAACCGGCCTTCCTCCCTTATATTTCTGCATATGGTCTGGCGGCAGTATATCTGAACTACAACCCCCCTCCAAAGCAAATACCAGAGTAATAAAACGTACTGAACTACATTGAAGCAAATATTTTTATCGTGCTATCCATTAATTTCAAGCATTTTTTTTCGCTGTTTTTGAATATTGAAAAATCACACTCCGCCTACAAAATAGCCTCAGTTCTGAGCCTGACCAATAACAAAAGAAAATATTTGTATACATATCACGTTGGCTGATAGGCTATCTAATCACTAGTAACTTATTTGTAACAATTCTTAATACTACGCAATTGTTAATTTTAAGACAATTACTACTCGTATTTTGGTATCAGAAGGCGGGGCGTTTAGTGATCTACATTGTTCGTGGTTTAGAAATATTTTCATTCGGATCCTGTGATTGATATCCGCGGTATTTTAAAGTAAAGTAAAATAAATATTTAGATAACTCATTCTAAAATTAGTTCTTTTAACACATGACACTCACTCTAGAAACTGCATTTTGTAACACTTCAGTATTACCAGCAGTGGTTTAATACGAAATATTAGAATTAGCCTACTAAACTAATATGTATATATTATACATTTTTTTAATTCCTCTCGGTGGTTTCGAAATCAGGACATAGTATAATTAGTGATATTACGTAAATTAGCTTAAACTGATTTGTAATATTTATTTGCTTAAGTATCCATGTCAGGCTGTAAGAAAATCAATAATAGCTAATCCTATCATTGCCCATGTCCTAGTGCTTACTACGACTTCTTTCAACGCGAGAGAAGTTGCATTTGATATATTATTTTAAAGAATATATAGAAAATATATTAATAATCAATACAAAACTATTTAATTAGCAATTTTACCACGTCAAAATCCGTTAAAACCCAGTTTACCACCGTTGCGATATTTATAAAATTATCCGGAGATTCAGGTAACATTTTTAACAAGCTCACCCTAGTGAAAAATATGCAAACGATTTCTTTGACATAAAGAACACTTTAGAATAAATTAAATTAATAATTTCTAATTTTATATAAATATATGGGGATGTCTAAAAATAATGTGTGATACATCCGTTAAAATGATTTTATTTGTGAGTAGAATGGTTGCATAACGAAATAGCACAAAACAAATTGCCGCTTTTAACACTTGCATTATAAATCACTATTTTTGCATTATTATGGTTGCGTTTTTTTTAAAGCACTACAGAATATCGGTAATACTTTTTTAAAAAGATTCAGTTAACATAAAGTGTTTAAGCGTTATAATGAGTTGTTTGTAACTGTTGTAAAAATAGTCTGAAAGTTAATTTGCCCCTTACTAGTCAGTCAAGTACTTTCTTTATCTGCTCTGAACTCTGGGATGCCAGCTCCTTTCAGATTTTGAAATGACGGAGCCAAAAGTTTCTGTACAGAAAGACAATTGAGAACTTGCTTGCTTCAATTCTCCATTCAGAGTTCACTTAACCCTTTTCTCCTTCAAATCAGGAGCTACCGACCACCAAGCCAATCAGCCCCGCAAACAGCTGTAATTGAAGTTGAAAACTGAAGCCCGTCTACAAGAGTGCATTTGATAGGAAGCCCGTAGATAAGTTATTGGCTGAAGACAGGGATGTAAGGTAGGATGAGGTACATACGAGATAAACGGAGTGTAAAGGGCAGGAGCGCGGGTCGCTGATGTAGAGGGAAAACTTATTTCCTTTCACGGGAAGTGGATTGCTTGCGATATTGTCGGATGGGTTGCCGACTGCCTTGGCTAAGTACGCTGAATGGACGGTGCAAGTTCGCGCTGTCATTGATTTCGTTCATTGAGTGGAACGCTTTCGCCTTACCTGCCGACGTGCTTGCTTCCCTTTGTATGATGGACGAAGTACCCCTTCATCTTGTTAGATTTAAAGTAAACCTTTCGGTCCTTAAGACAAGTTATAGACACGTGCTCACAGTTGACAGTCAATAATAACATAAGAAATGTGATAAACAATAAAGCAGAACTGCACGGAAAGTGTCGCTAAATGGAGCATTACATTGCTATTGTGCCTTATTGAAATAATGCAAGACCAACAGAATAAATGTGCTTAACATTATCAAAAATATGCTGGCATAGCCTTCTGATTTTTAAGTTGTAGCCTAGATAGCAAAACCAAATGAAAAAACTTTGAGGGGTAGCACATTATGATTTTAAATTACACCATATTAGTAGAAGTAAATTTGAGCTCCTTTAAGGGTAAAATCGGCTGTATAAACCAATTACTCAAAATAAACATTGGGTTTATATTAAAAGAATGAACTTCTGAAAAATGTAAAAAATATATATATATATATATATATTAAACCACAAAAATGGGGAATGTTTGTTTCAACAGCAGCTCAATTTTTAGAATCTTAAATTATTTTATAGCTCGCGCTAATAATTTTAACGATCAAAACCTAAGCAAGTAAGGGTGTTGCAGATATATTTATATTACGTTATAAAATGTATAAGGGTTAAGATAAGTATCGCGCGGGTCTATTTTGAACAGAGTAACGGAAGCAATTGAAAGTTCCTTTCCTGTCAAGAAGAAACAATCACGCTTCCTCTGGGTAGAAACAGTGTATTGCCATTAAACTTTTCGAAATGTGACTTACTTAATCCTAGCAAATCATTTTGAATTTTCCATGTAACTCCGTATTCTTGGTTTCTCTCCACCATTAGAATGGCGAGCGCTAAAGAAGACTAATAAGTCTTGAGTTTAGAAACTCAAGCGTATGTAACTTGATGCTATCTTTCATGACTCAAGTTTGTTGCTAAGGGTGTAAAGATGCCACCAGTGCTTAACTCAATCGTGTGCAATGAACTTTAGTTCGCCATCTGATGTCCTGTGATACCTATCTCACCACTCAAGCATGCCAAACTTCCCCTGCTTCAGGGGAACTATAACTACATCATTAGTTATTATATGATGAAAAATACTGACAAGTAAAATGATTCTGTAATTAAATCTTTAATTACAGTATTTTTATTTGTAACCTAGTATCTCGTTTTTGAGAAAATTTTGACTACAAATTTGTTGAAATTAGCCATTCAAATGTTATTTATTCATAGAAATAAAGGATAAAACAGTAAAAATTAATGAAAATAGGATCTAAAGATTTTTGGCTCCAATTAAAAATGTTCATAAATTTTTGAATAATAAGTGAAATTAAAGTAACAAAAGCGCAAATAGGCACGAGATATGTTAGCTCCAGATACCTGGCATATATCTCAATATTTTGGACAAAAGAAATTAACCCTGGGCTGCTTATTGACCTCAGTCATTTAACAATTTATGAAAATATTGAAGTGGCTACTGCACCAATACTTATTCATTTCTTTACCTTTTCACACTCCCAGAAGCTGATAAAAGCGTTTCTTGGAAATATCTGCTCTTTCATTTTTTTTTTTTTTTTTTTTTTTTTTTTTTTTTTTTTTTTTTTTTTTAATCTACCATGCAGAGGGATGCAGTTAGTCAAGTTAGTCAGGTCCCGCATAAAGCACCCTGGTTAGTTACGGCATCTGTGCGCTCTCATGCAATAGCATGCAGAGGTGTCCTAAGGTGAAAGGGGGTTCCTAGTGGCACACATGGCGAGCCCTGAGTGCCAGAAGGAGAATGTAGGCATTCATGGTTGGTCATGCAATAAGGGTGACAAATGAGGTACTAGAGTTTATAGAGCGCTGCATCATGTTATTTTAGCATGCAATTAAAATATGATTTAGTTCCTTAGTCTAGTGGTATTAGTAGTTAGCTGAGTTTGGGTCAGATCATGCAGTTAGTACATAGTAGATGCGGGTTAGTACAAGCCCGTGTTAATCTAGTGGTAGCATAATTAGGTTAGCAGGCATTGGTTACATGCAAGTAGGAATGGGGTAGAAGTAAATAAATGAGACAGGTTTATTATTATTATTATTTTTTTTTTTTTTTTTTTTATTTTTTTATTTTTTTTTTTTTTATTTTTTTTTTTTTTTGCTACATTATGTGAAGTACACTGTTATGTCTAATCTATCTTAGGAACTAGCTTATGTGTTATATTATAACCTAGAATGTCTGCGGCGCACTAGCGCTTTGTTATCAGAGTAACGTGGAATTTGTGGGTGGTTGGTGGTGTGTCTGATATCGCCATGGAGGCATGGGCCAGAGATGGAAATGTTATGAGCTAGTGTTCTGGGAGTACTTAATTTCCTTCATTGGGGACCAGTCTGTTTAGGTATTCGTGTATGTCGCGGTCCGTGACATCTTGTTCGCAGGGTCTATGGAAGACGTACAGTGGGCGTTTATAGGGACCGATAAGGGGATCGTAATTGCCTAGGCTGTTAATGAGGGGGTTGGAGTGGAGTTTAGCGTTTTCGTGTGTGTCGTGCGACAGTTTTCGTATGAATTCTAGTATGGTGTGCATTTTTAATTCCCTGTGAAGGAGGCGTGCTGGGGTTAGTCGGGGCAGTTTTGTTATGGTCCTTAGTACTTTGTTTTGAAATGTTTGTAGGGTGTGTATGTGCGATGGGGCAGCATATCCCCATACTGGTGCGGCATATGTAATGAGCGGTCTGAGCAGTGTTTTGTATATGGTTAGTCCTGTGTGAATGCTTATCATGCTGTTATCATTTATGAGCGGATAGAGTTCTCTTAATCGGACGTAGGCTTTGCGACGAATATTTTGTATGTGAGGTTTCCATGTTAAGCCTGGATCCATAGTGATGCCTAAATAGGTCGCGGTTTCTTTCCAAGTAATGGGGTTGCCAAATAGTGTTAGGGGAGGTAGATTATGTCTGCGGTGGCTGGTTCTTTTCGTAAAGACCACTGCTTGGCACTTTTGTGTATTGACTTTAATGCGCCATTTAGTCAGCCAGTCAGTTAGCGAGTCTAAGGCATGCTGCAGTCTGTTGTGTAGGAAGAGAGTCTTGCCCGATTGGGCCATGATGGCAGTATCGTCTGCATAGATGTACGTGGTAGTGTTAGGGGCAGTTGGTAGGTCATTGATATATAAGTTAAACAGTACAGGGCCAAGTAGGCTTCCCTGGGGGACGCCTGCCATAGCTCGTCTTGGTGTCGAGAGCGTGTTGTTTGCCTTGGAGCAAAAGCTTCTGTTAGTTAGGTAATTGGCTATTAGTTTGATTAGCGTGTCTGAGAAGCGGTGCGTTTGAAGTTTGCGTAATAGTCCTGCATGCCATACCCGGTCGAAGGCTCGTTCGAAGTCGAGAAATAGTGCTCCGGTTGATTTTCTAATATTAAACCCGTGAGTAATGTGTTCAGTTGCTCGCAAGAGCTGGTGAGTTGTGGAGTGTTTGGTTCTGAAGCCAAATTGTTCATTTCTAATAATACTGTGTTTTTTAATATGTGCATTAATTCGTTTAAGTATGATCTTTTCTAGTAGTTTACTCATGGTATTGAGGAGGCTGATCGGTCTGTAGTTGTGTGGGTTGCTCGGGTCCTTACCCGGTTTGGGGAAGTGCAATACTGTAGCATGTTTCCATCGTGTTGGAAAGCTGCCGTGTTCCAGCACATAGTTAAAGATGTTTGTGAGTAGGTTGATAGCGTTAGGGGGGAGGTAGCGGAGCGCGATATTTGGAATTTGGTCGGGCCCTGGGGATTTTTTGAGGGGGAGGTGGTTAATCAGCCAGGAGACTTCTGGAGGGTGGACTTTTCTCATTTTGTTGTGCGTGGGCATGGTGAGGATGTTTGCCGTTGAGTTGTGTGTTTCCTCGGTGAAGGTTGCTGACGAGGGAAAGTTATTGGGCGTTAGCGTGCTCTCTAGGGCGTCAGCTAGGGCCTCTGCTTTCTCGGTTTCTGTTTGTGCGATGAGTCCTTTGTGGTGGATTGGGGGAATGTGTTTGTGTGTACGTGTAAGGTTTTTCGAGATGCGCCAGATAGTGTCGCGCTCGGGGTCAAGGTCTAGAAGTGTGTTGTTCCATTGTGCGTTTAAAGCTTGTGCCATTTGGTCTTTAATGTCGCGGTTCAAGTCCTGTAGTTGGCGATGATGTGTCGGGTGTCGTGTTTGTTGGTATATTCTCCGTATTTGGTTTCTTTGTGTGATCATTGCTTTAACCTCGGTCGGGAGATGCAGTTGGTGGGGTTTCGGTTGCTGTAGTGGGACAGCTTGGTGCAATGCCGTGGTTATGGTGGTTTCAAGCGTCTCCACAGCTACATTTAGGTCTGATTCGTCAGTAATAGTTAGGGGAGGGAGCTCCTTCGCGGTGATGTTGTAAAATTTTTTCCAATTTGCTTTGTTAAAGTTAAGTCTGGGGGGGACGTCCTGTAGGGCAAGTGAAGCTTGTATTGATAGTGCAACTGGTAGGTGATCTGAGGAAAGATCATTTATTGTTAGCATTTCAATGGGGCGCGGTATGTTATTAATGAGGGCAATATCTAGTATGTCAGGGGTATGCCGTAGTTGATGAGGGATGTGTGTGGGGGTATTGGGGGCATGTATTATGTAGGAGGATATTTGCTCGTGGGCATAGAGGTCATTTCCGGCTCGGTTGGAGTGTGTGCAATTCCAGCTGCGGTGTTTTGCATTTAAGTCGCCAAGAATTATTAATCGGTGGCCTAGGTTAAGTATCTGGTCCAGATCTTGTAGGTTAATGTCTCCGGGGGGATTATATGCAGAAACTATGGTGGCTGTAAATTTTTCTAATTGAACCGTAGCAGCTATTGTTTCGAGGCGATTTAGGGGCGGGATGTGTACCTGGTGGTGTGCCACTGAGTTGTCAATAACCAGGGCAACTCCACCTCCGCGGCGGTCTCTATCTGTTCGGTAGGTTGAGTAGCCTGTGAAATGGAGGCGATCAGAGGATGTTAGGTGTGTTTCCGTAAGTGCAAGTATTTGCGGTTTGTGTTTGGTTATGAATTTTTTCAGTTCGGTTTTCTTGGCACGTAAGCCATTGCAGTTCCACGTTACTAGTTTAGTTTGGGTTTTAGCCATTGTAGTAGTAGGGCCTGGAGAAGGACTGGATAAATTCAGCGTTTTCTTGCAGTATATCAAGCAAATACTCTGGATTGCTTATTATGGCGAACAGGAGATCTGCTGCTCTTTCATTAACTCGGTCCCAGCTTATGGGTCCGGTAATCTCAACGTTGCTCCATGAATTGTCGCGGTTGTTGCGCGTGTTGAGATAATTTCGCTTGTTTCCGGCTGTAGGTTGGGCCGGAGCGATTTGGCGGGCATTTGCAGCATTGGGTTTTCTAGTCTCCCGCATATTATGGGGGGCAGGCCTGTTACCAGTTGTGGTGAATGCTTGGGCTGATGTGTTGTTGGAGGCGCTTGCCTTTCGGCCCATGTTCGTGGCAAATGAGCCATTATTAGGTGGTGGGGCCGAATGTGGTGGCTGCCGCAGGGGGCGTCCTCCCGGGCCTACGATAGTCCAGCCATTTTGCGTGCTGGTTGGAGCCATGGGGCCTCGTGCAGGTCCGCTAGCTTGGTCGGCTCGGCGCCCGAGTTTGTCGGCCTCACGCCTGTAAACCGGACAGCCGCGCCAGCGTGAGCCGTGGCCCTTGTCTTTGCATAGGCAGCATCTGCGTTCGGTCTCGCTCGCCTGGCAGGTGTGCGAGAAGTGGGGGCCCGCGCAGCGTGAACAAGCTGGCATGTGGGCTTTACAGTGCTGTTGCAGATGCCATAAATTTTGACATCGGTTGCATTGTTGAGGAACTCGTGGCCTCCGATAGTCTTCCATGTTTATTCGGAAGTGGCACAGTGTTCTCAATTTCATTCCATTGTCATATTCTCCCTGAGATTGAACCTCAATGAGGTACATAGGGAGTGGTGGCCTTCCGCGTTTGAACCTGCGTAGTTGTTGTACGCGTATAGGGTCAATATGGTGACTATGTAGCTCGTCTTTGAGCATGCTTTCGAGACCAGTGCTATGAATCCCTTTAGCAACCATCCTGTATGTTCTGTCCTTGTTCTGGCGCGTGACATTAAAGGAAACGTGGTGCTCCATTAAGAAATGGATTATATTGTTGTAGTCTTTTTCATTTCCTGTTAATATCTGGAGGTTTTCGGAGCGGGCTGCTGGTTGAATAGTATAGCTCTGTGGCTTGTACTCTTTATCAAAGGTTTTTAGTAGTACCATCAGAGCTTCGGCCTCATCTTGTTGAACATAGATAGGAGCCACTAATGAGCGGGCTGCATTGGCAATTGCCGGGGGAATGTTATTAACATTTTCCCCGGTTTGCTCTTGCTCGGTCAAAGCCTGGCCCGTAGGCCGCGCAGAGCCTGTTGCCAGTGGAGTTCCCGGGTGCCAGCTTGAGGGACCTGGACCATAAGGGTCTTCAGCAAGTTCCCTAGATGGGGCATGAGCATTGGGAGCAGGAGTTAGTTGGTCAGGAGCATCATTTCTTTGCGCTGCAGCTTCAGGACTGGTTTGGCAGTTGGAGGTGTTAGTATTTATTGCAATGTCATCAGGAGCAGGGGTGGGGATAGAGCTAGGTGGATGGATAGGCTTGGGCAGGGAGTCTGCAGGCCGGTCAATGATTGGTTTGGAAGGAGAAAAGGAAGCACATGGAGAGGGAGAAGATGCTGGGGAGAGCGGGCCAATCGGGCTCTTAGGGGGCGGAGTTTGAGAGTTCGGGAAGGAAGCACTCATGTCTTTACTCAGGTCCCTCTTTACTGACCTCGTCTTACAAACGCTCGAAGGCGACATCCTTATCGTCCGCTTCTTCGGGCCCATGTTGAAAGAAAGGGAATTCGTGCGGCAATAATTCCTGAAAAATAATTCTAGAAAAATAAGAATAGAGAGTAGAAGAGAAGACCCAAGGTGGGGGCAAAAGGCCTGCCACCGAGAGGAGAAGCTTACAATCTAAGGGAGTCCCTATACTTAAATGCTAGATAGAAAAAGAGGAAGGAAGTAGAAGTAAGAAAGAGCAGTTAGTAGGCGTCGAAAGACGCGGATAGCAGCGGACCTGCACCGCGTGAGCGGGCGCCGTTAACCGGTCCTAACGGACGGTAGCTGCGGTCTTGCTATCCTACCTAGCTAAGCTGCAGTGAACGTGAGCCAACGACTGGAGTAGTTGGAGCGGAGAAGCAGCTCAAGCGCAGGCACGTTCCTCGGCGACTGACGCTGTAGATCCCGCGAAGCTCGGCGGCTGGTGACGGCTCAGTAGACGCTCCTCCTTCCGCTGCTGCCCGGCGAGTCCTCTCTCTCTTTCCTCCTCTCCTCTTTCATTTTTCGTAATGAGGCAAGCTAGGTCTTGTGTCGCGTACCTGTTAGTAAAGTAACGTTGATCGTTTCTTCAAGTCCAGGTCTAACGGAATAACAGCTTAACATATGCAGTATTTTACTGTCGTCTGTTTTGTTAATTGATTTTTTTTTTTTGATTGATTTATTTAAGGACGCCCTTTAACAGCTCAGGTCATCAGCGTCCCATTCAACTCAGGGCGTGAAACGGCCGACAAATTTTGCTCAGAGGCCTCTCTTTCAGGCTTGAGGTTCTTTATCGTGCCGTAAATGTACGACACGGGACCCACGGCTTTACTTCCCTTCCGAAGGAAGCCATACTTACGATTTTTACGCCCGAAAAAATCCATCGGTCCTGGCCGGGTTCGAACCCGCGTTTTGGGTATAGGAGGCAAGTATGGTAACCACTACACCACCAGGACCGACTGTTAATTGATAAAGTAGTTCATCGTTCGAGAGCAAAATAAGGGCAGTTTTATTACAGATACGAAGTGACAATGGTTTTTATGAATTGAATTTGGACAACGTTGAGGTGCATGCAAAATCAAATAGTGAAATTAATAACTATAATAATGAAGATGACATGCAAGAGACTAAAACTCCTATATTAATAGGAAAAAGGGTACAAATGAAGCATGAAATATAATAAAAAGCGTAGTCAAACATCTCCTAACAATGTAGTTTTACGATTACCAGGTTGCAAAGGTGAAACTAAAAATATCGAAACTAAGATTTTAGCAGAGAGTCTCCTGTTTTCTCATGATTAATGAAGAAGTTTTTTAATAGTGATTAACGCCCGTTTATACTACTGAGGCACCACAGATGGACACTGATGATACATCAAATGAGATGATTAATTGGGAAAGGATTTTTTAAGGAAGGAAACGTTCCAGGCCTAAGTTTAGGGTAGCACCCCGACATTTGCCATTTATGAGGACTGAGGAAAACCTGGAATAAAACCTCAGCTATGGAGGACGGTCCTGGCCGGATTGGAACCCCAGCTCACGAGTTCGCGCATTAATGATCTTGGCCACCCGTGGCGGTAATGAAGGAGTTGAAGAGTGTGCAAACGAATAAATAAAAGTCAGTAAAAATTATTGTGACTTTGCTAACTGTTGTTAGAACTGGGTTAGAATTTTTTCCAGAGTATTTCCTCACTCTGAAAAGGCGAATTCCATGCAAGTTTAACATTGGGACTTCGGCACTCATTTACCACTCATTTCATACACATTCATTCATATTTTCTTTATACTTTCGTTGTTATAAGGGACATTAAACTGTAACAAAAATGGAGCCAGACAAATATGAAATCAAGCTAATTAACCATGTATTACATAAGCTTTCATGTGATAAACGCTATACCGCATATTGGGAATGAAGTCAGGCGGAGCAATGAGCCTATTATTATGCAATATGTCCATAATATGGAAGTGGACCAATCCTAAATATGTACAGTTGGTTTACATAAGTTTCTCTGGTTGAAAGAATGTTGAGCGACCACATTTTGACAATATTTGAAACTATGAGGAAAAACAAATCAGAAATTCCAGTATGTTTGCTCACCAACAGGGGAAAAAATAAAAAAGGTTCTATCATCTTAATGCGCATTCGGGGACAAAACACTTGTGTCTTTCACGTCATTGTTCTGTCCACAATGCATGAAGAATATCCCTCAGACGATAAAAGTAGGAAGCCAGAAATAATAAACATTTACAACTCTACAAAGGGAGGAGTGGACACATTTGATCAGCTTGTACTTGCATTTTTTCCCATAAAACGAGAAGATGGCTCCTCAATGGCATGTTGAACCAAGCTGGAATAAATTATATGATCTTGTACCTGAGTGCAAAACAGTTTATAAATGATAAGTAAAATGTACAATGTTCCTCTCTGAGGTCATTAGTACTTTTCTTCGCGGTTTTATATATGCAATGAAAACTACAACTAGCGAATCTGTCAGGAGACAGGAGTGCAACTGAATATGCTCTGAAAGGAAACAAAACTTAAAGATACTTAGACATCGGATCCATAAGATAGCCATTACCAAACATGTTGCGTCCTCGGTCAAAATGTGAGCAGTGTGTGCAAAGTCAAGACCAACTCCAATCCTCAGTATCGATAGTACACAAAATAACGGTGATTGAACTTCAAAAGGATGTCGCTGCTATTAGGCACATGGGTTTATTTGGCTCGTTACAGTTACGTGGTTTATTACAATTGTTTATAGTTGGAAGTTAATTAACAGTATCGTGTTAGTTGTTTTATTTTTTATAAAGTTAATATTGCTTTCGTGAAATTGCAGCAGGTATTTGTATAATAGAAAGTGATTAGTACAACCAGGTTCGTTGTTGTTGTCTGCTTGGTTCCACCTCTAATCATGGCAGGACACCCCTTACTACCATATTTAAATTTCCTAAAGAGTAGACATTACAGGAGAAGTGGCTAAAGTGCAATTTTTAAGTTAATGAAAGAACTGTAGTGTGTATTAAACATTTCAAACCAAACTTTGTGGTTAGGAAGGATATTTTCCCTATGCAAAATTTTGAACCAATTCGTGTTCCCAGAAAAATTCCAAATGGAAAGAAAGGTGCTTACCTGACAATTTTCGCTAACCTACCATAATTTTTTAATGGTGTTTAACACCCGTTTTTACTACTGAGGCACCACAGACGGTGAACACTGGTGATACATGAAATGAAATGATATACTGGGAAAGGATTTTTTTTAAGGAAGGAAACGTTCCGGTCTAAGTTTAGGGTACCTCCCCGGCATTGCCAGTTATGAGGACTGAGGAAAACCTGGAAAAACCTCATTCACGGAGGATTGTCCTGGAGGGATTCAAACCCCAGACCTTCCACTCACGAGTCCGCACCTTAACGACCACGGCCACCCGTGGCGGTAATCTACCGTCATATGTGACAGAGAGGCTTAACAATGAAAGAAAAGATCCGGTAGCAGGATATGTTATAACATGTTTCGATTTCTTTACAAGCGAGGTTAAGAAAAGAGAGGTACATCCTTTTATAACAATTAACGAGGAAGACTGTTCTTTTCATTCAAACATATGATGAAAAATATGATACTTTGTCATCAATTATAACGAAGGCAGCTAATGAGGTATTAGGAATACAAATGAGACGGAGACCTAAACGGTTGAAATTACGGAGCGATACATCGAAAGAAGTCATTACTAAGAAGAAAGAACTCTATCTGAAATGAGTTATTGGAAAAAGAGGAAGACCACATATCATACAAAACAAAAACAAAGAGCTATAGCCCGTAAATTATCAAACAAACCAATAAGGAAAGCTGGGAACAATCAGAATATGATATAACTGATGAAGAAAAATTCGGCTTCAACATATTTCATACTCTGAGAGAAGATGTGAACAATAAAACAAAAATTGATGTAATAACTAAAGAAGAATGGGGAAAACATTATAAAAGCCTATTAATGCAAAAAGAAAAGAAATATGAGATGGATAAAAATATAATTCGAAATATATAATGCAATTAATATGACAGATTTAGAAAAAGCCTAGAAAAAAACAAAAATTGAGGGGCTATACGTGTAGACAATTTAAATTCTGAATTAATAAAATATGCCAGTTTAAAATGGAAAAGGAGTTTTATACAGCTTCTAAATGATGTGAAGTAATGGAAAAATACCAGAAAAATGGAAGATGGGAAATACAGTCAATATACATACAAAAGGAAATAAAACAGACTGCTCCCTATGGTACGTCGCCACTAAGTTAAGCTTAGAAAATCTATACAACAATAATAAAATCCATGTTACAACCAATAGAGGAAGACTTTCTATATGAGGTTAGGAAGGTCAGACCGTGTATAGATGCAATCTTTGTTATAAAACAATCAATGGAAAAAAGAAGGGAATTGAATCTACCAGTGTATATCATAATTTTAAAAAAAGCACACTACCGAGTAGATAGGCAAAAATCTTGGGAAATATGAAACTACTATAACGTTCCCCCATAATATGATTAATACAATTAAATCACTATATGATAATACCCAGATAATATTAAAATTGGCTCTCCTTTTAAAGTTAATCGAGGTGTTAGACAGGAATGTAGTTTGTGTCATTATTTGATGTAACATACGAGGTGAATCAGCCGCCTCTATTTTTTTGTATCCATGCAACCCGCGGATTATAGTCCTGCTTGAAAACATCGTTCCTTTTGTAAAGCAACAATTTCTTTTGTAGATGTGTTTTTCCAATCCATTTAAACTTTCTTATGCCTATCTAGTATCAATGATGAAAAGATGCGTGCATGTTAAGAAGCTGCCAAATGCTTGAAAACGTTAACTTTTCGTATACTTGAAAACAACTGATACGAAAATGTTTCGTTAGTGAGGAGTTCAGCAAAAGCTTCCCTATGGTTGCTTGGTCTAACCGTGAGCTAGGAAAATATCGATTGGAGTATATTCTGTGCAAATAATTCCTTAAGATTAAGGACTCTAATGTGACGCTCTATTATGCTGGAGCCACATTCTCACCTATTTCATCAGCGGCTTATTTTCTAATAAGAGCGGCAGATGTTCATTGAGAATATCACAGTACCGTTAGATTATCTTGGAAAAAATACGTTCCTATTAAGTGATTATCTAGGATCCCACACCTCGCGTTGACACTCCACTGCACCTGAAATGCAGTCTCTTTCACTCAGTGAGGATTGCTTACACTCCAGCAGTGCATATTATTTCGATTCACAGTTCCGATGTTGTGGAACATGACTTCGTCACTAAAAAGCACATTGCTTAAAAATTTGGCATCAGTTTCTACCTGTTGCAATAACCATTGCGAAAACACCACTCGCACTTGGTAGTCACATTCGTAGAGAGCCTGGTATAGTTGAAGATGGAAGGGATGAAAGTTATTACGGTGCAATATTCTCAAAACTGATGCCTGGCTAATGTTTGTACTATGGCCCTAGAAGTTTTATGCGGGTTGTTTGCAATTGCTTTACGCACCGTTTCTGCGTTGTTTCTAGAAGTCACTGGAGTATCCCGAACAGGTGGTCTTTTGACTGATCATATTTCACGGAGGCGCCTTTCAATCCTTCGAAACGTATCTGTAGTTGGTGTTCTTTCTGGAAATCGTTCCTCGTACGAGCTTCTTGCTTCCACTGCGTTACATCTTCTTCACCATAGAGCAACATCATGTCCATGTATTTGTCGTTTGAATACTTTGCGGTGTATACCTGAGTAACAACCGGGACTCGTAGAGTAATTAGAAGTACCTATTGCAAAGAACACAGAAGTCATGTTAGTTTTCAAGCAGCTGCCTGGACACTTCGCATTTTGTAGGATTCACTAGGTTGAAGGGATGAAATTGAATACCGATAGTAAACACGTCCCTGCAGACAATGAATTTGTTACCCTGTTCATTATGTATTTGTCAGAAAAAACCTTGAAGCATTTCCATCCGTTTCATGAAATTTATTAATAATGTTTACTTAATAATTTTTGATTTGTGATTCTACAATATTAATCGAAGAAAGTAAAATAAGGGGTGAAAAATCGACCTGCTATGAAAGAGTGGAATCCGACTTCTCAGAACACAACATTAAACAAAACGTAACAATTCCGCTCGATCCTATAAGCTTAAAAACATGTGCCCATCAAACCACAATGCTAGTTGAGTAATGCGGGAGCTGTGCTCTCGCCTTAAAGCTTTACTTGGATAGTATAACTCTTTAATATTGCTTTAAGCTCGTATTGCAACTTTAACATCAATATTAACTTGACGCAAGCTATTACGTCTGACATATAAAAAGTTATATGCCGTAGATTATGCCAGAGTTGAATTATTAGCTTATTAAAACATTTATGTGACTGTGCAATATTCAAAACGTAGGCGTGTCTTGAATTGATTGTAGTCTGTCACTTTCCGCTTTGCACAGATTCAGCAATTTTGCTTCAAATAATTTTGATATTTCATGCATATGATAGGTGACTTGTTCAATTGGAGATTTCATACAGTAAGTAAGAATGTATACAGTAAAATAAAAGTTTATAAAATATATAGAAACTAGTGCAGTTCGCAGTGTGAAAGGCGTTGATTTTGGAATGGACTTATATCGCGAGCACCTTCTATCCCTTAAGTCACTTATTCACTGAGTTTTCCAACTGTCTTCTCTCTGCGTACATGTGTGACGTGTAGAGCGAACAGTGAAGAAAGACTTAAGGTACATCTGTCATTTAGCGCGTTACATAAGTTCGAAGAAAATAGGGACAGGTGATTCACCTGGTGTGTGTATATATATAAAGAGTTATTCAAGAATGGCAAGCATTAAATCCCAAAAAGTATTAGACTGAGTTAAATTAAGTCAATAAATATCCTACTATTTGCTGATGACCAAATATTGCTGACCGAATCTGAGAATGATTTACAAGAGAATGTAACAAAGTTATATAAAGTTTCAAAAACCTTCAATATGAAAATATCCATTAATAAAACTAAAGCGATGCTTATGGAAGTAATTAATAATATGAAGCAGTTTGGTATGGCAGGCACGTTGGTTACCAAATTTTGAAGCGGGTTAGTTGGCTCCGGCTATGTGCCCCAAGGTGGGCACCAATCTTGAAGCTATCTGTTGTTGTCGTTGAGTGACTTCACGTTGTGTTGCCAATTTTGAAGTGGTTTTGTAGAATTGGTCGCTTTGGGGTTGTTACTCACGCTTCAGCGACGACAATTTCTCAATTATTTCTGCTATTTTGTTGACTCTTACTCAGCAGCATTGGGAGAGGTTTTCTACAGTATAAGTAAGCACGCAATGCGATGTAATATATATTGGCATTTTATTATGGCCAAATTATTTTTTGTCTTCTGCATTTTGAATATGGTAGACTTGGTTAAACTTAGTTGCCGCGTGTGAAACTTAAGATGAGTGCCGCGGTGCGTGAAACTGAAAATCAAACTTATGAGTACTGCGAACTGCAGGTATTTTGCCACGTGTAGAACTTACAATTGAGGTACAAGTCTCACGGCTTGTAGTACTTAAAATTGCTTCTGCGTCGAATTGAGCTGTTGAACTGCATGCATCAGCTGAGCAAACTCTCCCTTATATATTAAATTCACATTAAGTGATCGTTGGTTTTAATGATGCCACGGGCAATCTTCGCGCCTAGCTTTAAAATTTCAAACATATATTCTCCATTGACTGCTTCCAGTTCACCTACTACACCTGCCATTTTTTTTTGGAAAGTTTTAAAACATTTTGTTGACCTTGGTTTAAAGGCTACCAGTACTACAGCCGGTCGGGATCAAAGCCCCAAACGGTATAAAAGCCTTCAGTTTAATAACCCTTTGAAGACAGGGCTAAAAAAAATTAATTGGGCTTCACACACGTGACCCTCTTTCATTGTATGGTTTTATTACCCTGTTGACTTTCCAAGATACTGCAACGAAAAACACCAAATTTTCTTATTTTGAACAATTCTTACATCGAAATTTAAAAAGTTTATGAAAAATGTGTTTATATATAATGCTTATATGCTAATTACAATGCCAAAATAAGATGACTGAGTTTACAAAAATAAACATTATAATTACATTTCATTGGGTGCGGTAAGGCCTATTTCAAATAGAAGAGGAAATAACTAATAAATAATCAGATAATAGAAATGAATAATTTTAAATATCTCGAATGCGACCTATAAATCTGTAATTTGAACTAAGAACTAATGTAATAAAATATAAGTCAATAAAGGGATGCATCAATAGATTATTGGGAAATTCAATGAGGAAGGAGGTCAGACTCAAATTACAAAATGTTGCATCGAATTCAATGCTGCTCTATAGTAATACAATAGTGAACTTGGATAGTGAGGGAATAATAATAATAATAATAATAATAATAATAATAATGGAAGCTCAGAAAAGAGATTTATAAAACTTTATCAGCAGTAATTCTAAGAGATAAATTGAGAGGTACACACGTAAGAGCGGAACTGGATGTAAGAAATAGTACGGTACAAGAGGTAATTCACTATTGAAAGAACTGGCATGAACAGGTAAATCGGATGTCCCCACCACAACATGCTTTTCTTTATAAACCAAATGGGTTAGAAAAGGGCCTAGAACTAGGTTGAGGGATCAATTTAAAGAATAAAATACTTTTGGCACGGAACGGGTGAGACCCAATCGTTGGAAAGGCAGAAGAAGAAGAAGAAGAAGAAGAAGAAGAAGAAGAAGAAGAAGAAGAAGATGAAGAAGAAGAAGAAGAAGAAGAAGAAGAAGAAGAAGAAATATGATGCTGTTCCATCTATGTAGATTAGGTTAAAGGTTTCTACTACTTTGAAAGTTAGGTATTTTTTAAAGGTTTGTGTTTGGAGAAGTTCAGTTCAATGTTGCAGTGCAGTGAAAGTAAGGAATTAAAATGTAGTATATGGAGCAAATTGGATAATTTGCTAAGTTACCTGGCTAATAATAATAATAATAATAATAATAATAATAATAACAATAATAATAATCTAACTCACTAAAATAGTGACTTCATTTGAAAACGTTGTCAAGGTAAGTTTACCACTAGATAATGATTTGGATATGGGGAAAGCTGGTAAAATAAAATTTGCACTAGAACAATTAAAACTATATAATGCAAATCAAATTACATTTTGAGTAGAGTTCTTGATATGGGCTGCAACTTTTTCTTGCACATGTATTAAGTGAATTGTATTTTGCATTACATTTTCTTTTTCAGTAGTTTGGTTAAAATGGTTTGTTCTACTTGTAGAGGGCATTATAATTAGATATAAATAGGCAACCATTTTATATTTGTATAGATTTACATAAGTCAGAAGTCAGCTCTGCATGTGTATTTAAAATATCCATTTATTTTGCACTGAAGTAAATTTGCTTAATATAATATTTATGCTTATTACACTATTGAAAAATACTTGATTAAGCTATTCTTACTTATGCATGTTGTTGCTTATACGATTATTTTTCTTCTTACAATTATTTAATTACTTACAATGCATTACTTAATTGCAATGCAATTTAGGTAATGGACAGTAGTTGATTAACTATTTTTGTACGTGTATGCTTTTGTATAAGTCATTAATTTATATTTCGTTTACATACGTTAAAATATTGTTTATAAACAATTTCAGATTCATAAAAACCATCGAAATATTTTCTAATGATAAATAATGCTTGGAAGCATAATAGTGCGTAAAATTTTCATGTTTGCTTTTGGTAGTAGGGCTCCGACGGCCGCCATTTTTTCATTAATTGGGGTCTAGGTAGAGGAGTGTTCTAAGTCAACAGTTCACAGAAGTGAAATTTGCCTAATGTGCTTAAGCTACAATATAGAACTAAATTAGAATATGTAAATGTAATTGTGTTTCGGTGACTGATGTGAATATCTATTTTTGATTGAAAAATTATGTTTATATTATAATATACTGCTTGTTATAAAAGAATTTTCATCTTAAATTACATATAAATTAAATACACATAAATATTAAATGATGAATGCCTGAAATAATTGTTTTTGTTTATGTCTTTCAAAAATGGGGTGAAATGGTATATCGAACTCTTTTGGTGTTACTGCTGTCAATCTCGAAGCTAAAAATGCATTCATGGACAGTCAAGAGGATCGAAAGTGCAGTAGCTTATCTTAAAAAAATAATATATTGTGCCAAAAGAATTCTGTAATATTAATTAAACAATGTTCTAGTGCAGTGATCGTTTTTAAACTTACCTACTATAGTTTTCAAAACGCCGTACCACTTCCGATAAGATGTGTGCAGAGTAACGTTGCTTGAATTGTGGTTGGATTGAGGTGCTTATGGCTGCGCCTTCACCAATGACAATGGTGTACATTTGATTGGCTATGAACACACCCCACATCTCAGTATAGCTATGACTTTTATCCATATTAATGTCTGTAACTGCATATTGAAGCGTCTGAGACAGTTTCCACTCTCAGAATACCTAATGTGAAGCTCCCTTCTTACTCGGAAATCTTTGTTCATATTTAAATCTAAAAGGTTCTTCCTGGCTTGGAAGCCGTAGCCTGTTGGAGCTAAGATGTCCAAAAGTTTCGTCCCCACCTGCGGAGGACATCTTCAGTGGCGAGGTCTGAGTCTCCTAGGAGAAGGTTCTGGCACGACTGAAATGCCAGATGGAGATGTTATATTTATATACAGGCTGCTCGAAGGGCGTTGGTTCGCCTGACCTTCATAACCGACGTGGCTATCACAACAAGATCCTAGAACTACTACAGCCTGACACTTACCGAAAACTTCAACGTGATCCTACATCCCGTATTTTACGGAAAACCAACAATCTAGTGAAAACATCATCCATATCACCTGAGAACTAACGCTTAATCACAAGATCTGAAACTCAACCTCCCAGACTCTACGGTCTGCCAAAGATACATAAAACGAGGTAACATTACGACCCATTGTCAGCGGCCTTGGGTCCCCTACCTATACAGTCGCCAGGTATTTAGCCAATTTATTACAGCCTCATATTGGTTCCACTGACACTTACATCAAGGACTCGCAGAACTTCATACAGAAACTACAGACCATCACATTGCAACCTCAAGATGTCATCGTGAGTTTCCATGTTGTCTCCCTCTTCACCATGGTTCCTATCAGTGACGCCATCACACTGTTGAAAGATCTCTTTCCACACGACATACTAGCACTGCTTCATCACGTGCTTACTACTACCTACTTTCAGTGGAACCAGGCTTTCTTCGAATAATTAGACGGGGTCGCAATAGGCAGTCCACTCAGCCCAGTTATTGCGAATTTCTTTATGGAGTCTTTCGAGTCTCAGGCTCTTAGTTCTGCAGCGCACAAACCGTCCGTATGGTACCGCTATGTGGATGACACTTTTATCTTATGGAGTCACGGCGAATCAGCTCTTGATGGTTTTCTCCAGTATCTCAACAGTATCAATCCACGGATCCAGTTCACCATTGAGAAAGAGATAGATGGCCAACTACCTTTCTTGGATGTTCTGGTCACCAAAAAACCAGACGGGAATCTGAGACCCACACCAACCGATATCTGAACAAAAATTCCAACCATCACCCGAAGCAGAAACGTGCCATGATAAAGACCCTCACTGACCGCGCTGCTCGCATCTGCGAGCCTGACTCTTTGCAACAGGAACTCCGGCATCTGGAACGGGATTTATCTTCGAATGGTTACACGGCACTAGAAGTCCGCAGAGCGATACGCCCACCCACAAACCATCCAGCCAACCAGCCAAATAGGTTTCGCCCCGGAGCAAGGGCTTTGCGTTCCTACCATACTTCAATAAGGTCACGGATAGAATTGGACGCCTACTCAACCGCCACAACGTCAAAACCATCTTCAAGCCCACCAGACAAATCAACACGTTGCTACGCTCAGCCAAAGATCCCAGGGACCCCCTCGTTTCGGCCGGCGTCTACCGGATTCCTTGTTCCTGCGGTGCACAATACATAGGACCACTCAACGAAGCGTCAAAATACTAACAGAAGAGATGCTGCCGTCTGGGCCAGCTGGACAAGCCCGCGGTCGCAGAACATGCAATGTGGGCAGACGGAGAACACATTATCCAGTATAATGAAACATCTGTTCTCTCTTCGATACCATACAATCACGGTAGATTACAACGCGAAGCAATGGAAATTTACAACACCCTAACAATTTCAACAGAAAGGGAGAGGCTTTCAAATTGAGCAAAATTTGGCATCTAGTACTGGAGCATATAAAACAAGCCAAACATCGCAATAATCATGGGAACCAATCACCTATCAGAGCGGAGATGCCCTGCCCTCCGAGTACACACCCCCTGCTCTAGCCTGTCCAATGCCCTTCGAGCAGACCGTATATAAATATAACACCTCCAGCTGGAATTTCAGGCGTGCCAGAACCTTCTCCTAGAAGACTCAGACCGAGCCACTGAAGATGTCCTCCGCAGGTGGGGACGAAACGTTTGGACATCTTAGCTCCAACAGACCACGGCTTCCAAGCCCGGAAGAAACTTTTAAATTTAAGCCTGAATTCGACCGTGAAAACTTCGGACTTTGTTCATATCTTTTACACATCTTATATTGAAACACAAATAAGACGAAAATTTATCAAAGTTGTAATAATATAAAGCGAATTAAAAAAAAATGTATAGGACATAAAAAGTTCATTAACAACACAATCACCAGCAAGTTTTATTGTTTGTAATGTGATTTGATTTCAGCATCGTTTGAAAACAGTTGACAGTGGAGAGTTAAGCAAATCAGCTCGATAGAAGGCTGCCAAAATTATTCAATGAATAATAATATAAGAGGCCATCAGCTTGTTTTTCCGACTAGTAAAAGAAAAATACCACCTTGGTGTAAAAAGGGTTAATTTTTATATAAAAGAAAAGAAATAAACAGAATCTTTTGATCATGCAGATTCTGGATGAGAAACGAACATGGAATTCTACAGATTTTTACTAGTAAAGAAGCCAGAAGTTCTCCGGAGCTGCAAAGCAGAAATCCTATATTGTAAAGTTGCAACATTATTGATATATATATATATATATATATATATATATATATATTCAGCATATGCATATGCATATGAATAATACATTAAAGAATAATTAATCCCTGTTACATCCCATTCTCAATCTTTAAAGCATAAAATGATAACACGAAGATTGAAAAAATCTTTCACAGTATTAGCTCAGAAAAAGGAAACTGTATAGGTATTGTAGGCTTCGTTTGCATTGAAGAAATGTTCCATAACCATAAACACTAAAACCAGAGTCCGGATCTTTAGTTCCTTTACTCCGAAGTTGAGTTGCTGTGGCAGCAAAACGCAGCAATGAAGCTAGGAGATTAGATCAGATATCATGTGCTAAATATACGAAAAAATAGCTGAAGTATCATTAAAAATATTTAACTAAGTCGCGCGGTAATTGTAAATATTTTAATGAATTTAAAATATAATGTTACTTCATAGTGAGTAAAAATAGGGATTGTGCACATAAAGACAAAAATAATGGTTTGACTCATGAAGCTTCATGTCCACTTTGGTATGTGCCTTGTTAACATTCGAAGAACATTAACCGTTTTATGTCTAGTAGTCTAGAATTGCATTATATTCTTTCGTTAGAGAGCAAGTATTTCAACGGTACCATAAGAACCAGTGGCGCAAGAAAACGTTTTCAGGACCACTAACCCTACCTCGATAACCGCGCTTGACTAATCGCCAGTAGTATCATAGATAAGCTTTGATGGGCACTATTATCTGGGTGTGTGACATGTAGCTGTTCACTGGAAACGTAGCGAAAGAAAACAAAATCGACGTTCTTTGATTCCAACTTTACCGAGTTACACCAACGTATAACTAAATTGAGCCACTCTGGATGCGGACCACTGTTTTGTCTACGGTGGTACATTTCATTGTGAAGAAAATTACCAAAGCATATTTATAATATTCATAATAATGCAAATCATTTAGATTATATTATTGTTTTATAAGTGTTACAATAATAACAAATTATAATGCCATGAGTAGTGCTAACCATTTAGCCATGGAGTCTGGCAATTTTGATCGTATGTAATGTCACTACACAACATATAAGGACTTTGGAACAGGTATTTTGCCTAATCCCTGCAAAGATGGTAATGAAAAGGTATGCTTTGTAATAGTATGTATAATTTGTGGCATAATGTTGTAGTTTAAAACATATAATTTAAAATAGTAATGTTTCATATTTGTACTCTTTTTAGTCATTTTATTTACATGCTGTTAATGCAAGATTACATTTTTCTCTCATTACACAATTTTAATACTAATATTTTTATATTCCGTCTACTTTAGTGTAGTGCATACTTTACTATTTAAAATATGTGATAAATGACATTATTTACATTATTGTGTTTGATATGTGTTACATTAATTAAAAGTTACGTCTATTCTGCACCGCGCTGACTGACATGCTTCCTTTCCGTTACTTCTCCGATTTACAGCAGCAACAATATTCTTTGTTCATTTAAACTTAAGATAAAGGTACTGGAAACCAAGCATTATTCAAACTTGCGCCTTTATTTTTTTTTTTTTTGAATTATTTATTTATGGACGCTCTTTAACAGCTCAGGTCATCAGCGTCCCATTCAACTCAGGGCGTGAAATGGCCGACAAATTTTGCTCAGAGGCCTCTCTTTCAGGCTTGAGGTTCTTTTTCGTGCCGTAAATGTACGACACGGGACCCACGGCTTTACTTTCCTTCCGAGGAAGCCATACTTAGGGTTTTTACGCCCCGAAAAAATCCATCGGTCCTGGCCGGGTTCGAACCCGCGATCTTGCGCCTTTAGTTCAAAGCTAAAGCACACGAGAGGAAAGAATAGACTCATCTCTATAATTATTTAAGTGCCAGAGAATGTCTAAAAATTACCAGAAATAATACAACAAATTAATAATAATAATAATAATAATAATAATAGTAATAGTAATAATAATAATAATAATAAACAAATAAATTATAAATACGAAATAGATAAAAACTGCAAACTTCCGAATTCACATCACAAGTCACAAGTTATAAGCTTACATTGTGGGTACCACAGTCGATGGAATATCAAGGTCACTACAGAAACGTACTGGCGTGAAGCGATAGCCAAGCAAACTACTATAGCGTCCTACAGCATTGCTTATAGAGTGTCTCCCAGTTTCCGCAGTTTTCTATATCAAATTTCCCTAATGGTTTTCAATGCTCTGACACATATTATTTAAACAGAATGCTGAAAGCTCGAACTCGAGGTCCAAACTGACACAAAAAATAGAATAAGCACAGGTGTTTGCAGGACAGGTAAAACGAGAAATAACTGTTGAAACACCGTGTTTATGCGCGTTGCCAGGGGATAAATACCTAGGTAGCATGAACGATATAAACGTCTACTTTATTATTAATACTCATTGTAATAGTGCATATCTACATGGATTACAGTACAACTACATTAACGTATTCTGACAAGGTACAATTGAACTTCTAAAAAATGTACAGAAGAAATTTTCTTATTTATATTTCTTCTAATTGCAGTAATTTTATTAGAAGTTCTGCGTTATTGCAGGGGCGGCTTCTCTGGGACATTACTGGTTTAAGTTACTCCCCAAAATGTATAATTTAATATTCTATAACTATTGCATAATTTGCTTTTATGTGTAAAAATATACAAGAATAATATCTGTAGGGAACTTCTTCTTGCTTCTGATGTTTGTATTTGCGGTTATTGTCTGCATGGGACTTGATTTGCAAACGCGCTGCAAACGAATGTCTCGGTGAGTTTGTGGAGCATTTTGCTCGGGAGAGGCGAGGAGGAGGCGGTAGCAGAAGTCTCTTGACCATATGAACTATTGTATGTATGCACCACCAAAAGTTTTACCACTCATCACATGCTTTTCTAGAAAAAATGTCCTCCAATTTAATACCATTGATTTTTTAGGATTACAAAGTTGAATAGACTATTTTAAAAAATTGCCATATAATTATAGTGAAACAGTGTATATAATATATATTAAGCATGGGAAAACTTGCAGTCATATCCATATCAAACAATATATAACTCTTCAATTTCTCTAGTTACAATACCATTAGTTTGATCAGTAGCAAGCTGTTGCTGAATGGCAAGTTAGTAATGTTTGTGTGAATTCGCGAAATAGTTGCTTATTTCTTTATGAGTTAACTGAAGGTAAAGAAAATGAACAATATACAAAACTTACATTCTAAGTCTGTTTCTTTGTAACCATTACAAGAGAAAATATAAATATAAAACTCCAATCCCAACTATTTATCCGAGTCAAACTATTTCCGAAGCATTTCTATAGAGACAAGACTCCATCCTGCGCATTCCAGGCGGGAGTATCATAAACTTGTTACGTGAGAACCAGGATAATTATTATTTTTTTTAAATAAGTACGTTACTAGTAACTATGATATTTTTATTAAAGTCTCTATTTCTTCTTTTGTTTCTGTTAATATGCTCAGCCACACACATGAGTTATTAAGATTCTAGAAGCTTGCGATCTGTATTCAGCAGTAGCAGTAGTAAAATTGTATACCCCGCGTTTATTCTGCCGCGAGTCGCCCCTGCATTATCGTTTGTGCTTAAATTAGTGCATCAATTAATATTTTGCATTCTGCTTTATATATTCCTTCATTTTTACTTACTTCTTTTCTTTCTTCTTTCACTATAAGCTGGAACAAGATGTGCGGGTGGTTTCAGTAGGGAAATGTGGAGTCATTTGAAGGCAGAACAGAATAGTAATGAGGATGTAATCTGTTAATAAGATTACAAAATATATTTCTCGATGACGGGATAGTTGAGGAATGTAGAAAAATGTGTATTTTTACAATACAACAAAATATCGCTTATTGCTATTTCTTTTAATGGAAGGGCATGAGGTGGTAACATTTTTCAGGTAACATGGTTTGTTATCCCTGTTCTCTACTCTAATAAACATGTTTTCATTCAGAAGTGTGCGGGTGGGTGTAATGTAACAATAGTCTTAAAGAGTCTGTTGTGTGAATGCATACAAAAATCTACAAGGGACATTTAAATTTGGCAATGCTGAGTATCCTGTTAGATGTGAAATATTTACTTTGACGAATTTAAAATGTAAATAACCTGTGCCGTTTGTCAATTCTAGCTGGTGCTTAAAGCTGAATTCGGATTTATAGTGCGGTGGGAAATGGTAATGCGTGGTGGAAGGATTTAATTAATTTATTGATTTGATATTCTTTGATTAAAGTTGATTACTTTTACCCAATCCTCCGTCTCTATGTTGCCTTCAGTAATCGTGAGGATAAAGTCCTTGTAGCCTTGGCTGGGTCGTACTGGATTTTGTGATCTCGTGGACCAGAGGGAAAAATGGTCGGGAGATTGCTTGATTTTTTTTTTTGTTGTTGTTTGATTGATTTATTTATGAACGCTCTTTAACATCTCAGGTCATCAGCGTCCCATTCAACTCAGGGCGTGAAATGGCCGACAAATTTTGCTCAGAGGCCTCTCTTTCAGGCTTGAGGTTCCTTTTCGTGCCATAAATGTACGACACGGGACCCACGACTTTACTTCCCTTCCGAAGGAAGCCATACTTAGGATTTTTACGCCCCGAAAAAATCCATCGGTCCTGGCCGGGTTCGAACCCGCGATCTTGGGGTTAGGAGGCAAGTATGGTAACCACTACACCACCAGGACCAACGAGAGAGATTGCTTGAGATTGATAACACTGGTGATTTTCTTAGATGACTCGATTTATTCTACTTTATATTTTATCTCAGGGATTATAAGACTCGCCGTTAGTTTATAGGAGTTCTAAAATGTTTGTATTACTTCGACGAGAGCCTAGTCGGATCTATCATTTGCGGCATTGAATAGAAATCTGATACGCTGAAGTCAAGCATAGTTCATTTGTTATAACATTCTCCGCCTGTCTATTTCAACACAACTAACTTAATGACGGTGCTAACTACACATAATAATCGTTGCGACGAACTGCCTATATTTCTCTCTGGCGAACTGGTCTGATTAGCCGTCTGACTTCATACTAATTGCCTCTCGTTCTCCTCGCCAGCTATTATTCTCTTCACCAACTAACTTTCTTCACGCCGACTAACCAATACTGTACACAGCAGCTTACTGACGCTCTCTGCGGCAACTAACTCACATTTTCAGAGGCAATTAACTATACTTATTTTCTCCTTGGGTCTCCAATTTTGCTATATTTTATGATTATTGTGGTTCGCCGGTCTGAATGTTGTTCTTGACCTTAAAAATTTTGATTCAAGAAGGATCGTAACTTTCTATTCTCTATCAAGTCATCCTATTGGCTATTGCGCCCACCTCCGATTTTTCGATCTTCTTCTTGATTGGATATAACATTGTGTTTTTATTAGGTTTGTTTACTGTCAAGTAGTTACCCTGTTCTTGAGGTAAGGTCACTCGCTATGCCTTGCCTAACAAAATTTTATGGTCTTTCCGCTTCTCTAAGGATAACAAAATGCAACTCTCCGAGCTGTATGCAATAGCATAACTTTTCCTTAGAATCTTTTAAAAGATCTCAAGTCCTAACGACGAGTCAAGGTCTCCCTTACAAATAAGGAACAATAGGACGCAGACTTGTTCCTTGTTTCATAAAACATAACAACCCTTTGGTGTATTCTAACAAAATATTGCGAGTATTACAGCCATATTCAATGATATACAAAACAAGTAATTTAAAATGATCATGCTTAAACATACATTGAACATATATTACATAAACTTAATTATAATTGAGCTTAGAAGTGATTGCAGGGATTGTGACTGGTAAATACCGTTCAAAGATGTAGCCTATAAACGCTATGCCAATGACCAATGTCTAAACATAAATTGATTACATCCCTAATTAACTATTGTATTCCTTTTGTCTAATGTAGATTTTCCTTTTCAGTGTTAAACATGAATATGTGACTGGCATGGGTTTGCCGTTGCATCATCATCATCATCATCATCATCATCATCATCATCATCATCAGCAACAGCAGCAGCAGCCGCATCAGCAGCATCGTCATCTTCTTCTTCATCATCGTCATCATCATAGTCAATCGTCGCTTGTGGTGCCTCTACAGCAAAAACGGGCGTTTAACACTATTCATTCATTATCATCATAGTCATAAAATGTAGGTAGTGTTTCGGTTTTTAACATCGAATATCTGGTCAGCCTACCTAAGCAGGCAGATTTCCCGAAGGAGGTTTTGTTTTGTTTTTGATTTAATTTATTTACGGATGCTCTTTAACATCTCAGGTCATGAGCGTCCCATTCAATCCTTGGCGTGAAATGGCGATAAATTTTGCTCAGAGGCCTCTTCTTTCAGTCTTGAGGTTCTTTTACGTGCCATAAATCTGCGACACGGGACCCACGACTTTACTTCCATTTCGAAGAAAGCCATACTTAGGATTTTTAAAAACCCATCGACCCTGACTGAGATAGAACCAGCGATCTTTTGTCTACGAGACAAGTATGCTTACCTTTAGACCATCAGGACCGACTCCCAATGTAGAGAAAGAACCAGAACAAGAGAGATGCACAGAGGGTACGACGCAAACTCTACCGTATGGCAACCGGGCGCTCTGCTGCTTCCGCCCACGCAATGCTCCGGCCTTGATATTCTTTTGAGTATGCAGCTTAATGGGCCTGGCTGATATTTACTGGTTAGGAATACACTACAAACCGCATACCCAGAATTGAAAAGTAGTTTGTATTAAAACGCTACTAGGAAATGCAGGTCTTTTCTCTCGTGTACAGTAGGCGTTATTTCTTACTATCACTCCTTCATTTCGAGCACCATTACGATTGACTCCTTTGTACTTTTCCTTTTATCATTCATTCATTCATTACCTGATTTTAATTAGTTGGATGATTGATTTGTGACAATTTTCACCAAACTATTACGTCAAATTCATTTATCGTCCTGATGGTATTAAATAGCGATGTCGTATACTGATTTTAAATTTTAGCATTGAAATGAATGGGGTAAACATTATTTTAACTTCCGAGATGGATGTATAACAAATGTTAAAAGTTGCCCAAAACCGAATGATATAAAATGACTGTTTAGCTTGGCATTAGTTACTGAAATATAGAATCGTACGCATAAATATACATATATTTATATTAACATACGCCAAGATCTCGGAAGACTGGCATATAGCGATATTCTTACTCCTAACTTCAAATTACTAAGAATTCACTGCGCTACAGCTACTATCTACAACATAAATGCAAATGTTTGAAACAATCAACTAGAAACTATAACAAAAGTTTACTGTTAGAGAAACAAGCTTCTTTTGTAAGGAATTAATTCACTCACTTTACGATAATAGTAATAAAAGAACATTTATTAACCTACAGATCTAGCTTTCATAGACGTAAGGAAAGTATTCAAAAGAGTAGACAGAAATTGCTATCAAAAACTCTGAAGGATTTAAAGACCTCAGAACTGTATAGAAGGTTTGTGTAATTTAACAAAAAATAATATGGCATATATAAACACTCAGCAGATGGACAAAGTATACATATCACCCTTGCATTTTAATATAAACATACACATCTCTGCTAGTCCACCACCATGGTGGACTTTGTGTGTACGCTTATGTGAGCTGCGTTCAATTCTCGAAAGAGACATTTAGGGTAAGGTATTTTCCTCAAAATATTTCTTCATCCTGAAACCCTGAATGCCAGCAAATATTTTATGTAAATGGAACGCCTACAGTTTTAAATCAATGTTAATTTTTTACATCGTTCCATAGACGTCACGATTGTCAGCATAAGACGTTAAGCATTAAGAAAAAGAATACAATTAGATACTCGCAAAACTCGGAGGCCATAACCGCACTATCGTCTTTCCTTTCCAATGTTGGGATCTTTTTTCTACAGATAAACACAGATAACACATAAGACTATTGTTCTGTTAAAGATACTGTTGTGGCATTCTCTTTAATCACTGCTTCTATTTACTGTTATGCTTTAAGAACAAACTTTTCCAGATATATAGCAGGTACTTTAACATGACATCTACTTATCAGCTGCAAAGAGAAGTGACACTTTTTATATCAGCATGGATACTTACTAGGCTTCTTTACTACCTAAAGTTTATAAAATATGTTCCGGAATCTTAAAGCCTTTGTGATGTAGTATGTTACATACGATGAAAATGTTGGTGGAAAATGCATTTTAAAGTAATCTTGAACTAATATTCAAAAGTTTTTTTCTAATCCCTCAATCAAATCTGGAGAAACTCTTTCAGAAAGAACACACCCATCGTTATAGAGGGTAAAAGGAGATCTGTGATCTACCTCTTAACCTGAGAAAGATGTTATTTTGAGAATTTTTACTTAAATAAAATGTACCTAAAAGGTGTTATTACTACTACTGAGATAATCTCTGCTTTATTTTGCACAGTCTTGTATTGCAGGATTACAACGACTTTCTTTGATCTCATAGCTTTTATAGTAGCCATAACAAATAGCAACAGTTGGTTAACAATTTATTCCCGCACAAGATAAATATTAATGAATTGTTCACAATGAACGGAATATAATGCAAATACGACCGATTTGGATCAGATAATTCAGTAGAACGTATTACAACTATTTACGCAGAAATAGATGTTAATAATACTTTTCCTTGATATTTCTCTGGCCATTTCCTTCGAAATGCTTGCGTTAGACTCCCGGTATCTAAAACCCATAGTTGAGGTTAACATATGCCCTAAAATAGAACATTCTTCTATATGGAAATCCCTGTTGATAGATGCATACTACTTCAAGTCCGTTACCATGCATTTCACCGTAGTTAAGTTACGTTTCAATATACTCTGCATTGCTTAAACTTGCCATCTTACAAACTGACACCCTTTGTTTCACATTTAAAGATAAATAAGCAGTTTAAATTGGCAATTAAAGCATATGCAGCGCAAGAAAAATTAAAAATAGCTTAAAAAAATTAAAACAACGTATTTGATATTTGGGTTTGAAGTATAGTCATGTTGTGACGCTACCAATGAAGCAAAAATAACACATTTTGCATGGCTATAATTCAGAAAAAAGAAAATTATGGTTGCAAAATAAATGTTAACATATAGAGAATAAATTGTTTTGGCATTCTTAATAAGAAACACCTCCCAATTCTGGAAATTTCCTCTAAATATGTACTGAAATTTTAGTTTTGAGATATTAACAGATTCTCATGTTTTAGCACCTACTAAATTCATTGGCAAGGTAAAAAATTAACTTAACTTAGTTAACATCAATCAGCATAAAAAGTAGAAAAACTAATGAGTTTTTACAAAGTTTTACATCTGCTACCAATGGATTTTTACAAAAATCAACATACGCACAGTGTATTGCTGCAGCTTAATCTTGTTTGATTAAATTAACATATACTCGCAGTTAAGAACGGTAAATTTACAATACGAATATTCACGACAATTATTTTGCGGCCTTCCTTTCATAAACTGCAAGAGTTTTATTGTTAGAAGCTATATTGTTGTAGAAACACATTAAGGCTGAATGTAAGATAAATATTCAAGTTTTGTGTGAATTAATGTAACGTCTGGATAAAGTGAGATGTCTGATTACATTTCTCCTGTGAAAGAGGTTAATTGAAGGAGAGTATAAAAGGCACAAGGAAACATCTGCATCGGGGAAACCTACCGTCATGGGTGGCCGAGGTCGTTAAATCGCGGACTCGTGAGCGGGAGGTACGGAGTTCGAACCCAGCAAGGACCTTCCTCCCTGACTGAGGTTTTTTCCAGGTTTTCCTCAGTCCTCATAAATGGAAAATGCCGGGGAGGCATCCTAAAAACTTAGGCCTGGAACGTTTCCTTCCTTAAAAATGAATCCTTTCCCAATATATCATTTTATTTCATGTATCATCAGTGTCCAACGCCTGTGGTGCTTCTGTAGCATAAAACGGGAGTTAAACACTATTCATTCATTCGAGGAAACCTTTAAAATGATGCCGATACAGCCCGTTAAAAGAAATGCATAATTGCTCACCTGCTGATTTGTCACCTTAAGGGTGTACTTAATTTAAGACAGATGTTTTATCCAAACGATGTTATAATAAAATAGGACACATTTTTGCTGCAAGTATAAGAGTAACAAATCCTGCAAGAATAGTAAGACATGAGAAATTGAGGAATACGGTGTGTATCTGTAGTATATCATATGAAAAATAAACGACAAATCTCTAGTTGTATGCGCTGATACATTTACAAGCGATTTTAGTGTGTCAAAAAGCAAATTACTATGTTTAGCTGAAGTATATTTGGCCTCAGGAGAGATGACTATAGAAAATCAGGTGGAAGTGGTGAATTGAAAAAAAAAGAAAGAAAGAAAGAAAGAAAGAAAGAAAGAAAGAAAGAAAGAAAGAAAGAAAGAAAGAAAGAAATGAAGAGCAAGTCAAACTTATTAAGAGGAAGTATTAAGATACAAATTTCGAGAGATATATTATTCCCGTCGGGATTTCTGTTGTTCTTATCTGCCACATGAATTAAGTACTAAGTTCATGTGGAGAAGAAAATCTGAAAAAAAAAATGTTCACCAAAGTTCAATTTACATTCGTAGTTCAGTGTTCCCTATTAAAGTACAAACCAGTTTTCTATAATCAATTTAATCGTGCATTAAATGAACTAGAAATGAACAAAATCAGGACTTAGTTTAGGCTCCATAAGCTACGGGCAAATATATTTTTCAAACAATGGAGACAAAGAATGATAAAATAAATATCTATATCAATTGGCAACAAATCAGTCACTCCAAAAATCACCAATGGCAGAAATATTTTATGGAAAACAAGTTTAGCTGTACAACTTGACAATATGACAGGGAGAAAATAAAGAAGTATTTCACAATACAAATGTTTTGAAGCTGAAAATGACAGTGAAACTGCAATTCGAATTAAGTCATATATTACACATATGGAAAAGAACTTGACAAATTATAAAAATATTATATTCGGCTATTCTTGTGCTTCACAGAATACATATTTTTTGTTATGTCCATCCTTATGAAAATAATAGATTAGTTTCTGTTTACAGAAACATTTTTCATTATGTACATATGCACCTTCGGAAATATCGAAGTACCAAAGTCTAGACAAAATTATTCTTTCATCAGAATACCATAATATATGACGAAAACATGGTACGTTTCTGGTTTTTGGTAAAGAATGGAAATTTTGGCCATTAAATTCAAATCGAAAGACAATTTTAAGAAAGGTACGATTTAAAATGACTGACTTCCATGTGTTGTGGAATAAGAAGGGGCAAATATTTATAGAAATAACATAATATTATGCAGGATTCAGCATTGAAGTTGAAGCTGTTAAGTAATGTAAAGAAAAACTTTTCTACTATGGAACTTACGTAAATTGTGTGAAGCGTAAATTGAAATAAAAAAGTGAAAGAAATGCAGACACAGAGGTAAATAAGTTATTAAGTAAAAATATTCCGTAAATGTTTACAACCGGCGTTGTTACTATTTAAATTGATCATTGACGGGTATTTTACAGTGATCATTGGTTTAAATTATTTAAAAAAAAAAAAAAAAAAAAAAACAAGCTTTCCCCCACGCTACGACCAACATCATCAGTGGACTGAAAGTGTCGGGGGAGGCAGAGATACAAAACAGAAGTGGGGGTTGATAGGAGTGCTGGGAGAGCTGTGGCGCAGACGTTGATTGCTTAACAGTTATTCGACAAAATAGACTTTGTTTATTTTAAGTAAAAATTTCATGCATTTTTCTGCTTGCTAATTTTCAATTTATTATTGGATGGTTGTCTATTCTGAAATATGTTTTAGAAGAGAAATAATAACGGCTGCCTTTATGGAAACTCGTTCTTCAGGGCATCAGATTAGAGATTACCACGATATCCTTCACTGCATCAGGCTACAATCAATATACAGAGTGATGAACTTATCAGTTCAATAGGTGATCTTGATCGTGAAATAAGTAGTAAATGTGATTTACATTTTTTAACTAAGTGAGTGCATACTGAATTTATAATATATACACATTTAATCATTTTTGGCATATAAAGTTCAATTAAACATCACCTGCGGTAGCTCTATTTGGGGAATTCATTCTACGTTACAACCGGCGATTTCGCACGGGCATAAAGATTTGTTATACAAATCCATATCATTCCACAATTATTCTTAACGTAATAATAAAATACTGAAAAGGACACTTTAAAATTAAAATACTACAATCGAAATAAAGTTTTGCCTTTTTCTAGCCAGAATTATTCCTAGTACAAATCTTGTATTTCATTAGAAGTATTTCATTTCATTTCATCTTGGTGGTCCAGTACAGAATTGTTATGCGTGGCTCTTGATTACCCAGCCGATTTAATTTTCGTCGAACTTTTAAAGATAATACTAGAAATGAAAATGAAAAGGTACTTGTTTATTTGGGCTTGACAAATGAAACCCAATAGAGACTTAGCAAACACTAAAAGTGTTACGGAAATAGCTATTTGTTTACGGAAACATAAACAACGTAAATTTTAGGTTCTGCACCAACTGTGATGTTATGGTAGTTAAATTGGGCGTTAAACGCGGTCGTTGAGCTGTAGAGTTGCAATTGGGAGGTTTGGGGTTCGATTTCAACCAAGACCGTGCTCCCTGAGTGAGGTTTTTCAAGGTTTTCTTCAGTCCTCATAAGTGGCAAGTGCTAGGGAGGTACCCTAAACATAAGTCTGGAATGCTTCCTTCCTTAAAAAAAAGAAAAAGAAAAGAAAGAGAGAGAGAGAGAGAGAGAGAGAGAGAAAAGAAAAGAAACCTGTCCTATTTTATCATTTCAACTCATTATCATCACTGTCCACCGCCTTGTGATGCCTCAAAGTTAAAATGGGCGTACAACACTATTATAAAAGTAGGCTCTGCTAAAATAATTCCGCATATGCATAAGCAAATATAGCCATATAAATAAATAGAAATTAACGTATAAATTAGATGCAAGAATATTTTAATATTTCAACTGTGAAACGGATATAATAATAAACAGTATTTACTTTTTATAACAGAGTTTTTCTTTCTTTTTGCGTTATGGAATGTTTAACTGAAGCTTAAAATGT
This sequence comes from Metallyticus violacea, assembly GCA_030762175.1. Taxonomy (NCBI): domain Eukaryota; kingdom Metazoa; phylum Arthropoda; class Insecta; order Mantodea; family Metallyticidae; genus Metallyticus; species Metallyticus violacea. The sequence goes on along the minus strand of CM060846.1, from coordinate 168,928,315 downwards.
CTAATCCGCCTACAATATTATAGAAATATCAAGAGGGTCAGTAAATAATTTCATAAAATTCAAGTTAGCTATAGTTTAGAATATTATTTTATTTGACTGAAGTAAGACAAAGGATACCTCTTCAATCGCAGAACTCTTAGCCTCATGTACAAACAAACAAACAAAAAAACATAGGGAACGAGGTCAACATCTTTTCAATCAATAAAAGCTGCCGAGGAGAAATGCGATTAAAATTATTTTTGCTGAATCACGAAGCAGAATATAGACAGGGGCGTGGGGTGAGGGGGCAAACATCCAATTGGATATCTGCACATAATGACGTTAGTTCAAATCCTATAAAAGTTTTCAGTTCAAAAGTGTTTGATGAACTAAATGGATTAGTGGTGATTGGATTCATCCATGAAGCCTTTAAACTTCTCGTAAAAACAAGGATCGAGAGAGAATCGAGTCCTAACAGTCGACCTGTCAGGGTACCTTCTTCAGCTGACAGGACAAGATAGTCCTGAATTAAGGCTATTTCAGGAACCTTATTTCCCAACTTCGCGGTAGAATGTACTACACGAAGGATGGTCTGGTACCATCCTTAAGCAGAAGAAATGTGCCGAAAGTGCAATATTACGACAAGCAGGATGTGCTTAAACTAAAGAAAAACCCTAAAATATGTGATTCGTCTTTACTTCACCAGTTAAGATATCAACTGGTTGAGCCAGCAGTCGGCTTCTATAACATATTTGTTTCCAGTTCGATAAGGGATTTTTCAGGTTATTGCTTTTTCTCTGAAGATTTTACTCACTTCTAAAAAGAAATGTAAGATAATTTAATTCCATTATTGTTGATGTAATTTATTGTATTATTGAACGTTTTCCTAAAGATCGTCATTGAAGATTAAGCATTAACCTTCCACATATTAAGGCGGGTAAAACAGTGCCCTAGTTGTCATTTTTTAAAGTATAGGATACATTTATCTTTGTTGTGTAATTCATCTGTAGTCACATTGTCAAATATATATTTTTAAGTTTAATACAGAAGTAAAAATTTAGGCAATTTATTTCAAATGAAGCCTTTTCATTAAGCTGCGTGCAGTTGTGCCCACCTTGATAAAGTGAGTTTATTTGTCTCTTTTCCAGGGAGCATGATCCTTTTCAGTTGTTGACAGTGCATTTTCCTTATCTCAACAAAGGAGCATTTCTTTACTGCATGACAACAATGCAGATTTCAGAATATTGTTAACTTATCAGGGATTTTAATAGTAATTAATAAAATATGGTATCGTGAGGAAGCATTGAGTTCTCAGTGCTTAAAAAATGTCGATTTTTTTATTTAAGGACGCTCTTTAACATCTAAGGTCATCAGCGTCCTATTTAGGGCGTGAAACGCCCGACAAATTTTGCTTAGAGGCCTCTTTTTTCAGGCTTGAGGTTCTTTATCGTGCGGTAAATGTGCGATACGGGACCCATGGCTTTACTTCCCTTCCGAAGGAAGCAATACTTACGATTTTTACGCCCGAAAAAATCCATCGATCCATCCTGGACGGATTCGAACCCGCAACCTTGGGTTTAGAAAGCAACTATGATTACCATTACACCACCAGGACCGACATAAAAAATGTCAAAACGAAAGTATATCCTTGAGAGGATTTGGAAGGTGTAATGAATATTATATATTCTGCAGATGATGTTCACGACAGTAATCTTACTTTGGAAGTATCTGAAACAGAATTTTTATTGAAGAAATTAATGTACTGTATGATGTTTTGACGTACGATGATGGTGATAATACTGAAAGCATAATTTTACCTACACAGCGATATGCTGATGCTTATCTACATATCCAAGAGTGGGATGACCTGGGAAGCAACTTGTAAGAGAAAGGCCAGGTGGTGCAACCAGAACATATGGGGAAATAAAAGTGGCTTTACAGGTTCACCTAAAATGCTACTACACTCAGTGGAGCATTAATGTTATTCGTTGTTACTGAAATTATTACTGCACTGTAAATTACAGAAATAAAAAAGAAATGTATATTTGCCAGTCTTTAGAATCGTCTGGTGATTGTAAAAAACGTGAATGGTTCCCAACAATATCACAGAAATGTACCCATTTGTAGATATACTCTTGATTATAGCCAAGCGAAGCGAGAACCTCTATCCATGTTGTTGAGTACAGATCCAATTAGCGTCATTTTCAACAAATCGTTTTGTACATCTTAACTGACTATTTAGAGACTCGTCAAGAACGAAATAAAAGTGATATTTTAGGGTTTCAGAGAGGTAGTCTTAGTGTTTTCATCACAGTTTTAAAAACCTTATTACCCAGGTTATCATCTAGCTGTTGGTGAACAACTTGTTTGTTTCTGCGGGAGATACTTATCCCGCATATATACGAGGGATGAGTCATAAGTAATATCAACTATTGCTTTTTCTCGCGAATAAGGGACAACACGAAAAATCTAAGATATACGATTGAAAGTGCATGGAATGTACCTTTGACAGTAGTCACCAGATGGTGTAAGTGAGCAAAGGGGTGTGTCTCAGCATGCCTCGAAGTTCAATTGGTGAGTGACAGTGATCAGGAATAGAGGTCACAAAGAGTGAGCAATGTGCACATGTGAAAATAACATTTCTCCCTTACAGGAATGCACGAAAATGCCCACAGAGCTACGGGAAGCACTAGGTGCGAGTGTCCTGCCTTATCGAATTTGGCGAGATGGACAAAGACCTTCAAACAGGGCAGAATGTTGACTGCCAATCTGCCGCGCAGTGGGCGTGCTGTGTCTGCGGATAAGGAGGATGGTGGTGAAACAAGTCCTACGCGACGGTAGATGCTGGACACTTGTGGAATTGAAAGAGCAAACAGGAATTCCGGTAAAAACAGTGCAACTCATTTTATGGGAGGACCTGAACATGCGGAAAATGTGTACAAAGTGGTTATCATGTCAATTAAGTGAGGTACAGAAGTGGACTTGCTACGAAACATGTCGCATCAATCTGGCGAGATTTCAGAAAGAAGGGAATGCCATGTTGAGTCGCGCCATTGCAATTGATGAAATGTGGGCAAGGGCATATGAACCAGCGACATCCAGTGAATGGCATCACCCTGGGTCACCATATAAACACAAGTTTCACCAAACTTCTTCGCCAGATTTTATTAACAGAGGGGAAATATGTATGCAATACATGCTACAAGCAAAAATGAGATTTTAAGACATTTGATGGATGGTACAAGGCGTGCTACGAAACATTGCTTTGAGAAATAATTACTTAGAGAATTCTTTTTCAGAATTCACCTGAATATGCACAGCAACGTATAAAAAATTAAAAAACCAAAATCATAATTTTTTTGATTTGAAAAGTTGATGGTTTTTCTTGTGTCTCCTTGCAGTAAGCCTTTGTTCAATTTAAGTGCATTGCATGTTTGGTGCTTCTTTGTACCTGTTTTCAGTACTTCTGGTTTTTTATATTTCAGTGTCTTGTTCTTGTTGTCAAAGTATATTTGATTCTGTACATTCATAACACTTACATTGCAAGGTGGAAGTGCACCTGACTTTCCCTTTTCTTGAGAAAGATGTGAAAGATACTCTTTTTCTTGAAATTAATTTTTTGCTGCTGCAATAATCAATGTTTTATTTTGCACAATATTGAGACAAAGAATTCAACTACTTGCTGTTAACTTCTCAGCTTCTGCAGTGGTCGTAACAACGAACGAAACTTCGTTAACAGGTTCTCCTGGCGAATATAAACAGTGCATTATTCACTATGAAAATTAGACATAAGGTAATGTAAACAAGAGATTAATATTGAATTATTTAGTGGAACTATTCACAATTATTTATGTAGACAGATAACATTTAATAAACGTCCAATGATATGGCGTTCTTCTATTTTGTAATCTTTCTCGATAGATTCGTGCCGTTGCAGCCCTACTACGATTTTTTTTTGATTGATTTATTTATGGACGCTGTTTAACATCTCAGGTCATCAGCGTCCCATTCAACTCAGGGCGTGAAACGGCCGATAAATTTTGCACAGAGGCCTCTCTTTCAGGCTTGAGGTTCTTTTTCGTGCCGTAAATGTACGACACGGGACCCACAGCTTTACTTCCCTTCTGAAGGCAGCAATACTTAGGATTTTTACGCCCCGAAAAAATCCATCGGTCCTGGCCGGGTTCGAACCGGCGATCTTGGGTGTAGGAGGCAACTTCCCCCAATACGATGCATTTCACCCTAAATGATTGACATTTTAAGATACTCCGCTTTGTGTCACCTTACAAACTGAGGTCATTTGTTTCACATTTAAAGATGAAACGTTGGAATTAGCTATTAAAACATATGCAGCACAAGAACAGCTGAAAATAGTTATTAAAACAGACACATGTATTTGATTCTTGGATCTCCATTGTTGGCATGTTGTGACGCTGCAACTGATGCAAAAAATAACAATATTTTGCAAGGCTATACTCAGAAGACAGTGAAACTTATGTATGCAAAAGAGATATTGTTTTCAATACTTAAAAAAAATATATCTTCAAATTTCAAAGAATTACATATACTCTAAGTTTAAAAATCAGTTACCGACATTTTATCGAAAACTGCTACAGAAAGGGAAAAATGATACAAAACTTTTTATTCCATTTAATACAAAGAAACACCCTGTACAAGGAAAGTCATAGGTTCACTTTTTACCTATGTAGGAAAAGAGTTTAACCAAAAACACTACAAAATATCTAGATTCAGCTATTTCTTGAGTTTAGTGTAATCTTGAACTATTGAAGATACATTTTAGAAGCACATATATGTACCATTTTGTGCTTTCTCTTAATTTTTAGTCATATTAGCCATTAATTCGGATATTTTATTATCAATTCAAACATACATCCATACTTGTGACATTTTGTCCTAAAACTCACAATCTATGGATGATGACGTACTGATGTCCAACTTCCATTAAGTTTGTGCACCCTCTCTTTCCACGTATTCGAAAATGTTGTCGACTCTATTACTATACCATAATGTTATTCTTCTATTTCTTCCCCTCATAGCAATAAGAAATGTTTTTTGCAAATAAAATATGCAAGTCATTACTTTTTCATATCATGAGTTATTGGTAACGGTCATCTATGGCGTGTATGTTTTAATATGCTTTCTAGAGGAAAGCGGGTGAAACGGCGAAATATCCCTCAGGGACCCATTTTTTGGGTACGGGGCGTAGCGACCCCGAGGCACCCGAGCTGCTCCCTAAGGTCCGCGCTCAGCGCGTTTGACTCCATTTTATTTCGTCTCCATTTTACTTTTATCTTTTATACCTCCTGCTTTTAGTCTGATGGATGCCCCCGTGTTTGACACGGTTAAAATGTAACTGGGTAATGGCGTGACCCCCAGCACTGGGCCATCATGTAGGGCAAGAGCGTATCCCCTGGTAAAGGCCAGGCCTGAGGTAGGGCCATTACATGCGCTGTAAACTTCCTGCAGGCGATTGGGTCCCTTTGTCTATACCCAGGAAGGTGTGACCCTGAGGTTACTTTGTCCAGGCCAGGGCAATTAACCTAAGCCGGGGTGGTGCCCAGGAAGCAGCCTGCCATCGGAGACAGGTGTAATGGTGGAGGATGAATGCGCTATGGTACATGAAAATAATTTTCATATTAAACGCAAAAGAGTGGATGTAAAGGAAATGACCGAGCAGCCATTTGCTCGCTACTTGGTAATTAGTCGTACGGAGGATGGTCAATCATTCAGCAGAGTAAACCCGTTTGTGATTCAGAAGGGTATTGATGGCATTTCTGGACCAGTGAAGACATGTACACGTCTCCGTAATGGTTCTCTTTTGGTAGAGACACTTGGAATAGCGCAAACTAACTCATTGCTCAAGGCGACGATTCTCCACGGGTATTCAATCCGTGTAGAGCCACATAGAACTTTAAATTCGTCGCGAGGAGTTATTACTACGACTGTGTTAGACGGGATGTCCGACTCGCAAATCCAGAGTTGTCTGGAAGACCATGGCGTCGGTCTATCGTGTACAGGCTAGGAAGGAAGGTGAAGCACAACCCACCCGTACTCTCTTCCTCACCTTCAACCGGGTTGAGTTACCACAGAGGATCAAAGCTGGATATGAGGCAATTGAGGTTCGCCCATATATTCCCAGTCCCATGCGATGCTTCCAATGCCAACGTTTTGGCCACACTCGCGTGTCGTGCAAGAGTGCAAAGTCGATCTGTGCAACCTGTGGTACTGAAAGTCATGAGGGGGCTTGTGCATCTGCCCCTGTCTGCGTAAAATGTCCAGGTGACCATCCGGCTTCGTCCCGCGATTGTCCTCGTTTCCGAGATGAACGCTCTATCCAGGAGATCAGGGTTAAAGAGAAACTTACATTCAGTGAAGCGCGGAAGCGATTTCAATCTCGCCTACCCGTGTTGCCTACAACCGGAACATACAGCGCTGTGGCCTCTTCTGCGATCCAGAAGCGCACTATTAGCACGCAGACTTGCGATCTTGTTTTTACTCGGGTGCCGTGTGCGCCAACTTCCGCCAACCGTTCTACTGAGAAGCCGAAGCCTATTGTTTTTGATGCTCCATCTATTAAGTTTAAGACCGCTTACACTCGAACTGACTTCCTTAAATCATCCACTACGAGTAATACGAAGCAGAAATCGAGCCCTTCTCCTCCTCGGAGGTCGAGCTCCCATGATGGATACGGGAGCAAGCCCGCTAGGCGGTCGCCGTCACCGCCTCTTTCCACCTCCAACCGATTTCAGGTTTTGGAATCGGTTGATTCTTCTCAGCGGGAGAGCCCTCCCTCTGAGGATGTGATGGAGCAGGATGTGCCTGCTCCATCAAAACCACCGAGTCCCACGCGATTAAAAAAAGGGCGTCTTATTCGTCCTGGACCATCCAAAAAGTAATGTGGTTAATTTTTTATTTATTTTATATAATTTTAACAATGGCTATACTTTCGCGGAATGTGCGTGGTCTCCGTAGTCGCAGATCTGACCTCGAGTTAATTTTACGCTCTACTGACTGTCCGCTAGTGTGTCTCCAAGAGACAAAACTTCTCCCACAGGATTCTTTTAATTTACGCGGATACTCTTCAGTGAGGTTTGATCTCCCTCCCGCAGATGGCACTCCCGCTCACGGCGGAGTTCTAATTTTAATTAAGGATGACGTGTACAGTACTTCACTACAGCTCCAGACACCTTTGCAAGCTGCTGCAGCTACAGTTCACTTTTCCGGCATTAGTTTTTCTATCTGCACTGTTTTTGCCTCCTTCCGGCACTATCGCCATAGTTGATCTAGACGATCTTCTGTCTCAGGTACCACCCCCTGTTCTACTTTTGGCAGATTTTAATGCACATCATCCCCTGTGGGGTTCCAACACGGAGTGTGCCAGGGGCAGTATGTTGGCAGAATTTCTCGACCGTCACCATCTCATTTTGCTCAACACTGGTCAACTTACTTTTCTTTCTGACAGTACCCACAGCTTTTCACACTTGGACTTATCCATTTGTTCTGCCTCACTTGCTGTACATTTCTCCTGGAACGTCATCTCTGATTTATATTCCAGTGACCACTTTCCGTGTCAGATCCATGTACTCTCTTCAAACGCACATTCAGAGCGCGCGCCAAAATGGCTCATTGAAAAGGCGAATTGGCCTCTCTTTCGATCTATGGCCGAATTTTCAGGGTGTGAATTTCCATCTATCGACATCGCGATCGAACACCTCCGTAGGTCATCATAACAGCCGCAGATAAGGCTATTCCCCGGTCGTCTTTTCACCCCAGACGCTTACCGGTTCTCTGGTGGACCGATGAATGCCGGGATGCATTGCGTGCACGCCGAGGTGCTCTCCGAGTTTTTCGTCGCCACCCTACTTCAGCAAATATGATTTGCTATACACAACTTCGCGCCAAATGCCGCCGAGTCATTGAGGATAGCAAAAAGGCTTCTTGGATTTCTTTTACCTCTTCTTTTAACCGCACAACGCCTTCATCCGAAGTTTGGGAACGGCTACGCCGCGTCGCTGGCAAACCAAGGTTTACACCTATACTCGGTCTTAGGATTTTAAATCGAGTGTTCACTACTGCGACTGACGTCGCCAATGTTTTAGGACGAACCTTCGCTGATGTTTCGAACTCCGCCAATTACCCGGCTTCATTCCGCGCATTAAGGGAGAAGTTTGAGAGGAAAGGTTTCTCATTTTCCTCCGACCATCAGGAGAGCTACAACGTTCCTTTTACCGACAGGAAACTGGAGCATGCCCTTTCTACCTCTCGACATTGCGCACCGGGGCCAGATGACATTCATGTAGCTATGTTGCAGCATTTATCAGCAGAAGGCAAAGATTTTTTATTACGAACTTTTAATTTTATTTGGCGTCATGGCACATTTCCTAGCGCTTGGCGGTTGGCCACCGTCATTCCTAAACCTAAGCCTGGAAAGGACCTACATCTTCCTTCCAGTTACCGTCCGATTTCCCTCACCAGCTGCGTCTGCAAGGTGTTGGAACGTATGATTAACGGGCGGCATATGTGGTGTTTAGTGTCGAGACATCTATTGACGAACTCTCAGTGCGGTTTTCGTCGTCACCGCTCCTCTGTCGACCATCTTGTATCTCTTTCGACCCACATAATGGACGGTTTCATTCGGAAGTGCCAAACGGTTGCTGTATTTTTTGATCTGGAGAAAGCGTATGATACTTGCTGGAGAGGCGGTATCCTCCGAACGCTTCACGATTGGAACATACATGGGCGCATGCCAGTTTTATATTCAGGAATTTATGAAAGACCGGGTTTTTAATGTTCGCGTGGGATCAGTTTTATCATCTAGTTTTATTCAAGAGAACGGTGTACCTCAGGGCTCGGTACTTAGTTGCACACTGTTTGCCATTGCGATTAACTCTATCACCGAGTGTTTACCGCCGGAATTACAAACGTCGTTGTTTGTAGACCATTTTGCCATCTATCTTTCCTCTCGGAGAACCTGTCGCTTGGAACGCCGCCTCCAATGCTATCTCGACCGCCTTTACGCTTGGAGTGTATCTCACGTTTCTCCGCAGAGAAGATCGTCTGCATGAACTTCTGGCGCCACCAGGAGTAGGTTCCTTGGCTTGGTGTTTGACAGAAAATTATGCTGGTCATCGCATATAGCGCAACTCAGAGGCAAGTGTGAACGTTCTCTTTGTATTTTACGTGTTTTAAGTGGCACATCTTGGGGAGCTGACCGGACTGTTCTTTTACGTTTTTATCGCTCAATTATCCGATCGAAACTGGATTATGGCTGTGTGGTTTACGGCTCATCGCGACCTTCTGTGCTTTGTCGCCTTAACCCGATTCATCACCGGGGTATTCGTGTTGGCATTGGAGCATTCCCCACCAGTCCTGTGTTGAGTTTATGTGCGGAGTCTGGAGAACCTCCGTTGTTTTATCGTAGGGATGTTTTACTTTCTGCGTACGGTTGTCGCTTAGCTGAGCAACCTCGTTATCCCACGAATGAGCCGTTTTTTAATGTGTCTTTTGATCGTTTTTATGCAGCTCGGTCTTTTACTCCTAAGCCTGCTGGCTTTCGCTTTCGGGAGCTTTTACGGACGTTGGACTTCGAGTTACCTGCTTTTTTCTTAGCCGGGGAAACTTCTTCTCCCCCCTGGATTTTAGCAGAGGCCCCCGTTCATCTTGGGCTTACGTCCTGTCCGAAATCTTCGACCGCAGCACATATTATTCGTTGTTCTTTTAGCGAGATCAAATCCTCTTTTAATGGATGGAATTTTATATATACCGACGGCTCAAAATCTGACACAGGTGTAGGATGTGCTTTTGTTTTTAATGGGGCGAGTTTTACGTATGGTCTTAACGTTGCAACATCTATTGTTATGGCGGAGCTTTATGCTATTTATCAGGCGATTTTATTTATTTCCGATCAGGGGCTGGAGAACAGTGTCATATGTTCCGACTCTTTGAGTGCCATTTTAAGTTTTAAACATCTGTACAATCACCACCCTCTTGTACAGATGGTCCAGAATGTAGTGTTAACCCTTTTCGACGCTGGCGTCAGGGTAAAACTACTATGGATGCCTGGACATGTCGGACTCCCAGGTAATGAGGCCGCAGATGTTGCAGCAAATTCCGCTCTTTTAGACCATGCTGAGTACGAGCAGCGTTTTTATTTTGGGGATTTTATACATTCTTTACGTAGAGCCATTATTTCGCGCTGGCGCGAGGAGTGGAACTTACTCCTAACTAATAAGCTCCGTGAATGTAAACCCACCCCTTTTAACTGGTTGACTTCTTCTCGCGCTGTTCGTCGCGAAGAAGTAATTTTAGCTCGTCTTAGAATTGGGCATTGCCGTATTAATCACTCTCACCTTTTTAATGGCCAACCCGCTCCAGTTTGCCCTCACTGTGACCACCCCTTTACAGTGCGTCACATTTTAATTGAATGCCATCATCTGTCAGCTTTTAGACATAGCCTAGGTTTGCCCTCCTCTATTGAGGAATTACTTGCAGATGATGTGGTTGCTGTTGAGCGAGTGCTCCGTTTTATCTGTGTTTGTGGTTTTTGGAGCAAGGTGTGAGGTGTTCTCTTTTTATCCATGACGGCATTTTTAGACGCTTTTAAGACTGTTGTTGTTTCAGCATTTGATGCATCGTTTTTAGTACCAGTCTTTAATTGAGTTGTTGTATATAACCCTTGTTATTGTTTTGGGGTTTTATTGTTACCAGTTTAGACTTTTACAATACTGGTTTATTTTCAGCTTTTGCGTATGTTTTTACTACTAGTTTTTATATGTTGTAGCGTTGCTGGTTATAGGGTTTTATTGACCCTTTTTAGACCATTATAGGACTGTTATTTTTCGCTATTGCGGCTTTTTTTAATACCAGTCCTTTGTTTGTTGACCATTACACCCACTTGTTATTAGTTATGGGTTTTTATTTTGTTGCACAACGTGCTACTAAGACTTGATTTGTGCTAATTATTTATTTTTTTTAGTTCTGACGCAGTTTTTGGTATTTTTGGGCGCTAATGACCTTAACTGTTGTGCGCGCCTTAAACAACAATCATCATCACGGCGAAATATAAATGTTATGAAAGGGTTAAGGCGTTTTAACTCTTATTTTTTGTTAAGCAAGAAACATTAACGTGATTACAAACGATTTACTAATATGGAGTCACATCAACTAAATCGCGGCAAAAACTAACATAAGCGCAAACAAATGTCAAGGAAATTCATGCAGAGTCAATAAACGTTACTTCTTCATGTACAATAAGGTTAAAAAAGAATGGGCCGGTAACAAATTCTAAGTTTGAGAATCACAGTACTGAGCGTGTTCGCCTCATTAAAGACGTAAGGTAACATATAACTATACCAATGCTATTTTCTCTATTTTATTTAAGAGTCTGCGATTTGCTGTGGAGTTCAATGGATCGTTGATTCCAGATACACGAGAGTCTCTGAATAATACAATAATAACAAAACTGATAAATATAAAAACAATGGAAACGCAAAGAAACACGGAAGTTAGTCATTATACCTGATACTAATAGCCTCAGATGTATAGATGGTTCAAGTATGGGTCTATGAAGCAGTCGAATAATGCAGAGTCCATATTTATATTTCCAACAATATTCATTTTATAAATTACCAATTTTGCATCATCTGTGTCACATTTAATTGGGAGATTTAAGACAATTTTAGTTAGAAGAGTCAGACAAAACACAATTTTAAATTGTTTATAACGTTCTATCTATTCCATCGCTACGTATGGTTAGGAAATTTGGTTAGATCTCTGACAAAACGACAAAAAACAAAAGCTAGAATCAGCAGAGTCGAGAATTTTAAGGCCACTAGCGGAATGTAGTCTATTACATTATAAATAATTAAGAAATTCAGAAGAAGACAAATATGAAACATCCTAAAAAGAACACATAAATAAACAAATACAGAACAAAGTGGCATGATCATGTAATCAGAATGTATTTCAACTGTATACTATTCTTAGTATGGAGACAGAACGTAATTAAGACGTAATCCTTGTGGTACATGATGATGTGTCTCACAAAGCTGGATTTTATGTGGCGGCATCTCCTAGAAGATGCTCAAACTATAGTCAATAAACCCACCTATCTCATCAAAGAGACAACAATTCCGTCAACAAATCACTGTCTGATTCTGCAAAGAGTGTAAGCGGCATGACTCGAATCTGTGCAGGGAAATAAAATACCATGTTATTGAGAGCAGTTCGAAACGAACATTTCTGAACTGCTTTTCAACTCAAGATGGCGTGCAATTTTCCCGGTTTCCCACTACTATGAGGAAATGTTTTAGGAAACATTGCATAAGGTCTCGTTGGCTGCGACAAAGAAAGGTTTGAACGTGGAGAATATCGTTAGCAACAATGGTGCTGTCCGTGATTATCGTATGGATGGTTACCAATAAAATGTTTCGTGAGACGACTTGTCTGGTCGGATCCCGTGAGAGTCGCTTGCTTACTGGATGTCGTTCGATGAAGCTGAAGTCTTCGAACTAATTTTAGCAAATATAATAAATCCTTCCGCCCGAGAACAATGTGCAGAAGAATAAACATTCTGTACACATCACTAACGGGTGTTCTGAGGTGTAATTGCTAAATGACCTCCAAATCCACTGAAAACGTGTGGGCTGAATCAATGGGATACTACGCACTAATTCTCTTCTTCGCATTCGGCGCTTCAGACCGGAGTGAGCCTTGGCCCGTCGAGGCGACCTCTGCATCCTGTACCTCCATCTTACGACTTAATTGATAGAGGGCAGTACTGCAGGAGTACATGTTATCAGCATGTCGGCACCCCGCTGGTCGCAATCACGCTGCTTCCGTGAATGAACAACGGCACCTATCCATCAGGCAGCTTCCCAATTGTTCTCACGAGGCAGGATGGACCCTGTTCCAAACCTTCCCTAATTTCGAAAAAATCCTAAGTATGTATCGGAAATCGAATCTGGACCTCCAGGCCAGCAATGCTAACCAATAGACTAAGAAGGTGGTCCCTACGCACTGATTGGGTGAATTTTGTTGATTTGGTTTATTTATGTACGCTTTTTAACATCTCAAGTCATCAGCGTCGTATTCAATTCAGGGCGTGACGGCAAGCAAATTTTGCTCAGAGGCCTCTTCTTTCAGGATTAGGATTTTTACACCCGAAAAAATCCATCGATCCTGGCCGGGATTGAACTCACGATCTTGGGTTTCGCGGGCAAGCATGATTACCTTTTCATTACCAAGACCGACAATTGGGCAGAACAATCACCCATTCGGATTGCAGGCGAAATGTGGGTAAGATGAAAGGTGTTGACCACGACTAAGACCTGTTTTATAATTTGCGGATTCCACGAGAATGAGGGCAGTTGTTGATTCAGGGATTTGTGAACAAATGAATTAATGAGTAGTGTTTAACGCCCGTTTTTGCTACAGAGGCCCCACAGGCGATGAACACTGATGATACACGAAATGAAATGATATATTGGGAAAGGATTTATTTTTAAGGAAGGAATCGTTCCAGCCCTAAATTTAGGGTTCCTCCCCGGCATTTGCCATTTATGAGGACTGAGGAAAACATGGAAAAAACCACAGTAAGGGAGGGCGGTCCTGGCGGTATTCGGACCCAGATCTCCCGCTCACGAGTTCACGCCTTAACGACCTCGGCCACCCGTGGCGGTCGATTTGTGAACGAAATACTAGTTCTATAGATGTTTCATGTTTGTACATGTTTGTTTATTTTTACTTATATTTGTTGCGTTTTTGCGGTTTTTGATAGTGCAAACCCTATTGTTGTTTCTGTTTATAAGAGCTAGATCCCCCTATTAGTAATCTGCGGGTAAGAGAAATAAACTTTTATAAGATTAGCATAACGAAATTCGTAAACAAATGTCATTTAATATAAAAAATAAAATAATTTCACTATCGGGATACAAACTAATAAACTATGGAACAGAAAGAAGTTCTACCGCTGCACCCAGGCTCACCATTTACTAGACGGATGAATTTCTAGGAACAAATATCTCAGCAATGCCTTCAACTGGCGTATGAACTGAGCATTAGAACTTCAGATTTCTAACAACCATAAGTTGGCCCATTCTTTAACCCTTGTTATACAAAACGCTAATTTTTAAAAATGGTTCACATTAATATTTCATAGGAATCATCCATATAAAAGTTCCTACTTACTATTGTAAGGTTCTATTCTGAACAAAATAGTGCGCGAAAATGTGAAATATTATTTCCAAAAGTATTGTTTGAATCAATTAGTTATTCAAAATGGAACCATTGCATGGGACGGCATTAGAAGCTAATATTAACCCATTATTTCTATTTTATAAGTGTATATTGAAAATATATTTTGAGATATCTAAAAAATTATTCAACTAAACAAATCACCGATGTATTTTTGCAAGACTTGAACCGCTTTAAAAATGATGCCCATAGTCCTCACACTAGACATAATGAGTACCACTTATTAAACGTACCTAAACCTTTTACATCGCCAGGATTAAAAAATTAAGAAATGTTGAACCCAAGTCCTATAACCATTTAGTAATAAAGAAACAAAAGTAAATTAAACTTGAAATGATTTAAGAATAAAATTATATACATTGCGCGCTTCACCACCACCATCATCAATATTATTATTATGATTATAATGATGGTTATTATTATTATTATATCATCATCACCATCATCATCATCTTATAAATATAATAGCATTGTCCTGGCCGATGACTTGGGTGCTTATGCTGCAATAAGTGATTATATATTTACAATTGTAATGCAAGTTTAATACATACATATTTATTTTCTGTGATTTCCTAACTATAACCGCACATGAGCTTTGTTCACTCAAGTGCTTTTGGGTTACAGAGGAGGCTTTTTCGAAAATTTAGCCATGCTCAAGAGCTGACAGTTTGTGCCTACTCCTTAAATGGGGACTCCTGAGGTGAGGCAAACACCGGGTGGCCAAGGTTCTGGGGTGGTGAGTTACGGATGTAGACAGGGTCTCTTAACTCTCTTTCCAGGTAGAACACCCCGAGGCCGGCGGAGCCCCACTTCAAAGAAATTCCTGCCACCAGACACAGAAATCTTTCAATATCGCAAGCTACAGCTACACCGCATACGGCACTAGTCCGCTTCGCCTGGCGCTTTCGACTCTGCAATATAATCAACGGAATGAAATCAGGTAAAATGGCAGGGCGGAAAATTCATGAAAAGGAAAGAGATCCGTTCCAGCATTCGAGAAAGCAACCAGACCAAACCATTAAAAACGCATTGTTAGGATGGACGGCACCAAAAGATTTTAAACCGGGCCCTCCCAAATGCGAGTTCTATGAGTTTAACGCATTACCCATCCCGTTCAGTATACTAGGGTGGGTTTAATATGGTAAGCATTATGTATGTAAATATCCTTTCACAATAAATCATTTCATTTCATGGATTATCAGGGTCCACCGCCTGTGGTGCCTCAGCAGTAAAAACGGGCGTTAAACACTACTAAAAAAATGTATGTACAAAACCAAAATTAAAATTGAAATTTAATTAAGCAGGACGTAGATACAGCCATAAAGCATCTTTCTCCAAAGAACGAAGCTAGATATTTCCTAATTAGAAAGATTTCTGTATTTTGCAAAAACAGCAGCATATATCCGTCGTTGCCATTTTTAATTGTTTAATTATTATTGCCTTTGACCTCATCTATCTTATCGCGACATCTATACTTTACTGGTCACGAAAAATCATTTCACTTTTTGTGAAACAGATGATCTAGTTAAATTGGTCACCTCCCCCCATATGATGTTTTTATTGCTTTATAACAGTAACAACTTTGTAGAGACGCGTGGTAAGGAAATGTTCAGCGCGGCCTTTGTATAAGCCACTTAAGAAAACCCACAAAAAAGAAAGAAAGAAAGAAAGAAGGAAAGAAAGAAAGAAAGAAAGAAAGAAGAGAAAATGTAACCAAGTTGGCCGGTACCAGAATGGAAATAACCTCAGGCCTTGTCCCTGAGCCAATTTACAGATTACGGAACCGAAAATACAACTGAAAAGTAAGATCTTATTGCTGGGTACGTTATAGTTTTTCAACCTAACTGGACAATAGGCAGGTATTGCAGCTGTTGCTCGTTCAGTTTTCTATTGAAAAGCTTTTCAGGCTACATCTTAACCAATAATAGATATAACTAAGGAAAATATTGGTAATTCAATTATCTGATAACAGAGGTGGAAGCGGGGGACTGCATCGACCGATAAGCCATTGCTCAAGGTCAGTCGGGCTACATGAGTCAGGGCGGGGGCGATGTCCCACGTTGACATTGAGTCTCAAGCCACTCAGTGTGGTTTGTACAATGAAAAAAACGTGTCTAGTTCTAGAACAAAGTCTGCTAAGAACACAAAATGGCAAATAATGGTCTAATTATTTTGTTCCACAACAAGTGTTTACTTATGATTTGTATGTCTGTACTGAGTTCACTAGTGCTGTCAAAAGATTAAGTGAAGAAAAATTCCCAGGTTATCGAGTTCTAAGTCGAAATATGACATATCCTTCAAGATGTCAGTTTAATTTCTCAAAGAGAGTTAAAAAGAGTAATTGGTAATTTCAGATGCTAGAAATGGGCGGAAAACGAAGGCAGACAATTTCATCTTCTTACAGAACTTGGGAGATTGCGTAGCTGTTTAAGTAGATTAAAATTTATTATAGTTATTCTAGTGTTTCCGCGATCGCCACTAGTGTAGCCCCGCTGGCCGTGAGCAATGGCGGTCAAAGAACTCTCCTGCCGCCGTGTCTGTCCTCAGATAATTGAATGACATTTGTATAAGTGATTTCCTGGTATTTCATCGTAAATCTGTGATACTATGTACTTTCTTAATCTACCGCTATTAGACAGAAAATGCTAGGATAAAATTTTCCCGTATATATTTATGACTTCTAATAGCGGGAGGCCTACATGTTTGGAGTTAATTGTAAATACACAACACTGACTAAACTTGGGCATTTTCTCAAATGTAATATATAGTTTCAGGGACAAGAAAAAAGATGTAAAACTTGTAAATATATAATATAAAAATGTATATGAATATCAGAATGAAAGTATGTATTTCATATGTGTGGGTGTGGGTGGGTGCATTCTTGTTAAGGTTGTTGTTTGCTTTTGTTCGAATTAATATCAGAAATGAAGTATTTTACAAGAGCATGAATTGTCTTGTGACACATGCGACTATGATGTGCAATATATGAGTACCTAATATAATTGGAATAATAAATACAATTACTACTACTATATTACACTGCTATTACCACTATTACACTACTACACTACCGCTACTACTACTTCTTATACTACTACTACTACTACTACTACTACTACTACTACTACTACTACTACTACTACATAACTACTACGACTACTACTATTACACTACTACACTACTACTATTACACTACTTCTACTACTACTACTTCTACTACTACTACTACTATTACTACTACACCACTACTACTACTACTATTACACTACTACACTACTACTGCAGCTACTTCTACTACTACTATTGCTACTACATCACTACTACTACTATTACACTACTACACTACTACTGCAGCTACTTCTACTACTACTATTACTACTACACCACTACTACACTACTACTACTACTATTACACTACTACACTACTACTACTACTATACTACTACACTACTACTACTATTACACTACTGCACTACCACTACTACACTATTACACTACTGCTACTACTACTTCTACTACTGCTACTACTCTACTACACTACTACTACTACTGCTACTACCACGACTACTTTTACTACTACACCACTACACCACTACTATTACTACTACTACTACTACTGGTGCTACTATTATTACACTACAACTGCACTACTACTCTACTAGTACTACTACTATTATACTACTACACTACTACTGCCACTATACTATCATTGTCACTACTACTGATACTACTACTACTACTACTACTATAACTACTACGGCTACTAATGCTACCACTACTGATACTATTACTAAACTACTACTACTACTACTGCTACTACTATACTACTATTACTATAGTACGGCTACTACTTTACCACTTCTGATATTACTACTACTACTACTACTACTACTACTACTACTACTACTACTACTACTACTACTACTACATAACTACTACGACTACTACTATTACACTACTACACTACTACTATTACACTACTTCTACTACTACTACTTCTACTACTACTACTACTATTACTACTACACCACTACTACTACTACTATTACACTACTACACTACTACTGCAGCTACTTCTACTACTACTATTGCTACTACATCACTACTACTACTATTACACTACTACACTACTACTGCAGCTACTTCTACTACTACTATTACTACTACACCACTACTACACTACTACTACTACTATTACACTACTACACTACTACTACTACTATACTACTACACTACTACTACTATTACACTACTGCACTACCACTACTACACTATTACACTACTGCTACTACTACTTCTACTACTGCTACTACTCTACTACACTACTACTACTACTGCTACTACCACGACTACTTTTACTACTACACCACTACACCACTACTATTACTACTACTACTACTACTACTGGTGCTACTATTATTACACTACAACTGCACTACTACTCTACTAGTACTACTACTATTATACTACTACACTACTACTGCCACTATACTATCATTGTCACTACTACTGATACTACTACTACTACTACTACTATAACTACTACGGCTACTAATGCTACCACTACTGATACTATTACTAAACTACTACTACTACTACTGCTACTACTATACTACTATTACTATAGTACGGCTACTACTTTACCACTTCTGATATTACTACTACTACTACTACTACTACTACTACTACTACTACTACTACTAAACTACTACTACTGCTACTACTACTACACTACTACTATTAATATTACTTCTACTACTACGCTACTACTAATAATACTACTACACTTCTTCTACTACAACTAGACGTATTTTAATTGCTTAGTATAATAAAAGATGGTTGTGAGATGTTTAAACATTCTTCAGAAACACCATAAGTATAAGACTAAACAGAGAAAGAGAGAAAGCATGAAGTGAGATTCACATTAATTTACATTTATTTACAATTATTTATATTTAATTTTAGTTATTTACATAACTAAAGGGTAAATAAGCAAATGTTTTCCGCATATTCCCACAATTTTCTGTTGAGGGGACACCGAAGAGACATTTGAAAGTTTAAATGGCGATACCTAGATAATATATAATTTGTACACGCATTGTTCATCTTTTTGGTATTACCTGTACGCAATTGTGGCTTAATTGGTAAAAAATGTACTATTTTTTGAAACATTTATTCATTTTTTGACGATTCTAAGTTATTGCTAAAATCCTATTAGGAAGCAAAGTCTACAGCAGGTCTCCAAATATTTTAGGCATGCACATAAAAATTGTGGGGAAAATAGGTTTTAAATACATGCAAACGTACTTAAAAGTTATATCCGAGAAAAAAGGTAATTGCAATTTTGAATGCTCAAAAGTTAAATAAGTGAAGGGGATTTAAAGAGTGAAGGTATTTAAAATGGCACAACAGCTCCAAAAGTTTTATGAAATCTCTCAGGGAGGTTCTCAGTAATATTTAGGAGAAAAATAAAAAAAAAAGTTGACAAAAATGCAATTTGTTTTACTTCAGTTTCCTCTTAATATACATATCCAAAGATTTCATCGAAGAATAGGTTGATCCAAGGAAAGATATTTCTTATTGTTGAAACATGTTTTAAACTTGTAACGATAGTAGTTATGGGCAAATATATACATTTTATCTATTTCGATCCGTTTCAATATTTTTATGTTCGTTTAACAGAAATTTTCTGGAAGGAGATCTTTCTATCAAACAGATGTTGGAGACAAAACCAAGTCGGAAAAAATGTGTTCCTTCACGTTATATTTTAAAACTGTGTGTTCCCAGCAGAATGCTGGGACATTGCAAATACGACCAAGTCAATCTCGCAAGAGATTTAAGCACCAAGTGAGAGCGCTTTAGAACAACTAAGCAGTAGTAGCTTTTAGTATGTCGGTGCATCTGTCTGAAAACAGAAAATTTTCCGCTCTAGCAAAAGTAGTAATCAAATGGAAAATACCATCATTTTAAGAAAACGTATCAAGCTTTCAAGCATCTAGCGCAAAACACTAACCAAATGTGGCAAAGTTGTTAGTGGATTCCACATTCCACCGTCACTTCATGAAATATGAATATGAGATATAGTCAGCAAAATTACTTACCAGATCTGATTGTTCTTGTCTTTTGTGGGTTTACATCTTCACAGATGGTGAAATTGCAAAAGGAAAATTATTAATTTAGTTCTCTTATTATTTTATAGTTAGTACAGAGTTGTTGTTCATTTTTCTTATATCTTCTTTAATGAAATACGATTTTTAATGCTGTTTAACGCCCATTTTTACTACTAAGGCATCACAGGCGGTGGACACTGATGATATATGAGATGAAATGATAAATTGGGAAAGGATATATTTTAAAGAAAAGAAATGTTCCAGGCCTGAGTTTAGGATACCTCCGCGGCATTTGCCATTTATGAGGACTGAAGAAAGCCTGGAAAAAACCTCAGTCAGGAAGGACGGTCCTGGTGGGAATCGAATCCCAGACCTTCCGCTCACGGGTCCGCATCTTAACGACCTCGGTCACCCGTGGCGGTGAAATACGAGGTAAAATGCATGTTTTGGAAATAAAAACAAATGCGGAAATTACAAAGTAATCATTTGTTGTAAAATTGTCATGAAATAAATTGTCACAAAAGTGGGTTATGATCATTATCGTAAAATTGTTCCCACATTCTTCAACACGCAGGCAAAACCTGGTTCACTGTTATCCCATTCTGTTGTAGTTTTGTGATAGAAATGAAGTAATGAATTATAAACTGTATTGAGCTATTTGGAATATAAAACGGAGTGGAATACAGTAATGCATAAATACAACAATGGTGGTAATTAACACCAAATAAAACCATGGCTTAAGCAGGCGGCGTTGTGACCCATTGGTTAAAACTGCTTGCCCCTCACCAAGGCGGCCGGGATTCCATCCCAGAGGCCGCAAGTGGAATTTATGGCGGACGGCGGCGATTAAGTAGGTTTTCTCCGGGTCCTCGGGTTTCCCTTGCCTACCTACTTTCATTCACTCAATGCTGCATTTCATCTCACCTCCACAATTCAATGATATGTACTCCTCCGATCCGGTGCGCACATTTAAAAATAGACTACGCTACTGACTTCTGCTGTCGGTGTGCGAAACTATAATGCCTGGCCGGTAAATGAGTTGGCCTTAAAACTCACTCACAATCTCTTGGTTTCTTCACCTTAAGGTTAAAATTTATTGCTTGGAACTACCGGAAAGCTGATATTTTTGCGCTCACAATCGTCAAATTCTTAATATCTTCAAATGAATTTCCGATTCCATGTAGGAGCAGCTTAAAGGTAACAAACCCATTTTATTTCGCATGTTATTCTTCTGGTGATTCACTCTATGAAAATTCATCAGAAGTATATGTTGAACCAAAAAGTACCGAACAAACAACAAAGTTGTGACAATGTTCTGGCAATAAGCTGAAAGGTTTCATACCAATTCTATCGCTTGTAAAAATGATTCATCTACTAGTTGATAAACTGAAGTTGCAATACTTAGCAGCAGCAACAGTAAACTTGAAAGAACTTCCAAGCATTGCTTTTAGATTTTTCAGTTTCAAATAAATTTAAGTAGTTTTTCCACAATATACTGGGTTTTTAAATTTATTTGGATTTTACCTAGGGTAATTTAAAATGGATGATGACACTATTGCTGAGCATGTATCTAACAGTTTAAATAGTCAACGGCCAGTTGATCTAGTTCTGAGAATTCCCTTTCGTGGCGGGAAAGCGCCTCGGAGAAGAAAGAAATAGGTTACACAGTAACGCACTCTCGGCCACCTCTTCAAGGCAAGACCGACTCCACTATCCAGACACCAATGCGGAAAAGTATAGCGGCCGTCGCCCTACTATAGCAATAGCAAGCATAAACAATTTAAGCATACTAAGTTTACAAGATGTTATTAATTATCATTAGAAACTACTTTTACAGTTTTTAAGAATATGAAATTATTTACAAACAATATTTTCATATGTAAACGAATATAAAATAATATGAATTCGACTTATAAAAATCACCCATATACAAAAAATGGTTAATCCATTACTGTCCATTATCTTTTACTGCAGTACAATAAGAGATGAAATAATAAAAACAATAATCATAACACCAACAACATGCATAAGAATACCTTAATCAAGCATTTTCCAATAGCATAATGTGCATTAAAAAATTAAAGCAAATTTACTGTAGTGCAAAATTAAATGATCATTTAAACACACATGTATCTACATACAGATATGACTTTTGGCTTTTATAAAGCCATACAAATATAAGATGGTTATTCATTTATTTCGAATTACAATGCTCTTTACAAGTAGAACAAACAATTTAACCAAATTACTGGAAAAGAAAATGTATTGCAAAACGAGCGAATCATCCTCATCATTATTAATAATCTTATTACTATTTATTATTATTATTATTATTATTATTATTATTATTATTATTATTATTATTATTAGTAGTAGTAGTAGTAGTTGTAGTAGTAGTAGTAGTAGTAGTAGTAGTAGTAGTACTAGTAGTAGAGTAGTAGTAGTAGTAGTAGTAGTAGTAGTACTAGTAGTAGTAGTAGTAGTACTAGTAGTACTAGTAGTAGAGTAGTAGTAGTAGTAGTAGTAGTAGTAGTTGTAGTAGTAGTAGTAGTAGTAGTAGTAGTACTAGTAGTAGAGTAGTAGTAGTAGTAGTAGTAGTAGTAGTAGTAGTAGTAGTAGTAGTAGTAGTAGTAGTAGTAGTAGTAGTAGTAAGGCCACTCACCAAATTATCTAATTTGCTCCAACTATTATATTTTCCACTGCATTCCAAGATCGAACTGAACTTCTCCATATGCAAACATAAATCTTTAAAAAATAGACTAACTTTCAAATTACTGGAAATCCTAAATCTAATCGACATTGATTGAGGGATAGCATCATATTTATCATAATCTATTTTAATGAAAAGAACATAGTCTTCCTTGACAATAATTATAAACGGGTGCACCTGTCCTTTTTAACCTCACTTTCAAAGCAGTTGATTCATGTTATAGCACCCTGTTCATACCATTCATTAAAACTCTTTTTTTATAGCTCCTAAACCCGCTTCATACATTCAATTCTGTTCTTTCCTTTCGTTGCTAAGCCTTACTGTCACACTTGGTGGTAGATTAGATAAAATTGCACAGGGAAAATGCCCTTCCTTGTCACAAATTTTGGTACGGAATGTTTAATAGTTACTACAGTTTTATCATTAACTTCAAACTTTCTACGATGCACACTTTTTATCCACATCTCCTTTAGTAAGTGTTCTTTAGGAAATTTAATTATGATGATATGCATCGCCATAATTAGAGATGCAACCGGATACACAATATGGGCTACCCATGTTGTACTAAACACTTTCTATTACAATCTTTCTAGTGTAATTTCACTAAATCTAATTAACTTAAATTAATAATAAAAACAAAATAACTAACTGCTACTTCAATTATAAACGACTGCAATAAACCCTTAATTGCAAGAAATCAAATAAACAAACTCATGTGCTTAATAGTAAGTAGTAACATACCTGAACCTACATCGCCTACATTTTGTGTACTATTGATACCCGCATTATGACCTGAGCATCGAAGTTGGTCTTGTTCAAGGCAAGGTGCTCTAACTTGCAATTACGTCATTTATTCAAAATGACCAGCGCTAAAGTTCAAATAAGTTTGATCACCAAGTATTAATCCTTAAATAAACCATTTTGGTTCTTCCTACATCACGAATTTCAATAAAATAAAGTGCTACAAGACCGTGGTAATGAAAAAAAATGAATGAATGATGTTTAACGCCCGTATTTGCTACAGAGGCACCACAGGCGATGGACACTGATGATATATGAGATAATTTTTATTTATTTATTTATTTATTTATGGAATCTCTTTAACATCTCAGGTCATCAGCGTCCCATTCAAATCAGGACGTGAAACGGCAGACAAATTTTGCTCAGAGGCCTCTCTTTCAGACTTGAGGTTCTTTATCGTGCCGTAAATGTAAGACACGGGACCCATTGCTTTACTTCCCTTCCGAAGGACTTAGGATTTTTTCGCCTGAAAAAATCCATCGTTCCTGGCCGGGATCGAACCCGCGATCTTGGGTTTAGGAGGCAAGTATGGTTACCACTACACCACTAGGACCGCCTCTTCACCGAAATGGAAGGATTGTATGGTTGAGAGAAAACATGTTTTCCGCATATATTACTCGTATACTTAGTGTTTGTTGTTCGATTACATGCAAATGCAAATAAATTATATTTACTGCCACACTGCACAGTAATTTTCTCTGTCTGATTTGTTAAGAATGGTTTTACTATTAATCTCCAGTAGGCTGTTTTTTAAATTTCATATACTCTCAAATAAGGTAAAATATTTAATATATATGTGCATCCGGTATAAAACTCCCTTAAGCTCTCAAAAGTGTTATGTTTTGCTATTTCCGGAACATACCAGATTCTGGAGCTCACTTGCGTTTGTTATATTGCTTTATTGCTTCCGTTTTTCCACAATGATTTTACGTTTCTAGTGAGATATTCCTTTTTCATTCTCCAATTGAATTGATGGACAATTTTTATAGTAGATTCTCCCTGGCAGTCTTTCTCTAATTTCTCTAATTTCTCTAATTTACAGATATATTAAAATAACCTGGTTATTTCCAACAAACACTAGGCGTTATCTGTAAATATTATTCTATTATGCTGACTCGTAAATTTATCCAGCATTTTAACAGACATTTGCAAATTATTTTCTGAACCGGCGAAGACAACCTGGTTTTCTGCAAATAAAACGATGTTCATATTAAATTTTTCAATTTCAAAATTTTTGTTAAAATTCTTTGCCAATTTTGATTACTTCGTGGATATAAATGTTAATTAATACCGGAACAGCTTTTTGTTATATATTGTGATTAGACAAATGTCGATAGTCATCCTTTTAAGTTCCTTTGTAGTTCTTTATTTGTTGTTCCTCTTACATTCCTTTCCACCGGATCCAAGCCTTATTCATTGCTTTAGTTGTCATATGATGATCAGTCCGGTTTAACTCTTGATAGTTGCCAGTAATTAAAGATTCTCTTGTAAGGAACGTAGTGCAGCAAAAGACCAGTAGCTGGGCTGCCACCTTGAGCTTCTGGTCCAACCCTATAAAGAGAGTTGGCACACCTTAGTAACTGGGGGAAAAATTACTGACTACTCATGGGGTGTTTATTAACAACTGACTTACCATGTTTCATTTTGTGCATTCTAGTTTGCTTTGGCAAGGAACTATTCAATGGAAGATATCTCTACTTGGTGATATGCTTCCAAATGAAATCTCAGTTATTTTTCATATGCAACTAGTATCCCTTTGTGTTACAAATGTTCTCATTGGGATTAATTAAAATGAGGAATCCGCGCTAACCATAGCAGAACCTTATTATAATTTTGGGTAAGCCAGTTCGTGATACAGGACTTAAGAACTGGTGTTTTGTCCTGTTGAGAGATGAAACTTTCTCCAAGAGGGGGTAGTATAACTTCATCAAGATCTTGATGTAAGCAGCACTGCTTATAAATTCATCAACAGTGATGCACTCTCCTGGATCTTCTGGTGTGAGGCATCCCCATATCATGATAGTATTATCTCCTTGTTGCACCACACTGCCATGGATGGCCGAGGTCGTTCAGGCGCGGACTCGTAAGGGCGAGGTCTGGGGTTCGAATCCCGCCAGAACCGTCCTCCTTGACTGAGGTTTTTTCCAGGTTATCCTCAGTCCTCATAATGGAAAATTAGGACTGGAACGCTTCCTTCCTTAAAAAAATTCCGTCGCAATATATCATTTCATGTATCATCAGTGTCCACCGCCTGTGGTGCCTCAGTAGCAAAAAAGATCATTAACACTTTTATTCTTGTTGCACCACAGCAACTACGCAAGTAGAGAGGAGCTGCTCACATTTTTGTGGGACGAACTCTAGTTTTGCATCTTTTGTTTAATGCAAACCCATTTATCGTTGAAGAAGCCCTCTGCCAAGCTGATTCAACCCATCCGAGCCTCTCTTAGCACAGTAACGCATAACTTCGCTTACATTTCGCTGAGCATCAACACAGGTTCAACTTCATCTGAAACAGGCATAAATCTGATAATTATTGCAGGGTGTGATTCCTTGAATTTACCCAGAACATGGCGCAAACTCGTCCTTCTGGATTATTTGCTAAGTCTTTGCGATGTCTTGATAGGATAGTTACCTTTAGATATGTCAACTCCATTGCCCTCTGAAAAATTTTATTTACAGTTTGCTGTACACATGTTTCAGAAACCTTTAACTCAGCGGCTATTTTTCTGTTTAACCGATCTACCTTGAGCATTTCAGTAATCATCCATTTTATATACTTGGACACACTTTGCCGCTCCATTTTCACAACTAACTTCAATAATACAATTATTGCAA
The DNA here is from genome assembly GCA_030762175.1 of Metallyticus violacea. Taxonomy (NCBI): domain Eukaryota; kingdom Metazoa; phylum Arthropoda; class Insecta; order Mantodea; family Metallyticidae; genus Metallyticus; species Metallyticus violacea. The sequence continues at coordinate 168,901,606 of CM060846.1, read as the reverse complement.
AATTTCGATTATGGTCCTGTTTTAATGGTGCAACAGTAATATCAACATTTTCTAATACTCCTAGTTGATCAGCTGACGCCAAACTTCACTTTTGGCATATGTATGTTTTTCCTTTCACTTATCTAATTAGAAAATCGTTTCAAATCTAAGCTGTTCTAAATAAGCAAAATCTTCACGTCATTTATGTTTACTTTCCAAGAAGACCTTATAGAAGTTCCTCCTCGAAACAAAATAAATTACAATTTGAAAATCGCTTTGATACTCTTAAAGTTGTGAACAGCTAGTATTGAAAAAGAAACATTTTACATGTTTAACAAAAATAACAAGCTAAGATAAGGGCTAGCTTAACGGGGTTTTTGCAATTACCTAAAAGAACACGTGCTCACTTCTATTTACCAGTATTTATTTTCTACACAAAAGATATTGTTTTGTGCATATATGAAATACAAATACAAATACGACTCATGATTATTTGAAAGCGGAGTAGGATGTACGATTCGCTAATTAGTTTTATCAGCAGAACAGGTGAGATAAGTTTTCAGTATTCGCAGACCAGTTTGTTTTTCTTTTGGACTTATACGTCTATAAATATAGATTAACATGAACTGGAAGGATGCCCGATGTTTTTGACTGGAATAGGCCATTAGCGTGTTTTTAAAATGCAATTTCCTTGCACTGGTTTTTCTGTTGTGCGTTACGTAACGACAGGAGCTGTTCCTCACGTTAGCTTTCAAACTCCGGAAAATCAACCAATGAGAAACAATGGCATGTTTCTCTTTTTTTTTTTTTTTTTTGGTCCCCTTTTTCACCAAGTAATAGCAGCAGTCACACCTGAAACCAGCGAGCGATACGAATTGATTCCTAGATAACGTGTTGTGCAGGTTTACACTTAGCATTTTTTTTATTAACATGAGTCATATCCCTCCGCACAGAAACAACCCCTCTTTCCTCGCGCTGCTTACTTCCTTCCCCATGTCTGCTTGGACTCGTGACCATTAAAAATGGCCTACTGTCCACATTTAGTTTCCATATACCAACGGCGCCCTTCGAGCAGCAAGAAATGAAGATAGACGTAAATGAAATAGAACGGCAGAGCACCTGTATTGATTTTCTGCGGTTTTTACAAAGCTTCACGTTAGCGCGTACATATAGAGTAATTAGAACACTAATAACTATTGTTGAATGCGAGTGATAAGAGGCACGTCATGTAGGCATTAAAATCCTGCACGGGCACACAAAAAACAAGCAGTACAAATCGAGCGTGCACAAACAAAGCTGGTTTCTGCTAAAATGAACAATTCTTGAGTCAATGTTATGCGTGTCTGTTCCGTAGCCTCGAGAAAAAGTTTCATCATTTCTGTTTATTATTCCTTTAACCATAAAGATTATTTTCATATAATAGCTGAGGAAAATCCTTATGATGTTTTATATTATTTTTCCATATTTATAATTGTAAACATAGTTTATGTCACTGTTAATTTTTGAAAATTTTAAACCAAATATGTAAACCAAAGAATATTTTTCTCAAAAAGTTTAAAACATCTCAATTTCAAACTGTCGTACCAGGAGTTCTTGTTTTGAATTCCGGCTATGCTATAACTAGACAGCCGATTTTTATGTATTTAAAACAGGGGTTTTTGGCTCCTAAAATAAGATCTAAAATTTAAGAAATGTGCACTATAAAACTGAAAATACGCATTACACAATTATTTTTAACAATTATTTTTATGTTTCATAACCACTTAATGTCGGTCCTGGTGGTGTAGTGGTTACCATACTTGCCCCCTAAACCCAAGATCGCGGGTTCGAACCCATCCAGGACCGATGGATTTTTTCGGGCGTAAAAATCCTAAGTATGGCTTCCTTCGGAAGGGAAGTAAAGCCGTGGGTCCCGTGTCGTATATTTACGGCACGAAAAAGAACCTCAAGCCTGAGAGAGAGGCCTCTGAGCAAAATTTGTCGGCCGTTTCACGCCCTGAGTTGAATGAGAAGCTGATGACCTGAGATGTTAAAGAGCGTCCATAAATAAATCAACAAAAAATAACCACTTAATTATGGACATAGGTAATTAAATTTCACATATATAATGCCTGTTTTACTAACAGAGTATTTTACAAGGGAAAACCAAAAGTAGCAAAATATAAAAGTAATTTTTTTCAACTAATATACAATCTGCATAATTTACTTCAATATGATCGTTGATTCAACATTAGTAAATTATTTTCAGTAGATTGCCTCATAATAAGTTAAATACGTTTACCAATATTGCAAATAATTTTACTACTTTGCCACGGCGCCGCCCGAACGCATTTTAAAACAAAAATATTTTAATTAGGCATTTTTCACATGTATGTGCTCAGGTGGTATTCAATATGCTGTTGTACACCCCCCAAAGAGGTAAAAAAACTATTTGTCGTCAGTCATCATCTATAACTATGAATTAAATCTTTAAAAATGTTCCGCTTTCAATTCCGTCTTTTTCTGGGTGTGCCAACATCTCTTTTACTTATGGGGGATAAGAAAGTATTTCATTGGGGTATCGGCTTTGGTTCATACTACAGGTGAGTAGATTATGGTTTTCTCGTGCACCGGCGACGGAGTGGTTTACTCGTGTCAGTACGGCAACACCAGTTTGCGCTTCACTTCCAACACTGTATGTTGATTTGTTTTAACATCTCAGGTCAACTGCGTTCCATTCAATTCAGGGCGTGAAACAGTCAATAATTTTTGCTTAGAGGCCTCTTCTTTCAGGCTTGAGGCTTTGCGTCACAGGATCCACGGCTTTACTTTCCTTCCGAAGAAGGCCATACTTAGGATTTTTGCGTCCGAAAATTCCATCGACCCTGGCCGGAATGAACCCGCGATTTTGAGCCTACAAGGTAAATAGGTTACCACCAAACAACCAGGACCGACACACTGAAAGTAATGGCTAATAATATTACATAAAAAGTGTCACTTAAGAAAACACGTACTCTCCGTTTCGCCCAAGGAGATGTTTAACTCTTCATTTTCCAAATATTTCTTACATCGACTAGTTAAGTTATCCATCTCTTTTCTTAATACCCTTTGGGAAATTAAGGGTCTTTCTTGAAGGGTGCTTGTCTTCATCTCTTTAAGGTGCATGGATTTGTCAATGGGACTTTATCTTTTATCGTAGTCTTCGCTTCTTACTTCGAACATTATTAATTTTCCCAAATTTCCTTAACTAATTTATGAATTGCAGCACGACTTGGAACTCGATCATCATTAATTTTTTCTTCAAACAATGTCCCAACACCACGAGCCAATTCGTAAATTAAAGCCCTGGGAATATAATTGTTAGGCCTAATATTAGTCATAGTATTTAAGTGCACTATTGTACACATGGGATTCCAACATTGATAACGCGTTCCAACGAAACTCGCGATTGCCGACCTTGACTATCTGATTGACCCGCTTGAACTTGGGAAACTCTTATTCTTTTCACCCGGTAATAATATTTTAGTCTGTAAGTAAGACTTTTTCTGGTACGGAAAATATGTTAATATCCTATTCTATAACTTCATTTGCGAAATGTCGGTCCTGGTGGTTTAGTGGTAACCATAGTTGCCTTCTAAACCCAAGGTCGCGGGTTCGAACCCGGCCAGGATCGATGGATTTTTCGGGCGTAAAAATCATAAGTATGGCTTCCTTCGGAAGGGAAGTAAAGTCATGGGTCCCGTGTCGTACATTTACGGCACGATACACCTCAAACCTGAAAAAAGAGGCCTCTGAGCTAAATTTGTCGGCCGTTTCACGCCTTGAATAGAGTGGGACGCTGATGACCTGAGATGTTAAAGAGCGTCCTTTATTAAATAAATCAAAAAAATTGTGAAATATATCTTTCCCTGTACAATTTTTACTGAACAAAGAAATCTTATTTCGACTGCTAAGATTTTTCAGTCATGAACTTTTATCCAGTATTTAGAGCCATAGAGAATAGTGCGTACTACTACAACTATATAATTTTAACTGTGTTTCTTTGTTATTTAAAGTTTTTTGTAGTTTCACGTACTTGATTGGATTTATTAACTTTAATATTTATATTGAATCTTTATGAAATTATATGTTACAGCAAAGACAGATAAATGATTTTCCTATTCAATTACAGTACTGTTTTAACAGTTCTTAATCTTATTTGTCTTTTCCCTTTTAATGCCATTACCTTGGTTTTTTTTACAACTGAAATTTTAAAGCTATACTTTATGCAACTTTGATTTAGTATAAAAACATAATTATTTGTGTAAGTCGCATATGAAATTAATTGAGGCATAAATAATACTGAGGTACATCTCAGGCATTTGCGATTGAACTTCAGGCTCAGGTTCTAATCCCTGATTGAAACAAAGAACCCAAAACTGATTTACCACTCTAATAAGCTCATTCTATTCATTGCCCAAACGATGTTGATGTGGAGGGAAATATTACACACCAAGTGAGAAAATTTTCATAAAATCAAAATGCCGAAATTAATTTTAGTTATATTTAACTAAAAGGTTTATCATATGGTTTTACGTTCAGTATAATTACTTTGCAAATTTGCATTTGTTTATTAATTATTAATATTGTTCTCGACTTAGCAAAAACGGAGGAGGAAGAGGAGGAGGAGTAAAGAAAAAGAAGGGACAGAAAGTACTTTAAAAAAATCCTGAATTTTAAAATAAAGGAAGGTAAACAACTGCATGATTTTCGGAATAAAAGTACACTTTTTAAGATTTTAGCTAATTAAAAAACAAAGAGAAAGAGTGTCACTTTTAATGTTCTGGGTGCTACATCCAAGCTGTCCCCAAGTTCTATGATAAGCCTGTGTTTTCGATGAAACGCATCATCCTACCTGATGGGTTTGGAAAATATTCCAGCAATATTCCTCACTGATTAACAAATCTGGATTTCAGTTGCCATGCAAGACGCTGGTAATGTCTACTATTTTTAAATTACTATATTATGCTTATTTTCACGTTTGAAACTATTATTATTATTATTATTATTATTATACATTATTATTATTATACATTATACTTAATTATCCAACGGAATATGACATATTGCACTCAACAGCTGATTAAGGATTTAAAGCATTAAGGAAAAGAGAATTAATATTCATTATGTGCTCTTAACTATATGGTAACATATTACCTTTGAGCTATTTTTGATCAACTTAAGCAGGCGCTTGTACAAGGTCACGCAACTGCCTCGCATAAGAAGGGATATTTTCCGCATAATAGCTGCACATCGACAGTCAGTTGCAGTTTGCTATTACAAGGGCAAACATTATTTCAGTATTTGCTTTATTATAACACCATCTGCGGACAAGAAATCCATATAATTCAATACTTTGTGATATAGGTCAATTGCATTGTGTTAGTAAAGTAAACTTCACTCTACTGTTTTGTATTGAAATTTAATCATTATAACAGAGAAAAAATTAAATAAACAGGAATAATGTCCATACAATACAGAAACCATAAGAAAATATTAGGCAGAAATTAAAAGAAGCATGGAAACAAGCTCTGTTGCGAGTGAATGCAAATTTAATGAAAGACTGCAGGCGGAAAGCACTTTGAACTACTCCTATAACACGGGTGCTTTCTATTATTGATCAAATTTGTGAGAATAGAAATGCGAGAAAAACTTTTTTATGGACGCAGCCAACGTTGGTCTCACCAGCTGCGGCTACAGGCCAACTTTCCGATACATTTACTATTGACACAGGGTTGGCCACGGCTGGTGATTATGTTGACACTACACGTTTCTTCGAATTAAAAAGCATGCGCATAGTTTTCTGGTTGCGCAGATTACAGCAATAATACAAATTTTTATGCTCAATCCAGTTTCTCTGAATAATTATGAACAAATTACTCTAAAAGTTCCAATTTTTATCACACTTTCGGAAAATCTTGAAAGCACTGATAAGTGTTCCACCAAATAATAATTAATACTAGTACTAAAACAAATGCGTTATCCATTCTCTGTAGTTATTATTCCAAGCTATTTTAGTTTATTCTTATGTAGTAAAATGCTGCCAAAATAATTAATACAGATAAATTAACAACTGAAAAAGTTATTTGTTCTTGTATAAGGGTTTATTTTAATTGAAATTTTGCAAAACACCACTTATATCTATTTTTCTCACTTGATTATTGAGTAATGGAATCATAAAGTAAAGCTGCTGCAGAGCGTTGAAAACATAATATACGCTTTTCAGAGATCTGACATATGATAATTGTAAAGCTAAGCTATGCTCGCCAGCGGCTTAACCTAAATTTTTATATCAGAAACGCTACAATTCAGAGCGTTGTCACACTTTTCATATAAACATAAAATATGGGTGTAATAAAACGTAATGGTGGTAATAATTAGAAATGCTTGACCGACACTCAGAAATCACCAATTAACAATCAAACCGAAAACTAGAGTTAAAAAACATCATTACATTGCCTTAGTTAATATGGTGTTAGAATAAATACTTTTATTTCAGTGACAAATACACGAATTTCGTATCTATGTTGAAAAGAATAAAATTTTGTTCATTACAATTGACATTTTAATCCATGAATCTGTACTTCTACATTTAATAGCAACTATGTTAGCTGCAAGGATAGCCACTACACCAGATAGATTCATTGAGAGCTACATCCACCTATAAGCCGGATGTAGGACCAAAAACATCAGAGTTGCCGACGCAAGCCATCCCTACGGGGTTATTCTAAATGATTGTCTGGGTTACAAAAATTCATAACTCACAGTGTAATGACGTAGGAATATGAAACTTATTTTATTGTGTACTGTTAACTCATAAAGTTTTTACACACATTATAAGTGCTCGATATGTGCACTTTTTGTAACTCTACACTCATCTACTCGATAGTCCATCTCTTCCCACACATGAGTCAACATGGCAACGGTGATGGTTTCGAAGGTGGCTTGGATGCGCTGCTTCAGTTCCTGAATAGCCATCGGTAGAGGAGGAACAAATACCTGATCTTTAACATATCCCCTCAGGAAGAAATCGCATCGTGTAAGGTCTGGTGAACGTGGTAGAAAGAGTAAGAGCATCACATCACCTTCCATTCCGCGTCCCCATCCATCGTTGTGGAAGTTCTTGGTTTAAAAATGCTCTGACCTCCCTGTGGAAATGAGGTGGTGCACCATCCTGTTGCTGCACGTAATCGTCCCTGTCGTCACTCAACTGGAGTAACAGCCATTCTGTGAGCATGTCCAGGTAAGTCAGCCCTGTCACTATCTGTACACTGAAGAAGAACGGGCCGTAGACCTTCGTGTTTGAAACGGCACAGAACACATTCACCTTAGGGGATTCCCGCACATGTTCCACATAACAATGGGGTTCCTTGTACCCCAAATACGAACGTTTTGCTTGTTCACCTTTCCATTCACATGAAAAGTAGCTTCGTTACTGAAAACTAATCTGTAAAGAAAATCATCATCTTCTTCAAAAAGTTCCTGCAGTGCCATGCAAAAGTTGAAACGTAGGACTTTGTCATTAGCTGTTAGAGCTTGACGCAATTGTAGGCGATATGGCTTTACCTTTAGGCGCCTTTGTAACACACGCCATATTGTGGTTTGAGGATTTTGCAGTTCCCTGCTACATCTCGTAGTTGATTTCTTAGGACTACGGAGATAAACGTCCCTAATCCGATTCACATCCATTTCTGACACAGCGGGACGCCCACTGCTTTTCCCTGTATCCACAAATTGTATGCACCATCTGCAAATAGAGTTGTCGGAAGGAGGCTCCTTCCCGTATTTTGTTAGACAAGGCGCTGGACTATAGTAACGGATCGGTGTTGATATTCAAGCGTACAAAATGCTTTCTCCTTACAGCTAACCGCCATTTTGTTAAACACTGTTGTTACTGCCATCTGGTGGTAACTGATGTCTCTACAGTTGATGCAAAACAAAACTTTGACAGCTTGTCTAACCATTACTGCAACAATACAAATGGTATGGTTTGTACGTTTTCTAAAAAAAAATTCACGAACCCCCGACAAACATTTAGAATGACCCTGTATTGTATATACTGTGGTTTCATTACCGATCTTCAACCGTTCTTGTGCTGGGAGTGTTTTAATAGTTCATTAAATTGTTTGTTTTTTGATGTGAAACAAATGACGTCAGTTTGAAGATGCCACAGTTTAGCAATGCGTATTATTTTGAAATGTTACTCATTTACAGTGAAACGCTTCGTAACGGGATTCCAGCGACACGTATCGGAAGAACTTTTTAACGGATTTTTTTTTCTTTTGCTGATACTTGCAGAAGCAAAGGAATTAAGAACAATTACTTAGTTGAATTGCTACATTAAAAGCCTGTAAAAAAATAAAACGCTGCTATAACAGAAATGAATAGCTCTAAGGCACAGTTTATTTACTTTTTTTTAAAATATCGCAATATTTCTATGGATAACAGAAAATTCAGAGATTTCTTTCTATTTTATAAGTACACATACATGACCTCCTTGCTTCATTACAATAAATTACATGTAATAATTAAAAATGATAGAGTTTAATGGAAATCACCTTGAGTCACAGATAGAAACACAAAATATTGCTGTAATTAATTTTTAATTCAAGATCTGTAGAATACGAAGAATATGCTCTTTAAATGTTTATGCTTCATGTGATTTGCAACATTTGGAGTTGAAAATGTTAGAGTTGAACTTTAAAATATTTCAAAACACATTTTCGCAAGTTAAGGAATTTGTATTCAAAAATATTTATTAAATTAGTGCGGAAATTTTCAATTCTCGAAACAGCCGTGTAAAAATGCAACATATAAACATATAAAGGTTAAGAATTTTAATAAAAATGAAACACTAAAATACACACCGCGCTAACTTTAGGGTAGCTGCTTATTCTTATTCAAAGTAATAAGAACCCGCTGGCGGTTGTTATTTACAGTGCAAGATATACAGAATGTTAATGAACTACCACAAAAATTTGGTGGTTGTAGAGGGGTCTTACACAATCTATGATCTTTCTGTTCACATTTAAAAGTTATGCCATGAGGTTCTAAAGGACCAGTACACCTCTGTTAATGAAGCTTCTACTCAAAATGATAACCGCAGAATAACGGATGGAAGATGTGAGTTATGTCTCTTTGGTGCAGTTAGTTTATGAATGAGCATGCTTCATTATAAAATAATTTAAAAAACGTACTCTGCAGGACCCGAATCTACCATCTTCGTAACTACAATTTGTCGCCTTTACTATTAAGTTACACACTCAGGAGGAGAACTGGAGTCTAAACTAACATCATCACAACTAACTAACTAACTAACTAACTAACTAACTAACTAACTAACTAACTAACTAACTAACTAACTAACTAACTAACTAACTAACTAACTAACTAACTAACTAACTAACTAACTAACTAACTAACTAACTAACTAACTAACTAACTAACTAACTAACTAACTAACTAACTAACTAACTAACTAACTAACTAACTAACTAACTAACTAACTAACTAACTAACTAACTAACTAACTAACTAACTAACTAACTAACTAACTAACTAACTAACTAACTAACTAACTAACTAACTAACTAACTAACTAACTAACTAACTAACTAACTAACTAACTAACTAACTAACTAACTAACTAACTAACTAACTAACTAACTAACTAACTAACTAACTAACTAACTAACTAACTAACTAACTAACTAACTAACTAACTAACTAACTAACTAACTAACTAACTAACTAACTAACTAACTAACTAACTAACTAACTAACTAACTAACTAACTAACTAACTAACTAACTAACTAACTAACTAACTAACTAACTAACTAACTAACTAACTAACTAACTAACTAACTAACTAACTAACTAACTAACTAACTAACTAACTAACTAACTAACTAACTAACTAACTAACTAACTAACTAACTAACTAACTAACTAACTAACTAACTAACTAACTAACTAACTAACTAACTAACTAACTAACTAACTAACTAACTAACTAACTAACTAACTAACTAACTAACTAACTAACTAACTAACTAACTAACTAACTAACTAACTAACTAACTAACTAACTAACTAACTAACTAACTAACTAACTAACTAACTAACTAACTAACTAACTAACTAACTAACTAACTAACTAACTAACTAACTAACTAACTAACTAACTAACTAACTAACTAACTAACTAACTAACTAACTAACTAACTAACTAACTAACTAACTAACTAACTAACTAACTAACTAACTAACTAACTAACTAACTAACTAACTAACTAACTAACTAACTAACTAACTAACTAACTAACTAACTAACTAACTAACTAACTAACTAACTAACTAACTAACTAACTAACTAACTAACTAACTAACTAACTAACTAACTAACTAACTAACTAACTAACTAACTAACTAACTAACTAACTAACTAACTAACTAACTAACTAACTAACTAACTAACTAACTAACTAACTAACTAACTAACTAACTAACTAACTAACTAACTAACTAACTAACTAACTAACTAACTAACTAACTAACTAACTAACTAACTAACTAACTAACTAACTAACTAACTAACTAACTAACTAACTAACTAACTAACTAACTAACTAACTAACTAACTAACTAACTAACTAACTAACTAACTAACTAACTAACTAACTAACTAACTAACTAACTAACTAACTAACTAACTAACTAACTAACTAACTAACTAACTAACTAACTAACTAACTAACTAACTAACTAACTAACTAACTAACTAACTAACTAACTAACTAACTAACTAACTAACTAACTAACTAACTAACTAACTAACTAACTAACTAACTAACTAACTAACTAACTAACTAACTAACTAACTAACTAACTAACTAACTAACTAACTAACTAACTAACTAACTAACTAACTAACTAACTAACTAACTAACTAACTAACTAACTAACTAACTAACTAACTAACTAACTAACTAACTAACTAACTAACTAACTAACTAACTAACTAACTAACTAACTAACTAACTAACTAACTAACTAACTAACTAACTAACTAACTAACTAACTAACTAACTAACTAACTAACTAACTAACTAACTAACTAACTAACTAACTAACTAACTAACTAACTAACTAACTAACTAACTAACTAACTAACTAACTAACTAACTAACTAACTAACTAACTAACTAACTAACTAACTAACTAACTAACTAACTAACTAACTAACTAACTAACTAACTAACTAACTAACTAACTAACTAACTAACTAACTAACTAACTAACTAACTAACTAACTAACTAACTAACTAACTAACTAACTAACTAACTAACTAACTAACTAACTAACTAACTAACTAACTAACTAACTAACTAACTAACTAACTAACTAACTAACTAACTAACTAACTAACTAACTAACTAACTAACTAACTAACTAACTAACTAACTAACTAACTAACTAACTAACTAACTAACTAACTAACTAACTAACTAACTAACTAACTAACTAACTAACTAACTAACTAACTAACTAACTAACTAACTAACTAACTAACTAACTAACTAACTAACTAACTAACTAACTAACTAACTAACTAACTAACTAACTAACTAACTAACTAACTAACTAACTAACTAACTAACTAACTAACTAACTAACTAACTAACTAACTAACTAACTAACTAACTAACTAACTAACTAACTAACTAACTAACTAACTAACTAACTAACTAACTAACTAACTAACTAACTAACTAACTAACTAACTAACTAACTAACTAACTAACTAACTAACTAACTAACTAACTAACTAACTAACTAACTAACTAACTAACTAACTAACTAACTAACTAACTAACTAACTAACTAACTAACTAACTAACTAACTAACTAACTAACTAACTAACTAACTAACTAACTAACTAACTAACTAACTAACTAACTAACTAACTAACTAACTAACTAACTAACTAACTAACTAACTAACTAACTAACTAACTAACTAACTAACTAACTAACTAACTAACTAACTAACTAACTAACTAACTAACTAACTAACTAACTAACTAACTAACTAACTAACTAACTAACTAACTAACTAACTAACTAACTAACTAACTAACTAACTAACTAACTAACTAACTAACTAACTAACTAACTAACTAACTAACTAACTAACTAACTAACTAACTAACTAACTAACTAACTAACTAACTAACTAACTAACTAACTAACTAACTAACTAACTAACTAACTAACTAACTAACTAACTAACTAACTAACTAACTAACTAACTAACTAACTAACTAACTAACTAACTAACTAACTAACTAACTAACTAACTAACTAACTAACTAACTAACTAACTAACTAACTAACTAACTAACTAACTAACTAACTAACTAACTAACTAACTAACTAACTAACTAACTAACTAACTAACTAACTAACTAACTAACTAACTAACTAACTAACTAACTAACTAACTAACTAACTAACTAACTAACTAACTAACTAACTAACTAACTAACTAACTAACTAACTAACTAACTAACTAACTAACTAACTAACTAACTAACTAACTAACTAACTAACTAACTAACTAACTAACTAACTAACTAACTAACTAACTAACTAACTAACTAACTAACTAACTAACTAACTAACTAACTAACTAACTAACTAACTAACTAACTAACTAACTAACTAACTAACTAACTAACTAACTAACTAACTAACTAACTAACTAACTAACTAACTAACTAACTAACTAACTAACTAACTAACTAACTAACTAACTAACTAACTAACTAACTAACTAACTAACTAACTAACTAACTAACTAACTAACTAACTAACTAACTAACTAACTAACTAACTAACTAACTAACTAACTAACTAACTAACTAACTAACTAACTAACTAACTAACTAACTAACTAACTAACTAACTAACTAACTAACTAACTAACTAACTAACTAACTAACTAACTAACTAACTAACTAACTAACTAACTAACTAACTAACTAACTAACTAACTAACTAACTAACTAACTAACTAACTAACTAACTAACTAACTAACTAACTAACTAACTAACTAACTAACTAACTAACTAACTAACTAACTAACTAACTAACTAACTAACTAACTAACTAACTAACTAACTAACTAACTAACTAACTAACTAACTAACTAACTAACTAACTAACTAACTAACTAACTAACTAACTAACTAACTAACTAACTAACTAACTAACTAACTAACTAACTAACTAACTAACTAACTAACTAACTAACTAACTAACTAACTAACTAACTAACTAACTAACTAACTAACTAACTAACTAACTAACTAACTAACTAACTAACTAACTAACTAACTAACTAACTAACTAACTAACTAACTAACTAACTAACTAACTAACTAACTAACTAACTAACTAACTAACTAACTAACTAACTAACTAACATCACAACACATCAGTTAACAGTTGTAACATATCGTACTCTCATGAGTTTAGAGATTTAAATGGCATTAAATCTTAAAAACGCTGGTGATGAACAAGTAAAATCCGAGATTTTCTCTGAAGACATTCTACGGCAAAATTATCAGCATCTAATTTTGACTTATTTACCGCCGGATAAATCCATTATTTTTCTTTGCAAACCACAAACTTCCTATCTGAAATTCCTTGACTAAGACCGCTCTATAATCTCCGAAATATTGCGGTGTAGTACATTAGCACCCTTTATATTAGTAACTAAGTTTTACACGGTTTCACATTTTTGCCTCTGAGCACTATGAATCTGGATAGGTTTTATGTTAATATGTTTGAATGGGTGATGAAATACATTATTTGGCATTAAGTATATATAATTTTGTAATTATACCTAAGTAATTTTTATTTATTATTTTGAAAGCTATAAAAATCGACATTGAATGTCTAGAGTTACCATACAAAGGTTTTGGTGATAATGAAAAATGCCCATGAAATGGATGGTACCAAATTATATTATCGCTATGCTCTGGCAACACGAAGAGATAATGCTAGAGATAAAAGAATTAGATCGTTAGCATAAAAAAGTATAGGGGCATTCCTTTCTTTCCCTAACAGGGCATTCGAGATATCATCTATAAATAAATTAAACAATAACGAAGAGAGAATAAATCCCTGACGAACTCCTCTACTGGTACACTGTTTTGGTCTATCTTAAGACCGAAATTTACATCGCTGTATATCTGCATCAGAGCTTTTATCATTTTGTTGGAGACGTCTTTCTGACACGGTTTTACTCAAAGAGCGTCTCTCTGAACACTGTCAAAGACTATTTTAAAATCAACAAATAGGTTGTATAATTTACCCCGTTTTCTTTTTAAGTCAATATCTATTAGCGTCTTTAAATCGAAACCCTTTCCCTGAAACCTAATTGATAAGTAGATATTTTATTTTATTCGTTAACCCATCTCCATAATCATTCAGAATCTTGCAGTTATCCTTGATCTCACACAGATAATAGTAATATACACTTGTAGTTCTATGGCGTGCGTGGGTTGCCCTTGCTTTTGGATATAGGCTGTATCATTGCCATTGACCTTGCTTATGAATATATTTCTCCATTAAATAATTTATTAAATGTTATTCACAGGACGTCTGTTACTACTATTGAGACTTATGCATTCAGCTGAAGTTCCTTCAATCCTGAGGCTTTCCCACTTTTTAACCTTTTAATCGTTACTGTAATTTCGTTATTTGTTATTTCTCCATCTAACATTGGAACAGGAGGATTAAACGCAGTTCTCTAAGAGACGGTCGTAGCCCCCTCCCACTGCTCCATTCCATTTTCACCATATACTCTATTGAAATACGCCAGTCACTTTCCGGGTTCGATGTTCATTTACCCTCTTTTTCACACTTTAATTTTTCTGACCAAACATTTATCGCATCCCTCCGATGGATTGAATTTCTTACATCCCCCCTATTTTGTTTTTCCATTCGATTTGGCATTTTTCAAAGTCTTTTTATATTCTTTTCTTAATTGGACATAGGAAAGACGGTTTTCCTCACCTCATTTCCTTCTGTAAGCCTTAAGCGTTGCTTCAGCTTCTTTCTTCGCTTGTTTACATTTTGTGTTGTACCATCCTTCTTTTGTATCATGTTTACTTATTTTATTCCTCGTTTTATGTGTCAGGTTTTATACACTCGTGAATTGATAAGCCCCAAAGCAAAAAAGTCAAAAGACGTAAAATTTGGTGAAGGTTACGACCATATTCGACTTATTTATCTATTGAGAAATTGCCCATTGAGATATTCTCTCACATTCAACGTAAAATGAGGAGGTTGCTTAATATTTTGAAAAATAGAAGGTTGTCCACAGAGACATTAAAACTTTTCGAGTAAACTCTGTTGTATCTCTGCATATGTCAAACCGCGCAATCGAATACTCATTACTTTATGAAGAGCATTCTGTAATGATAGTCTTAAATGAAAAATCAAAAAATCAAAATATATTTTTCAGATCTTTAAGCCATTATGGCAAAATTCTTCGAAAGGAAAGGAGGTCATATTGAAATAAGATAAAAGATAAGATAAACTCACGTATAGATTCATATAATATCTACGTGCAATTAAGTTTCATTTACCACTATTTCATGAAAATGGGTGTAAACTTTATGTGCATTATGTATATTGGGGTAGCAAGTTAAAATTATGGAAAAAGAAGAAGAAGAAAGCAATACTATTCGTAGTTTATAATTTTGATACATCTCATTTAACTATTATTCTTACATGAAAGTGTTCTTTGAATCTATAAGCTATAAGTTACTTTTGTTTATACGTGCAAACTTCATAGCCTTAAACATATTTGAAATATTAGTAATTCCATTCACAGTTTTCTGTTATTAATATACTCGTACTTTATCAAATAATAACATTATATGAGATTTAGTTTTTCGATGGAAACGTCCTTCAAATACCAGCACTTTAATTTTCTTCAGAGAGAAGATTATACCTTTAACAATTTCCGTTTTCCCCCCACAACATACAAGGCGACATAAATGATTGAAATTAATCCTTAGGTTACGGTCATTTTTCTATAGAAATCAGTGTAAAATAAAGAACAATTTCGAAACTTCCCCTCTAAAAACCCCATCTTCTTTTCCCTGACACCTTCATATCTTTGAGTCCCGCTTTACTGTTTCCAGCACTTTAATAGAAACGATTCCGTGACATACACACATTTCTGAAGGAACGCAGCAGCAGTGGCTGTGAGCGCTTATGAAGGGTGGCTGCTGTTTGATGATGGTTTTATTCATTTGTATACAGAAAGCAAAGCGAAATGACGTTATTCCTTGTTGATGCACTGCAGCAGAATGCAAGGACTATTTTTTTTTTATATATTTATATTCTGCAATACTTACATCCTGATATCTTGTTTCTACATCAGGACGTAATACTCCAGATTTCACTTATTTATTCCTCTTGTATCTTTCAATACAATTTAAATTACAATTTAAATTCTACAGATTTTAAAATCTACACTACTAATACTAAAACTAAACAAAACTAAAGCTTCAATAAATAAAACCGGTACTGGAATCCAGCACTACGGCTATTTACTATGACTTATAATACCATCTACAATTGCAACTGGTACCCAGTAGCAATGATTAAATTTAGACTTTATTAATTTACAATTATTATCCAATTTAATATATGCATCTTCATTTCTGCTAACGCTCCGTATCCGGGCTGCTCCCCACTGGAATTCCTGGCATCAGAACCTGGACATCAATGGAGTTGCTGCCGGTCTCAAGCAGCATCTATACTGGACCATGATATGTTAATAGTGTAGTTTCCTTCGCTTCTCTTCTTCTCTTGATCTCTGTCTACTTCTTCTCTCAACTGCTTCGTTTCCGCCTGAAAACTACCATTATTCCTATCTTTTATCAATTCTGCTCTCTTCTTCTTATTCAAATTGGGTGTTATCTCCTTTATCATCTTTTTCTTCAACTAATTCTAGTTGTAAATATCATTCTTGCCTTTCCCTGATTCTCTCAGATCTTCTAGGGGAATATACTGTTTCTAACCTTTGAGTTTTTCTCTTGTTCATTTTTTGCCGTTTTTATACTCTTCTGCCATTTTTCATGATATTTTATTTGTTAGCTCGTTCAGTACTCTAAAATCATCTTCGTCTCTCATGATGTTCCAGATGCGTTTCCCAGCAAGTAGTCGTCTTTCCTCTGCTACAATTGACTGGTATTTAGGGCATTCAAATGCGACATGTTCCGGTGTATCGATGATGTTACAGTCCGTACATGTATTATTTGCTTGTAATTTAAATCTTTGCAAATATGAGCAATATGTACCATGGCCTGTTACATAATGCACTAAACCCTTATTGGGATGAATATGCTTAAATTGCAATCTTTCCTTTATGGATGGGAATATTTCATGCACTCTTCTACCTTCTTTTATTTCATCCCATTCTCGTTGCCATATTTGTAATAAAGAATCTTTGATTTCTTTTTTATTCCTACACTTTTTACCAACAATGTCCATTATTTTTAATTATTTTGTTTTTTAAGTCAATAAGAGGCTGATCTTAATCGAACTAAATTCAATTGGCCATATACCCAATATTACTAATAGCCCCATTGCTGGAGAAGTGGAAAATGTCCCTGTACATCTCAATAAAATTTTTCTTTGGGAGCTCCTTAAAGTACGTATAAAATGTACCTCGCGTGCCTTTTCCCCCCAAACTCCTCCTCCATAGTTTAATGTGACTGCAAAGATGCTATTATGATAGATTTTTATTCCGTTAGCATGTATATTGAAATATCTTTGTCCAATATTGGGCAACTTGAACATAACTTTTTCTGCTCTAGTTCTTTTCTACATGTTTCTTAAAATTTAGTTTTTCATCCAAATAGATACCTAGATATTTATTCACTGCTTGTCTCTTAATATTATTATTGTTAATTTTAATACTCGGATTTCTGTTTAAGTTTCCTTTTAAAAACATATATGATGATTTGTGAAGAGCAATTTCCAATTTTGCTTTTATGCACCAATTGTTTACATAATCAGTTATTATATTTGATCTCTTTTCAATTTCCTTTCTATTATTTCCTTCTATTATTATTAATAAGTCATCTGCATATACGATAATATCTTTTATACTGTTTAATCCTTCTATTTTTTCTATTAGAGATTCCAGAAATATGTCCCATAATATCGGCCCTAAAATTGATCCCTGCGCACATCCTTTGGTAATTTCCTTTGTAATAATCTGATTTGCACCCTTAACGTACACTCTTCTATTTTTACAATAATCTATTAACGAATTATAGATGAATTTGAGATATTTCTTTTTCCTTAAAATTTGAAACAGTACTGGCCACCATAAATTACCAAACGCCCCCGCAATATCGAAAAATATTGCTATTACGTATTTTTTATTAGTTGCTTTTGCAATTTCTATTGCCTCGATTATGGCATCCTCTGTAGACTTGCCTTTTCTAAATCCAAACTATTTACTACTCATACCAATCATTGATCTATATTCATCTATTCTTTTGCTCAAAAGTTTGTCTTGGATTTTGCCCAAAACATTTAATAAGCAAATAGGCCTGTAGGATTTCGGTTGCGTGGGATCTTTGTCAGCCCCTTTATTTAAAATGATCACATTCGCTTCCTTCCAGCAGTAAGGCATTCTTCCCTGCCATAGACAATTATTAAACAATTGACACAGGTACGGGGTGATCTGATCTTCCAACTGCTGTAGCACTTCCGACTTTATTTCATCCGGTCCTGGTGATTTGTTCTTCTTTAATTCCTTTATAGTTTTTCTTATTTCAACTTCATGGTAGGGGAAAATGACACCTTCATCTATTTTTACAGTAATGAGTTCTTTTCTCAGTTTTCTGTGTTCTGAGTTATCATTTTCTTTAATATCATTAGGAAGCAGTTTTAGAAGTAGGAGATTTATAGAGTCTATCCAGTTGGCAGTCATTTTATCCTCCCCTTTATCCAGAGTGGATATTATTTCTGGGGCTTTTACTTTCTCCATTAATAGTTTGTAAGGTGTACCCCATATGTTGTTGGAAAGGTTTATCTCTACGAAATTTTTCCATGCAGCTTGGCGATATTCTTATATATTTTCCTTATAGAATGCAAGGACTGTGTACTTATGATCTGTATCTGAAATGCTTTACTTTCTCACAACGATGCTTACGAAACCCTCAGAATGGTAACGATTTTATTGTGCGCCAGCGGCAAAAAATATCCGCAGACCTGAGAACTTGGCAAAAGGATAGGACTTAAGGAGAATTGTTCGTGTAATTCTTAATGCGGCTTCATTTGCAGTGTCAATTCTGGTGGTCTAGTGGTAACCTCGGTAACCTCGTAAACCCAAGATGGCGGATTAAGTCCCGGCCAGGGTCGGTGGATTTTTTCTGACGTAATAATGCTAAGTATGGTTTCCTTCGGAATGGAAGTAAAGCCGTGATCCCGTGTTGTAGATTTACGGCACGTAAAAGAACCTCAAGCCTTAAAGAAGGGGCTCTGGGCAAAATTTATCGGCCTGAATTTAATGAGACGCTGATGACTTGAGATATTAAAGAGCATCCATAAATAAACCAATCAAATAAAATTCACTTGCAGTTTGAGTATTTCTCGTAAATTGCATTGTTTCTTTTCTTTCTTTTTTTAAGTCATAAACTGACTTTACTCATGTATTTTGCAACATACATATGGAGGAACGTATGTGACTCACACTCCTTTTATAAAGTCCATAGTGTTTCTCCCAATATTGGGGCGCTGTGATGTAACGAGAGAATGGCACTTTGTAATTCTTTCTGCACTTAAAAATAACTAATGGCTATTTGTTAAGCAGCATACAACAAAAACATAAAAGTTTGTTAAATTAATGCTAATAAGAGCATGCGGAACAAATTGGTGAACTATAAGGGTCTTTAACTATAGGTACATCCATGTTACAAGTCCAAGGAAGTTGGAAGCACAAAAATTGTTTCAAATGTTTGCTGCACCAATCTCTGCCTTTATATTTCGACTTTTACTCAATTAATGTACTACTAATAAATTTAATGTTATTTCAATATGTTAAGCTCCTACACTCATTTTTGTACATCATAAAACTTTCAATTCATTTAAACAGTTATTCCGGTAACTTTTATGTCATGTTTCCATTTTTCTCCATGCACATTGCCTAAGAATCAAGACCATTCAGGAAAATGGTAAAAGAGAGTGCTGTGTGTGCGAGGTAAAAGTTTCCATTATTATTATTATTATTATTATTATTATTATTATTATTATTATTATTATTATTGTTGTTGTTGTTGTTGTTGTTGTTGTTTTCCATAAAATACAAACCTTGATTTGTTACTAATTAGTGTCTCTTGAATGTACTGCAGAAGGCACGTGTTTCTAGCAAAAGTAGTTGTTGAATCACATCAAAAAGCAGTTATATCGTTATGGTAATTGCTTGAGAATGCATTGACAATAAGAAATGTTACATCAAAAAACAGCATTCTATGAACAAAAGAGAATATATTTTTTGATACTGCAAAGGTGAAGACTCAAGCTTTCTAGGAAAAATAATGTTTTTAGAAATTAGTGCTAACGTTAACAAGGAAAAAAGAACTCTACAAAAGTTCCATGTTTGTAGAGAAGCAAGAACTAGTATAATGATGTGATATATAAATAGAAACAAATTATTTTCTGTTAGAAAAGCAAATAAGTATTACAGTCAATGTTTATGAGGTTTGACATTCAGAGGTAATGATGCGCTTTCCTTACGGTCTCTAGTTTTCTAGCCTCGAAATAAATTCGTTAATTTCTATTTAGTCGCAACAAAGCTGTCTGTCTCGTGTTTCATCTTGGTACATATAAATAGTTGTTATGCTTGCCATTGGTTGATTCTCTTAATATTACAATTTTCTTTGTTTGTAATTAATCTTTTCATATTTTTGGCTGTGTTTGTGTGGGGTCCTTTGATCCGTTACATTTATAATAAGTATTGTCATAAAGGCCAACAAACTAACATTAAGACATACATTGTAATAGCCCTTATCTGATACATGAAATCTATACAAATGAGCTTACTAGATTTATATGATTTAAATCATTACCAACGAATATTTTTTATTTAAATTGAAAATTAAAGACCTAACCTAACATAAAAATATATACAAAAGAACTTATGAAATTTATATTATTAAAAACATATTATCAATGAATGTTTGGATCTTTAAATTGCATATTAAGGCCTTTATCTTACGTAATAACATACGAAAATGAACTTCTTAAATTAACATAACTAAATAGCTATTACCACTAGATGTTTGTGGCTTTATATTGAGCATTATAGCCTTTACCTAATATAAAAACATGTGCAAATGAACATATTAAATTTACATGATTAAAAACATATTATCAATGAATATTTTGAGCTTTAAATAGCCTTTAATAACATACGTAAATGGATATCTTAAGTAGATAAATAGCTATTATCATTAAATGTTTGTGGCTTCATATTGAGCATTGTAATCTTTACCTAATATAAAACACATGAAAATCAACTTATTAAATTAATATAATTAAACAAATGCTATCAATGAGTGTTTAGGACCTTAAATTGGATATTTTCCGCTTCAATTCGGAATATAACAATTTTCTTTAGTTTTATATGAAAACAATTATTTGCTTTCATTTGAAAAATAATCGGCTGCTTTAATAATTGAACAAGCAAATATATTTCATTCAATTTTTTCGCTGCCACAACCGTGACCTCCAAGCTACATTGATTACATGGCCATCTGGGACTGTACAAAGCTTGATCAATGCAGATTCTTTGACCATGTCATCAATTTGTCAAAATACCTAACAACCTTATGATATGAGTCGCGCATGTCGTGTGTAGTTTACTATCAAACACATATTCATTCAAAAGAATAACCGTTAATTTAGCCCAAATTAGTCATTTTTCTTCATTCGGAGAAAACTAGGTTCGTTGAATAATCGAATTGTTTTGAAAATGATAGAACAATCAAATGATCATTTTATTATCCCATCACTAGCTCTAAGTTTATGTGTTACACTACTGCCTATAGTATAAGCACTTAAGAATATGAACAAATCAAAATAATAAGTACATTCAGCGAGGCTTGAGTGCATGTAACATAACAGTGCAAATAGCGACCAATAAAATATTTCTGAAATTTTTCATCTTCAAACCTGAAAAATAAAATTTCATAATGTAATCCAAAGAATGAAAAAATTACAAAATGAAATATTTGTTATTTTTCTAAACAAAATTTGGTAACGTGAATAAATTTCGGGCAAAAAGGAAAACAAATTCACGTCACCTATGAAGGTAGAAAGAATCAAGTATGACATTTTGAGGCAAAATGATGTAAAATGTGAATGAAACTATTATTAAAATATAAGTAGAAAAGCATTACATATATTACAGAGTATACGCAAGAAATTTTGCTAGGAAAACGCTAAGAATTCAGAAAATATAGAATTTCCACACCATTTTAGTTTTTATACTGAGGGAAAACAAGCAGATTTATATTTTAAACTGTGCTAAAAGTTTCAATGAATCAAGATTGAGGTCTATTCCAGTAAAGAAGAATGCGGTTTCATTTAAAATAAGTTATTAAAGAATATACCAAGTCTAATGAAAATATGCCAGAAAACCGTTATATGCAAGAAAGAGAATGTTTATGTTCAATTAATCTTTATTTTATCCCACAAACTATTTAATACAAATAAAGTTTTTAACAGAATTTAATTCATCAATTCTAAACAGAGGTGAAATTTTGCTATAACTTCCCGAAAATATTAATTACTCATTTAATAACATTCCATAATTTGCAGGCGAACGTTTTTGTTATAAGAAGATTAGCTTTAAAGCAATCACAATGAAATAATCGATAATTAGTAAATATTAAATCAGTAGAACAATAATCATGTTAAATGTTGTAGAGACCTAAAAGCTTGAATAATTTGATTATGAGCATGAAATAGTTAAACGGGCTTAACGGAATGAGAGAAGAAATCAATAAAAAGATTTAAAAAAATAATGGACCTAAGAGTATAGTTATTACTATATGAGTGTAAGAAGTAACTAACAAAGTTCACAGCAGTTACCTAAGTTTCTTATGCAGATTAGTGTTCGGTATCACAAGATATGACAAAATTTAGAGTGAAGAGTATGTCTTTAGTTTAAAATAAACATTTAAATAAAAATATTACTTACAAGTCTACAACACAAATGTATGCGCAGTGATCCACTGCCAGTTTATCACCGAACACAATACAAAAATATCCAGTACGTACCTTTTACCTATATTTTCAGGCAAGCGACGTATTTTAACTGTCATTTCAAGCAGCATAAGGAACAAAAATATCTAAATGGCAGTGCTAATAAAGACAATTTTTATTGCTAAGGCATAAGAAAACGTTTGAGAGTTTCGTTAGTCGATAAATGCCTTCAGGGTTTCAATTTTCTGGATTTATATAGAGCGTTTGTTCTTCGTAAAATGATATTTTGAGTCAGCCAGCTCTTTTACCGATGTGCAACTCCAAATGCTGAACCCGTAAAAACGTATGGTCATATTCATAGACGTTCTTAGAACGTACCAACTAAGAACTGGTGCTGGTGGATTGTCCATAGATTACAAGCATTCGTATTAATGAATCGGAACTTGTGGTAGTCCCAATATCAAACGCTCTAGTCTGACTTAAATTTTATTTCCATTCGGGAGAATAATGGTTGACAATTGAGTTTTGGGTGTTGCTTTGGTGCATAGTATTCTTGAAATAAGACGACAATGAAAAACCTTTCTGCAAACTGGATAAAATTGGAAAATATGAATTCGTACATTTCAGGAATGTGCATATATATTAACAAAGAAAATGCTAGAAGACAGTGGTTTGCCAAATTCGACTGAGACAGGCCGTAACTTAACTTTGTTGTTAAGCTCAGGGTTTAAGAGTGTCAAAATTATACTGCGGCCCACATGACATAAGTTATACATTAGTAAGCCAAATAGTGCCCTAACACTTCACTCTTCCACGGTCAGAACTGGAGCTTTCAACAAAATTCGGCCCCAGTACATAATGCTCCGACAATTCAGCAGAGGCTTGCATTCTGGTAGTTCGGATGTAAACCCTCTTGATTTACAAATTATGGTGTGTACTTGCGACCTAAACATTGCCTGTTTGAAGCTTTCTCTTGTGAAGGCAGCAGAGGAATTCTCTATTGATGTGTTCTGTGATGCAATTTCTCAACATTTATTTTGTATCAATTTATTGAACACTTTGTGAAAGAATTTATGGCAAGATTAGTTAATAAATATATCATAAAAGTTTCCGTCAGTGTAATCCACCTCACTTGCAGATTTCTTAGATAATTATATTTATATTATATCCGTATTTTTCTGTACTTTATCAGCTTCAAAGCTTTATAAAATAGTTTTAATTAATCATGTAGCGTACCACATATTTCACTGAATCTATATTGAAGGTTCAATATTGGGGAGGGAGCGCACTGTACACTGCTCTTTTCCGTAGACTAATTTCTATCACAATATCCATAACGCAAAGCGCAATGCACCAACGGATATACATAAGCCTCCATGCATTTCTTTATATAGTGAAGAAATGAATGCGTTTAACATAATTATGAGTTGTGAGAGGATAAGATTTGTGTCATTGTGCAATCTTATACCAAATTTCACGGCAATTAGCTACATCAAATCACGTAAAGAGAGATGCTAGAATAAACGAGTTTAAAACTACCGATACTTACTGACCATATTTTCTGTGCTCAGTGTAGAAAACATATGTAATACAAAATAATATTAAAAGTGCAAGGTATCCAATAAATATGTTGTTTAGATATTTAAAATAGTAACTAGAATATTTAATTTATCTTAAAGCTTTTTGAAGCCCTATTTGTCACATATATCGCCATAGCAAAGCCTAGACCTGAACATTTTCTTTCATGTTTCTTCCTTCTACATATTTGAGTTGGTGGATATATTTTTATTCTCTACTATTTTCATGCTCTTTTGAATCATAGAAAGCAATGTTTTCTCTTCCTCTGCTCAGTTACAGGTATGCTTCTTTTTGTTGCCTTGCATGTTTGTAATCGAAACAAAACAAAATAAGGGAGGCAACCACGAGTACACGCGTGGACAGAAGCAATGCATCGTGTAACAGTTTTATAAAATGGTGTATGAATTATACTAAATTAAATTTTTAGCGTCTTGAATACGGCAATTAGAATTGACTTTAATCAACGTTTGTTTAATAGGAATTTAGTTTGGTTTAAAGTGAAATCTGTGAATATATCTCCTAAACTTTGCAAAAGCATTTATCATCGTTACGTTATCTTGATTTCCTAAAGAAGAACTCGACTAAGAAATGTTGGAGCTCCTTTGGTATATATTATTTCATTCTCACGTGTATCATTAGTGTCCACCGCCTTTGACGAGACAACAGTAAAAACGGGCGTTAAATACAATTTAAGTTGGCTGGTTTATATTTGAAGTTCTTCATTTTGATCACTGGTTGAAACAAGACATTATAGAAACTAAGCGCACTGCTGCACAATGAAGCGAAATCTTACGTGAATAGCCTGCAACGTTTTTCCAGAACGGCCCTTGATCACACTCCGTACAGTCCAGATCCCTCACCATGGGTAATGAAAAGGTTCCATCAGGGTGATCGTGACAGTAAACAACAAACCTGGTCATTAAGGTAGGTGTGAAATTCGATTCCCAAAAGGGCCGTCTTCCTGACTGAGGTTATTTTCAGGTTTTCCTCACTCTATAAACGGCAACCCGGGGAGGTACCCCAAACTTAGGCATGGAACGCTTCCTTTCCCAATGTATCATTTCATTCTCTGTATCACCGCCAGGGGTGGCCGAGGTCGTTAAGGCGCGGACTCGCGAGCGGGAGATCTGGGTTCGAATCCCGCCAGGACCGCCCTCCCTGACTGAGGTTTTTTCCAGGTTTTCCCCAGTCCTCACAAATGGCAAATGCCGGGGAGGTACCCTAAACTTAGGCCTGGAACATTTCCTTCCTAAAATAAAAATGTCCTTTCCCAATTGATCATTTCATCTCATATATCATCAGTGTCCACCGCCTGTGGTGCCTCAGCAGTAAAAACGGGCATTAAATAAACTAACTTCATTGCAACACTACCAAATTACTCAGGCCGACTTCTTTCGGACTATGTAGTATATTATATACAAATTATTTGCTCAATAATTTCATTTGGTAAGCCGAAATTTTTAAAATTTACGCTTTTGAAGTTGGGCAATTTCGATAAAGGTCATGTTTAATGTGACAAACGGATAAACTAAATAAATAAAATATATATAATATATCGGTTTGTGTGATATTTGTTTATAAAACTGAGAAGTAATGAAATAAATTTGAGAATCTGCTTGATTCAAAAGCTTCATTAAGAATTTAGGTGCAAGAAATATTTCTTCGTTTTTTGGATCTATGAATATATTTTTAATAGTGTTTAACGCCATTTTTACTACTGAGGCACCACAGGCAGTGGACACTGATAATACATGAAACGAAGTGATATATTGGGAAAGGGTTTGATAGGAAGGAAACGTTACAGGCCTAAGTTTAGGGCACTTCCCCAGCATTTGCCATTTATGAGAAGTGAGGATAACCTGGAAAAAGCCTCAGTCAGGGCGAACGGTCCTGGCGGGATTCGAACCCCAAACCGCCCGCTCACGATTCCGCGCCTTAACGACCTCGGCCACCCAATGGCGGTGGGATATAAAGTGTTATAGCCACATTGTTTGCCTTTCGATATATCTGATGACGAAGATGTAGGAGTAATTCACATATTCTGAGTGCTTATGTTGCAGATATATTTTATTTCACAAGCTAAGAATAAAAATCTTGTAACATATTAATTTGTATTAGGGTACATCCTGATTAATTTATTGAAATACCAAGAGCTTTATAATTGAACTGTTAGTACTTTTGTGTTCTATTTATTGTTTACTAAACACATTTGTTAATAAATATTATAAAGTATTTTGTGATTTTAATATCACGAGCTTATATTCCTAGCTTTTTGTAATTTTTATTTTTGTTAAGCTGCCTTATGGTAGGATTATTAGAGTACACAACGCAATGTGGTTGTGTTCCTGTCTCAGTGCTTTTATTTCTTTCCTATTGTTATTCCTCGACAAAATATGCGAGTAGTGTTGAAACAGTTCAAGAGATAAGTTAAATTATTGCTTTACATTTAGTTGTACTTTAAATATGGGATGTGTATTAGATACTATGCAAGGAAGAGCTTTATAAAATTACCTGTATTTTCATTGCAGTTAACCTATAGCTGGAAACAAACATCCTCACCCCACTGCCTCTGTTGTTCTGGTAATGCCAGAGTCTTATATCAAGTTCCTTTCCATCTTTCCCTTCAATTCCGAATTATTAAAGGGCGGTGGGCCCAGGTGAAATCATTCTGAATGTTGAAGAAGGGTGGGATGTATGCGGGGGTGGTTTTGTGGTCACGCAGAACCGAAATTCAGTTGCGTGTGCAAGGGTGGATTGTACTGTTATCCCCGCATCCCTCAGTACTTTTATATCCGCGGTTGCCAGATGGCATTTGTTTAACTCTAGGCACTGTAGACAAAACAGAAGCTAAGGGACACTGTATGTTCTGAAAATTTTGTATTTGTAAGCCACAGAATACCTTCCAATATTTTGATGCAACTGCATAAGAATGCAATGTAAGTAGGAATTTCAGAAATACTGTCAACGCCCGAAAAGAAACCATTTGTAAAATTTTCCAACGTAAATCATATAAATGTCGAATGGCATAGGATATATATTTTTTCTACTAGTGACAGAAACACTTACGTTACCGTAAAAGTGGGACCTTTAACTATAAAAACAATTTATAGAGTAACGTTGACAATAGCATGCTTTTGCGTCTTTGGAACAAGAATGAATGTGGAATGCATCAATGATATACTAACAATAAAATTTTTTTAACGCAGTAGTTAGCAGTTTTATGGATAACTGTTCAGTTGTGTATGAAATCTCTCATTGCGCCAATTGACCCTTCAAAATGTCATGGTAACTTGTATATTTTCTCTCGCTGATCTTACAACTAGTTTGGTTTAAAGATTAAGCTTATCTAACAATAATAGTGTTATATTATAGGGCGAATCGGATTAGCATGGGGAAATGTTAAAAGAAAGTAGGGAATGGAGAGAGATGCAAATTATAGTCCCGTATATCTCGTTAATGAACTAGGCTTTGGAAGTTAGGGATGTTAGAAGTATAGTTCGGAGCTTCCGGAATAGGACAAGAAGAACTGAAAAAGCGTTTGTAGAAAATAAACATTTCAGACCATCTGAGTAAACTTAAGGTCATCGTCAAACCCCAGAGAGGGTAGTTAATCCTTCAAAAAGTAGTATTAGTGTAATGGTTGCTACTACAGATGATGGAAAATTTCGCTGTGTACAAAAGTAACACCTTTATCACATATGAACGACTGGAGGTATTGATGTTTCGGAGTTTAACATGAACATGGTTTGGCATGTGTATGTTTAAAGCATGGTTTATTGAAATTCTGCCTCCTTTTCTAAGAAAACTAGACGGACTGAAGCTGTTAATTGTCAAGCTCCATTTTCCTCCAGATGAGATGCACGCTGTGCGCTTCGTTCTTATATCGTATATAAGTCATCTGTGTCAGCCGCCACTCGGCCTAGCTTTCCTTTCGGAATTTCCTCGTCTTCCTAAACATGTATTCAATTAAATAGGGATTACCTCTTTATGTTAAGGGAAAGTTAGGTGTCAAATTTCGGAAAGAAAAATGATTTATAGGAACGTGAGAGGTGAAGCGTTTGTTGGTCAATTAAAAAAAGTCCATATAGCGGAACCAAGCAATGTACATCAGGGCCTACTCATATGCCCCCCCCCCCCGGTTTGAAATTGACGCCATGCAAAGGAGTGGTCGTGGAAGATTTTGAACTTTGAACATAGAAACAACTTTACAGCGGCAAAATCCACTATGAATGAATACCATTCCGAGAGAGATAAGGAATCTGATCATACTATGATAATTAATTAAACAGAAAAAGTAAAGAAAGAAAGAAAGAAAGAAAGAAAGAAAGAAAGAAAGAAATTCAGTAAAGCAAAACTTATTCAGGAGACCTTGTGATAATCAAATTTCTTAGCAGGAAAAGGAATAGATGTTTCACTCGGGGAATAAAAAAAGAAGCTGTCGAAGGTTTGTATGAAGTCAATTTACTAAGGTAAAAGGAAAAGAGACTCACAGTTCGAACATGCATATTGCTTCTCCCGAAGTAGAAGATATTGCAGAGATGGAGGCAAGTAAAATATTTTATATAGTAGAATTAGAAGGTGGAAGAAGGAAGTATTAATTTCAGGTTATAAGCTATATTGTCAGTGAGATTGAATAAGGGTAACAAATCACTTTTATCAACTTGAGAGATAATACATTTTAATTTTGTTATATTTCATTTGAAATAATTAAGTTTTGTTGTAAAAAATTTATTAATTTTGTAACTGATTGTCAGTCTTTTAAACTTCATATATGATCGAATTCAGATATCATGATGCTAAAAACAAATTTCAATGCAAATTAAATTAATAATCAGAACCACCTGACTGTTATACGTTAGAACTAGCTTCGTTTAAACTGAACAACAATTTTATTTACGCAAGTGTATCTTGGAATGTTAACGATCGTTATCTCATATATGATGCAATGAACACAACCAGTCATGTTACGGCATTGAAATATATTTTTATTGGGATCACTCGTTTTTACGATACTTAGTAAAAAGTACAATAATTAAGAATGGCATTTAAAAAAGTCAAAGCATATACACCGTTAGATAGCTGTAATTGGAATTATGAAACATTTTTTTAAGTATTTAACTACTGTGGCATCACAGAGGATGTACACCAATAAAATTCATGAGATGAAACAATAAACTAGGAACATAACTTAGGGAAGGAAACGCTCTAGGGCTAGGTTACGATACTCCCGGCATTTTCTATTGATGAGATCTGAGGAAAGCCGGAAAAAAAAACTCAATCAGAGAGGTGGGCCTAGCAAGATTCGAACCTTAGATCTGCCTCTAACGAGTCCATGCCTTAACGAACTCGGCCACCGTGTCGGTAAGTATGAAGTTGAAATTACTTTCATTCACATATAACGTAGGTCCTTTGGTACCTGATATTGTACCGTATTTACCTTCTCAAGATGGGAAGAAGATACGTAACTAAACGTTTTCATTACCGCAAAATTTATAAATAAGCATTCTGGCGGCTAAATTATGAAAATTGTCGTTGGAATTCTCTCCTCTGGACCCACGACTCACGATTTGAACCCCGGCCGAGACAGATAGGCATTTTTCTCGGACGTAAAAGTCTCGAGCGCAATTCCTTCTGGAGGGCCTTAAAGCCGTGGGTGCAGACATTTTCGAAACGTTGAAGAACTCCATATCTGAAATAAAGAGATCCTTGAACAAAATTTCCGGCCATTTTACGTTACCTAGTATCACACTAAGTGGCACTTCGGGCGAATGGCTGGCCACCTATTCTTCTGACATCTGTAGGTGCTAAATTAAACTAAATTTGAATGTTGGAAATGAAGGATCAGACTTAAAAAACTATGAATTCGAACTATGAATTTTAGGTTTTCCGAGCTGACGCTCTAATCAACTGAGCTAACGCGTCCTGCTCCAAATACTGACTCTATATACCCCGGAGATCTCCCTAAGGTTTCTCTACTAAGAGAGATTAATTCCTTTATGAGGCTATTCGTAATGCTATCAGTTCTTATGATCCAGACTTATAGTTTAATAACCAACTATATAGGGATCAATTTTATATATGCTTTGAGGAGGACAGGTTAGCTTAGTTAGTTAGAGCGTCAGCACGGATAACTGAATATGGGTCGTTCGAATCACAAATCCACCGTTATCCGAATGTTTCAGTCTGATTCTTCATTTCCAAGTTATGTCCTACACTAGGTAAGTGTGAAATAACAGTTTACATACATGAATTTCATATGGTCTATAGGATCCGGAACATGCCTTAGGTCTAAGCCTTTTAAATCTACGATGATTATTTTATTAGTAGTTAAAGCCCAATTTTAATTCTGAGGCATCACAGGCGGTGAACACTGATGATACATGAGATAAAACTATAAATTGGGAAAGTACTTTTAAGGAAGGAAACACCCCAGCTCTAAATGATATTAATAGTGATGATCATTGTAGCAAAGGAGACTAATTTTTTCCATGGTTTTTCGTTATGCCTCTAATGCTATTTTGACTTAACGTGTTCATAATAACGAGTCCCTGATTCATTAAGCAACAATTAACCATCCTTACATTCCACCTAGCGGAATGACTTGCATTAGTGATGTCCGGGATTCAGTTCCAATTGGGAGACCAACCTGATCTTGTTTTTTTTTTTTTTTTTTTTTTTTTTTTTTCGTGGTTTGTCCTGGTCACTTAGGCAAATTTGAAGATGGATTAGTACATTTCACGAATTTTCCGCTCTCCCATTTCATATTATTTCTTCCGTTGGTTCTATTACATGGTCAGGGTGAAGTGGATTGGTGCGGTATGGCGATGGCTTGCGCTTTGGAAAGGTTTTTGCCCCATCTCTGGTATGGAAACGGCCCCTTTGAGAAGTTCGAACTCCTTAGAGGGGACTGCCCTTGCTCCGGAGCGTTTATCTGCAATCATGTTAGGGACCCATCCGTGCTTCAACACACCCCTTCCTCCTCCAGGAGCTCAAATTGGGGGCGTAAGTACAAATAGCTAATCATTGAGCAAGCTGGTGTACCGAAATATCGTCCATGACAATCCAATCCTTTCATTTATCCAAGGATATTACATCAGAATAGGACACTAAAAATTTCAATGTTAAGCTCTTCTTACAACATTTTGCCCTAATGTGATAGTAAAATGTTACCAGAGCGGACTAATAAGTTCATACTTTAGACCTGATGCTTGAGGCAGAAATAGACACTTAAGTGGTATACAATCAAAATATCCGCCAAGAAATTAAGAGATCTGTTAAATTTGCTCCATTTGTAAGCAAAATCTTTCAAATGCCCTCATGAAGGTCTGCTATGAAGGGAAATTGCTAATTAATTTATAGTTAAAATATGAGAAAGGAATTCACATTATGGAGAGGGATCTAAAATAATGTAAATCATTTACTGCCACTGATTTCGCTTTGTACTAGAAGATAGAAGGCTATTGTGAATTCTTTAATCCAGAAGTGATTCACTTGATACTCTAATATATCAGCTTTACTTGATGAAGATGACAATTATCATGATTGCTGAAACTTTTAGAAATAAGATTCGTTTTGTAGAAAAACTTCAAAGCTGAGTCATCAAAATATGAGAGGTGGTTTTTGGTATTTTTATCAGCACGTAAATTCTGGTTCATTACTGTCGAGACCAAGATGCAACAAATCTTGCTTTTGGGAGAGGGCAAGAAGGAGTGCTTTTTAATGATTACATACCAAGCGCTTCCAGTTTTTCGTACTACAGAGTGGCCAATGAAAAATCGTCTCGGTTCCAGACTGGCTCGCCTTGGCCAGATCTGTTTTTTGTTGGCTACACAGTACTATAAATATTCTTGAAATATTACGAGATATGAGAAATGGGGACATTTTTAAAAGATATTCAGCTATTGATAAAATACCCGTGTATAAACACTTTTGAAATATTTAGTATTTGTGGGTTTTTTATGGCTGATAAATGAGATTCTTTCTGTTTTCAAATATTAAAAGCATTAGGGGTACTAAAATAATTAAATAATTTCTAAGCTAGAAGCCGTATCGCGAGTATGAAAGAGCTTATCTCTACAGCAGTATTCACCAAATTTTTGATAAATAGGGATGCATCTAACAAACAAGGATACTAATGTGAGAAAATTATCAAATATTATAATAATAATAATAATAATAATAATAATAATAATAATAATAATAATAATATGCTCTGTTTTTAAAACAATAAAACTAGACGGTTACTGATTTTATAATCAAACGTATTATACTCATTAAAATAACGTAAATAATTGTGTGAAATATATCATTATTTGGGAATAATCCTGTTGCTACTGGAATAAGGTGTAATTTAGTTGAGCCTGCCAGATAAGATACATTTTTGTTTTTTTATGATTTTGAAAGATAAATATCTATCTAACCAAAAAACACCTGTGATGGCCACAAACTTCATGCATAGACAGGAATAGAATTGAATGGGCTAAAGCGACTATCACTGGTTCTAAGGATTGAAAATTCTAAATATGTTGGCATTTTGAATCACACGGAACAGAACGGAGAAAATGCATAACTGTCACTGACAGTTTCTACATTAGAAGTGAAATTCGCAAAATGTGGAGGTGATTGCTTCTGCGTTGCGCAATCTATATTTATCGTAAAACTTGTATATCTCGGACTTCTCAGTACAATAGGGAATTTAATAATAGATATTGGAAATGATTTTTGCCAGAAAAGCAACATCTGGTATAAAAGTGTTTACCACCACTGGAGGCTGAGGTCGTTAAAATGCGAAATCATGAGCGGGAGGCCTAGGGTTCGATTCCCACCAGGACCGTCCTCCCTGAATGAGGTTTTTTTCCAAGTTTTCCTCAGTCCTCATAAATGTCAAATGTCGGAGATGTACCCTAAATTTAGGCTGGAATGCTTCTTTCCTTTAAAAAAATCCTTTCCCAATTTATCATTTCATCTCATGTATCATCAGTGACCGTAGCCTGTGATGCCACAGTACTTAACATGGGCGTTAAACTCTTAAAAATAGCTATGTTGTAGAGTTTCTTGTAATGATATCTGCGTTTTATTTTAAAAAAGTACTTGCTTTAGCAAACAGTTGAAAAAATCGTTCTAGTGTTTTTCCGCTGTAAAAATACAGAATTTTAGTTTGAATATCATAGTATTTAGTAGTATTCAGAGACTATGTACCCAAAAGAGCTTTGAACGGTAAGTAGGTAGTAGATGATTACCTAATGTGATTTGCAAAGAGTAATGAATTATTTTTGAAGGCATCTTTGCGCATAAAACTCGCAGATCATTATATAAATATATTGGTCAACCATTGATGATCTCTCATCAATAAGTTTTGAAAGGAGGAAAATGTTCTCCCTAATCTATGGAAGTTTACATGAGATCAAACGAATAAATAAATAAGAGCAGAATATAGCGAAATTAGTTTAGTGTGAAGATGCTTTTCTATAATGTAAAATAATATCAATCCAAACGGAATTAATATCAGAGAACCCTAGAAAATGAGCAAGGCAGAGCCTTCAAGCAGGTCTGCTCTAGTAGGGTGTAGGCAAAGGATGAAATATCCGATGAAGCTTACAGATGAATAATTGATCTTATCTCTTATAAATTACCATATATATTTTTTAAAATCGTGTTAAAAGTTGTAATGATACCTTAAATTTTAGAAACCCGTAAGCCTGCATGTTTCTGCTGAGATGAAACGTTACAGATTTCAAGGGAATGCCTGTTTAAATTTCCATTTTGTCATTTTATTTACTTTGACTTTTATAGTCGAAAGTTAATTAAATATTTCATTGGTGGTTAGTGTATGAAAACAAAGTTTTAATGTTATTCATTTACATTCTACATTTATAATACACTTTTATTACATATAAATTGTCCGTTTTATTCCAAGAATGTGTTTTATTTTTGTCTTGCTCTGCTTCATTGCGGAAAGATCTTCTACAAGTCTAGAAGCTTCAACAGATGATCGCCAAGCTAGATGATTATGATTAATGGTGGCACACGACAGCCACTGACATTATAGAGTAGTGTTCGAGGCTTTCTCACCAAGGAAGAAAATATAATGGTAGATCTTAACAAACCCCTATGAATGTGGGTACTAGGCTCTACTCACCCCTTTCGTTTCAAGGGGTTGAGGACAGCATAGGGCCTGGAGATGACCGCCTTAATCTCCCCTTTGCATCTGGACCCTCTTTCCGCAAGGAACAACTCCCAAGACTTGGGGAAAATTCTAAAGCTGATTACTAGCCCAAGGGATGTAAGGACTACACGATGTGACCATACTCTCCCCACCCGCCTTGACTCATCACTTTAATTATCCGCTGTGGCCCTTTTGTTTAATATCAATTACAACTTTATATTTTCCATTACACTGTATTGACATAACTTCATGCTGAATTGGCGAGGTGATGCGGGCGTGGACTATGTTGTTTTGTTCAACATACTCACTCCCTAGACGCATGTAGGCTAACAGAAAATCGGCGTAAACAAGAAAACATTATGGATAATGGATGGGAAGTCTAGCTGTAGAATGTTGTCATTTCTTGCTACCGTACCTATTATTGCGTTATAATGACCATTTACAGGAATGGAATTCGCACTTCTGCCACAAAATATTTAATGCAGCATATAACACCCATCACTGTGGTGTGACACAGAATGCGCCTTTTCAGTGCTAACCTTTGTGTAAATTTGACAATTAACCCATTAACTGCCATGACCCCCATTTAAGATTTGTTTTATTTTCAAATTTTTGTAACTGTATTAATATTGACAACAATGGTTACTGCTTGCGATTGTTGTCTAGACCTCTCTCAAGCTCGTGCATTAATGGTTTGTTAGTTGTTAAGTGAGCGAGCTGTGTAGAATAACTCGCGAGAGGAAAGAACGATTTTGAGATTTGTGGAATATTATCATTTTCAAAATACTGTAAGTCATATTTTTATGTAAACAATTTTCAGCTCCTTTGTACTAACATGTTTTCTAATGATTTTAGATTATATTTATTCAATATTTAAGCTCAAGGCTTATTTTATTTTCCCATAAGGGCCACGTGAATTTCAATTCCCATTTGGGGCTCATGGTAAATTCCACCTAAAATACCTTTTTGTTTCTCTCCATACACAGCGAGTCGCTATAAACCACTTTTCGTAAGGAAAATTGAAGACATGATAAATGATCCCCACTTAATGGATCCTTCATCTGATCAAGGTGAAGTGAGTGAGACCAATGACATCGTCGAACTCCCTCCAGTTCGTGTAGATGAGGTGTCCGACTGTGAGGTTATCGAAGACAACATATTGGAAGATATTCTTCCAGCTGATGTGCCAGGCGCCTTAAAGGTTCATACTAAGGAAGAAAGGGAGGACCACAACAAATGTGCAGGCCATCGTGTTAAGAAAATGAAGACTAATATCACTTCCAATTGCACAATGAAGGATGCAACCCACTGTAAAACCTACCCTGATCTAGCAGAAATTGAACGACATAAATGCAATATGAAAGCAGCACTAAAGGAAAGGTCAGTAGTTCAATGCTGTGATGAACAAGTAGTGAACTTGATTGCCAGTGAAAATATTGCTACACAAAAAAATAATCTTATCGAGTGAATGCATAAAGACGTTCTCTTCACTGGATACCAGGCTCTGCCACAAGAACAGTTATACTGGAATGAAGATGAGGAATTTGATATGAGTGTATGAGCCGCAACAAATACCTGGAAATCACTTCATGGAAACGCACTCAAGAATAGAACCCCAGGTGATGAAAGGGATGAACTTTTCAAAATTCGTCCCTTGACGCACTTGTTGAATAAGAATTTCACGAAATTCTAGGTTCTTCTAACAGCCTGAGCATTGATAAACAAATAGTTCGATATTACGGACATCATTATCTGAAACATATCAATCGCAGGAAACCAGTCAGATTTGAATTCAAACAGTGGGCTATGTGTTGTTCCCGAAGCGGTTATTGTTATCGCATGTCAGTCCATGAAGGAAAATCGAAAGATTCAAATGACGTTTCAGTTTTTAGACTTGACGGTTCATTGCTATTTAATATGATTTCTGTGCTACATTCTCCTGAACTTCACAAAATCTATTTTGACAACTATATATACGAGTTTCCTTCTGATGAAAACTCTAACAGAAATGAGAGTAAGGGCAACAGGAACCGCTCGAACTTCCCCTTCGAAAGTGAGAACAGCATGAAAAAGAAACAAAGGGGAACGTATGACTGCAGATTTGACAGCAATAAGAGGTCATGGTTGTAATGTGGAAAGATAATAGTTGTGTAAAACTTATGTCAGACTACGAGACAATACATACAGTTAACCAGGTAAAGAGATGGAGCATTAAGAAGTACAAGTTCCACAGTCAAGAATGATAGAGAATACAACAAGCACATTGGGAGGAGCGGGGTGTGGATAAATTAGATTGAAATGTACAAAGGTACCTTGTGAGAATTGGAGGTAAGAAATGGTACTTTCCATTGTTCACCACGCTATACATGTATCACTGGTCAACACCCACGTCATCTACTGCCTCTTAAATGAAAATATTCTACTGCTTTAATTCAGAAGGATGGCAGCAAGGGCATATCTTGCTCAATCATCCGCTGCTTCTGATCTAAAAAGGGCAGGACGTCCATCATACCCGAAAGCATCCATCTAAAGTGTTCCAGTCGAAATCAGGACCCCCGAACGGGACACATGGTTAAATGCACGACTAAGCAAAAGCAAAACGTGCTGTTTGTAAGAAAAATATATGGAAGCAGTGCTGTGTGTGCAATGTGGGACTGCATATTAAATGCTTTGCTATCAGGCACAAAATGTAAACGTAAATGTAAAAAGATAGTGGCAATTGTCATGATCCCTTTTTGAGGATTCACTAAAATGTGTTATTTATTTCAAGGCTATATAGTTTTTAAAATGTATATATTTTATCCAGGCCCTATGTAAATCAGGTTATCCAGAAATAAATACAGAATAATGAAAAAGAAAAAAGTGGGCAGTTAAGGGTTAATAAGGGGTTACGTGTTCTTCTCCTTAAACCCGGCTTTCAAGAACTCATTTGGTACTTCTAGGATCAAGAGCTCCCAAATAGTTCTCACAAGGCGGGAGAACCCCTCAAAGAACCTTTGTGAAACAATCCTCAAAGTCAGGAACTCCGAACGAATACAAATTTGATGAAAATAGATCTAAACTCACTTTTTAAAATCTGGTTAAAATAATCTTTTTGTTTTGCAGTCATGAACATTATTTCAACATATTATTATTAGCAGAAGCAACAACCATGATCTTTCAGACGATGATTGGATTTAATGAGTAGTTACTCAAATAAGTCCGGAATGCATTGGTGTTACAATTCCCTGTCATTATTCGAGAGAAACATACAATTCTTAGCTTTAGGTATATAAATGTGTCCAAGTAGTATAAACGCTCTACATTTAACGCCTAAAAGGCACTTTTTATTTTTTCTAAGTTCAGCAACAATGAATATTTTCCTGAAACTTCTCTCCCCTTTATAGACGGTTGGCTTAAGACTATTTAACTTAATTGCCTCATTTTCAGAGCACGCTATTGAAAGCCTTGAGTTTCACACCTTTCAGTCTTGTAAATATTATAGCGTAAATAAACGAAAAATATTACAAATTTGTTTAATATCGCTTTATTGCAAGACTGTTGTAAGTTACCCAAAACAAACTATCTCAGACATCCCTTAAGATTGGGTAAATGGTTCTAATTTGTACATTTTACTGTTGTGCTTCATAGTAAGACATTTTTATTTAGTCTGTTGATCAGAAAACAAGTTTTTTTTCCTAGATTCTCAGTTTTCTAATTAATAGTCTTTATTTTTTCTCTCTCTATCTGATTCCGGGACACTTGCAAGCGCGAACATTTCCGAGCGTATTCCAAATCAGTCACTCAGGTACTGACATTTACTAGCGTATGCTACTCGAGGGGTGAAAGGAAATATTTGTGGGAGACGACGATAAATAAGCCTTTTATGACGGATTACTGACAAGATAAACTTGACAAACACGTAAATCTGGTTGCGTTCGCCTAATGATGCCTAATATAAAGAAAGTGCTACTTCAATTGTATTTAACGCAGTACAATAGTGCTATATGTGACTCGCGCGATGATTGACTGTCGAGCCTCGTTGGCGCCGGTTCTTGTACCTCGAACTTAGATTGTTTTTCCTCTAACTGCCCGGGCGACGCGGCAGCGCCATATTGGCCCGGAGAATTCTGAGACTGCCCCCTTTTGAGGCAAAATCTATTTCTTATATACTCTAGAAAAGCAAAGTGGGGTTTTCGCGCCAGTTGTTTTTACCATGCTCATAGGCAGATGCTCACATCACTCATGGTTCTTCCTATTTGCTACCTAATTTTGATGAAGCCACAAGCTCTGCTATTCGTCAATCAGCTCACTTCAAACAAATGCTACACGTTACTGTCAATGCGAATGCACACCTGTAGCGAAAAGTCTGCGCCAAAGGGGCGAACATTCTTTCCCTGCTGCATACCGAAAGGGATTAACCTGCATTGTCTGACTTTTGCTAAGGCATACTGGGTTCGGAGAAAGACGTGAGTTTGTCTTTACTTTGCTATAATGTTACTTGTTATTTCTTAAATATAACTAAAATCACATATCATAGACGTTATCCTCAGTCTTGAACACTATATAATATTACTTCTACATGTATGAATTTTGTCATCCAAGTTTCCTATATACAGAAAGTTTAACACACCTGTAAGAGATTACAGAATCGTTGATTTAAAATTGCAAATATTAATTACCTCAATTACTCTGTAATTGGTGGGGAGCCAGGAACAGCATCAGGGATAAAATGGAGCAAGTGCCTTCCTTCACACTTTATCCAGGCTTTGAACTGGTAATAGATTACTGTCTTTTTAAAATCTGGATGAACTTCCATTGTCAATTTCTTTCTGTGCAGTTGCAGCAACAGTTAGATCCTTGTCAATGTATTTAATATATTGAATCATTAAACGATACACAATTATAATAATTCAGGACAGCCATTAACCCATTGTCAACTTTATACACTGTCAAAAATGTAAGTGGTTCTTTCAGTAGTTGGTTCTCATTCCATCGGCTGAATGTATGTCATTGTCTTCAAAATGCTTTTGTGTTTTATAGCTTCGAAATCTGTAAAGCTTTCAGTATTTTCCCTCCAATTTTAAGTAACTTATTCTTCTGCGCTTTCATTCCATATTCAAAATCATTTGTTCATGTAAGCGATCGTGGCATTGATCTTCTCGTTTTAAACCGCCACGATAGGCCGAGGTCGTTAAGGCACGGACTCGTGAGCGGGAGGTCTAGGTTCGAATACCGCCAGAACCGTCCTCCCTGACTGAGGTTTTCCTCAGTCCTCATAAATGGTAAATGCCGAAGAGGTACCCTAAACTTAGACCTGGAACGATTCCTTCCATAAAAAATAAATCCTTTCCTAATATATCATTTCATCTCATGTATCATCAGAGTCCTGTGGTGCCTCTGTAGTAAAAACGGGAGTTAAACACTATTCATTCATTCGTTCATTCATTCATTCATTCATTCATTCTCATTTTAATTCGCCTGTGGTGCCTGTGTAGCAAAAACGGGCGTTAAACACTATTCATTCATTTCATTCATTCTCATTTTAAGTGTCAAACCTTAGGACGAGGCTTACCAATCATTGAATTAAGTTTATGGTTTCATCCTTTTACATTGTTCGTTCTGCTATGACAGTTCCACATTTGAACAGAAATGATGGAATTCTACAGCCATAGGTTGCGAAATAATTGACAAACAAATAGAATTTTTCATTATTAGGTGCATATTCTATGATGGACAATCATGCATTTTCGATGTCTGCAATAAAAAGGTGAGCCAATTGGAGCACATTCTGACATGAATCTATGTTTTCTGCATCTGTTGTGTAGTCCTTCTCCAGTTCTTCAGCTCTACGCCAAAGGCACTGGTTAAGGTGATAGATCCATCCGCTAATCTGTACATCAGAGAATAGCGACCTTAGAGCTGCCTTTTCAAAGTCCAATTCAAGGAAACACTGGATTCCAGTCTACAATTTTCTGCATTACAAGGTTGAAGAAACTGCCATACGTGTTTAAGTTTCTTCTCGATAAGAGGACGTAAATTAATGGAATCACATTGACTGCCTTCTTAGAGATTTCCACGTCCGCATGTATCGTGTACAACTGATCAAACTGTTACTGCAGTACTTAAACGTTTCATCCACAAAGAAACTTTTGTGCATAGTCATAGTCCTTTATCCCTTCTTAGAACAAAATATTAAAATCCGTCCCTCAATCCTATCTTTCGCAAGAATAAAGGTCATCATTCATTTTTTAAGTGTCTTCGAGTAATTTCTTCCATATTTTCTTTTTTCACGCCCTGCATTGTCCTCTCTATACTTTCTGGTTAAGGCTGGGAAACAACTGTCCAAATTCTTCCCGATATAGACTACATATGTACCGATCTTCTCTGGCGCATATTTTCATTTTATGCAACTCTTCTTTAACTACTACTATTTCATGTTGGCTCCCTCGTAGCAAATTGTACTTGTTATTCGCAATGAGCCTCCCCTTAGAACACTCTGATTTTAAACAAATCCAGTCTATTGTTCTATAAACTTTGCTGAAGTCTACACTGGCATCCTTTAAAAAGTACATGTGGTTTCTTATTTTTAGTTTCAATAACTTTTACCACATGCATTATGTGATGGTCTAATTAACAGCTTCACACAGTTCGCAGATCCGATAGTAACCAACCGACCGGGTGTGTTTAGCTGATGAATACGAGTAGATGTAGTTATTCTCCTCTCAAGCTCGCAACTATCGCTACGTTTCCAGGAATTCACCCAGAAAGCAGACACATTTAAGGCACATTCGTAAATGTCGCGACGAAACAGGGTTTTTCATCACCATCGCAAATGACGCGTTCGTAAATATTGTGCTTCTCTCTACCTGATTGACAGGTAGTTCATTAACATGCACATTTTACTTACAATATCAGCTTGTTATGGAAAATTAATCATATTTGAATTTTCTTTTCTGAAACCATCAATGTAAATAAACACATATACCCTTACATATAATAATAAATTCCAAAAATCTAATTTAATTCGACATATTATGTTTCGGGTTTAATTTTATTCTGTAATACTGACATGGCTATTATTCAGCATATGTAAAACTTCCTCACAAGCTTAATTTTTTTCATTTTGCTCAAACCAGTTCTTATAGTCAGTTAGCATGTTATTTTAACAACATTTCAGTATATTTTGGGGGTTTTTAGATGCACTTATTTGCTTTGCAAATTTTGAAGCAATAAATTTAAACTTAAGATTCACACTTATTCCTTCTTGTTTCTTTCCTTTTTTTTTTTTTTTTTTTTTTTAGACAAAACGCCGGTGTTTCTCTTGTTGCAGTGCAAATTGACATGAAAGCAAAACTAACTTTGGAGGAAAACTACAGTTCTAATATAATGAGAAAGGTATGCGTTTTCATATCATTACTTTATGATGTAAATCAGTGCATACACAAAACTTGAATTTTTTCCTTCACCACTACTGCCTCATTTCTAAATTATTCTTATTGAAATAATATGGTCAGACATTCCTTCATTGTTATGCCGGAGGTGACTGCAGAATACGAATCTCATATATAGGGTGACTGCAGAATACTGAATCTCATATATAATGATGATATACAATTTTACTTGTTTTTTTTAGAAGATATGTGTTAGCATTCAATATAAGAAATGTTTATTTTGATTTCCTTGGGTCAATAGCTCGAATTAAATGACTGCATAATTGAAGTTTTCAATTTAATGAATTTTCTTAGAAACGTCTTTCTTCACATTTTAGCACATTAAGTTTTTAATTTTATACAGTTTTTTCACATTTAATAAATTTCTCACTGCGTACTAAACAAAGGGGTATGTACACACATACAAACTTTTATTTTTTTTTTTAACATTTTTGAATCAAATTAATAAAATTGTAGTATAACTCCAATACAGCAATAAATGGTAGATATTTTATCATTTGTTTTAGTATAATGTACTCAAAAAATAACAATATTTGATGACACTAAGTAGCCTAAATATTTTCAGCATTTTTTATAAATTTGTAGTTAATGTAATTTTAGATAAATTTTTCTTCTCATTGTTTTCTGTTTTATTTATTTTTTAACAAAATTTACTAAAATTCTCACCGAATACTAAACAAAGGGGTATATATACAGATCAAAAATTAGATTTTTCTTAAATAAATATTTTAGATAAATTAATGAAATCTGTAAAAAAAAATTCCAGTGGAACCTAAAATAGTGGGTATTATATTATTGTAGTAAAGTTTACTCAGAAAATTAGATAATATTCATCGCATAGAACAACTAAAATCTTTGCAAAATGTATAGTAAATTTGTAATTAATTTATTTTTAGATACATCTTTCTTCCATTACGTGCTGTATGTGTGATGCAGTTCTTTTACAGTAGTTACCAAAATTCTCACTAAATACTAAATAAGGAGGTAGTACACAGATCTAAATTTGATTTTTCTTAATTATGTTTCAAACAATGAATAAAATTTGTAAAATAATTCAAATAGGACGATAAATGGTGAGTATTAAATTTGTAAAATAATTCAAATAGAACCAAAAATGATGGGTATTAAATAATTGATTTTATTAGAGTATATTGAGATAATCGTTAGGTTAAATTCCAAATTTAGTTATATGAAAGCTTGCTCATGTCCCTTTGAATTGGTCAATTGTCTTTTTTCATTTTCATCTGTATCATTTAACGACCTTCGTTTCTTTTATCAGTACTTCAAGGAACTCAT
Source organism: Metallyticus violacea (assembly GCA_030762175.1). Lineage (NCBI taxonomy): Eukaryota > Metazoa > Arthropoda > Insecta > Mantodea > Metallyticidae > Metallyticus > Metallyticus violacea. The sequence goes on along the minus strand of CM060846.1, from coordinate 168,857,826 downwards.
CTTTTTACGTTATCATAGATGTCGCCAATGGTTTGGAACTTCAAACTTCTGTGATCCTGCACCATTTTTTGTTTAAAACGTTATTTATGATAAATGGTAAGTACTATGATCAGATCGGCCTCAAGCTAAACAATAATGCTATGGAAACTTATCAAAACTCTTAGTTTTTTAAACATTTCCTCGCAATGTACTTCACAAACTACAATATGTTATCAAAAAAGCATAGCAAAAAATGAGCAGACTCTGGAAGCATTAATTTGCTTGACTCAGCGTTCGCTTGAATGTCTCTGCGCCGGTCTTACAGCCCTTGTCTTCATTTTGTAATCAGTTGTATAGTTCTACTCGGCAGACTTATACTGATAGTTGAGCGGTTAAAAGCAGGTGCTAGCAATGAGGAATACCGAAGTGCGAATCCTATCCATGCGTGAATGTTTTATTTGTTATTTTTTGCAAATATAAATAATTTTTAGTTTACTATGATAATATAACTTTCAATTGTTGAGACTTATTTGAATTTCAAGGCATTTATGTTCGCACAAAAATAAGCAAAGTAATCTTTTTTGCCAAAATAAGTATGAAAATAAATAGTTATTTTTAAATAAAATATAGTATATATATCTTTTAGTTTTCACTTTAGAATATTTATCAATGTGCATTTATTTTTAAATCGAAGATGATTAATTTACGTTTTTGTATTTGTGTAAAAAATGCCTTAAAATACAAATATATGTTGCCAATTAGAAGATGTTATTGTTGTATATTATACTTCAATTTAACTTGCCAAAAATTACAAAAAAAAATTTGGGAATAAAGAGAATCCGAACATGTGCATTTTCTGTTTATGGCATACGAGTAACTTGAAGATGAAATCCGCATTATGAATAGCGTCCGCGAATGCTTCAGTTGTTTTCCGAATCGGTCGTTGCTTCTGGCAGTTGATGTTGTTTTTCTTTTTTTTTTTTTTTTTGTCTAAGGGCGTATCTCATGCTGAAAGTTAATCTCTCTAGATAACTCTGTAAATAAACGAAGTACATATATGAATGTAAATTAATGATTTAACTATTAGTATAGATAGATTTTTAAAAGAAAAAGGCTAGTATTTCTACATTTCATTATAGGACTGCTCATTCTGAAATCACCCCATTCTTATGACATTACGCTATATTGAAACTCATCTTTCTGACTACATCAAAATTAAATAAATTGAACGTAATTTACTATTTGATTTTCACCCTAATGTTTATTCTTTCAATGAAGGCATTATTTTATATTATGATATATACATATATGTATACATATATATCATAATACAAAATTATACATATATATTATAATACAAAATAATGTATATATATCATAGTACAAAATAATAATTTAAATATTTTTCTGTATAGAAAAAAGACAGTGTTGTAGTAGGGTTATTAATGTACTTTCATTACTACAACTTCATAGTTTATTTTTACACACAGAACATATTTTATAAATTTTCTTATTTACTGAAAGAATGTTGCAACATTTTCTCATAATTTCATAATATTAAGTAAAAACAACACTGTCATTCTTTTCATTCAGCTATCTGCCGGCTACGTGAGCCACTGCGTAGCAAATCCTCGGCGTTATATATCCGCAATCTTATTTTAGGCAAGTGACTTTATTATTTAGTGTATAAAATGCCACCCCCAGAAGTTCACACTAGAACAGAAAATATTTACGCATGACACTTAGGTAAAAATAAAATTTTGCAGAGTAGTGCGTAGACAATTAGTAGAGAAAATTTCAGTTGTTCCTCTTCCAGATAGATATGCATTTAGAAAACTAGTAATGCTCAAAGAAGTAGGATCTATAAACGATAAAGTACCTCGTCAAAACGACGTGTTCTAACTGAAGAATACGTCGGTGATATTGGAAAAATATTAAGAGCCTCCCGCCCAAAAAGTGTATACCCCATGTATAATAAGAAATATGCATTTCGGAAAACTGAATCATTGAACTACTAAATTACTACAGACTGGTTATCTTCCCAGAATTACAAACGTTTGAAAACATGAGTTATGTGAATTTCGGCATTTGTGATTTGCAGAATGTGGCTATTCCACAGTTAATAAATAACTTTCTCCGACGAGGCTTGGTTTCATTTACATTATTATGTTCATTTAAAAAAAAACTGTAAGTACTGGAGAACGAATAATTCTGATTAATCCCTTGTATGATTAAAATATTACTCTGATTATTTAAATAAATAATTTATAGATATAACCATTACTCTATGGATGAACTGGAAGGTCCTTTAGGAATGGAAACGAAATTCGGAAGCAGAACTGTAAATGTTAATTTTATAAGAAGTCAGGAATGTCTGAATGCAGACAGGCGCCACTTTCAACGTCTGCTGTAATAAAGGATAGTACTCATAACATAAAAATAAGATTATGTACACACTTTTATTAATCAAAGTTATGCAGGCGCTTAATATAGGTTTATATTATGAATCGGTTTGTCAGGCACCGCGTCCCGCGCGTGACCAGCAGATGGTTGACTGAGGCGAACGGTAAATTATTAGATTGGTAAGTGAGAAAAAAACAGTTACTTCATGTCATGATATCAATCTTTATGGAGAATACACCTTTTAATGTCCCCACAGCTATACATTTTTTGTTCTGTAACATACTTTTCATTTAGAGTTTCTATACAGCTCGTTTTGACATTCAGGTCCATGAATCTGATTGTAAATAATAATTATATAAAATATAATTATATTTTATAATATTTATGAATAAAATTTCACCATACAAGTTATATAAACAACATTTGCAGTACTTACATTGATAATTTGAAACTCTAGCACACAAAAGCAAAATTTAATCCTTTTTAACAAAAATAACACAAATGTGTAATTATTTTAAAAATACTGACAAAATATGTAAAATTGTCCCTTTTTCTGAATATATCCTTATTGCTTGTGCTATCCAGGACTTGTACAAACACCGGCGTTGATATTGCAAACGTATGTCCTCATAGGTAGTTCGTATTTGTGTATTTTTAACTACCATCACTGCCGGGGGATGTACCCCCCCCCTCTTGCATTAACCACTGCTCAGCACCTCCTTGGCATTGAAGAAATGTAATGAAGCATTTCATCTTGTTCGACATTCTCCCTGTGATGATGGAGAAGTATCAATAGCTGATATAGAGTCTCGGCGTTTTCAATATCCTCTAAAAGTTTCCCATAGATATTTGATCGTATTTAGATTTGGGGACTGAGCAGACCACTCTCGTACTTTAACACTATGTCTTTGTAATCAGCTATACACATACCCTGCATCATGTGCATTGGCATCCAGAGCCAGACGCTTCAGCCATAGGAAGTATCACTAATGCAAAATATCTTGAATGTACCTGTTTGTATTCATTGTTCCACATACAAAATGAAGATCTATTTTTTTTATTTGCCACTATTCTTCCCCAGACCATAAAGGCAACTCCTTTGAATTTGTGAATTTTCTATATATATACCGCAGTCCTTCTGCTTTAGCTGGTGGTTTCCATGTGCTAGTTCTCCTGGGAACTGGTTCCATTGTTTCTGTTGCTAATTGCCATGTTCCGGGCACCATGTAATGTGATGTGCTTGATATCGCTGAACGTCTTGATGGACGATGGAAATAAGAAACTCTTTCATGTAGTCTATTTCACACAATTTGGGTTGAAACAAATTCTTCAAGGCACTTCTTAACATGGCAGCAGTTTACCCGCGCTCTCTCAGGATCCCTTAGGCACAGAATTCTGTCTTGTGCAACAGTTGTAACCCTTGGTTTATTTGGATGTTGTTCTTTGGGACTGCCAAATTCCTGATATAGTTTACACATCGTGGGTATAACGCCTCTTATATTATTCAGAGCCCTAGCGGCATCTGTTTCTGTTCTACCATTTCTGTTTATACAAATTGCCATTTCCATTTATATCAATTGCCATAAATATTTATCTGGAATTAAATGATGGCGTTTGCAAACATTTCAATCATTAAAAAAGTATTTTACCGTTTCTTCTTATATTTGAACAGAAAATAGGCTGCTAGACATTTAACAAGCAAGTTGCTTACTCATTAGCAATGTATCAATTTAAATAACAGAAATGATAAATTATACTAAGGCGGCTAGTAAGTAAGCAAACGAACAAACCACCGATATTTACCCACTGTATATTATTTGTTTAGATATACCAAGACTTTTATTTAAATTTTGTGTTTTTCCTAAGACAATTTTATATGTGTACATTCAACATAACCGATTTGAGAAACTGCGCCATCTGAATACGCTACCATAGAACCATATAGAGGACAGGCTATTATTGTTATTGTTATATTATTATTATTATTATTATTATTATTATTATTGTTGTTGTTGTTGTTGTTAATTAGAGTTCGTTTGACTTCCTTGTTAAAGGTTTTCAGCTATATCAAGTTTGGTGCTATTTCGTTCTTCCTTTAATTCACGTAATCAGGTGAAGCCCTACTAGACCTAAAGCTAATCATGTCTAATAGCCGTAAGATCACATTATGCATGGAGGTAGCTTTAATTACACTCTGCAAATTATAGTTCTAGATAATCTCAAATTAGAACTAAGTTGTTTGAATGACGATGATGATAATAAGAGGAATGCAACGACTCTCGAAAACGTTTGCAGGGCAAGATGCATACCTTACCGAAAACTAAGTTTTGCAGTGACATATGAAAAATTATTCTTAGCTGCTTAAATATTTGACACATCAGAAATAACACATACCTTTTCTTTTGATTTTCTACAGCCGTGTTTGATATACTTAGTTTCTAGAACTGCCAGATTAGATTGAATTCATAACAGCAGACTTTTAGCGTTTCCTCTTTTATGTTAGAACATTTATCATTATTATAACCATTATCATCATTGCACAGCTAAATTAAGAGCGTATAAAATAATAAGAATAATTCATTTTGTTCTCCAATAAAAACTATAATAAAATAGAACAAAATAAAGGCTAAAGTAAGAAATTAAGATCACACATTTTATGCATTTATTTTTGGAGTAGAGTCCGGACGAGACGTATTTTTTATTTGTAAAGATTTTGACGAAAAGTTTAAAGCAATCCTGTACTGATATTTCAATTGCTTTTAATCAAAAAGGAAATCTTTTAAACGTCTGCATCCATATCAAAAATCTACGTGTAATGTCACTTTTATTAAATTTTGTTTTGGAAGAATTAACATTTTCATATTTTATTACGACTACTCGGAAAATATAACCTACTCCGTGCTATGGAATGTAAGATATTTCATAATAAATACGTTATACTAATATAAATTGTTCGATACCCAAAGGATTTCCATGTTAACATTCATCGCAGCAGTTTCGAAATTAGTTCAGAGTGCAATAGCGATATAACCAAATTCTGTTTGTAATATTTTCCTAAGGAACCATGATGGCAACTCTGGAACCATGTCAGGCTGAAAAAACGGACAATAATTAAACCCATCATTGCGCATTCCTAAGTATACAATGTAGCTTCTTTCAATGTAAGAAAATTCTCACTAGGAGGAGCTTGACTGAAACTATACCTAAATCTCTGGATAATGTTACCAATTTTGCAGCAGTGGAAATTATTTGTTTTTAAACATGTTTTCTCGGGGTAAAATTACAAATTATATATTTTATGCGACATTGCTGTTTAGAAATGGAATTTCTCACACTTAAAGAAGCTATATTGTACACTTAGGACATAGAACTAGCATTACAGTTTAATGGATATTCAATTCAGGAATTAAAAATAGTTTGCCGTCCGGCCAAACCAAAACCTGCCAGCCCAAAATCAGACCAATCTCATGTAAAGGGCAAAGTTTTTCTACCTTGTCTCAAAAACGTTACAGACCGTATTGAGCATATACTGCAACTTCACAGTATCAAGACGATCTTTAGGCCGATTAAGCAGCTAAGCAATCTACTACGCTCTGTCAAAAATTCTCGGAAGCCTTTGTCGTCGTCCGGTGTTTACCGTATTCCCAGCTATTGCGGTTCGATTTACTCGGTACTGCACAACGCAGCATTAGCACCAGACTCAAAGAACACAAATTGAACTTTCGTCTGGTCAAATAGATAAGTCCGCGGGTAGCAGAACATGCCATCGAAGCGGAGGGGGAACATATCAAGTTTCAGGATACTGGCGTCGTTTCTGCCATTACACACTACCATGCAAGACTGCAACTAGAAGCCATTGAAATTTACAAATATCCCAACAATTCCAACAAAAAAGAAGAACCTCTCAAACTAAACATCAATTGAAAACAAAGTATAGCACACAACACGTCAAAATATAAAGAGCCTATCACAAGAGAGCAGCAGCACAGGAGAAGCGAGGCTCCTCCCACCTGCCGACCGACCACCGCCCTTCCGGGACCAACCAGCGGAGAGCACGGGCAGTATAAATATAGCGATTCTGACAGGCAACACTTCAGACGCAATGGTACCTTGCCGTAGGAGACTTCGTGCACTCCATTGAAGATGTCCGCCGTAGTTGGGGACGAAAAGTCTGGAATTCTCTTCTCCAGCAGACCACGACACACCAGCCCGTAAGAAAATTGTAGTTACAATATTACTAGAATTGTGGTATATATATATATTGTTATAGCCTGTGTGAAAAATAATGTGTTTTTGGTCAGGATTTGCTTTTCTGTCTCTATAAAGTATTTTAATTGCATATAGCTTCAAAAGCAGAATAAGCATCTTGTTTGCAACGGTCTATTTGTGACTTCTGCGAAAATTTTATTAGAATTCTAAAAAGGATGGGTTTTTATTTACACAATTAAAGTAAAATATTAATAGTGAAGATACATTGGCATCGTTCTTCTGTAAAATAATAAAATTTCAAAGAAAGAAATGTGTTTTTTTTAATTTGCTGGCTTGCCTCAAAACAGTTACAGTTGCTAACAATGAAATATCATTATATTGTACTATATACAAAGCTCCAGTTCAGATTAGAGGAATATTTTATTCAAGATTTTAAGAACAAAAGCACTATATCCTAATTTAAAGATGTGAACCAATATTTAACACAATTAAGTAAATTTTGGCAAGAGCAACAAAGACTGTAGTAAAGCAGGAGCTTTTCTAATTTCAATGCTTCCATTTTAGTCAACATGACATTATTAACAGAAACGCTTTCATCGCTTTGGTTATTTTATGCATAGAGGATTATACGAAAGGGAAAAATATATAAATCGTTTTATTTTTTAGATATTTTTGTTTTAAATATTAAATTACACTTTTTGGATATAAATTTACATATAAAATTTTTCATTTATTTTAATTACTTTCATAAAATTTGTTTGTATTTTAATATATTACAAATATTTTATTTGGTTTGTCCTTTTTGTTTGGTTATAACTAATGCTAAAAGTTTGTTCTTTAGCTTATTTCAAGCATTCGCAGTTTTAGAAATGGAGATTTTTATACTGCAAGAGCTTAATGCGCTAAATGATAACCTTTTTAATAACAAATTATTTTGCAGAGGATTTTTAAAAAACCAAAAAATGCAGTTCATTACAGAATGTTTGAAATTATAAGAATGGTAGTAGGAATAATTTCAGAAATTATTATTTTCTTTATTAAATTTTTTTGCCTATTTTATACTAAATGTTCATTTATGGATTTATCACCATCGCATTTACAGGTTGCGTTTTCTCTACATAAAAAACTTTATGCTTTCATCAAACCAGGTTGCACACTGGTGTGGCTTTTTGAGACAAGCCGGACGGGTTGAACGTGTCAAATTTTTTCACCAGAGACTTGCATCACAAATGTTTTGGAATTATTTACATACTCCAAAACGTGTTTCCACAAGGAAAGAAGTTTCGAACTATATCTCTGAATGCAAACTACATTATCGTGTTTAAAAACAATAGAGATAAAATGCAAATTGACAGGCTTTGTCAACAGATCGAACCAAAGAACTCTAGGTTTCTGCTAGAAGCATTTGAAAAGGCCAACGAAAACCCCCACGGTTATCTAGTGTTGGATTGCACTCAGTACACGCCTAATCAATTCAGGTATCGAACCGGCGTCCTTCCGGGTGAAACGTCTTCTTATTTCATACCCAATTGTTGACCGCATTCTGAAGGTTTTCGATGCCCCTTAAATAGGGGAACAATCAGCACACTACAGTCCTTTTTACATAAGCACATTCAGGATGAGCATTGCCAGGTTGAGTAGTCCGCTGATTGCGAGACAGCACGCAAACATGACAGTACTTGCCAAAGCCAAGCCCTGTTTGAGACAGAAGCTGTTAAAAAGCGCTAGCCCCGAGCTAATAAAAGCCATTTCAGAGTGTATACTCAACGTGTGCAGAGGACATGTCAATTTGCCCGTAAATTGCTTGAAGCGTTTAAAGAAACACAAAACTTGCTGGAGAAAGTTAATCAACAAACGACTTTCCTTAAAGAACAAGAAAAAAATTCTTGTGCAGAGAGGAGGCTTTTTACCTGCTTTTCTACTTCCGATATTGCCTTCGCTGGGCAGTGCACTCTTGTCAAAATGAAGTATGGTAAGCAAATTATAGTAGCTTCACAATCTAAAGCTTTCGAAAAGCTTCATCTCGTAGACAAATCACTTAAACAACTCATCAGAGAAATGAATAAAGTGCACCGTACACAATTGGCAGCCCCCGAGAAATGGCGGTTGATGAAATATAAGTTGGGGAACTATCTCGATCTTAATGTCACAAGTGAGAGAACCATACCTCGAATCAAAAGAAGAAGAAGAAGAAGAAGAAGAAGAAGAAGAAGACGTGTTTGAAGTAATGATGGAGGAGCCTGTAAAGGTTAACAAAAAAGAGTCGAAAGTCCTTTAACCTTCGCAAACAAGTGTGGGAACAACTATGAACGCGTTGAAGAAAATTTATTTCAATCCAGAACATTATGCAGGTTTTGGTGCAACAGAGAAACTTCCAAAGGCCACAGGCATACCAAAATCAAAGATCGAGTCCTTTCTTCAAACGCAGGATATTGATTGATTATTGCTTAAGGGCGCAAAACTGCCGTGGTCATTAGCGCCCAAACACATCAAGTACTATGTCAGAAATAAAAATAAATAAACAAAGAACGCAAATCCTGCGCATAATGAACGGACAGTAGTACTTGTGCAATAAAAATTATACCCAAAATCAAATAAGGGTATTAGGCGCCACAAACATTAAAGTGTTACTAAAACACAGCCGCAAGTGCAGAAAAACACAACAGTCTTGTAATGGACTAAAATCGTGGCAATAAAATCCCAAAGCAAACACAGGTCAATAAACAAAGACCGGTAGCAAAAGTAATCAGCAAAAGCTGAAAACAAACCAGTCTTATAAAAGATTAAAATGGTAACAATAAAACCCCAAAACAAATAACAAGGGTAATGTGCAAAACAACAATTAAAGACTAGTTAACACGATTCAGCAAAAGCTGAAAAAACAACAGTCTTAAAAGAGTCAAAAAAAATGCCGTCAATGGTAAAAGATAAAGTCACACACCTTCCTCCAAAAACCACAAATACGGATAAAACGGAGCACACGCTCAACAGCAACCACATCATCTGCAAGTACCTCCTCAATAGAGGAGGGCAAACCTAGGCTGTTTCTAAAAGCTGTCAGATGAAGACAATCAATTAAAATGTGACGCACTGTAAAGGGGTGGTCACAGTGAGAGCAAACTGGAGCGGGTTGACCATTAAAAAGGTGAGAGTGACTAAAACGGCAATGCCCAATTCTAAGACGAGCTAAAATTACTTCTTCGCGACGGACAGCGCGAGAAGAGGTCGACCAGTTAAAAGGGGCGGATTTGCATTCACGGAGCTTATTATTTGGGAGTAATTCCCACTCCTCGCGCCAGCACGAAAAAATGGCTCTACGTAATGAATGTATAAAATCCCCGAAATAAAAACGCTGCTCGTACTCAGCAGGGTCTAAAAGAGCGGATTTTGCTGCAACATCTGCGGCCTCATTACCTGGGAGTCCGACGTGTCCAGGCACCCATAGCAGTGTTACCCTGACGCCAGCGTCGAAAAGGGTTAAAACTACATTCTGGACCATCTGTACAAGGGGGTGGAGGTTGTACAGGTTTCTAAAACTTAAAATGGCACTCAAAGAATCGGAACATATAACACTGTTCCCCAGCCCGTGATCAGAAATAAATAAAACCGCCCGATAGATAGCATAAAGCTCCGCCATAAAAAATAGATGTTGCAACGTTAAGACCATACGTAAAACTAGCCCCATTAAAAACAAAAGCACATCCTACACCTGTGTCAGATTTTGAGCCGTCGGTATAGATAAAATTCCAGCCATTAAAAGAGGATTTGATCTCGCTAAAAGAACAACGAATAATATGGGCTGCGGTCGATGATTTCGGACAGGACGTAAGCCCGAGATGAACGGGGGCCTCTGCTAAAATCCAGGGGGGAGAAGAAGTTTCCCCGGCTAAGAAAAAAGCAGGTAGCTCAATGTCCAACGTCCGTAAAATCTCCCGAAAACGAAAGTCAAGGGGCTTAGGAGTAAAAGACCGAGCAGCATAAAAACGATCAAAAGACACATTAAAAAACGGCCCATTCGTGGGATGACGAGGTTGCGCAGCTAAGCGACAACCGTACGCAGCTAGTAAAACATCCCTATGATAAAACAACGGAGGTTCTCCAGACTCCGCACATAAACTCAACACAGGACTGGTGGGGAATGCCCCAATGGCAACACGGATACCCCGGTGATGAATCGGGTTCAGAACAGAAGGCCGCGCAGAGCCATAAACGACACTGCCATAATCCAATTTGGACCGGATAAGAGAGCGATAAAAACGTAAAAGAACAGTCCGGTCAGCTCCCCAAGATGTGCCACTTAAAACACGTAAAATACAAAGAGAACGTTCACACTTGCCTCTGAGTTGCCCTATATGCGATGATCAGCATAATTTCCTATCAAACACCAAGCCAAGGAACCGAACTTCGTCTGCGAAGGAGAGTGCGTCTGGGCCAAGATGGAGCGAAGGTGGAGGATACTCCTTGTGGCGCCAGAAGTTCATGCAGACGGTCTTCTCTGCGGAGAAACGGAACCCGTGAGAGACACTCCAAGCGTGAAGGCGGTCGAGACAGCATTGGAGGCGGCGTTCCAGGAGACAGGTCCTCCGAGAGGAAAGATATATGGCAAAATTGTCTACAAACAACGACGATTGTATTCCTGGCGGTAGACACTGGGTGATAGAGTTAATAGCAATGGCAAACAGTGTGCAACTTAGTACCGAGCCCTGAGGTACACCGTTCTCTTGAATAAAAGTCGACGATAAAACTGATCCCACGCAAACATTAAAAACCCGGTCTTTCATAAATTCCTGAATAAAAACAGACATACGCCCACGTATGTTCCAATCGTGAAGCGTTTGGAGGATACCGCCTCTCCAGCAAGTATCGTACGCTTTCTCCAGATCGAAAAATACAGCAACCGTTTGGCACTTGCGCACAAAACCGTCCATTACATGGGTAGTTAAAGACACCAGATGGTCGACTGAGGAACGATGACGCCGGAAACCACACTGGGCGTTCGTTAATAATTGCCTCGACTCCAACCACCACATGAGCCGTCCGTTAATCATTCGTTCCAACACCTTGCAAACGCAGCTGGTGAGGGAAATCGGACGGTAACTGGAAGGAAGATGTGGGTCCTTTCCAGGCTTAGGTATGGGAATGACGGTGGCCAATCGCCAAGCGCAAGGAAATGTGCCGTTACACCAAATAAAATTAAAAGTTCATAATAAAAATGCTTTGCCTTCTGCTGGTAAATGCTGCAACATGGCAACATGAATGTCGTCAGTTCCCGGTGCGCAATGTCGAGAGGTAGAAAGGGCATGCTCCAGTTCCCTGGCGGTAAAAGGAACGTTGTAGCTCTCCTGATGGTCGGAGGCAAATGAGAAACCTTTCCTCTCAACCTGCTCCCTTAATGCGCGAAATGTAGCCGGGTAATTGGCGGAACTAGAAACATCAGCGAAGGTTCGCCCTAAAACATTGGCGACGTTAACCGGAGTAGTGATCACTCGATTTAAAACCCTAAGACCGGGTATAGATGTAAACCTTGGTTTGCCAGCAACGCGGCGTAGCCGTTCCCAAACTACGGATGAAGGCGTTGTGCGGTTAAAAAAAGAGGTAAAAGAAATCCAAGAAGCCTTTTTGCTATCCTTAATGACTCGGCGGCATTTGGCGCGAAGTTGTTTGTAGCAAATCATATTTGCTGATGTAGGGTGGCGACGAAAAGTTCGGAGAGCACCTCGGCGTGCACGCAATGCATCCCGGCATTCATCAGTCCACCAGGGAACCGGCAAGCGTCTGGGGTGACAAGACGACCGGGGAATAGCCTTATCTGCGGCCGTCATGATGACCGTACGGAGGTGCTCGATCGCGATGTCGATAGATGGAAATTCACACCCTGAAAATTCGGCCAAAGATCGATAGAGAGTCCAATTCGCCTTATCGATGAGCCATTTTGGCGTGCGCTGTGAATGTGCGTTCGGAGAGAGTACATGGATCTGACACGGAAAGTGGTCACTGGAATATAAATCAGAGATGACGTTCCAGGTGAAATGTACAGCAAGTGAGGCAGAACAAATGGATAAGTCCAAGTGCGAAAAGCTATGAGTGCTGTCAGAGAGAAAAGTAGGTTCACCAGTGTTGAGGAGTATAAGATTGTGATTCAGCAAAAAGTCAGCTAAGAGGTTACCTCTTGCACACTCCGTGGTGGAACCCCATTGGGGGTGGTATGCATTGAAATCCCCCAAAAGAAGAACAGGGGGTGGTAGCTGAGACAAAAGATCGTCCAGGTCAACTGTGGTGATAGTGCCGGACGGAGGTAAATAAACATTGCAGACAGAAAAACTAAGGCCAGAAAAGTGAACTGTAGCTGCAGCAGCTTGTAAAGGAGTCTGGAGCTGTAGTGAGGTGCTGTACACGTTATTGCGAATTAAAAGTAAAACTCCGCCGTGAGCGGGAGTGCCATCTTCGGGAGGGAGATCAAATCTCACCGAAGAGTAACCGCGTAAATTAAAAGAATCACTTGGGCGAAGCTTAGTCTCTTGGAGACACACAAGCAAGGGGTCAGTAGAACGTAAAATTAACTCGAGGTCAGGTCTTCGACTACGGAGACCACGCACATTCCACGAAAGGATAGCCATTGTTAAAATTAGATAAAAGAAGCTAAAAATTTACCACCTTACTTTTTGGACGGTGCAGGGCGAAACAAACGTCCTTTTTTCAGTCGCGTGGGACTCGGTGGTTTTGAAGGAGCAGGCACATCATGCTCCATCACTTCCTCAGAGGGAGGGCTCTCCCGCTGAGAAGCATCCATCGATTCCAACGCCTGGAATCGGTTGGATGTAGATATAGGCGGCGACGGCGACCGCCTAGCGGGTTTGCTCCCATCATGGGAGCGTGACCTCCGAGGAGGAGAAGGGCTCTTTTTCTGCTATACCTGAGTTGACGACTTTAAAAAATCCGTTCGTGTAATACTCGTCCTGAACTTAATATCAGGGGCATTAAAAACAACAGCTTTGGGCTTCACGGTAGAGCGCTTTGGAGAACTAGGCGTAGGTTGGACCCGTGTAAACACAAGATCGCAGGTCTGCGTACTGCTATCGCACTTCTTGGGCGCAAAAGAAGCTGCTGCGCTGTAGGTGCCGGTCTTAGGCACGACAGGTTGGCGAGACTGGAATCGCTTCCGGGCTTCAGTAAAGGAGAGTTTTTCCCTTACCCGGATCTCCTGGATACAGCGCTCCTCTCGAAAACGAGGGCAATCGCGGGACGAGGCTGGATGTTCACCGCGGCAGTTGACGCAGACAGGAGCGGATGGGCATGCTCCCTCGTGACTTGCTTGACCGCAGGTTGCACAGATGGATACGGCAGTTTTACATGATATGCGAGTGTGTCCAAAACGCTGACACTGGAAACATCGCAACGGGCTCGGGATATACGGGCGCACTTCTATCACCTCGTAGCCCGCCTTTATCTTCTGCGGCAATTCGACCCTGTCGAATGTGAGGAAAAGAGTCCGGTAGGGCTGTAATTCCCCCTCTTTCCTTGCCTGTACACGATATACTGAGGTGACCCCTTGGTCTTCCAGACAGCTCTGGATTTCCGGGTCGGACATTCCGTCTAGAACATTTGTGGTGACAACTCCTCGCGACGAATTCATGGTCTTATGTTTCTCGACACGGACGGGATATCCGTGGAGTAGCGTCGCCTTGAGCAACGAGTTGCTTTGAGACAGGCCAAGTGTCTCCACCAAAAGTGATCCGTTGCGTAGACGGGTACAGGACTTAACGGGTCCAGCTATGGCATCAATGCCCTTCTGAATTTTAAATGGATTTACGGTGGTAAACGACTGATTCTCTTCAGTACGACTAATTACTAAGTAACGAGGGAAAGACTTCTCGATTACTTCTTTTGCATCAACTCTTTTACGTTTAAAATGTAAAGGATTATTTTCCAGTACCATAGCGATTTATTCCTCCACCATTGCAACCGTCTCCGATGGCGGGCTGCTTCCTGGGCGCCACCCCGTATTAGATTACTGGCTCTGGCCTGAACAAAGTAACCTCAGGGTCACACCTTCCTGTGGGCTGACGAAGGGACCCAATCGCCTGCAGGAAGTCTACAGCTCATGCAATGGCCCTTCCCCGAGCCTGGCCTTTACCAGGGGATACGCTCCTGTCCTACATGATAACCCTGTGCTGGGAGTTACGCCGTTACCCAGTCACATTTTACCGCGTCAAACACGGGGGCACCCATCAGACAAAGAACAGGGAAGTAGGACTAATAAAACAATAAAAGAGGCGAAATAAAAAGGAGTCAAACGCGCTGAGCGCGGACCTGAGGGAGCAGCTCGGGTGCCTCGGGGTCGCTACGCCCCGTACCCAATAAATTGGGCCCCTGAGGGGTAAAAAAAAAAAAACGCAGGATAGTTATACGTTTCACAGACCAATAAGGAAAAGATTTTCCACCAGAAATTATCACATGACCAACATCGACGACCTTTGGGAAGCTGATCTGAATGTAATGACCAGCGTAAAAGAATACAACGCGCCTTTTGTTTACATCTTGACGGAGATCGACGTTTTCTCGAAATATACTTGGGCTATACCGTTAAATTTTAAAGCAGGGACGGAAATTACACATGCATTTAAAACTATATTCTCACATCGCAGGCCCAAGGTGTTGCAAACAGATAAAGGAACCGATTTCACAAACAAAACATTTCAAAAAAATTTTAACCAATAATGGTATAAACTATTACACGACAAAAAACAATGTCAAAGCCAGCGTTGTAGAGCGTTTCAATCGAACCTTAAAGACGAAAATGTGGAAATATTTCATCCATAAAAACATTTATATATACTTAGATGTCCTTCCCGCCCTTGTAAACTCGTACAATAGTTCATTTCACAGATCAATAAAGATGGCTCCAAAGGATGTCGATGAACGCAACATTTTACAGGTATACGAAAATCTTTACGGCCAGAGCGCTGTCAAGCCGATTAAAATTAAATTTAACGTCGGAGACCACGTTCGCATATCAAAACAGAAAATGAAGTTTGCCAAGGGTTACGAGCAAAACTGGACAGACGAAATTTTTCAGATTGACAAGGTGGTACACGGCGACCCCGTCGTGTATAAATTAAAGGACGTGGGCGGTGAAGCCATAGACACCATCTTCTACTCCGAGGAGATACAAAAGATTGCTCTCCCGAAGTCATTTAAAATAGACAAAATACTCGATACTAAAGGTCGCGGTCGCAATAAGCAATTCCTTGTTAAGTGGAAAGGTTATCCAAACAAGTTTAACTCTTGGGTCCTGGCTTCATCTATCAATTCCATATGATTAGAACAAAACCATTTTCCCTAACGCTCATGAGTATGCCTCTATGGACCATTTCAATGACAATACAACTTCCAGATTTTCAAACATCTTACCGGAGAGAATAGTGTTGCAAGGAGAATGGGAGGTAGCACTGCAAAAGGTTAGGTACCCCGTAAAATTCTATAACGTGACAATTCACGATAGTAAAATTATTAGAACCATGTATAATATGACCGAACCGGTGATACATCAAACTTTAACTTACAATTGCCCCATGGTATTGTACACAACTCTAAAGACTTGGTACACACCGTTAACTCTGTTATACGCGAAAATTTACAGGTCGAAGATTTTTTCATTTAAAACGAGGGGAAAAATATTGCCGGCGTTAACACTAAAGTCACACATACTAGTCATATTCCCGCCAGCAAATATGTAGGTTATGTAGAAAATGCCACACCTTCCAGAACCAGGAGAGGTGTATCGAACCAAACATTGAAAACAAAGGTACAGAATAAAACAAATCCTCCGACTAAGCAATCAACTCCTATGTCAACCCTATCGATCGTTCCTAAACCGCCAGACACGCAAAAGAAGCTTCTACACATGTTGGTTTTGTCGCCATCTCTGGCCAAGATGATAGGGTTCGAACCATATACAAACGCGGTAGAACAGGAAGTTGGTATACATACTGTAGATCCATACATGGGTTTCCCTTACGAGATGTTCATTTACTGCAATCTGATAGTACCACAAGTGGTGGGCAACACGTTTGTACAGGTTATTGAAAGCGTTTCTGTAGAGTATGAAAAACGTGACAATACATGCATGACTATTGAAAAGTCTTTCACTCCACTTAACTGGGTACCTTTGATGCAGCAAGACTTTAAAAGCGTGAATATAGATTTAAGGAACGGTTACGGTGATTTCTTGCCATTTGTAGACGGTCTTTCATCTACTATAGTTCTAACATTTCGCCCTAAATGGAGTTGAACACTGTCACCAGATATTGCCTAAATCAGGCTGGAGGAACTTTAGACAATCGGGAAAGGTGCTGCCGTTTTTCAAGAACGGTTTGAAAGCTGTCGGTAAAGAGACACTGAAAATGGGCGCTAATGTGCTTGCAGATGTTACAAGTTCGGGTGTTTCCCCAAAGGAGTCGTTAAAAACTAGGCTGAAGGAGGCGGGAAATAATTTGAAGAGGAAAGCTGACGTAAAGATAGACTCTATGATAGGTAGTGGCCTATTAAAGCGCACGAAAGGGACAATAAACACTCAGTCTAAAACTAAACACCGTGGTAGAAAGGTGATAGACGTGCTTTCATAATGTCTGACGAATCGCTGGTGCACATGAGTTCGGAACTAGACATCTTCAAAGACTTGCCCGTTCAAATGAACGTGGAAGACAACCGCTACATATCTCTAAGTCCTCAAAATACACTCATGAAAAATTCTCCCATAACATTTCATTACTCTGGCAATGCAGACGATTACCTCGACATGACCTATGTAGTACTAGAGCTGTTCGTGCGAATAGTCGATGACGGAGGAAATGACTTGAAAGAGGACAAACAGGTGACCTTTGTCAACAATACTCTAAATTCGCTGTTTCAAGAGGTAGAAGTGTCGCTCAACAATGTCGACGTTTCCATGCCTCAACCAGGTTACCCCTATAGAACATAAATTGAACCCCTGCTCAATTATTCGGAGGACGTCATGAACAGCAGACTAGAGTCCACGCTCTGGAAAAAGGACATGGGGAATACATATGCAACAAACGATGGAATCAAGTGGCGTGGCGAGTATGCCAAAGAAAGCAAAGTTGTGCAGCTAATGTGAAATCTTTCCATTGCTCTCTTTAATCAGGAAAAGCTGCTCTTGAACAATGTAAGCGTCACCATTAAACTCTCGCCCTCTTCTCCAAATTTTCATCTCTTTTCTGACATAAAGGACTTTAAAGCCTACACCGAGATTCAGTCTGCTAGACTTATTTTGAAAGCTGTGAGACGGTCGCCTACTATCAAGCTTGATCATCAGGCAGTGTTAGCAAACAGTAATGCAAAGTACCATCTCAAAGATGTGGGGTTTCACGCTCTCAACATTCCAAAGGGGGTTAGTAGCATGACTTTCAATGACGTTTTCATAGGTCAAATACCCAGAAGAGTGGTTGTGGCCATGGTTGCCGACCAGGCATACAGTGGCAACATTAACAAAAACCCATACAATTTGCAGCACTTTAAATTGAACTCTTTTCAACTGTATGTAAATGGTTAGCCTTTTCCCTCACAACCCCTACAACCCGATTTTGACGCCGGTCATTTTCTCCAATGTTTTCAAACTCTACAGGACGGCCTCGGGATACACTTTAAGGACGAGGGGCATTCAATATCAAGACATCAATATTCACACGGTTATACCATTATGGGATTTGATCTAACGGCAGATATGAGCGCTAACGAGTCTTACATTTCGGGGCAACGGCACGGCACCGTGTCTGTAAATATAGGTTTTAAGGTTCAAACTCCAGAACCTGTCAATCTGCTAGTGCTGTCTGAAGTATATCGCACTATAGAAATCGACGCTAACAGGACCATTTTGATATTATGAATACGTTGCAATACGTCGGCTTCTGTCTAAATGCACACCACACTTTTAGGCGTGTACGCCTGTGATCAATTACCTCTCGTTAATTTGCATAATAGACAGCTTCCCATAGCGGTTGTCGTTAACACCGATCTTAGCACGAAACCAGGGAAACATTGGGTTTGTATCTTTGTTGCAAAGGACGGCTGGGGGGAATTTTTCGACAGCTACGGTTTAGAACCTTTTTCGGGGCATATTCTAAATGTTTTAAATCGTTGTTACGGTACAAGATGGACGCACAACGTTAGAAGGCTACAAGGCGATATCAGCACCACCTGTGGTCATTACGTTGTTGCGTACCTATCTCACCGGTTCCGAGGCCTGAAATTCTTTTCACAATTCAGCATAAGCGACTTTAATCACAATGATGACATTATTCAAAAAACCTACAGTCTTGGCGGTTGCACACAAACTGCACATCAGAGCTGCATATCATTAAAGGTTAGAATCACTTTTGCATGAATAGACATATATAACACTTGACACGTTTTTATGTTGCTAATTTTCCCCCGGTATTTTTTCAGAACGCGCGCGCCCCGAGATGTTATTTCTCCAGTTGCTCTGAGAGACGCAGGCAGGCAAGTCGCATTCATTATTGTATGTGCGCGTGTGGCTAGTGAAAATATTACGCTACAGAGGCTATGTTCTTGCTTTCAGCGACATGTACCAGGGACCTCTATCGGATATTTACTTGTTGAACAGCGAGCAGTCCAAGTTTGCTGTCGTTGGGTTTTCACCTAAACCTCCGCACAACATCGTGGTGATAATGGGTGGACGACGCGGTGCTGTGGTCCTTGGTTCAACAGATTGGCAGAAACTTGCTGAGACGATGCCGGCAATACAGGGTTTGACTTCTCATCTAAAAGAGGGGCAGTTGAGCAATCGACTATCCATCGTTTTTAAACGTATATTTGGAGCACTAAATCTGGTCATCAAAATGGATGGAAGCTGCATATCACTGAGCGTGGAGGAGTGGGACACGCTAATAAGCCTACAGCGTATTATTACCGACATCATTTATCATAAGCAGAAGGACGAGATAGAAGTACAAAATCAAATAGCTGCATATCGCAATTATTTGCATCACGCAAGGGAGAAAACGAATTTCACCGATTATACAAGATACATTCGTTGTGCCACATTTAGAGTGTTCCTGGAGATGGAGCATTTTCTAAAAGCACAACTCATCAGAGAAACATGTCACAACAGTTCTGACGACGTCACAAACTTGTCCGGACATGTTCATACATAAGGTCGTCCAGAACAACCAGATCTCCAAATCTGGTATGCCTGCGTGGGTCGCGAAGGACGGACTTGGTTTAGGAGAATATTCTGGTGGATGACACCACAACACTTTTCTCAAAGGCCTGTCAAACATTTCACCTGCATTACCAATTAAGTTTTTAACAAATGTTGATTTACCACACCGCGAAGGACCTGCAATTAGCATGGTACATGTTTAGAGTGTTGGTTTGCACACATTTTGGGCGACTGTCGTAAAAGTGATTAATTACGTCTTCTTTTATACCCGTACGGGTAGGAATCAAAGTTTTCACTTTGTGCTCGCTTGTTAACCACCATTCTATAGGTTTTCTTTGAAGGCTCGGTTACTACAGAACCTAGAAATTTCCTAGATATCTGAGTGCCTTCAAGTACTACCGACATTACATTTTCCCTCAGTGCTGTGTTGATGATTACGTTTGAGTTTACCTTCTTCAAATTCCCCGAGTTGAGGGGTGATGCCTTTAATTTTACAGACAGAGTGCGTCTTTTCCCCACACCTGACTTCTATAGTGTAGCTTTTTGGGCCTGTAGATGCAAATTTGGAAATATATGCACCTGCTCCGTACTTTTCTCGTTCATCTGTCATACAGCCCAAAAATGATCCTGTAGGAGGCATCCATTCCCCCGGCCTGTACGTGGCTATAACAGAATCAGTGTCGAAACAACACACTCTCTCGCCCAATCTCCTAAGATAGGAATAGAGCTCTAATCTAGCATGGGCAGTTGTGTATGCATATATGACCGTGTTGGTGGAGTAATTCAATTTAGGATTCTGTTCACAGTGCCTCCATACCACGTACAGGATCTCCTCTGTAGCGAACAGGTAAGACTGTACCTCTACACCTGGGTCGTTCAGTAAGTCTATGAGCCTTGAATAATCTTTCACAAGCTCACGCGTGGACAAGTTATCTCGTTTTGGCCATATTTCCCCCAAAAGGAGTTTAACATGAGTTTAGCCAACTTGCGCCTTCCAGGATTGATTTCGATGGCGTCTTTCTCCAGTGCCACCCCTTCTTTGTCCAAATATTGCTCGATATACTCATTTTTGTCTCAGTCTTTGGGCCAACCGGAATCTTCGGTTTTAATTTTCAGAAACTGGTTCACATAGTCCTGAAAAAGCCCCTTTTCGCCAGTGGAAGGGTTGTAGCGTACCATTTCGTACTCCCATATTTCATATACATGAATCATCCTATAGCCTTCCTCTAATGTCACTTTAATTTCGTCCACTACCCAGGTGCCTGTCATACATCTTTCATCCTCTATATGTCCGCACTCTGTCTGGTTCTCCATCTCAGCGCGTTTTCGGCACAGCGGAAACATAAGCTTGCCGTTAATGCGCGATGGCAGAACTGGGTGGTACAGTCTTTCCGGGGGAAGAATTTTACATTCCACAATGCCACCCTCAACATCGTTCAAATTGGGACATTCATGAACATGAATCTTTGGATGTCCCACGAGGTAGGCTCTTGTCTTATTGACAAATTGGTACAAACTGCACACGTTGTAATAAAACATTTTCATGTCTCCAGAGGCCTCGCAGTAGGTTTTCGTACAATTTTTAAGCCCACCGAAGAAGGCATCTCGCGGGTTGAGAGGTTCGGGGTAGGGAAAACTCTTGATAAAATCGGCCAAAACCCCGTCAGCCTTAATCATGGCATTAAACACACATTCCCACATCTCAGCCACGTGGTAGCCTGCATTTTTCATCATCTTCGTGACCCTTACGGTGTTCTCATATCTGGAGCCCATGATTTCGTTACCCGTGTTGTATAACTTAGAATTTCTATTCGGGTAACAACGTTTGCAACCGTGGTAGAAGCATCCGTGAAACAAATAGACACATTTGCCTCTGCACCCGTCCACTTTCTGTCCTAAAATTTTAATTTCCCGGCACCGCTAAGCATGCTGTATGCTGGTTGATTGTTGCTGTTCCAACCATGACAACCAAATACACGCTATTCGCGACTGCTTATCAGCTAAGCGGTACCCACCTCCAGGAATAAGTGGAATTTTATTTTTTGGCATGAACCGTTTCCTGTAAACATTATACATGCATGAGCTATGGTGACGCATTCTCTAAACGGGTCAATGCCGTTCTCGTCAATAAATTGTCTCCTAAATTTAGAAACACCCTGACTCAAGAGAAATACGTCGGTTTTGCAGTATGACACCATTTCATTTTTCATGTCAAAGACATAATTTGAGGACACCATTTCATCATGCAACTTCTCGAAGTTTTCGCGGTCGCTTACACTCATACCGTCAGGATAGTAATATTTCTGCCCCGGTACAGGACCGACATACTTTTCATTTTCCTTTGTGTTAAACAGGTGGGGAAAGTAACCTTTGCATTCGGGAAGTTGAAAGGTTCTTGAAAATCGAGACATTGGCATAGGAATGAAATCAAAGAGTCTGAAAATGTCACACTCTTATACTTCATTCTGTATATTTTGCTTCCGTTCATGATGAGCTCCGGGTCCCAATTTTGGTTGTCCACCATGTGCTTTAGCAGAAATTGCCCATCATAGGACCTCAGGTTGTGCGCAAACACGATAATGTCCCGAGACTCGAACCCGGGTTGTGTGATGTGTTCAAACAATTGTTTCACAGACTCCTTGTTTTGTTTTTTGATTGCTTTATTTATGGACGCTCTTTAACAGCTCAGGTCATCAGCGTCCCATTCAACCCAGGGCGTGAAATGGCCGACAAATTTTGTTCAGAGGCCTCTCTTTCAGGCTTGAGGTTCTTTTTCGTGCCGTAAATGTACGGACCCACGGCTTTAGTTCCCTTCCGAAGGAAGCCATACTTAGGATTTTTACGCCCCGGAAAAATCCATCGGTCCTGGCCGGGTTCGAACCCGCGATCTTGGGTTTAGGATGCAAGTATGGTAACCACTACACCACCAGGACCGACCAGACTCCTTGTCAAACACCTGTTCTTTAACACCACACAGCGTACAATAGGTCATCTTGTGAGGTTCGTCAATGCATAATACACAGCTTTTGTACATCACACATAGATTTGCAACATGATCAAGCACGCCCTCGGAATAATGAGTGTTCTGAGTACACTCAAAGTCTATGAACATGAATATGAAATTATTTCGCATATTGGGCGAATTATACAGTTGAATGTAGCACTGGTGGTTAGCATTCACGTGAATTTTACAGGTGCTACAAAAAGTCTCCCCGCACTGATGAGGAGTTTTTCTACACCTCTTATTTACAAGTTTGTCGCACATTGGACAGACGTTTTCAGCGTCACACACCGATCTTGTTTTGGAGTAATAGTTTCCCTTAATCAAGTGATTATTAAAGCAGGTCTGCCCGTTGAAGTCGCGATGACATGCGTCACATCTCACGTACCTATCAAACGAGGGTGGGCAACTCTGACGACATTTTGCACAATTGTTTTCGCACCTGTGAGTTTCTTTTATATTTGCTGAGGGAAAATTGCACTGTCGACGATACCATTTACATTTGAATGCCCCGTGCAGGTTTACAATAGCGTTATAATGGCTGTCGTGGAATATTAAGTCCATATGTTTATCGGAGTTATTTTTTGACTTGTAGAGGACGTTTTTCCCGCTATGGTCACCAAAAACTGTTATGGAGTAATGCTTTAGCGCCATCTCGAAGAGTTTCACGTCTTCAAGCGTAAACGGGCCATTAGTTTTTCCTATTTTCTCACACAAGTCTACAGCCCTTAGTTTTTGATGAAATTCCCGCCTTCTAATCATATCATAATTTATGTCCCCGTCAATTTTGGATTTTGACACTGCGATGGCTCTAGCTAGACAAAGCCGGTCATTGTTCTTTATCTCAATGATGCCTTTGATTTTATTACAGTCGTTGCAGTGTTTGTAGCATGAACCTGACACTTCATTTGTCCAAACATACGAAATTTTGATTGGTTCCCCTAACAAAAATTCTTTATTACTCTGCATTACTTTCTCCAAAGAATTCAACATGACTTCGGGATTCACTTGGTCGAACCTACGGACACTCATATTAAAGGGCCTCTCCGGATGTTTGGTATCATGAATCGTGATTCCCATGAAACCTGGCTGGTTCTTTAGCAGATTGTCGTTAACAAACTATAAATAATCGTTAAAAACCCTAGCAACTCATTGGTTAGGATCTGCATCTTTGGGCGCAGAACCAACCATAATTTCAGTCTCGGCATACCCCGAATAAAAGTTTTTAACCGATTTCTCTTCATGCCCTGTAATTTCAAAAGTAGGCTGCAAGGCAACACTCACCTGTGGTTCATCGCCAGCAGCATCGTTGTCTCCCGCAAGAGTTATCTCCCGCTCGTTGTCATTTCTCCTGGCAGAAGAAGAAGAAGAAGAAGAAGAAGAAGAAGAAGAAGAAGCATAGTTTATTGCGGGGATGAAGCCTTCGATTAGTTCCACCTCTTGCCCGTTGTCCTTTCTGTTGAGGCTAAGTTTTGACATCGTGACAAGTAACCGGTCGTCGGAATTGTTCCGTCTTTTTATACACCCCCGGAGAAAAATGAATTTCACCGAGTATACAAGATACATTCGTTGTGCCACATTTAGAGTGTTCCTGGAGATACAGCATTTTCTAAAAACACAACTCATCAGAGAAACATGTCACAACAGGTCTGACGACGTCACAAATATGTGGGTCATAACAACTTTCGCCTCGCAAAAATAGCTGGTTTCACAGCGAAGTGAAGGTAAATTAAATATATATATCCCCAATCAACATCAATTTTAAACTTAGCTCATGGAAAATACTTTTACCGGAGTAAATAGGTTGTTATGTCGGAGAGCGCGAGTTGGAGGTCAGTCTGTCATTAGCAATGTTGGTCATAACAACTTTCACCTCGCAAAAATAGGTTATCTTCCTGACAAACAACTTTCACCTTCGCACATACAAAGCCCGGGTCGCGCTGATGTAACATTGCCAGTACCAAGAGTTCGACAGATCTGATAACCCACGACGCGTTACGCCAACTAGCTGCAGTAGCGGCCAACACGGAGTATATCTCAGTGTCTAAGCTACGTCGTGAAACGAGTTCAGAGCATCTCGACAAAGAACGGCCCCAGAACGCTTGTACATCTCGAGAACGGTCAAGAGGTGTTTCTACCGACCAGATTCAACAATCTTTCTGAAGAACTCATCGACCAGCTCAACACTTTTGACTTTTACATAGTCTACGAGGGCGAGGAAGTTCTCAGAAACGGATACCGCAGGCACGTCGTGAACTTTTCACCATCATAACATGGCGTGCCAAATAGACCCGGTGGAAATAGGCAACAACCTCCTTGTCAACCTCCGATTTAACAATCAAAATGAAGTCACAACTAGCGGCGAGTATCCTGCTTACATCAAACTACTCTCCACAGAAATCTCATTCTTTGGCGATGAAAAAACTGTCACCGTCAAACTAGTCACCAACAACTCCGACATTGTGGAAGTCCAATGCTTGCCTTCAAAAGCGCAACTATACGGCATAGGCGCACGCTGCACCATATACCTCGGAACCACCCCGGCATTAGACTACAAGGTCACGTCGGCAGGCTGCTTCTACACTGCGTCCATCAACGGATTCGTCGTGCCCATGTCCATCCCGTCGACCCGGCAACATTTCAACAATAACTTTTCCCACATGCTACTCACATGCGTCACGACGCCTCACAAGGAGGAGGAGGAGGACGGCGACGACGACACCGAAGACAGTGATAGTGATGCGTCTTTTACCAGAAAAACATTCACCACATATTTTAAAATAATATTTTACAGTGAATCCCCGCTAAAACAGTGACTGGGGGCAGTTATTAAACTTCTTAACAATATGTCTGAGCCGCCAGTTGTAATTATATCTGCGTATGATTAATAAAATCTGCTATGGATTAAATTAATATGTTTCACGTGTGTTTTGTCAACCTTTACGAATTTCCTTTCCACTTGGAGTTTATGACATATGTTGTGAAATGGACAAAAAGTATTATTACAGTAACCTTGTCTGGTGATCAACACATCTATAAAATAAATACGAGCATTGCAGAGGAATTCCTTTCCGATGGAGTTCTCATTTCAAACTGTAGGTTAAGGCTGAACGTTGAATATTTCGCACCGGCTAGAATATATAACATCATATTAAACTTAGTTTAACGCAGGCAGACCTTAAAAGTACAAACACTTTTGCATTATATTTTTCCTGTATGGTTTCACAGCGAAGTGAATGTAAATTATATATATTCCCCCCAGTCAACATGAATTTTAAACTTAGCTCGTGAGAAAATACTTTTACCGGAGTAAACAGGTAGCTATATTTGTTTTGCGAGTTGTCTTACGGTTGTCCACCAGCTGGTTGGAGGTCATTAGCAAGCAGGTAGGAGACCGTAATGAAGCGGTCGAAACATAAGGTAAGATTTTATTACGTGTTGCAATTGTGTGTGTTGATTGCTTTAATTACTTTAAACTTGCAATTAAACAGTACACTTTGCATTTTTTAACAAACAAATTGAACATTACAGTAATGCGATACACTTTTATACATTAAACTTGCAATTAAACAATACACTTTGCATTTTTAACAAACAAATTGAACATTACAGTAATGCGATACACTTTTATACATTAAACTTGCAATTAAACAATACACTTTGCATTTTTAACAAACAAATTGAACATTACAGTAATGCGATACACTTTCAGCGTTTAATAAATACAGTTTGTAATTAAAACAATACAGTTTTTACCCGCACAAAAAAAAATATATGCTTAACAGCGGCACCATTTTGGCTTTATCATGTAGCAATGTAAGGTTGTATTTACATATTTTTCCCCCATCAGAGAAACATGTCACAACAGGCCTTACGACGTCACAAATATACCTTGGAAAATGAGCTCCGACATGACCATCTTGACTCATGGCTGCATTTAAATATTTTCCCCGCCCAAAATGTTTAGTTAATAAATTATGACTGTAAGGTTGTATGCATATTTTCCCCTCCCCTGCGGCGCCATAGTAAAAAAAAATATGATTTAGCAAGTAACAAATTTTTCCCCCTTAAGGCGCCATTTTCTTTTTAATATGATTTAGCAAGTAAGGATATTTTTCCCTGACGCCAATTTGTTTTAACGGTTCAATTTTGTTTTTAATAAAAATATGATTTAGCAAGTAAAAATATTTTTTCCCTTAGGCGCCATTTTTGTTTTAACGGCGCCATTTTGTTTTTAATAAAAATATGATAAGGCTGTATTTCCCCCTCCGAAAAATCCGCGTCACCCCCACCAAAAAAATCCCCCATCCCCACCAAAAAAGATAATCGGGTGTATCATGGATTATCTCGTTTGGATTGGATAATGGATTAAATCGTTAGGATTATGGATTAAGTCATTAGGATTAACGATAATCCATGGGATAATCCGAGAGACACTAGCGCTCTGGTGGCGGATTTATCGTTAATCCGTTGGCTTAATCTGTAATATCCACTACTGAGACATCTATTGAAGAAAGAATACAACAATTTTGGTTTATATTACAGAATTGCGCAATTTATATACTTTTTAAGTTTTCGTCATTTCATTCGTCCAAATGTTCTCCTGGACGATGTGTATTGAATCAGTTCAACAGTACCCAGGACATCAGCGAAACTTGGAATCTATAAGTTAATGCGAATGCATTTCCGATCCATAACAATAAATGTACATTTAGCACTTATTCTCGGCTTGTGCGTGCCTCTTCAAGTGCAGACAACCTCAGACAAATGTTGTAGCTGGCTTCATTTTTTTAAATTGTTCTGCACTATCTCGAAGAAGTTTCTTTACATTTTCTGTAAGATAATAAAAACATGAAAAAATAATTACTAACAATAAGTAATGGGCGGAAAGGAGGTTTTAGAGAGTCGTTGATATGGTACCAGTAAGTATTTTTGTATCAATTGAATGTCATATTAACTCTATTATATTATTTTTAACTATTTGTATAGCTCTTGGCTAAATGTTTTTTGGATTGTATATTCGGAAACATTTCAAACCCGGGCACCTTGAGTGGTGGTGCCTGAAGATCTAACAATTATGATATTTTCATTGACCAAGTGAAATTATACAGAGTGATGAGCTCGGTACCAATTGGCAAGAGACAACATTGCCCGTGCGGATGTGTCAACAGCTACCAACGTCGAAAGCTTTTCATTTGCGGAACATGAACTAATTCCTTAATAGTTTCCATTTTGGCATTTGCTGATGATATGAAACAGCTGCTGCTTACTTCGAGCAATGGTGCTATGCTATGGCCACTTTGAATTGTTGTCCGTCACTTAGCAATGAGGCAGCGATGCGGGTTGTGAACCTCTAGTTTAACTCGGCGTTCGCCACCCCTGCTCTAGAGTGTCAAGAATCACGATATACACTCTTTTTTTCTGAGATTTTGTGTCAAGCGGGGGCTATTAATAACCAATTAATCCAGGGTGACGTAAGAGAAGAATATTTTAGCTGAGTTTCAACTTCATTGGAAGTTTACTCCTGAGTACTTTCTGTTTATATGGGTATACAATCATTTTTATATTTTGCAATTTCTGTCGCATATTTGTTTTTTCTGGATGCTCTATTCCAGAATACCAACAAGAAAGTATTTGGATTTCAACAAAATATTTTCACCAAAATTCCGCGAAGGGTCATTTAGGGGTTATATGCATTTGTCTGCAAACTTGTGCAGTGATCTGTCAGAGATCAACCAACGTCTGTTCCATGTCGGCTTCGCCTCCTTACTACCATTCCACTAAATATGTACAATCTCTAAACGTGAATTTCTTCAGGCAATATAAATACGCCAAGAGAATGACAGGCTTAAATTGCAAAGCAACAGTACTGCCCATCTAGTTCATTTTTACAGTAAGTAATCTTTTTTGACTCAAATTATGAAATGAGCATTAAATATGAATATTATAGTAATCGAAAGGAGTGTCAACGTAACTAGAAAAATACATTTGAAGATTTCTTAATAGTGTACCTTGATAAAATAAATAAAGATGAATGTTTAAAGAAAGAGTAGTTGGTGGATCGAGCGTGGTTCAAGAGGCAACAAATATCTGTATTTCGTAACGACGAATTCTTTAGGAAGAAGTGTATGCGCTGCATTTGAGGAATATATCACTGATCAGTTAGGCATAAGAATGCGTTGATTTCAACAAATCAGAGACTCTATACTGATTACCGTGATTTCCATAGTAGAACAATTCACTTTTTGACACTTGTTTGAGACATCGTAATTTAGAACATTTGACATTAAAAAACACAAATTTCCAGCATTTTCCGCATGTTACTGACATTTTGAGTTTCATACCCAATAAGCCCATGGTGCTGTGTTGTTCTGGAAAGCAGGCGGGTAACACTAGTTTAAACAGAAATAACTCTTTTGCTAAGTATGTCAGTATATAGTTAACCATTGCAGATATGAAAACTAAATAAACGTAAATAAGATGTACACACAACTGATGGTCGATAGGCACAATGCAAAACACGTGCTGTACTTAAAGTGGAACAAAATATGATTAAAGTTTTTAAGTTAGTATTTTCTAAAATTAAGGAATATTTCATTGCTAAAAAGCAAGAAAATATAAAGTGACATCTTACAAAATTATTGAATACAGATCATTCATCATAATACAGAGTAAGACATCAAGTGGATTAGAAACAGAACCATTCGCAATTAAAGAGAAGTTCAGTCTAATGGAACTATCCTGGAGAGAGATTTGCAAATAAAATTTCCCTAAAAGGTTCTAAAGCCAGGCATATTACAAAATATATTTCCTTAATTTTGTATGAAAAACGATCTCAATTTCAAAAACTTCTGAACCAGTATGGTAATCATCTGGTTCCTAATGCTGAGGGTTCAGGAAGTGGAATATGGGACCCTAACTAAGCGAAGGGAAGAGATATGCAACCTAAATTTAGTTGTTTCTTGTATGGTATTATTGATAAAATAAAGATTGGTTTTATGCAAAGTGATTATTGTTTATTTCCAAACAGTGTTTAATTTTATTTGAGAATAATCTTCTTTGAAATCAAAGTTTGCTATCTGAAATAAATGTTACAGGCTAATGAGTTCCATAATAACACAAGTCCAACATTTTCATAAGCGGTAATCAATCTTGATTTTAATATCTCGTGACATTCGTAGAGGCAAAGTCTTATTAAGGAAAACAATATTATTTCCAAATAACATTTACAAGAGATAATTAATTTTTACTATTTTGTCAAACTCTATTCAACTTGATTTATGCAGCTATGGGAGTCATGGCTTCAATTAGTAATTTTTATTATTAAAATTGTCCTTAACGTCTCGCAAAATGCTTTTGCTTCATGGGCTAAGGGCGTAGTTCGTCAATTCTCTTTACCCTAAAGCATTTGTGAACGATATGCGTTGCGGAAACTGCCGGGGAAAGAACTCAGGGTCTACGACTGCGGTAAAGAGAGATAACACACACCCTTTATTTAGAAGGCAATGGCAAAAACTCTAAGTAAGGCGAAACAGTGTAAACCGCACTAAAAAAAGAAACTAATATTAACTTAGAATTGCACACACCTGCAGAGACGTAAATTATGAATAGGTATAATTCCTACGGGTGGTCAAGTTAGTCATTAATACACAAATTAATAGGGAGCGTCATAAACCAGCAATTATTAATAAATTATTAAATAATCAGTTAACGTTTAATTTAATTAGCGTGGAGTACATCCAGTAAGTTAATTTTACAGAATATCTCTTCCATGGTTATACGATTAATTATATTTCCATCTGGTTAAATTTCATTATATTGTAAATAATTTATTATATCTCCAATCATTTATGACTCTGGCCGTATTTGCACATAAGCCTTTGCAGAATATAAGTGTCGGTCCTGGTGGTGTAGTGGTTACCATACTTGTCTCCTAAACCCAAGATCACGGGTTCAAACCCGGCCAGGACCGATTGATTATTTCGGGGCGTAAAATCCTAATATGGTTTCCTTCGGAAGGGAAGTAAAGTCGTGGGGCCCGTGTCGTACATTTACGGCACGAAAAAGAACCTCAAGCCTGAAAGAGAGGCCTCTGAGCAAAATTTGTCGGCCGTTTCAAGCCCTGAGCTGAATGGGACGCTGATGACCTGAGATGTTAAAGAGCGTCCATAAATAAATAAAAAAAAGAATATAAGTAAGGGAATTAAATATTATATTCAATAACATAATGTGTTTTTATCTTTATTTATTATAGAGAGAAGGCGATACCAACTTTTCAGTACTCAATACGTATATTTTCAATATTTTAATTCTGATACTCCATATTGCGTATTTTGTCCAATTAAATAAAACTTACTCGTTTTGTTAGTTTAAGCAAATTATATACCAAGCAGTCAAATATGCATTTTTAACTTGGGGTGTGTATATTTTATGAGATATTTACATACTTTTAATTGTATTATATTGACGAAATCCTAGAGTAATTACAGGATAATATATAAAACAAAAATATCATTAGGCAAAATTAATCAGTATTACTCCAAACGGTTATCATTGTTTTTCATAAGGAACCTAATAAAATCATGTTATACAATAAAATCTTAATTTAGTAGAAATATTTTTGTTAAAATTAAAAGAGCTGTTACACTTTCTGGTTCAACTCTACTTTTTTCTATTACAAGCTATCACGCAGTGGGACTAATTGAAACTTTAATTATATTAGCCGCATATGTGAAAACGTTTCACGATAAAATATCACTACACTAGACTAATAAATTTAAAGGATACACGAGTTCACAATATTTTTTAGATTGGCAGAACTCGAGACAGTGTCCTTTGTCACTTGAAAGTAAAGAATTGACTACTAACATTGACAGATAGTGTGAAATCAACCTTCACTTTTTTAAATAGTGTTTAGCTCCCGTTCTTACTACTGGGGCACCACAGACGGTGGTCACTGATGATGCATGAGATGAGATATAAATTGGGAAAGGGTTTTTAAAAGGAGGAAATGTTCCAGGCCTAAGTTTAGGGTACCTCCCCGGCATTATCCATATATGAGGACTGAGGAAAACCTGGAAAAAACCTTAGACAGGGAGCATGGTCCTGGTCGGATTCGAGCCCCAGACCTGCCGCTCACGAGTCCGCGCCGTAACGACCTTGGCCACCGTGGCGCTATCAGCCTTCACGTTAAATTATGGTACCATTGTAACATGTTTCTTGTGAGTCGATAGTGGATGTTAACTATAATTTTTAATAATGAAGTATCGAGATATCGAAACTATCATTAGTTTATTACTAATTTAATATTCTATTTGCGAAATAATCCTTTAAAATATTACGCTAGGTTTTCGTTTCCTGTGGTTATACGGGGCGTATCTTGTGCTATGATTTATGATCAATTGCCTCATGTCAGTAAAGGGATGCCTAACCAATTCCTATTTATTTAATAAGTCAGTCACTCAAAAACTTGAATATGCCACATGTAATAAATATAGTTTTGTTAATTGTTTGAATTCTTCTTAGAATCTATTGTAATGAGCAAGCAGTGAACTATGAACAGTTGGGTACTTAAGGATTTTAAAGTCAGAGGTATTTCCCATTATTTGTTATTAACATTTTTAAGCAACTCACAAGTGTAAAGTCGGTCCTGGTGGTGTAGTGGTTACCATACTTGCCTCCTAAACCCAAAACGCGGGTTCGAACCCGGCCAGGACCGATGGATTTTTTCGGGCGTAAAAATCCTAAGTATGGCTTCCTTCGGAAGGGAAGTAAAGCCGTGGGTCCCATGTCGTACATTTACGGCACGAAAAAGAACCTCAAGCCTGAAAGAGAGGACTCTGAGCAAAATTTGTCGGCCGTTTCACGCCCTGAGTTGAATGGGACGCTGATGACCTGAAATGTTAAAGAGCGTCCATAAATAAATCAATCAATCAATCACAAGTGTAAAAAATTATCTCTGATACAACCAGTTACACTCACGCTATCATGTGCATATATATAGCCTATACATCTTGACACATCATATTATCTATTGGTATGTAATCTCACTTATTGTTGAAATCATATTACTGAATAATTGAAAGGTTAATAGTGAGGAATCTAAATGTAAAGGGTTTTTTGTTCTTTATTAACTAAAACTTTTGAAAAAAAAAAAAACAAGAAAAATCTAATGATAGACCCAAGCGAGATTCCATCTAATAAGCCGGGTAGCTTTAGAGCAAAGCTGGGAGGGATCGAACACACGGCCTTTAAATGGAATGAGCACAAGATTTCCCAGAGGCATCCAGACAAGCAATGTGCTAGTTCTGCAAGCAGGTTCTCTAATCATACTGAAACTGGCGTGAAATCTCGTGAAGCAATCGTAACGGAATAATGAGATGCGGCTCCTCTGTTGAATGCTTAACCTCGTCTGGTACAGGAGATTGCGGTAGGTCGTGGCGAGCGAGACACGAGGGTTGATGTTGCCGGCAAAGAGAAACCCCTCCCCCCACTAGTGTTCCTTCCTTTTCGAACCCTCGAGGCGTTGCGTAGCATTGCATATCGCAGCAATTCGGTGCGACAAGAGATCGATAGTGCTCGCCGTCGAGTAGCAGAATATTGCAAGCATCTCTCACTGTCTTTTAGGGGAGATGTAGACAAAGACTGGGCAAAAAGCACTTTTAAAATCATATGTAGCTGGAAGTGTGTAACTATGACTGCTTCTGATATCTATACGATTTTGAAATTACAAATACACAATTGCGAAGGCGGTATACCGTAAACACATTATGTTCCAAAAAATTATAGCTGACTTTCCTGAGTATTATGTCTTGACCTGCAAGAGTTATTGCAACTAATTACCTCGAACAGACCCTTCCATGAATACATTAACCCGACCAACAAATATTTTTCCTAATTGTATTGTGAACAATTAATGAAATAGCCTCTACCTCTTAGATACTACTGTATAAGTAGAGTATACAGCCAAACACACACATATACAATATATGAAAAGAAAAAATATAATATGATTCAGTGAACTTTTATGCAGATACTAAAAGTAATTTACCATTAATTACATTTGTAATTTTGATGTATTTATTTATAAAATATTTACGTTAACTATTACTTAAGTTTCTCATTTATCTAGATAAAATTGAACTTGTGATATTGTCAATGAAAAAGTTAAAAAATGTTAAATTATTAGAACAGTAACCAATTAGGCTACGTTGGGAAGGGGTCTTAGTAGTTTAACGTAAAAATGCTGTTAGATAGTGACAAATTTTAGTTTAAATTATTGTAATACTTTAATGTGTACGGAAGAATAAGGAATACAATATCATTATTTTTTATACTTAAAATATCTCAAAGACCATGGAATGAATTTTCTTAAAAGCATTACTACAAATGCAATATTTTATAGAGAAGTTTTGAAAATAATTCAGCACTAATGAAAATACATTCAGAAACAATACAAAATTTTCAGAAACTACATATATCCAATACAGTTCTTATTTTTTATTTGTGTTTTTAAAGAGCAAGGATGTTTTATTATGAAGGTAGCAGAGAAAAAATTGAAATTGAGAACATTATCAAGATTTAATGCCGATTTTTCAATATTCAGTTGGTTTCATTGCTGCCTATTAAACCTTACCTTCATAAAAACGGCATTATTCCTTAATGAGAATATGAAAACAAAATAAAAAAGAAAAATTAAATGGTATACAGACTATATTTTCTGACAAAAGTGTAGATAAAAAATTTCCCTTTCATTGATGCCTATTTTCAAATGTTTCAAAATAAATAATTTTATAAAACAACCCACCTATCCTTTGAACACAATTCATTATATAATAATAATAATAATAATAATAATAATAATAATAATAATAACAATAACAACAACAATAATCCGTACTCGCACATTAATGCGATTATTGTAAAATTGTACAGAAAATGCATTAAAAGTGTTTGTTACATTTAAAAACGTAATATATGAAATAAGGACATATAATAAGTAGCTTGTGCCCTTAATGTATTTTATGCTTTGCTATTATTTGTTACACCACTCACTTTTATTTATCAAAAACGGCTTATTTTCTTGAATTGTGGATTCTAACAATTAGGAAAGTTATGTTCCAAATATTCTCTCAAAGCTCGACACTTCAGCATTCTATGCTATCATATTTTTACAAAATAAAATACGAATTTCTCATTTTATTTTTATTATCCGACATTTAACACCTGTGCAATTATATTGATGAGCTGCTAGGGTAGTTTATGTTGCTGACCAAACTCCTTAATTTCATTGGTTTATTTATAGACGCTCTAACATCTCAGGTCATCAGCGTGAATCCTTAAGCATCACCTTCAATAATGCTAAATGACTGATATGTCCTTGCAAATAATGCGTGCTAGTTCTTTTAGTAATTAACTTGATCTATTGATTATCTGGTGGTTTAAAAATATAATTTACGGAAGAACGGGCACAGATTTGTTCACTGTTACTTTTTCACATTTACACTTTCAATGTAGCAAAATTTTTGTTAGAATGTTCAGAAAAATCAATTTTATGAGCTGTGGTGACTGTTAAGTTTCTAGTGTTGTGAGGTTTTCCACCATAAAAATCCTTTTTTAAATTACTTGCTCATTACTACAGGATTTAATTGAAATTATTCCCAAACTTCAATCATATTATCCGAAAAAGATAAGACTTTAAAGTCTTCTGTAACTTCAAAATAAGAACGGACTTGAAAATATCAACTAAATAGTAACATAAAATTAGCTTTCATGCTAGAGACGCTGGAGTACAAAGTCGCTACAATACTTTGCTTGTAATCACCTCATTACACACCGCCACAGGTGGCCGAGATCATTAAGGCGCGGTAGGTCTGGGGTTCGAATCCCGCCAGGACCGACTGAGGGTTTTTACTTTCCTCAGTTATCATAAATGGCAAATGCCCGGGAGGTATCCTAAACTTAGGCCTGGAACGCTTCCTTCCTTAAAAAAATCCTTTCCCAATACATCATTTCATTTCATGCATGATCATGTTCACCACCTGAGGTGCCTCAGTAGTAAAAACGGGCGTTAAATACCATTCAAAAAAAAAAAAGCTCATCACATCACATGATTTATTTATTGTTGGTCGGATTCAACATTGAGTA
The DNA here is from genome assembly GCA_030762175.1 of Metallyticus violacea. Lineage (NCBI taxonomy): Eukaryota > Metazoa > Arthropoda > Insecta > Mantodea > Metallyticidae > Metallyticus > Metallyticus violacea. The sequence goes on along the minus strand of CM060846.1, from coordinate 168,821,887 downwards.
TATATTGCAGGCTTTTTTCTTCTTCTTCATATTCGCAACAAGTGAAATACATACTAAAAATAAACCAGTGACATGTTTAAACATACCTACTTCAAACTGCAGTTCAGCACGTTTTATTACTCTAGTACGTGATATTTAAAGAAAGGTCTAGTCACTTATATCGTTGCCAGAGCATCTGCAGAAATATAAGGAGGGGGAATGCTTTCATTATGGGCTTAAGCGCACCCAGTTTCTTGACACCTGCCATCTGCTTATGAACTAGACTCGTGTTTCCACTTTAAAATGTGTTACTGTGACCACATTATTAATTGTTGTATTAACAAAGGGACGAAAATATATCGTGCTCATGTATTGGGCTGTAGTTCGATATTAATACCTCATTAAAGTAGAAATCAGTCCATTACTCTCTTATCTCGTTATAATACCTCTCTATCTGTGCATTTAAACTCTGCAACGCCATTAGCTTTAGCTGATTTCATTTTCTAGCCTTACTTGTTCATTTTCTTAAAATAAGTTACAAGGGTTACTAGATATTTGCAGACGCTCAATAACTAAGATTTACAGAGAAGATTTGTTCGTTAAAACTTTTTGAAGTACTTCTCCCTGGCAGTGTATACTACAATATTTGATCCTCTGGATGCACACAAGCCATTAATATTTCCGTAGATGTCGAACTCCTCAGTCATTAATTCAATATTGTCCACTTTCGCAGAGTAATTAGCATGCTCCCTCCTATCTGATATCTATACTATCGGAAGGAGTGGGTTAGAAATCTACAGTTATTACTTGATTGTAAATTAGGTGACGTCATCATAAAATTGACGAATGAAACGGAAAAAAAAAAATGTTGAAATTAGACCAATGACACCCCTATAACGCAGTAAAATTATCGAAAAGTTTTATCAAAGCCATTTTATCACCCGAAGTGCCTTTGCCTTGTGGTTAATGTATTTTTAATAGTGTTTAACGCCCGTTTTTACTACTGAGGCACCACAGGCGGTGAACAATGATGATACATGAAATGAAATGATAAATTGGGAAAGGAATTTTTTTAAAGGAAGGAAGCGTTCCAGGCCAAGTTTAGGGTACCTCCCCAGCATTTGCCAGTTATGAGCATTGAGGAAAACTTGGAAAAAATCTCAGTCAGAGAGAACGGTTCTGGCGGGATTAGAACCCCAGGTCTCCCGCTCACGAGTGCGCTCCTTAATGACCTCGGCCGGCCGTGGTGATGTGATGGTCAATGTAGCCAACTCTATACTTCGACTATATAATTCCTGAGCACGCATCACTGGCCACTTTTATGAATTTCAGTAAGCAAATTTAACTAACTTAGAGTGTATTCACTCAAACAATTGTTTTTGCGTATTCGGTCAAACAATGTGAACTCATTTTGTAAATTATATAACAATATCCGCCTAAGCAACCATAATTTTTAATAAACATGTTGATCAGAATGGTAAAATGTTTTCTCTGTTTTGTTTTTCTCAGTTGGTATTAGTAATTCGTATGGTAGCCACTGTAATAGTCGCCTTTCTGTTTCATTCTCACGGTTTCTGAATAGGTAGGTGTTCATAAGCAAGTATAACAGTTTATACAATTGTTAATAATCTGTACGTGAATTTCATATATATATATATATTTAAAATATATATATTACTTTTATTCTTATTCTATTAAAAAAACAGTCCTAAACCCGTATTTGGCTTTTCTCTATTGGCATTACTGACAATCGACATTCGTTCTGAGGCTAGATGACTTGAAAAAGTTAAGCATTCATCATGCAAATATGCAATGATTGCCATATTGTAAGTCAAGTTTACGTAAATTGTATTCAAAAGTTTATTTTATTCGTGAAATAGTCCTAATAAACATCATTCGAAGGTCTGAACTTTCTAGATAAATTCACTTACTACGTTTGTGAATTTATCGGCAATTTCAGACTCTCTTGTGTCAATTCAGTATGTTTCTGCTCAAAAATTGGCTGCACCTTCCTTGACATCATATCACAGCTTTGGGGGAAATTTTAATAGTCCTCATTCTGAAAATGTTTGTATTTGTGGAAGCCATGAAACAAATTCAAATAGATTTCTACATTAAGATGAGAACTAGCGACCAATCAGAACGCTTTTCCATGGCTATTTTTTTTTTTTTTGGCAATGCAAAAGTAATTCGAAAAATCAGTGCTTAAATACAAAAACTGTGAAATTGGTCGGTTTGGCTATATATATAATAAGCGTCATATCAATGGATAAACACTGCCAAACTAAAGCAAAAATGACAACGGAAATTGGTTGTTATCATAACGAATAGAATATCTAAGGATAAATACTGCTAAAAGTACAGCAAAAAGAATTAAAAGAAAAGAAAAAAAAGAAAAAAGAAATTCACTAACCATAAACGAGCACAGAATGACAAAAAAATAAAAATAAAAACGTTCTTCCACATTTAAACCGCTGGCTATCCTTATTCACCAATCCCAAGTATGGATAAAAGTATGAGGGAAAGTTGCCGAATGTTTTACTTTATTTAATTGAATATATTGTGCTAAGCTTTCACTGAAATCGGCCAGAATAAAATTCTGTGGAACTCGGCATGACGAGAAGAGGTGTCAGACAGAAGGTAGGAATGGGGGGCCGAGGCTCTACTTGTGGACAAGGAACTCAATCCTGCCCGATTTTTCGACACCACAGGCAATTTCTCTTCATAGGCTGCGACTGCTTCTTCAGGACTGGAAAATCGCTTGACTTCTAAGGTGGTTCTTCTCATACGGAGGAAAAAATACCAGTGATGATAGGTCAGGACTCAAAGGCAAATGTGTCAACAGTTTTACTTCTATGCGCTCTAAAAATTTCAATATTATGTTGGCAGTATGTGTAGAAGGATAATCATGGAGCAAATAAATGCTCTTTAGCTCGGTTCTTGGTCCTCCGATCATGGATTTTGTTGAATACCATGGGATTTTAGATTTCCTTGTGCTATTTGGCAGTAACTTTTTTTTTCTGATTTTATGGAACAACGGTCGCTAGATGATCAATTTATTAATAGAAAGCAGCGACCATTTTATTTATAGCACTGCTTGCATTTTAACTTTCACGAGTGACTTTCCACCAGAGAGCATAGGAACTTGGTTTCAGAATTAAACTAGTAGATGCAAGTTTTATCTCTCCTGAGACAATGTCAGATACACTTGTTGTCTATAAGGTAGCAAACTTAGCCTAACCAAGTAGAACTTTGTCGAACTCATGACATTGCAGTGTCTTTAAAAATTTAAGGGGCATATTAAATAAAAAAAGATTCTTTTGGGAAATGTTTTTATTTTTTCTTTTGTCTAAATCCTAATAACTAGAAATAACACGCATGCATGAATAGCTGAATATACACAACAGAAAAGGAGAAATTTAAAATATCGTAGTTATTAGTAACGCACCTGTTTAACCAAAAAAGAATCATTCTCCTATTTTTCATGCAACAAGCTTATCGATAATCTTATGATTAAAGTATAGGATGAAGTCTGTCTCTAAAGAAAGCATTAAATGTTTCCTATGTTTTGAAATCACAGTTTGACTCAAATTAATAGGTCTTTAATTTCAAATTGCATAATGGACGAAAAGACAGCGTAGAATGTAAGTTTTGTATATTATTTATTTTCTTTACATTCAGTAAACAAAAAACGGAGAAACTTCACGAATTCACATGAAACTTCACAAGCCTGTATTCACCAACAGCATGCTACTAACGAAAGAACTGACAATTGCTGCTGGCTAATGTATGCATGAGAGCATTCTTACTTCAAATGAAATATTGCTGATACTGAAATAACTGTAAGTTTTCCATACTTAATAAATATGGCTATTGATTAATGTACTGTTTCACTATAATTATATAGAGTATTTCAAAACATTTTATTTAAATTTATAATATAACATATCAGTGGTATAAAACTGGAGACAAATTTTCCTGGGAACGCACGTGGCGAGAGGTGACGTTTCAGATGGTGCATACACATAATGAGCTCTTAGAGTAAGAACCTTCTCCTACCGCTTCTTCTCATTTCCCCGATCAAAATAATTCACAAGCTCATCACTACATACTGCAAACCAAGTCCCCACACAGATAATAACCGCAAATACAAATATGTTTAACATAGGGTCCCTTACGGACATTTGTTTTTACAATAAACAATCGTTATTGGGAATTAAAAATGAAATATTTAGCAAACCAGAAGCGTTCAGTGGTGGTTCGCGGCCTCTAAAGTAAATGAGGCACACGTGCTTTTATAATTAATTCTTTGGCACCTTGAACGAGTCTCATAAACCTCAAAGTGTAAGCGTTTGAAATAATGGAGTCTTTTACTTATTTTACCTCTTAATCTTTCAACTTACAATCACAAAACACAATTCCTATAATTGGTACAAATTTTCCACTATAGAAGGAGGAAGTGTATACCTTTCCATAAGAGACTATGTAACATTTAACACTATATTCTCAAAACCATGTTTGTGTGACTTATAGGATTCATGTTCGATGTCACAGTCATAAACTTGATATAAACATTTACCTAAATTTCCCATAGGAAAACTCTATCTTTCTCTCTTTCATTGAATGAATTCCACAGCATCTCTTACGACATTTCACATTGTTTTTTCAGACGACAATTTAGGCGAAACTACAGATCACTGTATTGATGCACATTATTACACAAAGAATAAGAATAAAATTTCTCTTCAAGATACTAGTTGTTACAACTGACTGCATTTTCCACACGTCATTTCACTAAGGACTGAGAAACTGGAAAGCGTGTTGGCAACGCAAATCGACACAACCTACGCTTAACGGCATATCTTTGTTACTCCCTCTAACAGCCCCAGCTGGCAGAGGTAAGTTATTTTTCTCAATGTAGCAGCTAATAGTAAAGGGGTGACTTCTGGCTTCTAAATTGAGTACTTTTTGGATATATCATTCACAAAGTAATTAGGACCGCTGAGCCCATAAAGGCGTACCTAACCATACATCATCAATTAGGCCCTGATGGCAAGTGCAGAACACGTGGATTGTCTGTAAAAGACTTGTGACCATCCCTGTAAAGCCAGTTCTTGTCAAACTTCCAGTAACGTTACATAGTGATGTTTAAAGAAAAGGGCGCCCTTTCCAAAGAGCGGAGAAAGTATTAACTAATGTCTTTTTCGTTTGCGATTTACACGTGACCATGTGACTTTATGATAGAACTGCCTTTAGAAAGGCCGCCCCTGCACCTCAGATGTTTTGTATGATCACTACTGTTGTTGATTTGCTGCTTTTCTCTTCGTGCTTAAGAGATTGTGGCCGCTTTTAAATTCGATCAACCAATGGAATTTGTTGCACCCGAAGGAGAAAGATTCCCTAAATTCTAACATAGACGCAAATGAATGTCTTATTTGAGCCACATTTAAAGTTATACAAAAAACTTGTCTTGAAAATGCTCCTTTTCGATCTCTATAATTTTATTAAGGATATTAGTATCTCAAAAAATTCGGACTATTGCTGTGCGGGAAAGTTATTTAACTGTTCAGCCAGTAGTCCTACGCAATAATAAGTAATTTCCGCTGCACAATAATCCCTAGCCCAATGGGTTGCCCAGGGGTGCCCAATTCCTGGTTTCTCAAAACGTATCTAGGAGCACCGGTATTAAAACTTAGCAATGAATCCGCTTATAGCTGTTATTTAATACATGCTATTTTCAAGCCTTTTATCAGTTGGTTTACATGCACTAGTATTTGCCTTGCTCTTCATTAGTTCATCATTATTGTCATCATGAAACGTTTGCTATCATGGACGCGAAGTTGTCTTACCATCGACCATACAGTTTAGCTGACCCTGAATTGTCTACCATTCCGATGTGAACAACAGAAGGTTTCTGTATTGTAGTCACTGACCCTAACCCCCTCCCTCTTACGTCAGTTACCCTAACTCGTGTCAGGTTTATGCTGATATCTTATTTCCAAAGAAATGGTTTCATCTATGATCATCAATCACTGCCTTATTATTCATGTAATTTAATTAAGCGATGTTATAACAAATTATGGTTTCCATTAGCCAGAAAAAATATTAATTTATGCCATTATCCTATGTATATAGAACAGTTTGCTTCACACTACCAACATATAAAATTCTAAATTTTGCTGTATTTAACCTTAATATAAATCACTTATTAAAATGTATTTCAAGTATTTTGAAAACAGTTTCTTCAAATTGTGGGTTCATATAGGTTAGTGATTCTATCGTTCAATTTAAATTGGTGGTAACAATTCCTTTTGTCTTGTAGAATGTCAAACCAAACAACTCGCAGTATTTATTCTGCATAGGAACTGGGACTGCAGGTTGTCTATGAACTATAAGTTGCGCAAAACTAAACTGTGAGGGGTTAGTAGATCAACTGTAATATCAAAATATAAGTGTTTTCCCAACTAGTTGCCATTTAAAAGAAAATACTGCAATTTTTTCTGGATTTCCTTTAAATTAAGGCAGAATTTGAAAATGATATATGATTTTGGTCTAATTAAGCGTCTTGTTATCATCAACAACACAATCTGTTCTAATTGTTTAATTGGTGTAACTTTTGAAATGTAAAGAGGTTGCAGGGTTTACATCTTATTGCAGTCAGTGCTTTAACTTTTTTTGAAAGTGCTATATAAAACGTGGAATAATACAGAGGACAATGCACACAGAGTAGCTAAAATTGTATGATGGTTACCGTTTAGAAATAAGCATTGCAAAAACAATGGAGCTAATAATTTTGTGATAAACGATGGGTCGTGTTCGTAAACGCTTAATGCTAGAGATTCCCATTGGATTAACGACGGACTAAAGTTTTTCGTATTCATAAATCGGAACTTTTGATAGTTCAACATTAAACGCCATAGTTCGACTTAATTTTTTCTCTCGCTCGGGAGAGTGGATTAAAGGTGAACTATCTTTGTAATGGATGACTAGGGAATTATGGATGTGGCTTTTGTGCGTAGAATTCATGAAATGAGATGGCACAGGAAACAATATTTGCCAAATTGAATGTAATTAGAAGGTATGATGACGTATCTTTCAGGAATAAATATAGATTTACTAAAGAAAAGGCGAGACAAAATTTAGAACTAGTTTGTCCTAACCTTTATGTCAACGAAGATATCCACGGATTGTCAATTTCGATTGAGACACAAGCCCTAATAGCACTTGGTTTTTATGTTCGGAGTTTATGTTGAGATAAAAATTCCCATCTACATAATATCAGTTAAACTTCAGTAAAGGCGAATGAGAAAAGGATCATAAAGCTTTCTGGCAGTTTAATAAACCTCTCCTGCAGGCTTTATACATTACACAGTACATGTATTTTTGACACATTACACTGGCCTGCGATTTTTTTTTTTTTTTTGTGCTGTCTCAAATGTAATGAATGAATGAATAGTGTTTAACGCCCGTTTTTGCTACAGAGGCACCACAGGCGATGTACACTGATGATAGATGAGATGAAATGATATATTGGGAAAGGATTTATTTTTAAGGAAGGAATCGTTCCAGGCCTAAGTTTAGGGTACCTCCCCGGCATTTGCCATTTATGAGGACTGAGGAAAACCTGGAAAAAACCTCAGTCAGGAAGGACGGTCCTGGCGGTATTCGAACCCAGACCTCCCGCTCACGAGTCCGAGACTTAACGACCTCGGCCACCCGTGGCGGTAGTCTCAAATGTGAATGATGACTTTGACTAATTTTGTCGTGCTAAACTGAAAGTTGAAAGTCGTATTTCCCTATCAAGTAAGGTTTTTAAACAAATCGCAAAAAGAATTTTAAAAGAAATCTATTTTAGTGAAATGAAGAGTATCATAAAATCAAAACTAAAATGCCATATTCATATCTAATATACAAAACTCAATATCTGTGCACCTTTAAAAAGTTAGATGGCTGAAAATCAGCATCTTTTCTTTGGAATGGAAGGTTGTGTTGATTTACGTTTATGTTTTGGTTGCATATCTTCTCTCTTCAAGCACCAAAAGTAGTCCGCCAACATTGCTTCATTACACCGTCTTTCTATCTCCTTAATGTCTTGATGAAATCCTTCACCTTGCTCATAACTCATGAGTCCCAAATTAGGTGGAAAATAGTCAAATTAAGAGTTCAAGAAGTGAAGTTTCAGACTCATATTGCAACCGAGAACTTGCTGTCTTCGTAACACATTTCTTGCAATTTCTTCGTACTGCAAGTCTTTTACATTTCCAAGGAATTTATTCTTAACTTTCTTGAACGCACAGCATGTCTGAAGTTATATATCCTTCATCGAAAACTACTCTCAAAGCAGTTCAATTGCATAATAGAAGCAAATTTCCAGTTGTGAATCCTTGTGTTACGAAAAAAATCTATGACTATCTTTAATCTATTTTTTTAAAAAAAATTAAATATCCGAAACATCAATGCCTACTGCGTGGAGATTTAAAGATACCTTACTTGGCCATTCGGGTGGGTATACAAAATACCCTTGCTTTTTGTGCGAATGGGACAGTAGATGTGGGGACAGACACTGGTGAACGAAAGAATGTCCTAAAAGGAAAAGTTTGACGCCGGGAGAAAAAAATGTAATATATGTCAGTCTTGACATGAAAATTTGCTATAGTCTCCGCTTCATATTAAACTTGGTACCATGAAGCAAATGGTCAACGCTCTAGACAAGAACGATAGGTGCTTGCAATATTTATACCGCTAATTGCCACTTTTGTCTGAGGCTAAAATAAAAGAGGGTGTATATGATGGAACTCGGATCAAAGAGCTAATGAAGAATAATGGCTTTCTGAGCACTATACATCAATAAATAAACGTCAGTCATTGCTACTGTAAGATCGTTCTCTAAGTTGAAGAACTGAACCAGATATGTCACAACAATAAACCAAATTATTTTCCACCTTAAAGAATTTCTTAAATTTTTCATCTCGATTTCTATACCAGTAAAATGTGGTATTTTTTACTAGCAATGTTTTTAATCGCTGTCCCAGTAGCTCACACTTGTCCTTGGTAAGACCTAAATTCGAAACCAATTCGTTCAACTCGGTCTCAGTAAAGAGCTGAGGGTTATCTAAAATAATGAACGATGATATATCTTCATTTTCATGAACATTTGTTGTAGACTCAGAGGAAGACGAAAGGTCATAGTCAATGTCCTCTAATTCAGTAGGTAGGATAGAAGCTGGACATCAGGTCCGAGTGGCACTGGTCTTATAGCTAATTCTAAGTCTTCTGGGTATTTAATTTTCGACATTAATTTTGTTGTATTCTGATACATTACTCAAACAAAAGTAATTCTCATCATAGTGATATTTTTTTGTTCATTCCCGATCGTGGGGATTGCGAAAGGTATGGAAATCCACTTTCCGTTACACCAGTGCCTTTGTTCTTCAACATAAATTTCATATGCAGTATGCGGAACCCATTTATTATTTGAACAAGCTTAACTTTAAATATGCAAAATATACTTTCCTAATAATTGGAGTAATATTATTCCTTTATTTTTTAACAAGTAGAAACCAAATATGAAACAGAAATTATTTAGATTGTTCACACATTGCCGTCTTGGTATTGCACGGTTTGAAGTCATCCTATTCTTAGTTCCCTGGCACTTTATACACAACACAAAGAAAAACTGAAATATTGCACTAAAGTCCAAGGAAGTGAAGTAAAGCCGTGGGTCCTGTGTCGTACATTTACGGCACAAAAATAAACCTCAAGTTTGAATTAAGAGGTCTATGAGCAAAATTTGTCGGCCGCTTCATGCCCTGAATAGAATGCAATGCTGATGACCTGTGATGTTAAAGAGCGTCCAAAGACTACCGCCACTAATAAATTTGAACTGATGTCTTTGCCAATATCCAAAGTTGGATTAATGAAAGTAATTGCAGCACTAGATATGTTCTTTAGGAAATGGATTGTAAGAATTAATATAATTAAATAAAAAGTATGGTATTTAAGAAGGGTAGGAAGTTGCGGAAAGATGAGAATGTTTTAGCCTACGGCAAAATTACTTCCCATTACTTCCTAGTCACGGGTTTGTTAGTCAAGATGAAACTTTAAACACATTGCAAGGACTGATAATAAAATAGATAAGGGATGCTTTGCATCCCCATTAAATTATATGTAAGCATTTATGAGGTGGTATCTAGTATATTCGGGAATGGTGCTGCCATCTGGCCAATAACTTACTTTGAGACCAATGACCGTCGTCACCCTCGAAGTAATTCCCTTCCACACGTATGCAACGGTCCCAGCGATTCTGTAATTTTCCAAGTGCATCTTGGAAGTCATGTTCTTTGAGGGTGATTAGCACAGACAGCGTTTCTTCGAATCCTCTCAATTGTATGGAACCGACGTTTTTCAACATGATTTTCAGTTTGGGGAATACAGCGAAGTCGCAGGATGCCAAATCAGGCGAGTACGGTGGGTGGAGGACAACCGTCATGTTGCTTTTCGTCAAAAAGCTCCTGGTGAACAAAGAATTGTAACAGGGAGCATTATCGTGATGCAACAGCCAGTTTCCTTGTCACCAGAGTTCGGACCATAGTCTCCACAAATTTTCACGGAGTCGTCGCAAAACGTCACAGTAGTACGTGGAACTCACTGTTTGATTTGGTGGGGCGAATTCTTTGTGCGCAATCCCCTTGGTATCAAAGAAAACAAGGAGCATGCTCTTTACTTTGCTCTTCACTTGTCTCGCTTTTTTTTGGTCTTGGTGAGTTCGGGCTCTTCCACTGGGAGGATTGTTGTTTTGTCACAGGGTCATAAGCGTATATCTAGCTCTCGTCACCGGTGATGACCCTGGACAAGAAGGTTGGGTAATCGGATACGGCCTTACGAAGCTCCGTGCAAACTTCAACACGCTGCTCCTTCTGATCAGCAGTCAAGATCCTTGGCACAAATTTTGCGGCGACATGATGCATGCCCCATTCATCCGCTAAAATTCCTTGGCATGTCCCATAATCAATTTCCACTTCATGAGCAAGGTCTTCAATGGTTCGATGTCGATCCTCACGAACGAGGTGCTGAACTTTGGCAACAATGTCAGGCGTTGTGCAGTTGACGGGCATACCGGTGTGAGCATCGTCTTCAATAGCTGTACGGCCGGCCCTGAACCGAGCATGCCACTCAAATACACGTGTACGGCTAATGCTTTATCTCCGAAAAACTTGTTGAATCATTACGAGGGCCTAGTAGCATTTTCCCCGAGATTTGCACAGAATTTGATGCACACTCTCTGTTCTAATCTTGGATTCATCGTAAAATCGCCACACACTACACACAGAGTATTATGAAAAGTACTATATAATCTGAACACATCTACCCAGCTGCATGAAACTTTAAACACTCACTCATCGGTCGGTCCTGGTGGTGTAGTGGTTACCATACTTGCCCCCTAAATCCAAGATCGCGGGTTCGAACCCGGCCAGGACCGATGGATTTTTCCGCGCGTAAAAATCTTAAGTATGGCTTCCTTCGGAAGGGAAGGGAAGGGAAGTAAAGCCGTGGGTCCCATATCGTACATTTACGGCACGAAAAAGAACCTCAAGCCTGAAGGAGAAGCCTCTGAGCAAAATTTGTCGGCCGTTTCATGCCCTGAGTTGAATGGGACGCTGATGACCTGAGCTGCTAAAGAGCGTCCATAAATAAATCAATAAAAAAATGATCTTATGGCCATGATGGCCCCTCGTAAATTTTAAACGTATTGTCCTGATTTAAACAAGCGTTTTAGTAAGTTATTAATAGCTTATATTTTTAGCTTTTTATATTAACTGTTCAGGGCAATATCATTCAACTCTTGGGAAACTAAACAATAAATAAAGTTAAAAGCACACAGAAAGATAAAAAATTAGCAATTATGATTTAAATGAGCACAGAATCCACCGGCATTTTACAATACTAAATATCGTCTTTCCTTTGTCAGAAAAAATGCCAAAGAGGAAAATCAGTGAGGCAATTTATCCCACTTTTTTCACCCGTTTTCAGTACTGGAGCATCACAACTGGCGGACACTTACGATACATTAGATAAAATGATAATTTGGGAAAGAAATCTTTTTAAAGGAATGAAACGTTCCAAGCCTAACTTTAGGGTACCTCCCCTGCATTTGTCATTTATGAAGACTGGGGAAAACCTGGAAAAAAACCTAAGTCAGGGAGGATAGTCCTGGCGGGAAAGGAACCCTAGACCTACCGCTCACGAGTCCGCGCCTTAACGACCTTGGCCACTTGGCGGTTTATCCCACCCAATTATCAAATATATACTACGCACTAATCGAAAGCAGATAGTAAGTGGTATACAAGGTGAAATATATTAAACTGTTACCTCAAATACTTACTATGTATTATAGATATGAACTTGTTTTTGCTAGATTTAAGGCCACATACGGCCTATAGAGAGTTAATACTGAGCCAAAAAATAATACTTCCAACACTATTTTATATTTTAATGCATCAATAAGTGTAGAAAAAATTACGCCATTAAATATTAATTAAACACATTTGCACTCTATTATCACTGATGTTCCGCTTGATGAAGTCGGTGGAGTTTGTTTAGACCGATAGTGCAAGTGTAAGATTGAGTAGCCGTAGTTTGTGAATAATATAAAGAGGATACATGAAATCGTGTGTTTTGCTGAAGCCCTCTAACAGTTTACACGATTCTCCATGTAGCTCTTGATGGAGAGAAAAGCGATATTGCTGGAACATGTAACAATGAAGAATCCATATCACACTTCTTTGTATTAGGTCAATATCTTGGAAATTAACTTGTTGATTTACTTCAACTGCAGTTAGAGCATTAAATTTTACCTTCTTCTCTAGTCACTCTCTTGTTTCCGACACGTTGCGAGGCAATACATTTTCACTTTTCCTTAATTACTTGAATAGGTTTATAAACATTCTCTCAGAATATTTTTGAGCATATAAACCACAGGATAGCATTGCATTTTTCTACATTCAAATACATGAATATCAAATCAGGTTTTTTAGCATTAGTAAATATTATTTTGTAAATTTTATCAAACCTTACTTCAATAAAAAGAAAACAAGCAGTAAATAAAATAATAACGCAAGTCATCACGCATTGTTATTAAATTTGTACCACACGGCTTTTCAACTCCCGGATAAAACTCACCGTATGGCTATTATCATTTTACATTTATCTGGTTCAATTTATGGCTATTAATGCATTAAAAATAACTTTGTGCTGAAAATGTTAATTTTTTTTTTTTCTGATCTGTGTGAATTCTCTACAGGCTAGGTTTATAAACCTAATTTTGCCCTTAAATCTTGGGAAAAAGCTGATGGACATCAATGACTATTTCACCCATGTGACGTCATCTTAAAGTTCACCTATGAAATGATACAAAACTTTGAATTTTGACTAATCACAGCCGGATTATCGAAATTATCAAAAAAATATCAAATCAGATTTATCACGCGACCTGCATTTGTCTTGTGGTCAGTGTAGCCAGCTCTATAGCTTCACTATATAATTCTTGAACACACATTACTGACCACTTTTACTAGAGGCGTGGGGGGCTATTGATAGCAACAAAAGCATGGACAATCCACAATGATAATGCAAAATAGAGGGTTTTTAAAAGTGTTTTGGTGATGGGTCAAATGTGCAAATTCATATTATCATTAGGAATTCCAAACCACAGAATACAAAGAAAAATAAAAACACTATGTTATTTCTCTCTCTCTCTCGCTCTCTCTCTCTCTCTCTTGGTATTAGAAAAACGAACGGTAGCGATTGTAATAATCGACTTTTATTCATTTCAGTCTCACGGTTTCTGAATAGAATAGATGTTCAAAAGTGTAACAAGTATTAATATTCTGTGCGCGAATTACACACACACACACACACACACACACACACATATAGAATAAGAAAAAGTGGTATATAATAATAATAATAATAATAATAATAATAATAATAATAGTGCTAAACCGGTAATTTTCTCTTCTCTATTGGCATCACTGACAATCGGCATTCTTCTGTCGCAAGACTTCCTGAAAAAGTTAAGTCCAAATAGCAAATATTGTAAGCCAAGTTTAGAGGAATTATATTTAAATTCTTATTTTATTCGTGAAATATTCCTAATAAATATCACTCGAGGGAATGAGCTTTCCAGATAAGTTCACTCTCTACGTTCGTGAATTTATCGGTAATCTCAGACCCTCTTACTTGTGACATTACACGCGATAGCCTTTCAGCCAATGTACCGTTGATACCTCATTCACCAATCACACTGGAAGGTATTTGATACTTTTACAGCATAGTGCTTAAAAACTAATAAATGCTAGTTTTTCTCCCACGTTCATTTTTTACAAATAGTTTTACTTTGAGCTATTATTATAACCTCAACTTTTCATTTGTTTTTTATCATTCAATTACAAATATTTTCTTATTCCTTCTTGGAACAAACATAATAACATTCAATTCTGCTTCGATTATCTTATTGCCTCCCTAAAGAATTTCTCATTACAATAGGAAATTTGAGTTAAATGATACAAAAATAGTACGGCGGTAATTGTTGCTATAGTATTCAGTTGTATTATATTCAATTTATATATCCACGCGATTCTGCTGGAAATAAAGGCAAATAAAAATAGTGTATGTGTTCAGAAAAATCAAACAGATAAGCCAAATTACTTCAATGATTATACTAAAAGTACAGGAAAAAATAACATCGTTCTCGTACTGCATTTATTATACCGAACCCCCCCTATTGGTTATAATTTTTAAAGTAATTTAATTCAGCTTTCAAACTCTGCTTGTCATTAGATAATTATTTCTCGAGTAATAGTCTCTAAATAATTGTCAGGATAAGAAACATTCGATAACCTCAATTAAATTACCGAAAAATGATTTGCACTCGTGGTATTACTGAAGATAATATAGAAGATATTTGATATGGAAACTTTTAGTGCCATCATAGCTTCAGCATCTGTAAGAACAAATTTCATCGCCCATGTGCTGACTAATTGATTTGGATTATTTACGGACGCTCTGTAACATCTCAAGTCATCAGGGCCCCACTCAATTCAGGGCGTAAAACGAACGGCAAGTTTTGCTCAGAGGTCTCTTTTTTCAGGCCTGAGCTTCTTTTTCGTGTCGGAAATCTACGACACTTTACTTCCATTCCGAAGGAAGCCATACTTAGAATTTTTACGCTCGAAAAATATCTATCGACCATGGCCGGGATTAAATCCACGATCTTGGGTCTACGAGGCAAGTATGGTTACCACTAGACCACCATGACCGACACCGTCGTCCATGTGTATTATTGTGTTTGAAATGCTAAGAGAATTTTCTGATTCAATATACAGACCTACAGAATGACACAGCATTTCTAAAGCGAACACTTATATAAGATTTAGTTGACAAGCAGAGGTTAATCTGATGGAAGGATTTTGATAATTTATCTATACAGAAGAATAACTTCTGAGGTTTACACAGGGAATGAAAACGTAACATCAACATTTTTATTGACAATGTTTTAATGATCGTAGGAAGAAATGTTATAAGAATTTACTAGCGCGAAATTCAGAATATCAATTATTCAATATGTAGGAACCGTTTAAAAATAGAAATAAACGCATATAAAATATTATAGATTCATATCGGGGGCCGAAATTATTCTGGACGATTATTTTTTTTAATTGATGCATTTATTTACGAACGTTCTTTAACATCTCAAAGTCATCAGCGTCCCATTCAATTCAGGGCGTGAAACGGCCGACAAATTTTGCTCAGAGGCCTCTCTTTCAGGCTTGAGGTTCTTTTTCGTGCCGTAAATGTACGACACGGGACCCACGGCTTTACTTCCCTTCCGAAGGAAGTCATACTTAGGATTTTTACGCCCGAAAAAAATCCATCGGTCCAGGCCGGGTTCGAACCCGGGATCTGGGGTTAGGAGGCAAGTATGGTAACTACTACACCACCAGGACCGACTGGGCGATTAATGAATTGTATCAGTCAAGATACAAATGACCCCAAAATTTACCAGGTATAAGACCGTTTCAGCAGGAACAGATAATAGCGCTGAGGCACTTGGGTTTACAAGAAAACACTTTAGTTATTCAAAGCCTGAAACGCACAGGACATCTTCCTTAAGAGGTTATCACCTGTATAGAGCCCCTGTTTAAGAGTCTACAACACTTAAAACATACTGTTATTTTTTAAGGTAAATTGCAGATTAAAAAGTGCAATTTTATTATCATTTTAAGGACTTTGAAAATAAGCCCAATGTAGCACACTACCAAATGACGACTATATTTCAAAATTAATGATACCATTTTACAAAGGAGACTGCGTTTTATAGTAAAGGTCCAAAGGTCCTACTTTTAATAATAACAAATAATTTCTGTTTCACTAGTCAATGGCACACCTGTCTGCTGGCGGTCTTTAAAAATGCAAAGATAACGGGTAATGGACTAGTTCTTCTGCACTCAGGGGATTTGGACCGCACAGGAGGTAGTTGGTACTGCTACATTTTTGACATTCCTTCCTCAGAAACCGGTTTTTAGCTGGTAATCCGCCCACCTTTGCTAAGGTTTGGATTTTTGATTGTGTGCTTGCTTGGAGGTTCAGTGGACACAGTAACTATACGCTCGGCGCGCAGTAAGCACTGCCACTGGAATTCGCTTCTCTAGTGAAATCGCAGCTACACAATGGCTGCGGAGGGACTTATTGATGACCCTTTATTTGATTGTAAACACGAAAGTTAATCCAACATAATAGCAATCATGTTGCAGTATGTTAACCAACTAATAAGTAACAATAAGCCAGGTATTAATTATAAAAAATTTATTTAAAATATGTTTCAAACATTTGTGGTTTCAGAGTTTAGACAGCTAAACTGAGGTAGCCATTTGGCCACCCAATATATGCATTAATGTTATGATATTATTTTCTTCTTAAGCTGTATGTTAAATGCTTATACTTTTATTATTTCCTTGAAAATGGCTAAGACTAAACGTAGCTGCCGACACGAATATAATAATTACGGGTTTCTGTTATTCATAATTCACAGAATACAGAATTCTCTTCTGGGACGAAGATGAACAACTTGGCACATTCTACGCGTGGAACCAGTTTCACAATTTTGAAATTTTGCTTTAAGGTCGTTTTAGGCTGATGTGAGCTGACACTGAATTTTGCTTTTCTTTTTTCTCCTAGTTTGTGTGTTATCAGGTGACTGGGACAGAAAATATAAACATTGCAGTTTGGAACGAAGTTCCTAGTTTTCTGGTGGAGTATATTTTGTAATATTTAATATTATTTTATCTGTTTTAGCTCTTTGTTGCTGTGATCACGCTCATTAAAGCGCGCTTCTTTATTGAAGTGAATTTCAACTTACCTGCAAGAACTTGGAATGGTCCCATAATTAATTAGGACCTCGGTCTGCAACCAGCTGAACACGTGGAGGGTGAAGTACAATTTTCTGTTGTAATTAAGATGTCAGTTGATATTACCAGGATTTTTCCTCAGCTTTCAGGACTTATATAAAACAGATATATTTTTCTACCCCCAAAATTCATTTGTTGCTTCATAATCATTGTACTCGGCCGCAATAAGGTTTTCGGTACAAAATGTTAATGTTAAATAAATACAGATTGCTTCAGAGAATTGTGTAGATAGCAAACTGAAACTCGGTTGACTAATAAATACAGCCCTGTCTTTTGTCACTTTGGATAGGAGTCAACGCTTTCAATGGAGAGCATGGAGAGTAAAAAAGTTAAGGTAAAGGCGCCTACCATCTACTTGCAGGAGAGCTGTGTATGTAGAGTGGGTTAGCCGCAGGCAATGCTCCATGCACATTTGTTGAGGTTTTCTTGAAGCTTCTCGGTGTCCAAACGCAGAGCTCTACTAATAATTTATTTTTGACTTGTAAACAAACATTTGGAAAAAAAATCTTCTTTTTTACTGAAAAAGCCATCCGTAAATTGGAATTGTATTGTTTTTCTAAATCACGCAGTTTTTATTTTCATTTTCTGTTACCAAACTTCAGCACAGTGGACAGATAATTAACAAATTCAGTTTTTTTAATTTATATACTGCTTGGGGTGGAAGGGAGCTTCATAACGTCAAGTACTTATAGAATTAAATAAATGCAAAAAGACTGGTGCAACTCAGGTGTTGGAAAAGTCTCTTTTATTTAATTTTTCTTATTTTTGTTTATTATATTGTGTTAGTGAGAGTTCACGTGTTCTGAATACAATAATATTACCGACAAATGTTTTAAGTTTTTAATAAACTTAAACGTTATTAAGATAATGCACCTTAAAGCATTACATGGATCTCTTTCTGTTTATGAAATTACACTTGGCATCACTGAGTTAACAAAAGTGATGAATTTGATGTGATTTTAAATATAGCTCTAGTATACATACAAAATTATGTTAAGGATGTCAAGGGCTGAGGGAGATTCTAGTAATTACAATTAAGTTTCGTTGTTCTATATTTCTGATGAAATAAATTTTCTAAAGAAGAAATCCAGCCATGCACAAACGCTTGTTTCCATTATTGTGTAATATCAACTTTTTCTTTTGGATATAAAGTTTCTTGTACCTTGTATACGGCGTAAAATTATGATACACACCGATATATAAAACAGGCATATTCCTCCTAACAATATAATGGTGCAATAATAATACAGCTTCAATATTGCATGATTTACTCAACTTCGACATTGGTCAAGCTTAAGAAAACAGATCCGGCTTTGGGACCGAAAAAATGTTTGGAGAGTGTTTTGTTATTAGCTGCTGGAGTTTCACACATACTGTTGGCAATGCAGCAAACTTTTTTTATAAGAACCCATTCTACGCTCGGAATCAAGTACGCTTTGTTGGTGATAGTACCTTATAATCCAACATCCTAAGTAGAGAATCGTCACTAGCCAGCCCAGTTCGATTCCGGTTAGAATAAGTTTCTGTGTTTTATTTTTATTTTATTTTTAGATTTCTCTCTCGCTGAGAATAAATGGCATTAGATTTATGGCGCTAATGTAGTTGCTTCATTATTTCATTCCATTCTTCATTACAAAGATATAAGGAATTCAGCATGAGAAATAAAGTTTAAAGACAACTGCGTGTTGCCACGACCACTTCCCCATTTATTGCCCATGTAACACTTCTACTTGGATGGAAAAGTATTGATATCCCTTATAAAAGAAAAATAAAAACAAATTAAATAATTAGAAATTTGTTGTGAAGTGTGGTCAATTTTGGATTATTTCAAAGTTATAATAGAAGTTTAAGGTCAATAGTTATGAGGTTGCTGAAGAGCAATATCTAGAATGTAGCATTTTTTGAAAGTGGGGGCAAATATTTTCTGTTTGTCGGGTAAAATTCGGGTGGTCTCTTGCACATAGAAGTTCCTCAGAATTCTGTGATGAGTTCTCACTGATGCTGGTAATTGTTTTGAACACAGTTGAGCTGCTAGCCGCTGAGGACTGAGTGCATTCATTATGATGAATTAGTTCATTTGAAAATGTTACGTAATAATATTCTTAGCTAATCTATAGAAGCCTAATAATTTTCTTATGTGCTACTTTCCATGAGATTAGAATTTTATAAATGTCAGTTTCCGTACTTTTAACAACATTGAGAGGCAGAGATTGAGAGCTAATTTTGAAAAAAAAAAAAAAAAAAAAAAAATAATAATAATAATAATAATAATAATAATAATAATAATAATAATCGGGCTGGATAAAGAAGAAAATAAGTCACTAATTTAAAACAAAGGAATACAAACATGTTTTTGCAACTTCAAGTAAAATGTAGCACCTACATCTTAAATAAGTGAATGAAGAAAAGCAATTGGAAAGCTACAGTCAATGTTGTAGAACAAAACAAAAATAAAATGTATTGCAAGTTCAGTGGTTCGCGAAAATGAACGTTTGGAAAGGGAATGTTAGATAATTTACTCTTAGAAAAAAAGAGTAAGTTATACTTATGTTGAACATTGTGAATGTTAAAAATAGAACTAATATAGTTAGCATATGTCAGAAAAATAAAAAAAAACAGCAAAGTAACGACAATTATATGGAAACTGTAATGTAGATGGGATAAGGAGGAGTATAGAAAGTACAAGATTGGCAGAGAAGGACATCGGATACAGAAGGAGATTGAGAAATAGAAGATAAAACATTATATGGAGGAACTCTTCCTAAGGAGTGTTTATAAGACTATGTTCTAACATGACTTACCTGGTGTTTTCTGTGAAGTTCATCTGTAACAGCTTGACTTGGCTGACGTTAATGTGTACTGCAGTTTGGTCTTTGGATTGTTTCTAGCAAAATTTTGTTGAAGTTATATAGGTTTAGGAAAGATAATATTGTAATAAATACGTTGTCACAGAATAGCCGTGTAATTTTTCGAAATAGGCAGTCCATATTAAGCTGTAAAAGTAGGGAAAAGTAGCAGCTGATTTAAAAACCTCAGAACATATTATAGACACGTCGTGTATATATATTATGGGGAAATTGTTCACTTTGTCTCACTGAGTGTCATTGCATAAATACTGTACCCCATCTGACGTAGTTTATTTGGCAATAAAAATATTACAAGGAATATTAGAGCAAAGAAACGTATTTATATAACTTCTAATTTTGTCCTTCCCTAAAACTCCAGCAAGATGCAGCCAATATGACACAATTCATGCAATTACACGTAGGTATAACTTGAAAAAGTACAACTATTATGGGACACAGTATACAGACCTTCTTGAAAAATGCGAGGGAAATAGGAAGAAATAATTAGACTAGCAATGTTTTGCATCGTTACTACAATATTTATTTTTTATTTCAAATAGATTGTTACATTGCTGGTTGAAACAGTTTTGGTTAACACAAAGTAGAAAACTGTATGAAATTCTATAGCAGTATAATACTCTGTACTTATATGGCGCTGGATATTTCATTTCAAATTAATACCATTTCCTGTATAGAAAGTTTGGTTTTAGTTTTGGTCAAGATACAACTTACATAATACCTGTTAAACATGAAGCGGGGAACTTTTTTAAAGACCAATCCATAGGAATCGGTTTTTCTTTTACACTCTATATAAACATATACATACAATATTGTATACATAGCAAAGACAACATAAACACTCTTTTCTTACATAAATATCATATTATATTATATGAAAAATTGTAAAAATGTATTACACCTGCACCTGCCGCAGAAATTTTGATTTTCGTTACAGCAAAATTCTCCATACTAACATCAATTCAAGTTCTCTCCAATCAGGTCGTATCAATTCAAAGCTACAATCACTCAGTAAACTCCCTTCCAAACGTATTCACTACAAAATTTGGTGCCCATGACCTTGGCACTTCAGGTATGTATAATAGGTAGGTCATGAGTACTTAGTCACACTTCAGTTCACAAACCGAAGATTAACAAGCATAAAATCACTCTGAACAGTGTCAGTTGGACAAAGAGCACTCAGTGCATTGTCAAAAATGGGGAGATGGCCAATATTCTATCTCTACTCCTTCGCAACTCCTGATATCTCTGCATAGAGGAAAAAAAAAATATTTCCTTTACTCACACATGTAATAAATAAATAATTATGTGACAGTGTAGTTCTGTATTATATACAAAACGGAACTAAATACGAAAACAACAAAGAAAACATTGATCGATGAAACATTACATTATCATATTTCTTTTTAACAAACGCATGCGGGCCTCTACGGAATGAAGATATTATTTGCTTGTGTGAGCATTTGTCTGAAATTTAAAAAAAAAAAAAAAAAATATTAACGTGTTGTATCATAGAAGACGAGTTTTCAATTATTTTACTGTACAATGAGTGCTTACAATTCAGAGGTACTTTGGTCCAGTTGTATAATAGCTTTCTACATTAAAAATAAGTCTAAATAATTATACTTTATTTGATGATATGAACATTAAATACCGTATGACGTATGAAGGGTTCCTCAAAACATCTCAAACTTCCTGCGTAATTTGTTAATAGCAAGTGCGCCCTTGTTTAGGTATCTAGTGCAAGATACAATCTTAGCGTTATACAAAGTCTACTTCAGTTTTCATATCAAACACACAATATCCATGACTCATTTAGCGTCCTTGGGCGTATCAACGAGCATTCAGAAGCAAAGTGACATTTCAAGCACACCTTGTAGAATGATAAATGATAAATGATGAATTACATGCAGGGCCTATATCTGGAAACTATTAAAAATATAAACATTTTGTGTTGCTTTGAGATGCACTACACACATTTCACTTATTTATAACTTAAGTATATAGAATGTATGTGTACTAATTAACAGTAAGAAAAAATAAAATATAATAGAAAGGAAATATTGAAAACTGGTATACAACACATAATATTTCAGGTAATTGTGTGTGTGTGTGTTTTTCCCTCTATCAAGAAGGATGTGTAATCAAAATCGATCAAATTTAGCGGCCGTTTTGAAATAAGGCAAAGTAATTTTATGAAATGCAAATTAATATTTCGGCAACAATTGCTTGCAGCTTTATGCCTAGAAACGTATTTTGTGAAGCAAAGAGATTCTTATATGATTATGTTCATATACATACCCTAATATTAACAGAAGAACGAGGGAGTAGAATTTAGTATACTGGACCACCTTTACAATATGTTTCACCAACCACATGAATGCCTCAAGGAACTTTACAGTTTTTATCATCACAATACATAATTAACGTGTGGAACGGCTGAATGTGTAAACAGTGTACACTTTATTAATAATTGTTTGTTTCACAAGATATAAATATTCTTGTTTCTTACAAGATTTACTTATTCCATTATTATCCGTTTGTAATTGGAATTCTCATCTTATGCATTCTTCTCCTTACAATTTACAAAATTTTTGGAACAGCCGCTTCTTTAAAATCGTATTATGTTCAACTGTTTGTCATAACCCTGCGTCTATCCTAATAAGGGTCATAGTACAGCAATGAAAAACAAGCAATTAAACTGTAAACATTGCGCATTCAAATTAAAAGACTAGTAATGACAGGAAACAAAATCAATATTTAATCAGCTTTAGTAACTCAGTCTAAACTGTATTTATTAAGATACTTTGATAGTACGCTACAGTGTTGTTGTATTAGTTAATGAGCTGTCCAGGGTTGAATGTTCAAGTTCAAACGGTGTTTGGCATAAATGAGTTTGCCTTTGAGGTAACCGGTCAAGATGGGCAGCAAACCACGGGATAAGCAACTGAACTGAATATATTTACAACCAGCTGTTCAGCATTTGCTTTTCTATTTACACCTGCTTGTGCCATTAGTAAATGTTGCTGTAAGCTACATGAAAATGCTCAATGCGCATGCCATGTAATGTAAAATAATAAATTATGGATGTAGAAATTTTGCGACAATTTTATTAAGCGTGATCATGAAATTGAATTACTTGAGCCTGAATATATTTAAAAAATATAGTTACAATAGCCCATTGGCGCAGAAAGTGAGGATTTCCAACTTAGCTCTCGACTTCATAATGCAAAATGATGCAGCATTTGCAAATAAGACAGGGGTTTCACCATTTACTTTTTTAGCTAATTAAATGTTTAAACCCTTATGTGCGAATAATCTCATTAAAGCACTAAGTAGTTCTTTGTAGTTTTTTCTGGTGTGACAATCGGCTCTGCTTTCAAACCCATTCATAAAGAAACTCTTTATCTCTATACCTTGGAGACAATTAAACATGTAGCTGTTTACATAAGCTCACGGAAGGAAATACATTGAAGCTTTTTAGTAACAACAAATAATGAGTTACACACAAAACAATGGCAATGGTTATATAGTATTTCTTACATTATGCATACAGGTCTATATACTTCCAAAGACCTCATTTCATTCCGATATTGGCACTGCCAAGAAAAAAGTTCCTCATAGACCCATTCTGCTGATACAACATTAATGTTTGATTCATTTATCTTTGTATAGACGTTAAAAACATAATAAATGTTTATAAACATTTTAATTCTTGTATTGGCAATCCACAACATATAAAAACATAACGGACATTTTTGAGGGGGGGGGGGCGTTAAATACAGTACCTGCTTGAATTTGCTCATGTTACTTTACTCATTATGTTTCATTTCTTGTAAAAAGATATCGCAACTAAAACCTTCACTTTTGCTGAGCACTGCAAGTGCAGACATCTAAAACTCCACAAGTCTCAATACTATTACAAATTTCGAAACAAAGAACACCACTCCACTGTGTATAAGTCCAGTACAATACTGCAAGTTAAACGCCCCGGTCCAGAGCAAATGGTAGGCCTGTATTTGAAAACATTTTTATTGTGTCTTACAATTAAAAACACGAGTTTATGTGCCACATTAAGACACATCCACGTGCTATTTGGTTATATTTAAAATATGCCTCTACAGAGTCTTCTGTGTCCATAGGTTTCTGGGAACTGACGTTGAACGTACAGCTATTAAGTTGAACTCTCACATCGACTCTTAGACAGTATGTACAGATCAAAATATTTTTAGATATATCTATGTGGACTTCAGTCACATTGTTTCAGGAAGTTCCAATGCTTAACCTAATAACCTTTGCACCATAAATCTCAGACCAAAACATAGGCAAATTATTTTATCTTCATCAACAAAGCAAGGCGCAATAAAACATTTTAACCATCACACAATATATAATTATTTCACTATATTAAGATTTTGATTTTTCTCTCAGGTATATCGTATTCCTATAAACTAATAGCGTAATTAATTAATAAGTTATTTCTAAGAAATAATAAATGCACTCGACAAATCAATTTTATAAGTTGCACATATATTTAATTTATTCCATTCATTTTATATCGTTTAACAATAGCAAATTGTGCTGCATACAAGAATAAATCTATGGTGCAAAATTCACAAACAACAATACTTCTCTCGGTTATGATTAGTTCAAAAATTAATTTGATTTTTATGTATGCCTTGTTTCAACAAAAGGTTCCATATATTTATATGGCTAGCTGAAGCCTTCACAGAATACCTACAATCTCCATTTTATGTTTATTATATCAGGATAAAGCTCAATAACAACATTTGCACTTCTGCGTAGGCTCCAGCCTAACATATTCTGATCTGCAAGAGAACTTGAGATGTGGTAGAAGCTTTGCGTTTATACATGGCAAATTATATAGATACCCTTGCAATTTATTAACACTAAATTTATTGAATATAAAGATACTCTAATGTGTCAAGTTCTCATTCACATTGAACTGTTATCGTTTCATATAAGACCAAAATTCAGTTTTTAAGGAGCTTATCTGATACATGTGACGCTGCAGTTTTTAGCAACACAATATTTGTATTAAGAAGTGCATTATTCAATATTGAGCAGTAACATAGCTTTCATCTAAAATTATTTACAATAAACCACTACTTATACATGTAAACAAGTGTTTATAATAATTATTTCAGTTAATTCGTTCCGAAAGGAGACACCTTTATCTAGGGTAAGTAAACTTAATATTGTTATAAATACTTTTATCTGAAGCGAAGCATATGAAATTTAGAGATCCATATATTTCAAACGGAACAGATAAAAACAGAAAAAGTGCAATTTAGATAGATTTCAGCATAACCCATTCAACACAGAAAGTAAAATAAAGGATCTGAAAGAATCGAAAGAAAATTATTTGCATTTTCATGTGGTTATTTTTAGCACTAGATGGTTTCTTTTCTTCACCTCAGCAGCGTTTCTATGCTTCCGCATTTTATTATTGATAACAGTATGGTATGTTATATCTCATCAGTTTGTGGTAATAGAAACCACACTCTCCCTAAAGGATTGTTCCCCCTTGTATTCATTCTCACGATCTTATAGCTGTAAAATAGTTTATGGTAATGGATTGTACACGCAGAGAAACCAAGAAAAGCCGAGTTCCGAATTTATTTTCTGTTAGTCTCAAAACTCTTGACTATTTACCTTTATGTGTATGGTGCTTCATCCCAAAGAGAAAGTTCCATATTTCATTCTTCTAATACATTATTTAGAAGTTATTTCATTCGTATGTAGCGATTTTCATCTAAATCGCATTATGATCCAAAAGAAGATTTAAAAACGTATAAAATATATACTCATGGCTCATATGGAAATGTATCACTTTGAATGATTTTAGGTCATTTTCTATAATCTCATAAACATATTAAAAACCAATATAGTAAATCTCACACTTATGCTACTTTTACGTTAACTAATTTCAGAGTTAAATCAGTTCAGTAGGATACGTCTTGCTAGAAAATTAGCAATACGAACAACTTGTCATGGTTTCTTCTGCTATGTGTAATGCATGTCACAAAAAAAAAAAAAAAAATAACTGTAAGCAAATACCCCAATGATCACAGGTGTGTTGCGACACCACATGCACTGTGCAAAGTGGAAGATGCAACGTACAATTTGTGCTGAAAGAGAAGTATATATTCTCTATATTTTTCCTGCACCGTTTGCTCTATTACATTGAAAAAGTCCGTCTGTTCTTTATTTATGCTAACTGTTAACGCCAGAACAATTGGAAACCAATCGTAGAACACTTTACAGTGAATACTGTAGAACCGAATTGGGCGACACCTTAATGATATCGCACATCCAATATTTGGAACAGCCATAAAAA
Organism: Metallyticus violacea; assembly: GCA_030762175.1. Lineage (NCBI taxonomy): Eukaryota > Metazoa > Arthropoda > Insecta > Mantodea > Metallyticidae > Metallyticus > Metallyticus violacea. The sequence continues at coordinate 168,795,218 of CM060846.1, read as the reverse complement.
ATAGGTATGAACCCAATATGTTATATTAAAATAAAGCAGCTCACGTTCCTGAACCGTATACCTTATACCTTTACGGTACATTTCCCAAGTCCTAAATAGAAGTTGGCTGTCACAACAGTTCCATTCTTCATGTGCGATGTGTAGACTTTTTATTGACTCATTTTTGGGTAGTATGGCAACAAGTTTCATTTGTTGTTTCTTTAATTACATTCTGCACTGTAGAAGCAGCTGATTCCACGCTGGTAATAACTATTTCTTTGTAAAACCCCAATCTGGAGCACGGCTATTTTCTCGTTCAGAAATTATTTCACTGGAAGCGCTGATGATAACTGTTCATCTATTTCTAAGTTGGCAAATTAAAAAAAATCAATTCTTTGTTTTTCTACGTTTATACACGTATACTTTATGCTCGTATTTCGCTTTCTTCTCACCTTGGGGTGTTTAATGCCAAATAGAAGAATGATCTACGCTATTATTTTGGTTTCGTAATAAGAAATTCTAGATCGTATTTGTAACAGAAAATTGTACTTTTAGAAACAAAACAATTGGCGTTTTTGTTTCATTCTGTTACCATAAATGACTTCACAATAGACTTTAAATGCTTTTTATTGTGCTTGTGAGAGATGTTTTATGTTACGGTTTGTACCCGGTGGAAAAAAAGATTCTGATAAAATTTCTGGAACGTATATTCTCATGATTGATAGAATATATTTATAGAAGAACTGTGTGTCTAAGTTTTAGCAGATTTTTTTCAACAAATGAGTAAAATATGTTAAATTTAAAAATGTAGGATTTTTAATCCACTGCGCAATTAGAAATTGGTTTTGCCAACGGGAAGTTGAAATGGCTTCGTTATCTAACGAGATAAATCTTATCGCGCGATCGAAACTCACAGCGAATATTGTAAAATGCCCCCAGAGTATTTTGTTTAGCTTCTCCAAGAGTTTACTTTCAGGTATAGCAGTAATTTTATATTAATGAAGAAACAGCAGCTGAGTGACTTCATACGCGCTGTAGAAGGATACACTAACTGGCTGGACTAGAAAGACTTTTTTCTAATCAATAGTTTATTTTATCAAGCTTCTCTTGTGTTAAACTACTTTTGTGTGTTACTTCTTATCAGTGGAAATGCTTTGGGTTGAAACATTGTTCATCAATCTGAAAATTTTACTTTCCAAGAGAAAGTAAATCCTCTGGAAATTTAGCAAAAAATTCACTTCTACAGTACTTTTACGATTTTATTTGCATATAACATGCACAAATAAATATTCTTTGTACTAGCGTATATCTTACTCTCAAAGTAAGTCCGCAATACACAGTAAACCATCAAAAACGCAGTTTCTACGGAAATGCATCTGAAAAAGTTTATTTTATCTGTTTATGTTAAATTCAAAAATTTCTTGAATATTAGATTTGATTAGAATTAAAAATAATTAGTTGGCATGATAAACACCACTGAACAAGTTGAATTGCTTGCGTCAGCGAAATATTAATACCAGTGTAACCGAAATCGCTCCTCCGTTGAAGATCAACCAGTTTCTATTAATGTATACAAACACTGATTGCGTAGCAGAATAAGAGCACGGCAAAAATACAGCATTAACCGAATACTTCCTTAAAAAGTATAACAAATTATATATGAGATGGCTTTCTTAAATTTACATTTTTTTACAATTCCGATTTACATAATGCTTTATTCCTAGATGAAATTAGACCACACTTGTAGGCCATGTGAAATATTGTTTTCGTAATACTGATGAATTAACTCAAATATATAAAATAACATAGAATATTAAAGTTGCATGATTAACTGACGTGCATTTTTAACCTTATTCATTTCCCTTAACATGTTTTGGAAACAACACTACACTCACGAATCTCAATAACTTATTGCAGTATGAAAAGTTCTTAATTCTGAGTTGCGCATCTTAATTTTGTTATTTTTTCCCAAAATTTAGTTTCTGAAATTATTTTACGATTGAGGCTCTTCTAGGAATTACAAAACTTCCCCCCAAAACCTATGAAATTGAACTTTTTACTGTCCTCTCGTAGTGTAAAGGATTTCTCTTTAGAGATCTTGGGGGTATTATCAGTATAATAACTACTGCGGTTTCTACATTGAATATAGTAGCAAACATTTCAAAGAATTTTGTAATACTTGAACTTGACACATTAGATTTAACTATACTAACATTAATTAGCACATATCGATGAGAGATCAGCTGAGATAAATATTTTTTGCTCATTTAAAAAAAAATGTGTTCATCACGATTGGTAAGTATTATAAAGTTTATAAACCTCTTGATTTTCATTCTTTTTTGAAGATGGAAGATTCTTTGAAATTGCTAACTAATCAAGTTTAAATTTGAACACGTTACTTATGTTTCCCATAAGTGGAAACCACAGTGAATATTATTTTCGCAAGTGTAGCAATAATATGTTATTTATGAGCCTGGCAGAAAAACTGCGTCTTAAGTTTGCTGATCAGCTGACCTCTCATTGGTTTTGCAAGATATAGTAATTGCAACTTGCTAATTCGATACAAAGCCCACCATTCTAACATGACGTCAATAGCTAGGCCGTAGCCATGATAGATGGGTCTCTAATGAGTACCAAGACCTTCCTCCAGGTGTAAATTCCTCTTGCTTATAGTTTGTGGAAATATTTATTTGAATGTTTCACTGATTAGCCGATACTTTTCCCTCCTGTGCAGTTCAGCTGTAATAAGGCACCTAATAATATATTCTTTTAGTTTTTGTGGTGTGCATTTGGTTAACATCGAAGAGAATTTATGGATAGAACAGATAAGTAAGCTAGCAGGATTAGAACATTCGTAAGATGAATAGAAGTACAGTAGCCATTTGCACTTAATACGTCGAAGTATTAATAAAAAATGCAATTCCATCTTAGAAACAAAAATGAGTTAGAGCATTAACATGGCTTTCTTTTCCATGCAAATAATCAGAATTGGGCTTTGAATATATTTACTTGATATTTTAAAACTACCGTATGATTCAGGGCTAGCTATTGACTTAGCATTGAAATATTTCTAGGTGAAGGCAAAAGAAAAATTAGAAAGATTGTTTTGATATATGGATGTACATCCTGGAGATAGACCCTGGCAAAACTTCTCTTTGTAATCAATACTCAGCACCTCGGAAACTTTCATTAGAACCCCTGAGACTTATTCAACAGTCAGGTTACAAAATACTTATACTGGAAACATTACAAAAAATATTTCACTTCCGCCTTCGGCATTTTGGTATTACCTCTAATGTTCTAAATAATGTAATATAATAATATATAATCTATTAGCTCACCACTTGGAGAATATACATTATACAGCATTACAAATTTTCCAAATCGTTTGCCCATTACTTCATTTTGTGTATTGAAAACTTATGTTAATAATAAAAAAATACATCGTGGTTACTCCTAATATATTCCATACAGTCTATACATTTAAAACTGCTAGGTAACACAAAAACTAATAAGGTGTAAATCAATATTTCACAATGAACACTTTCAGCACTTCGAAGTTCCTTTAAGGATATATACATCGAAGAAGATTAGCGCGTGCCGACTAGCTAGAAGAGAGCGACATCGATTGACACAGCAGTATATATGTAGATATATGTAATAAATAAAACATTTGTGTCTATAAAATTCAAATCAAAATATACAATAGTAACAAAAAATAAAAAGCTTAATATGTATGATGGATGAGATCCATTTTCACAACTTAGGATAAGGATAAGCTGTCAAGAAGTGACTAGTACAAAGTGACTAAAAAAGAGAAAATTGGCAGACATTCTTACATCTCTATCAAAACATACACCCTCACTTCTTTGGTCTACACAAGCAAAATTCGAAACCACAACCGGAGCTTTTTTCCAATAAATGCAGTCAACAACAAATTTCAGCTCTGTTCAAGCTAATATAACACGTGACTAGCAAAAATGTTGATCACTAAAATAAGTGCAACAACAGGAACGAACACAACATACACTATATCGCTAGCGCAAGTACACACTTTTTTCCCTTTCTTAAATATAAGGTGTAACCGTTTAAACCGTTTTTCCTTTCATTAGCCAGCATTTCTGCCTGATTAATAGTGAAACATTTTACAATCGATTCTCTGAACGTAAATGACTTAGATTTAACTGATAGTTGACAGATGTGTTCTGACTAGTACCTTGCGTGCTTCAGTCAATCTTGACTGATAGACAGATGTTTCAAAATCTCCCGCAAGTTGTGTAAAACGTTATTAGGGCTCAAATGTTTATAAATGAAAAATGTGCAAATATGTCAATAATATAATCTAATACAAAAACTTTCAGAGACATTTTCAAAATATTACCTATGTTCAATTTAAAATCTTACGGAATACATTAAAAGATTAACCTTTATTTTTAAATTTTAAATGCGTTTAATCAATCATGAAAATACACGTAACACTATACACAATGAAAGAAATATTACAACATAGTGGACGGTCGCAGAGAATTACAGGATCAAATCATACACATTTTAAAATTATCAAATAAAAACGATTCTCTATTACCACTCAGCAATGACTCTATCGTAAAAACTCCGTTCAACATTCCAGGATGTTGCTATGGCACATTTGAAATAAGTCAAATCATTATTGTTGAATTCGGGCCATTTCTATAGAATGCTGACATAGGTTATCTCTCTCTATACAGCAAACTACCCTCCTAATTCACAAAAAGTAATATTTTGTGAAACTTTTTTTAGAAAAGAAAATTCTGAGAAATTGCAAGCAAAATTTCAGGGTGCTTCAGAGAATAAAATATGTTAAAATATTATCAAATTACAAAAAATGACAAAAAAAATGTTAAACAGCAAAAAATATATTTGACCAATTTTAATCAAATTAGGCGAATTCGTGCTTATTTTCAGTTTGCGATGGAAATAACAAAAGGGGAGAAAATATGACATGTGATAAACATCCGAGCCCTATTCATTATTGTGATAGTTCACTTGTGGTACTGATATTACGTTCTAGTTTTCATAACTTAATAAAATGCCAAATTATGGACAGAATACTTTGTCGATAAAATGTTAAATGTACTTGTCAGGAAATAATACCTTGTAAAAAGGTAAGAGAACGGGAGAAAACATCTATACTTTATATAATAGAGTGATAACCGAAATTAAAATTATATACGACAATTTAAGACTTATTTCTTAGATGCAGAGCAGGGTACAGGTAAGAATTTGAACGACCGAAACACGACTTTACCGTGTTACACCTCCGCTACAATCGCAAACTTCCCGTATTTGATTATTTCTTTCAAATTTTTACACGCGTTTAGTGGTTTAGTGTAGATATCGCATATAAATATAATTCAACCTTTCTGTTAGATTAACTAAGAACCTGGGCCAAAAATGCGCTAGTATTCGAATCGCCTCATGAGAATCAAGTCTTTCAACCGTCGGGGTGCCAATGAACTCAGAAGTAAGACGCTCGTAATTACAGACGGCCAGGTCATGGTAGCTCATCCACTCAGTAAACGAACAAGAGTGAACTCGACATTTTCCTGCCTCCTATTTCAAGACTTTGTACACCAGTAAGGTAACACACAATAATTAATCTGTGATAAATGCTACCCTTTCTGAATATTTTGTTTTGTTTTTGGTTACTAGGAACACATTCAGGACAAGAATACAGTTCTTTGAAATGAATGAACATTGAAATATATCTTAAATGTTTGGTTAAAATATGCACACATTTTATCACAAATGTGTATTTTATTCATAAAGGTTCCAGAATAAATATGCGCAAATTTCAGAAAATGCGCCTTAAATTAAGTCTATTTCATCAAAAATACAGTGAAACATATATACTTAGAGCTAACTTCTCTTCCAATAGCAAGAAATGAATTGTATGATGGTAGTAGCAATGGGAATGTTTATACCAAGTAATTAAAGATTCCCGCTATAAAAAGACATAAAAACTCTTAGTTTGCAATACGTGCCTTTAGATACATCTTCTTGGGCTGCAAAAAACATTTAAAAATTGGCATGCTTTTATTAGAACTTGTTCAATACAATAATACTTTCTGATTCCACAAAAACTTATAAGAAATATTATACAAGTTGTATAATCTATCAAGTTGTTTTCTGGTTATCTTCGTAGTCATCCTTAACAACAGGTGCGTTAGGAAAATCTAAAAGCGGGTTTATGTTTTTAATTGATTTCGTGCATACTTATAGTTCTATAAGTTGCCACTTAAAATGGAACACACTGCATGTTATAAGTTTGATAGCCTTGGAATTATAATTTAAGGATATTGCTGGATATTATTAAATAAAAATGAAGTAGAAAAACTGCGCTGTACTTTAGAACTTCTATACAAAGACCAGAGCTAGGGAAGCGCTGCGTTAATTCTGATCTACTGAAATATTTACTTCTGGGAATTACTAACAACATAAAAGAAAGACAAGTATTCCGTTAAAAAAGTGATAAGAATGGAAAATTCTATTACATGTGCCGGGTTCAATCAGAGATCAATATTATACACATAAATAATAGATTTGTCTAACAAGATCCTTTAATGTTTCAACAAATTTCAACATTTGACACACGCAATTGAGGAATGCTTTGTTAAACGACATTCTCATTAAAATCTTAGGAAATTGAAATAAAGGTAAAATGCATTAGTTGCAACGTTTGTGTATCTTAAAGATGATCTGCTTATCTGTTTCCTTCACATATCGGTCATTATTTTCAATTATTTGATTCAGATGTTAACACACCGAGCGGGTGACTCGCATTCCGAGCGGCTATCCAGACTTTGGGTTTTTTCCATGCGTTCCCCTGATCGCTTTGGCTAATGCTGATATTGATTTTCCGCGCTCCCATATTTTTATCATTTTATTCCATTGGTATTCTTACAGGGAGAATATGCCAGGCGAGTTGGATGGTGCTGTGACAGTGGCTTGCGCTTGGAAAAGGCTTTTGACATGGGAGCGTCCGACCTGAGGGGCTTGAGTTCTTGGAATGGAGTTCCATTGGCGTCAGGATGATTTATCTGCAAACATTATTAGGGACCCCGTCTACGCTCTTACCTAACCGCTCTTGGATCATGGCCGGCAGTTTCTCCCTCATCTCATACCTTCCTCTTGGAGTTGTTTCCACTGGAATCGTAGGCACAAACAGCCAGCCATTGAACAAGGCTGAGGAACGGAGACGTCCTCTTTCATCCATAACAATCCAGTCTGTTAGCACCGCTGAGAAGGCACCGAAAATAGCGAATTTACTCTAATGCGAGGAGAGGCATTTTATATAATTCTAAAAAGAGATATGTAGGTTTGTCTGTAAATATGTTGTCGGTAAAGACTATTCAAAAATCTACATTTAACTGGCAAACGGATCATTACATTTGATAAGAAAATCTGCAAAATTCTATTAGAAAATATCGTGGAATTAAAAAGTTGCTGATGTGCCACTTATTCGTGTAAATGTTGCATTCTATTAACCTAAATTCTAATAGTTAATGATGTCAGTAATGAAATATAAGTAGTTATGAAATTTGTCACACATTTCCATAGCTTAAAGATTTCAACAATCTGCGGTCGTTGATTTGTAGCTCATCTTGTTACAAATTACATTGCGTGCAATAATTATACAATACATTGCTGTACAATACTTCACATATTTTATAACTTTGGTAAAAAAAAAAAAAAAAACAGATTTCTCTTCTTACTAAATGAACTAATTTGAATTTAAATAATCGCAAAAACGTTTTAAGAAACATAACACACATAGAAGTTAATTTTTATTAGGCTATGTATTTTTATTTGAAATATTCCAAATTTCAAACGGAACAACATGAATTCCCTCAGTTTACAGTGGAGTTTAATAAAATTACTTGTACGTTCATAAATGCTTAACTCATTATCTGAGTACTGTTCATATTCATATTGGATTGGATTGATTGTTTGAGGCGGAGGAGGATATTTCCGTACTTAAACCTTGCTCACGGCTAGTCGTTTGTGCCTACGCTTCCAATGGGAGCATCTCCAGGAGGAAGAGATAAGGTAAAGGAGACACAGTGTGGCCAGGATCCATGGACGGTGACTGTGCGGATGTAGACGGGGTACGGAGCATGTCTACAATATCCTGAAGCAAAGCTTCCCAAAAGGTTCGAGTCCCTCAGAGGCTCTGCTTGCATGCCAGACGTCCGGGCAGAAACTTTTGCAAAACGCAACCCGTCACCTTGCCCTGTCACTTTTCGACTCTGTAACAGAATCAACGGAATAAACAGGGAGAGCAGAAATTTAATGGCAAGTAAAGATCCATCTCAGGATTCGCTTAAGCAACCAGGTAAACCACGAAAAAAACCCAAAGCCAGGATGACCGCACAAAGGATTTGAGCCTCGCACCTTCCGAACGTGAGTCCCAAGTGTTACCGACTGAACCACCCCGTTGTGTTTTAAATAGCATGCTCTTTCAATTACTTTTATACTTATGAGAAACACAGTGAAATTACTAATGTTTGCATTACGTTGAGTCGATTAAGTTGTGCTGTATAATAATTTGCGTTTACATTTACTACTGTAAATTTTGAAGCATACATTACATAATAATTTGAATACTACCAATGTCCAATTATTTATTTATATATCCATTGATTTCTATTATTGATAGCTTAACTTATTAAATGATAACTGCCTTTGGCATCTGGGCTGAATAAGTGTGTCATATAAATGATTCATGCAGTTTTAGCATATAAAAATTTAAGGCGCAGCAGAACTCCCTCTATGCATTTTCCATTATTATTCTTCCTCAATTCTTAATATTAATATTTTAATATCGTCTTAATATTGTATTATATGTTATTTTTAATAAATTTGTCTTTTGAAGAGATGTAGAATAATACGAACATATATCATGTTTTGTTCTTAGTTGAATTCACCATTTTGGGGATGGAATAAAGGCTAATGCCTATGAATAAATCTAACCTCTTCTTTCTGAGATATTGCAGTAATTGCCGTTTGTGTTAGGCTGTCCAATAGGTGAAATTTGTTTATACATTTATTAACCGTTTACATTGTTCTCTTCCTTAGATCTACAGCATACTGGTAGATCATATACCTGCGATTGCAATATTTCACAGTTGTACGTTTACCGCATGCACTTATGATGAATGGGATGTATAATCACCAATTTTATAATGGACATGAGTACCTGCAGGTTACAAGGAAGCGTAGAAAATTAGCAACCATTACACATAAGCTGCTTAGTGCAGGCAATTCATTTAATGAGGTTATGCGATCGCGCCAATTTGGAATATTTTACGTTACAATGACTGCAATTCACAACCCACTCGAAATTTAAGAGAGGGAAGTTAGATTGCCAGTGGGATCGGTGCCAAATGACTGACGCTTGGCGATACTTATATATCTAGATTGTCTATGATGTGTGCCAGCATGATCAACACAGGTGCATTAGTCTGACGATGGAAGTAGTGAGGCAAGGGTCTAATAGAAAGAGTGACCATAAGGTTTGCGAGGCATATGTATTTACAGACGGCCGTATTCCATGGCGGTGTACAAATAAATCTTCCAGGACAAAAATAATAACTACTATAACTACTAAGGACTTAATGAAAGAGAATGAAGATCATAACCACAGGCATGGAACCAACGAGATCAGTTTAATGCGTCCAACAGATCGCGGATCGTGTAAAAGAATTACACGGAAGAATTTCCAAACCATTTATAATTTTTTTAATGAGAACGAAGCAAGAATTTCGTCAGTATTACATTTCTCGATAAGAAAATTTTGAGTGATGCTGTATACAGAAAGAAGAAACACATTTTTCTACCTTTAACAAAAAGTAAGTCACAAGTCCACGAAAGTGTATCTACCGTACAACCTATGATCTCAGGAAATGAATAATTTGTGCTAATCAATGACAGTAAAAGTAATAGTATAGTTTTTGGGAGTGAAAGTAATTAATGCTGCCAATCAGGACGTCAAACTATACGTTAAGCCATTGAATTTGCATGTGATGTACTCGAACACAACGGGGATTTGCTGGTGCATAGTAAAGAAGAATTTGAGCATTGACGGTGGAATTCGTTTCTCAACAGTACCCAATCGTCTGTGGTGCCTCTGTAGCAAAAACGGGCGTTAAACACCATTCATTCATTCAACAGCACCTGCCTGATAAAGTGAGGATCTTGTTGTAATGTGGCAACCACTCTTCTGCAAAATATTGCTCTAAGATAAAAAAATATCTGCATAAAGTTGTTGATGTACAATAGGGTACAATTTACATTGCCTTTTGAAACAGTTCCTACTGCCCACTCCCCCCCCCCCGAAATATAAATATAATATATATGTTGTAAGCCCAATCATCATAATTTGTGCACTTTAATTAGTGATACAGTATACTTATATATATGTGTTTGTGTGTGTGTGCGCATTATGAGGTATAACGTTATTTTGTTAATTGTGTGTCGTCAAAAGAGAAAGTTCTCTGGTGTAACTGTCTACGGTAGCCCAGCCAGAAAAGGGGCAGAACCAAGGAGGCAATAAACTGCTATACAAGGAAAGGGACATAAAGTAGGCTTCTGCCCATACCATCCAACTGGCTCTTCGTGGAACCGACCGGTGCCGATAGCCTTATCATTAGGACGGTTCCCCGACCCGCCGTTCGGCTCCAGGCGATTACTCGCCCAGGCGCGCTATTCTTAACGGAACAGCTACCAGATGCACTGATTGGACGACCTGACCTAGTCACAGGCTTACTCATTCGTTAACCGAAGTTAACCGGTGAGTGACCAGAGCATTAAGGCAGCTCGCCAATCTCCCTGCGACAAACGGCCCTTGAGGATTTAACCTCTGCCATCATGGTATACGCCAGAAGCACTCCCAAGAGGCACACTGCAACCGCAAGTACCCAATTTACCATGGGTTGCGGCACCACATATATACCCCGCAGAGTCCAACCTATCCGGATACTCCCCAAAGAAAGGGGCTCGAATAGTCCAGCCCTGCGTGTTTCTATTAACATCAGAAGTACCACGGACACTCAGCAGGAGCATAGAAATTGAAATATGCCAAATGGTGGTCATATTATTTAACACTTACATGACTAATATATATGAAAGATTTAAATTGCCTTTTATATAGTTTTGCACAGTCTATTGAGTTTACACATTTTATGAAGTTATCTCAAGATTTTAAAATAACACATGTTTTGCAACCGAATGATTTTCTTATTTTAAAACGATGTAATTAATTTGTCTCTTTGAATTTCAATCATATTGAAATAGTATAAGTGATTCACTGTTTGGTTTCCACTTTCACAGGGACAAATGGATGAATTTTAAAGTGGTGGAAATATGAACTGAGATTGCCGTAAAGTTTGGAGTTAACGTGATTATTTATTCTAATCTCGCTTTGATGTTTGGGAAAAAGTGGTTGGTTTATGATAGGTATGTTATTGTATCCAGATCTTACCATCTAAAATATAGTATTAAATAAGACGATATGGGAAGTATATAGATTTTAATTTTTTAAGATTTTAAAAAAAGACCGTCCTTCCTAACTCAATATTTTTCCAGGTTTCCGTCAGTCCTCATAAATGGCAAATGTCGAAAAGGTACCCTAAACTTAGGTCTGGAACGCTTGTTTCCTTCCTTTAATAATTTTTTTTCCAATTTATCATTTCATCTCATGTACCATCAGTGTCCACCGCCTGTAGTACCCCATTAGTAAAAACGGGCGTTAAACACTATTTAAAAAAGAGCTGAGCAAGGATCTGTGTGGGAGAGATTATATTTATTTATTGACCGCAATTGGGCATGGTTCGTGGCAGCAATGTATAAATATAAAACTATAATCAGTCTGCAAACAGAAAACTCCTATAATATGCATTTCTTCAAAATATATTTTGCTCTGGTAATCATAAACAGTATACAAATAGAATTCACGGGCAACACAAAAAAGAAAGCCCATAATCATAGTAACCCAGAGTAAATAACCGGAATAATAATGCACCAGGATGATCACGACAAATCATCAACTACAAAATTACAAAATCAAAATACATCGAAATAGTAATAATAATCTATTAAATCATAGTGGTCTAGAAGGATGGTAAACCAAAATACTCCTAATAATCCAGAAAAAAACATAATAAACTATGAATATACATATACCAAATAATATTACTAAAACCTGAGCATTCATATTAAACAAACATTGTCGTAATAAGCGAAATATCATAATGAATCTTAATAACCAAAATGTATCAGACCAATCAAAATATACCAGATAGTGTCCAACAAAAGATAATTCACCTTATAATGAAATGTCATATCATTTAAGAATTAAACAGAATTGCCACATAAAAATAAATATTAAGAATAACTTTCACAGATTCACAATAATTATAATAACCTTAAAACGAACACAATCATCAGGGTTCATTACACGTTCCATAAACATGTCATCAGTTATTTTTTATATTTTTGCACCTGGATACGAGTATTTCTCATCCTAATATTTTGATGAGGTCTTCGCTATGACCCTTGCTCTTTTTGACAAATTTCGTGTACTTTTAGTTGCACCCTATCTAACATGTCAATTTTATTTAGTCTATACGGATTCCATCCACTCGTACAGTATTCCATAATTGGTCGAACTAATATAAGCAGGCCAGTACTATATCTTTGGATGAGCTTGCTTCAGTACATACATTGTGAAATACAGTGTTTTTCAACCTTGATTTCATCTTACCATAATAGATTACTGCTCAAATGAACATTCACGTATTTACAACTACGATCTTGCGGCAAAAAGCTTACATTTAAAAGATTTGCGAGCTGAATTGCATGTCACATTGTTGCTGAAAGTTATGGATTTGCTTTTGCTAGCCTTAATTTTCATTTTTTTTTTAGTATGCCTCATCTTTAAATTTCATCTAAGTCATTTTAATGCAGTAATATCCTGTGTACCGTAAATTTTCTGTATATAAGTCATCCCTAAATAATATTATTTTTGATTTCATGTTTAGAGTTACATCATTTATGAAAATAAAGAATAGCAATGCGATATTTCCTACCTCAGGAAATAATTTTTCTATTTGGACCCTACGAGTTCGGTTGTTTAATTTTTTTGACCATTTAGCTACGCAGTTATCTGCATTTAGTTCAGCTTGTTTAATGATACGACATAAAGAACTACATCGAACGCTTTGGTGAAATGTATTATAGCGCACCTATTCTTTCTACACTGTGGACTTAGTCAGCTAAACCTTGAATTAAGGAAATAATAAGCTTTCAAAAGAGAGTTTTCCCTGAATCGATATTGATTTTTGTTAAATCGTCCTTTACCTTCAAATGTTTTACATATATATTTCGCTATTAAATGTTCCATTAGTTTACCTATGACTACGTAAAATATGTAATTGTTTATTTCTGTTTTGTCTCCAGATTTGTGAATTGGGATTACGGTGGCTGATTTCCAGCTTGACGAGACACTGCAATAAATTATTATTATGATTAAGAACCTATTAAGTAGGAGTCATGGCTTCCCCTCCTAACATAATTCTTTCTGCACAGATGCTATTCAGAACACAAGATATTATTTTTAGATTTTTTATCCTGTTACGAATGTGTTTGGCGGTTTATTCCAAAGTTTCAAAGTATTCTCCATCCCCACATTACCGCCAAGGATGACCGAGGTCGTTAAGATGCGGACTCGTGAGCGGGAGGTCTGGGATTCGAATCCCGCCAGGACCGTCCTCCCTGACTGAGGATTTTTTCAGATTTTCCTCATTCCTCATAAATGGCAAATGACGGGGAGGTACCCTAAACTTATGCCTGGAACGTTTCATTCTTAAAAAAAATCCTTTACTGATATAGCATTTCATCTCATGTATTACCAGTGTCCACCCCATGGTGCCTTAGTAGTAAAATCAGGCGTTAAATACCATTAAACATACCACATTGCTGTCATTATATTCTATATTCAATAAGAATATAAATGGAGGGTTTGGCATATCTGCCTTACATTTGTCTTCTGCAACTATAGGGTTTCTCATGCACAAGTTGGCCAGCCGCGAGACGGAACTGGCTGCGGCAGCCATAGTTTTTACTTCCGAGCACTCTTGGGGGGGGGGGGGGAAATCTAGACAGATGAAACCACTAGGTTTCTAATGCTTCAGATTCTCACAATTACAGCTACAATTACAATGTAAATAAGCATTACATCCTAACAGGAAATTTTGGAAATGTCCTCCTCCTGCATCCACACAATTCTGATACCTTTTTAGGAATTTATTTGTTAAGTGCATCAGTTCGGCTTCCGAAATAGACTTAATCTTCTTGCACATATTATCTTTCAGTTCTTCTAATGTGTGGGGGTTTAACCTATATGTACATTTCATTTTTCAAGTTACCCCATAAACCTCCTGATGAGATCCGGCGACAACAACTCCTTACTAATTACCTGATCTTCAAAAGGTTTTCAATGAAAATTAATGACTCTGTAGCAGTATGTGCAGTGACAGAATATTTCTGGAAATATCCAATTCCACATTCAATATCGGTCAGTTGTTCAAAAAATACCGTGAGTTTGTCATTTTTGTACAGCTCTGAATTTACGTTATTTGTAAAAAATAAATATATTGGTCCTATTATCCTATGTGCATTAACCACGCACCATACCCCCGTTTTCTCATATAATGGTGTTTGTACTAAATCGGGTTTCTCTGAGCTTCAATACTGGCTATTCTGTGTTGAAACATGACAATGTAAGTAGAACAATGCTTCCTCAGAGAATATTATTAAATTTGCCTGAATTTTCCCCTCATTAACATTTCTCAAAATCCGGTTAGAGAAACGTACCCGACTCTCGTTATCACTTGGTAGCAATTCGTGGACAAAAATGATCTTGCAACTTTAAATTTTAAGAAGCTGGTAGCTCGCACCTGAGCTAATTGAAATTGAGGTTTCCCGTGCAAACTGTTGCGGAAATTTTTGAGAATAATGTTATAATCGCTCTCCAACTCCATCTAATTTCTCCCCAGCACCCTCGCTCCTTCTTATGAAGAATCGAACTCGTTTCCCTAAATTTATTTACAAGTTTTCGCACAGATTCTCTGCCTGGAGAACACACCCCTGGGAATTCTGTTAAAAATCGCCGTAACTTCCCTGTTAGATGATATATTCACATACGAATCAGACATAAAATCTACTGAAATGTGTACTTATCTCGTGGCATTCTTATACAAAACCCAAAACATTAGTAACACATAAACACTCGAATCACTTCCAAATTTGTTATAAGCTTCGGAAGTCTGAGGAACGAACAAAAGTAAGCCAAATTTGCAAGGTGCACACAGCTGCAAGTCGGACCACCACTCTGCCGTAGCGCTCCGATCGTGAAAGTGAAAGACACTGATATGGCCTCTACTATCCCTCAATACTGCTATTGATTCTTTATTTCTCCTTGTTCTACGTATGTAATTATAAAATTCTCTTAAGTTATTTCTCCGTCCTTTAAAATACATTGTGAGAAGTTTTAATTTGCAGTATTTTTTATAATTTTTTGACATTTTCGTTGAAAATCTGAACGTGTCCAAGATTGTAGTTTTCGTATTGTATGCGCTTATGTCCTTTCTCTTAATTTTACTGACGTGCATAGGCTATTATTTGGGATTTTTTTAAATTTCATTTATTATTGGTTTGCTTGATGCGTATTTACCAAGCGCTTCTGCATGATTGGTTAGAAATTTTCCTAAGCCTTTTTCATATTTGTTCCTGAATTAAAACAGTTTCCACGTTGCTCGTTCAAAAGCTCTTAGCTCGGTACTATTTTTGGCTAAATTGCTGTTTTTTTTGTTTTTTTGTTTTTTTATGGCGTTTAACGCCCGTTTTTACTACTGAGACTCCACAGGTGGTGGACACTGGTGATACATGAAATGAAATGATATATTAGGAAAGGATTTTTTAGGAAGGAATCGTTCCAGGCCTAAGCTTAGGGTACCACCCCGGGATTTGCCATTTATGAGGACTGAGGAAATCCTGAAGAAAACCTCAGTCAGGGAGGGCGGTTCTGGCGGAATGCGAACTCCGGACCTTCCACTCACGAGTCCGCGCCTAAACGACCTCGGCCACTTGTGGCGGTACTAAATTTCTGTATTTGTTAAGTTTCATTCAGAGGTGTTTATGTACTGCCAATCTGTTTCAAGTTGCAAGTAGCTGTGATAGCTAATTCAAGGTAATACCTGACAAGATTATTCCAAGGACATACATATTAGAAACATTTCTATAAGATTATTTTTGCTTGTCGGCCCATTTGTGGCTTGTGTTAACCCTAGGTCCCATACTACACTTGACTAACTGCGGTTCACTAGCTGTCCTTTCCTGTCCGTTCCAGTTGATTTATATCTTCAACTATAATTATTTTCCAGTTTTATGATAAATATATCACTTTTTCCAAAAATGTTTTAAAGTTAGCGTATTACTTTCAATTGGCGGTCTATAGCGCAATCAATTATATCTATTTTGGCACGATTGTAATTATTGTTGATTTGTAAGCCATCATTTCAGCTTTCTCATCCCTCCAAAGGAGCCTGCTGGAAGTTAATACGCCTCCACTCCAAAATATCTATCTCGTCTATAAATTCTAATGTCAGATCTGCATATAACCTGATTGTTTATGTTGTTTGAAAGCCATGATTTCGTGACCACTATTATAACTGGGTTATAGACAAACTCCAAAATTCAACAAGCTTATTCATTATAGAACAACAGTTAACCTGCAGCAGTGTTAAAAGATCAGATCTCTTCTGTACATTTTTTCCCTGTTGCCCCAACTTCACCACTGAATCTTGTTCCCCGTTGTCGCATACACGGTTTTAGTAAGGATCGCTCCCAAGCCTGGTGCTTCTTTTCTGTTGTTATGCAAGTCTTTGCAGGTCAGTCAAGAGTTTGGGTCTACATACCGCGTGCTTAGTCGCTCCACCACACATTCAAACGCCTTGTTTACCATTCCTACCTTTCACCAGTTCGCATCCCGTTGCCTGATAATGCCATTGATGTCAATTTTAGTTGCCGGATAAAAACTTTTGTTGTCATTACTTTGCCGTGGGTCAGCATAAATAACAATGCATGCTGGCCCTCCTCAATTCTGTTGCTCTATCATTCTCTTGGAGCCCTAACATTATCTGGGTAGCACTCCACCTTTAGCTCCGGCTGATTATCTTCCCCATAACGCACTATAGAGTCTCCTACAATGATACATTTCTTCTTGTTTCTCTTAATAGTAAATTTTCTTGTTCCAGTTCTCTCAACTGTTCGTTGGCCTGATCTAGAATCTCATTCAAACTTTGGTCTCTTCCCAAAGTTTTGCAAGTCCAAGTTTCCTCAATTTTCTGATGATCCCTCTTGATTTCTTTTTTCTTTTCTTTTCTTTTTTTTTTTTTTTAAGCTGGAACCATTTCTCACAACTCTTACAGAGTACTCCAACTCGTACGCCCTTCTCACAGTTTACACAATTTACATATCTCAGGATCACTTGAAAGCCCCTGGTTTTATGCAACACTACCTATTATTAACAATATAGCAACAATTAAATGAAGAAGTAAAGTATCCGATAGTTGTCAACTGTTGAGTAGGCCCTTGTTAGATTGAGCAGACCTAACAGTGAGCTGGTAGCTTGGCGTTAAGGCTACAAGCGCATGAGTAACGCATTTGCTTCCAGCCTTGACGACAGGTTGGGATATTTCCAGCACAGTCCTATGGAAAACACCATCGATGCCCGGGCAGGTCCTGGGGGCTAGTTCGTTTGCAACCCCCTCTGAAAGTCCACCCACTGTTAAATCCTTTCTACCGTTGTTTCATCTTCCATTTTTTAGCCCAAGTATCGATTCTAACCCCGAAATCCTCAAGTTTGCAATTTTGTTTCAATTTTTTATCTGCGCTATCAACTTTGCTAACACGTCCGTACCGCTAGACTGCTACTTAGTAGAATGAGCAATGTTTTTCTTAACCTGCGTTCTCTGACGCACCTTTAGAAATTATGCACCTCTGTTTATGTTTATCTGTACTGAATCCAATGTTAAACACATAACACTGCCTTATCCTCTCCGTATATCTCTGTGTGTAGTCGATGTGTGTGCAGTTGAATACAAGTATCGTTGAGAATGGGCGTCTACGCTTTCCCTGAGTTCAACGACATGGTGTTACGGGAAGGTTGTAGGAAGGGGCCACCCGACTTAACGCCCCTAGATTGTTTTTCTTTTGGGGGTATGTGCAGAGTATAGTGTACACGATTTCACACAAGACACGAACTGATTGAGCGAATATTCGCTGCTTTTGATCGAATGCTACACAGGCTTGAAATATTTTCCAGAGTTCGACAGGTACTGCTATGACGTGTAATGAATGCAATCAGTTCCAGTGCAGACACTTTGCCCACTTTCTGTAAATATGTTCCAAGTTTTATTTGCAGAATAAATTAATAATATCATATAATAATTGTATTTCCTTCGATGATGTATGCTTCATAAACGACTGGTTAGGGAACATAGATCGTTTAACAAAAACGTAATCCTCATTGTGAGATATATCTTCCATTCAAATTCGTCGCTGAGTTCCTGAATCATCCTGTGTAGCAGCACAATATAAAAAATTACTACCATGCAGAGAAGTAGTTCACAGAAAGATTTTTAAGATCCGTTTTGTAAGTAACTAGGAGAGACAGAATGAGAAATGAATTTATACTGGAACAATTACAGATATAGCATAAAAGAACAAAAGAAATATTATAGGCACAAGGGCTAGAACAGTACACCGAATGAAAGATACAGAATTTCCTACATGGCTACAGGAAAACGAAATATCGAAAGACCAAAGAAAGGACATGTAACCCAATAATATGCTAAATGACGCTTAAAGCCTGATGACGAAAAAAAAAATAAATAAATAAAAGTATGGGAAGTACTTGGAGGAAACTTGTCCAAATACTGCTTTGAGATTGAACCGATCGCCCAGAATCAACTCGAGTAGACCAAAGCCTCCAGGATATAAAGAAATGCAGATCAATCACAGTGGTTACACAGAGAAATTTTGATGCAATTACCAATCATGATAAATTCAGTGGCACAGAGGGCGCATTGCAACTAGACTCTTGCAAATGCAGCTTTTTCTTACCAAATCTTAACTTCTTAGAACACGAGAATGCTTCCTGAATGACCTTCCACTGAAAGATTAGATAGGTACTCTGACGATTGATTGAAAGAATGGTAACAAGTTTATTATAACTCATTTAAAGATACAAAACTAAACACTTCATCAACATGACCTGATTTGGCCGGGAATCGAAGCACGATGGTCACTTTATATTATACAACTTTGAATTATCCTGTATTCCTTTGTTAATATTAGAAAACATGACTATAACCCTTCCACCCTAGAAAGTACTTCAAAGACAAGGGAAAAAATCTGAAACAAATGTGAACATACCAATCTCAAGTCTATAACTGGTGTGTTTGCATTCAATGAGGAAACTTTTTCTCATAAACCATCCATTTTTTTTCATTATTTTACTATAACTAGTTTAAAAGACCAGCGCAATTCCTATATATTGCTGAGCATTAACATAATCTCTCAACACCAGGTTAAATTTGCGGTGTGATCGCGTGAAACTGTTAACTGGATTCCCTCTTTTCTGTCCCAACCATTGCCACACACACATTAAAATATCGCGTGAAGTTTAAGAAACTGATTTAAATGATAAAAAACCATTTATTTATAATTGTAAACGTTACTTGTACATTTTATTCCACGAACGATGCTAATTGCATGGTTCCAAGAATAGACCAATACAGTGGTCGTGATCTCTGAAAAGAGAGAGAAAAAAGAAAGGAAAATACATTAAATTAAATGTACTGCGATAGTACAGGAATGAAATATTAAAATGTCTACTGCATATCCCAAAAAGTACAATACTTATAAATACCTGGAAAAAATACATAGAAAATGGATTTTGAACATTGATATGTAAAAAATGGGTTGTCGGCAATTAAATTTTCTCTGACATTATTCCTAATTAAGATTTGGAATTATCAATAAACGTATCTCACGTCAATATGGAATTATCAATAAACGTAGCTCATATTATTATTAATTATTAATTATATTATTATTAATATGGAATATGATTAATAACTTAAATTTTGTTACCTGAATGGATTTTAAGATGAGTTTGGACATTCGATAGTTATGCAAAGTTCCCTTCAATTTATTGTAATAATAATAAATTTCAACATACACACATATACATACATATATATATGTATATATATAATTGCAGATTTATAAAACAATATTTTAATGATGTGGTTTTCATTATGTACGCAATACTTAATATTGTACATATTTTTGCATTCGTTCAAATTCAGTTTTATCCTGATTATTAATAACAAAACCTCTTGATTTAAACTGTTATATATTCAACTGAAATATGCTGTTAGTATTACAATTAACCTATATGTAATGTCCCTACAAAATCTTTGCAGAAAACTGTAAAATGAAATTGAAATATATACCCAGTATTAGAGAATTAGATATGAGAAAAAATATTGAAACTCGAAAACAATTATAAATAAACAAATTGAGCGAAATAATTAACGTATACAGAAAGTGTAAGATCCTTTTTGATAAATTTGGAGGATATGTTTTATTGAGGCGTACTTCTTCGAAGGAAACACAGATGTTAGGAACATTTAACAATAATGACATGGTATTATTAATTTACTCTGTAAGTAACCTTACGACAGATTACAGAAGGTGGTCAAAGTGTATGCCCTGAATCTAATTACATTCATTACACCCTCATAGGATTGCCTGTCGAACTCTGGCAAATATTTCAAGCCTTGTCACATTTGATCAAAAGCAGCGAAACTATCTGTTCAATCAGTTCGTGTCTTGTGTCAACTGGGGTCGTGTACTTGACACTCTGCACATGCCCCCAAAAGAAAAATAATACAGGGACGACAAGTCGGTTGGCCGTTTTTTGTAGCCTCCCCGTAACACGTTAACATGGTGTTCAACTCCAGGAAGACGCACACTTCCATTTTCAATAGATAATTTTGCACACGCAATGAGTACACACGAAGATACAAAGAGAGGTCAAGACCGTATCACGTGGTTTAACGTTAGAATCAGTATGTATGAACATAAACAGGGGCGCACAACTTCAAAACGATACATCAGAAAACATAGGAAGAATTGTAGGGTTGTCAGGAAAAATTACTTTTTAAAATATCCCACAACAGTGATGGTATTACTCTATCAAATGCATTTTTAAATTCAATGAAGGCTATTTAAGTTTCTATGCTATATTCATTACCATTGTCTTATCATTTTAGTGTAAAATCACTATCCTTATCTAAAACCGTTTAAGCTTTAATTTTTTAGCAACAACTAGATTTATTCTTTCTGAAAATATTCGCTAACAAGTTTTATATTCAAACATTATTAAACTAATTCCGCAGCATTCAAAAATTGTTCTTCTCTCCTTTTTTATATACTGGTTTAACTATTGCAACCAGCCATTCCTTTGATGTATCGCATTTATTTTAATATACATTCATAAAATTAAGCAATCTTGCTTTTAACCTAGACCACCCATAGTTAAAGAATTCAATAATTAGCTTCTTACTATAGAGGCCGTTCTATTTTTGCTTATATTCAACACACTTTAATAAACGATAAAAATAATAATAGAAGATCCGAGCTCCTAGGATATATACCACAAATAATAGATGAATATATATAAATGCGCCATCATGTCCTAATGCACCGTAGGGACTGGAAGGATTAAAAAAAAAGACACACACACACACACAGATACTCCTTTAATCCTGCAGTTTGAAAACAAACATGGGAACGACAGAACTAAAAGGAAATACAATTAGGTAGTGTATAGGAACATCTACAGATTGGAACAGAAATAGAAGTTCGAACGCCCACGGATAAATCTTATCTAGAGAGAAGCTAGGTACTTATCACAGCCCACTGAAAGGTCAACAACTGTGTGCTCCATTGAAAACTGAGAAAGGTAAAATCTTATAAGTCGCATTATTTTCACATTCGACTGCCCGAAAACAACTCCCAAAACCTGAAGAAACACGTTTTATGCATGCGCGATCAACCCACGGCCCGTCAAGCAGTAGCCTACGGCCCAAAAGCCTTATTACCCTTGGTCGAAATATTTTACTCAAGTAGTAATCTACGAAGAAGCAAGTGTCTAATAAGAAAAGCAAGGAAAAATACAAAGAGTTCATTCAAGATTGGATCAATTAACCGCTACAGTTCTCACAAACAATAATAACAATATCAAATGATCCATGCCGTCGTCAACAAAAATTACTAACACAATAGATACCGCATGCGCATACTACCGAACGTCGCGAGCAACACTTGTTTTTTATTTACGTCGGTATTTCGTCGTCAGAAGCAGCAGGGTTATGCGGAAATTAAGGCGGCTCAGATACGTATAAAAGGGCGGGTGGGTCTGTTCTTAGTTAGAAGCTAAAAAAGAAAAGGCAGAAAATAAAAATTTAGCTTATGACTGCTGACGCAATCAAGTCATAATAACGGTGTTTTTTGTTTCGGTATATGTGGTATTAATATATCTCTCTGCAAATCCCCTGTAGTTATGCATATTCAGACATATTCGCGGTACAAGGGAAAAACCGAGATCTCACGGTAAACTTCTTCCACAACGACTTTTATAAGTAATAACAATAAATCAAAAAGTGGCAGACGAAAAAGTTTTCAGAAAAGTGAATATTTTTTTTCGTGGAATTTAACATGGAATCGATTTTCTTGATACAGTATTTAAAGATGTATAGTATTAAGCTATATTATGACAGCAAATATGTTTGATCAGTACAAAGGTCAGATGAAACAAGATCAAATTAATGATTCTCAAAGAAAAATGTTTACAAGGGCGGCTTGAGAGCCAACAATTTGTGTAATAGTAGGGAATATAATCGCTAAAAGGTCAAAACCGTATATAGATAGTGAATTTGTTAAGTAAGGCTTGGAAAATGCCTCTGAAACAGCTTGTTCAGGTGTTTGAAATATGTCTTTCTCGCCAAACAGGAGCGTGATTGACGTTAGGAATCACATTGAAGACACCCTGGAAAATTTGTCATCAGAATTTACATTTTCCTCTCTTGAACAAGATGAAAGCACGATGGACATAGTCCAAATGGCTTTCATTCCCGGCGTTAATGATTTCAGTATTACCAAAGAATTTGTGCCACTATATACCCCCAGAGTTAATGAATGCAGTTCTGTCCAAATTTAATCGATTTTCATTACAACTTAGCAATATCATTGGCGTAACAACATATAGAGTTCAAACATAGGCTGGAAAATACGAAAACAGTAAAATTATTGAACATGATGCCCGATCAGGTGGGTAATAAATTGATGCTAATTTTCATAGCATTCAAGAAAGTTTGTGTGTGCCAAGTTTCTCAAAAATGGAGGTGGTTATCAACACAGTGAATTTTACAAGTAAAAAGGGTTAAATAAATTTAGGTGTATGATTAATGGTGTACGAAAAATGTGATAAAACACTATTTTATGCGTAAAAAACTCAAAACCTTTCATAAAAGGCCCAAATTGAGCAATATGCGAGTTTAAGTCATTAAGTAAGTTACAAAAGGACATAGATCTTAAACAAATAAGGTTTAAAACTTTCATTCCCCAACATGATCTCCCTGTACATTGAGGCCTTGTTCCATAATTTCAAGAGTCCTTAATATCCAGTAGCGTAAAATCCTTTCGGCTGCTATCGGAACGAGGTGACTTCCCTTTCAACAGCTTCATCGTCGGGAAAATTTTAACAGGAAAGATGATGCATAAGAGAACCGAACAAATAGAACAAGGAACAAGTTGCGCTTGGAACAAGGTCGCGTATATGCGGAGGAAGTTCGGGGACTTCCCACTTGAAATTTTACAGCGTTTTGAGGACGCGCTTGGTCATGCAAGAGCAACACATCTTAAGTGAGGAGTCCGGATCTCTTACGCTTTTTATAACATTGTTTAACGCCCGTTTTTACTACTGAGGCATCATAGGCGGCGGACATTGATAATGCATGAGATGAAATGATAAAATGGGAAAGGATTTTTTTTAAGAAAGGAAACGTTCCAGGTCTAAGTTCAGGGTACCTCCCCGGCATTTGCCATTTATGAGGAATGAGGAAAACATGGGAAAAAAACTCAGTCAGGAAGGACGGTCCTGGCGAAAATCGAACCCCAGATCTCCCGCACACGAGTCTGCACTTTATCGACCTCGGCCACTAATGGCGGTGTCTCTTACTCTGAACGGCCTTGCGTATCTTGCTAAGAATGTTACTGTAGGTGTGGGCATGGTTGAAATCCGGTGAGCAGTATGCCTTCCTAGCCCCGTCGGTCCTGGTGGTCTAGTGGTAACTATACTTGACTTCTAAACCCAAGATAGTGGGTCCCATCCCCGCCAGGATCGATGGGTTTTTTCGGGCGTAAAAATCCTAAGTATGACTTCCTTCGGAAGGGAAATAAAGCCGTGTGTCCCATGTCGTACATTTACGGCACGAAAAAGAACCTCAAGCCTGAATGAAGAAGCCACTGAGCAAAATTTGTCGGCCGTTTCACGCCCTGAATTGAATGGAACGCTGATACCTGAGATGTTAAACAGCGTCCGTAAATAAACTAAATCAACAACAACTTCCTGATCCCAGAACACTGTGAGTATCACTTTCCCGGCGGATGGCGTCACCTGGGAAACTATTTTTTTCCCCGCAGGCAAAGCAGGATGTTTCCACTGCATTGACGAGCCCGTTGTCGCGGGCTGGTAATGGTGAACGCAAAACTCATCACCTGTAACATTTCGAGTTCACATATCGTATCCTTCATCGCATCGTGATAGCTACAGAGATGCTGTAATGGCAGACCCATTCTTTGTATTTTATGTTGTGGGGTCAGCATGCTAGCACCCATCGTGAGAACCTAACCTGGTATGCATTATGAGTTAATCCATTTAATTTGCTCGGATTAAGTCTTCAACTCGTTGCAAATCTCTGTGGCAATCTCCGTTGGTCGGACGACGAGGTGTTCGTCCTTGATACGTGTCCGCCCTTCAAAGAACTTTGGCACCTGACGTTGCAGGCATTTCTTACCGTATATGGGAAACATTGTTTAAATTTATATTATTTGATCCTATAACTTGTTCGCACAAAAATCGCACCACAGGGCGCTACTCGAGTGTTGTACTCTCACTCAGAGGGGCTGCCATCATGCTACTCCTGGTTCGATTGTAAACATCAGTTGTCTCGTGTCGAAAGTCACGAATTGACAAAGGACTAATGCTGTTATCTAGTGGCAAAATCCTCAAGGGCCTCATTTAAATATGTATTCCACATCAATTTGTAATTTATCTAAGGACTTACCCTCGTATATCTGCTTATTATTGTTAAATTTATAGCAATTTGCAAAATTACCCCAAATTTAAAACATATTAAATCGAAAACGGGTTTTATGGATATTACGTGATTTACTTGCGGTTAAAATTTCTCAAAACCTTCCACGGTTACTTTAGAATTAGCGAAAGAAAACTTTAATGTTAGTGATGCTAAGA
The DNA here is from genome assembly GCA_030762175.1 of Metallyticus violacea. Lineage (NCBI taxonomy): Eukaryota > Metazoa > Arthropoda > Insecta > Mantodea > Metallyticidae > Metallyticus > Metallyticus violacea. The sequence continues at coordinate 168,769,531 of CM060846.1, read as the reverse complement.
GTAAAATGTGTGCAAAATGTGTAACATGAGAATTATGTAGGATCGAAAAGATTCATGTGACAAACATCAAAATAATTAAGTACATAAGAAAAATAAACAAGCCCAAAAGGCAAAAAAGCCTGTCAACCGGAGACAGTTCATTGACGCTAAACCCTTAAATGTGAAAAGAAGGAATTTGTAACAAGTGTGGTATCAGCCTTCCTGGAAGTAAACATTCGAATGAACAAACTTGATCAGAGTTGAATGAATATTGAAAATAAGTCCTTAAATATATACCAAAGCAGCATTCTATTCATGTTTAAAAACCTTGGACAATGCATTTGGACTTGTTCAATTTTGAGAAAAGCTACTTATTTTATCTGATCATAGGTTATCTTTAATTATGTGCAAGTGTATATATATATAGATGAAATAAAATAAAATAAAAATGTAATTAATGTTCATGATTAAAATTTTCTGTACCTTTCAAAGAGCTAGTACAAATAAAAAATTTAAACTTGATCTTAGTTTCTAATTTGTATTTGAAAATATTTTTATACAAAGTTCAAAGTAGGGGATCCAGCCTTTAGTGTGCAGATATTTTTCGGTTGCCTCCTGGGTCCCAATAATGTTGCTTGTACCTAACGGCTCATAGTGTTGTAAAGTACGCAATGTAAGCAGGCAGCTATATGGAATCCAGCACGCAACTACTGCAAATTGATACAAAATGGTAAAATTAATGAAGAATTTTTATATATTTAAACGGTATGTATATTCAATTTTCTGTGTATGCAATGTAAGTAATCTTGTTAACATCAATTAATGTTAAAAGTATTTCAGGCATATTCACTGAAAAATTGAACACAAAAAAAAAAAGGAAGAAAAGAAAAGAAAAGAAAGAAAAAAGAAATGAAAAGAAAGAAATGAAAATCACAAAATATTAATGACATATGACCCATATGCCGAAAAGAGGAACTGGATTTATTGTTTTACTGCAAGTGTGTGAATCTGTGAGAACATATTCATGTTTAAAAAGCCACAAACGTTCAGTAACACTTAGGCGTATATTTTAGTGCAGCTGAAGAGATATAAGGAAAGTTTATGGGGGAATATAAATATTTTCTTATGCGTAACGCTGTGATTATATATGCATTATTTTTCAATTGAAAATGTAAAAGACTAAATAATTAAAAAGGAAGAAATTTGAAAAGAGGGTGTGACTTTTATATCCTATTAAGTATCTAAATGTAATTATCGCAAGGGACATATTATTTTGTCACATTGTTCTAGCACTTAAGTTACATAAAAAAACTTTACATTATTAGAATTGTGGAATTAAAGCTTAACTATAAATAAATACATTTCTAAGAAGAGTCAAAGCTTTCAACGTCTTTTGTCTACTTGCCAAATCTCCAAACCCTATACCGATAGAAGTAAAGTGGAATCCATATCTTAAATTCTGTGTCATTCCCACAACATAGATACTAAATCTGTGGCTACTTGGCGCCTTTCACTGTTTTCTCGTTCAAATACATTATAGCCTGATCTTTCATGGCGTAGAAGATGCCTATACAAACACAAGTTTCTTAGCTTCTCTCTTACCCATTTAAGTGTGAAACTGGAGGAAAATAACAGAAGCTACTCTTAGGATAGTTCGTACTATTCAACAATAAATCCTATAGTGCTTTCAAATGCCGGTTTTATAACTTAACAGCTTTCGAAATACTGATTAAGTTTTCTGTAAAACTAAGAAATAAAACATTTGAATTCTCCTTTAAGACTTTGCCACAGTTACATTGATGCTTATCATCATCCCAATTGTAATTGTTTTCCACTCTTTCACAGATTACGACGTTTTAGTAGTTTATCGTATTTAATCAACATTTGATGGATCAAAATTCACTTAGACATTACATCTTCTGCCTTGCAAGAAACAGGAAACACTTTCGGCATAGTCTGTGAAAAATCTGAGCATGTTTTCTAGTGTCCGCCGGTGTGTGTGCACTAACGTTTCCATTCTACTTCCGGCGAGCATGGAAAGATAAAATGTATACATTTATATAATATAGCTAAATACTCTGTATTAATATTATTTTTATAAGGCAGATATTTTAATTGGTGTAACGTAGCACAAAAAGAGCGAAAATCACTTATTGCAACATTTCCGGGGCGTGATTTTAGTGCAAATTATTTTGTTATCTGTGTAAATATGAAGATAATTATTAGGTAGTGATACAGCGCTATCTATTAACATAAACCTTTTCAGTTTTCACACACTTCACACTCAGTGCTCTGTCTGTTAATATAGAAAAAGGGATCAATGGTTACATTCGTCAAGGATTCGGCAAAAAATATAGTTGTTGTTTAGAAACAAAAAATGGTTAAATCCCCCTCAATTTAATATTTTCCAGTTAAGATGAGTCTTGCGATACAATACAATTTTAAGGGAGCTAGAGCATTGCGAAATGCACATTTGCTGCATTTAACATGGCCTACAGTGTAGGACAAACAACTCACAAATAAACCCAATCTGACGGACGTTTTAACGGGCGCAAACCCCTTTTAAGCAACTTTTATATTTTTCTCTGCTATTCCTTGCCAAAATGAAAAAAATTAGCATCACAATGAGACCATTCCCCTTTCCTTTTGCAGTTCGCGATTATAGGGCCGCGCGCGTGCGTGCCCGGAGATTACACTACACACCCTTCGACCAATCTAATCCGTTATAAATTAAAACCGTTTTCTGATCGCACACAACTGTCGCACGGTTTTTCCAAATAAATGCGGAATCTCGAAAAACACTTCTGTTGGGAAAGGGTGGATTTCCATGGGAGGGGAAGTTAAATCGGTGAATGGAGACGGCAGATTTTTTCGGTGGTCGTTGCGTTAGACTCACCCTTTCCATTCTCTCTTTTCTGACCACCTCGAGGTTTTTGTATACATCACAGCAATCTGAAATGGCAGAAAAAGCTTATATCATGTTGAATCGGGGTGGAAGTACTACCAACTCTATCTGCACCTCTACAGCCTGTCACTCTCGCTCCCATTCATTCAGCCCCCTTTGCTAACCTGTTTATTCCAAGTATTCAACCCTTGCTCAATTGCATTGTGCAGCTGCGAGTTTTCCCCAAAATTTAGTAAATTAGGATTCTATGTCCCCGTGGTTCAGGCCTTTCATTTGTCTCGCTCCCTTCTTTGTGGCAAAACAGCGCACGAGCAACTCTCACTGGAAATAATATGTGACTCATTCGCTTCTGCGTCGTGTGGAAATTAACGGTTATTCTCCTCGTTGTTAATTTGGTTTATTTACGGACGCTCTTTAACATTGGCGTCCCATTCAATGCAGGGCGTGAAACGGCACCCAAATTTTGTTCAGAGACCTCCTCTTTCAGGCTTGAGGTTATTTTACGTGCCGTAAATGCACGATACGAGACCCACGGCCTTACTCCCTTTGGAAAAAAAAATCATCGACCGTGACTAGGATTGAACCCGCGATCTTGGGTTTACGAGGCAAGCAAACATGGATACCACTCGACCATCACGACTTAACGGTTTTTCTTGCAAACACACACGGCAATAAGCTATATTAATATTTTATTATTTTCTATTCTAAGCAACTATTATATGCATTCCATAGAAGAGTTTCTAAATCGTTTAAATATCATACAAATTAATAATTTCTTTGTTTCGATAAAATTAAAAGTTTTATTTACAGTAAGGACAGTAGCATTTATCCTGATAAATGAAGTGTAGGACAGCCCTTTTCAATTTATATTCAACTGCAGTACTGTCTATTCACATTAGTAGATAAGATAACATCCTGACATATAACATAAAGGTCCTGTTTTACTTGAATAGCTCATTCAATAAGGAATAGCCCATATTAAGTTAATTTTTCTTATTATGATCTTATTTGTAGAAACTGATTTTGAATGCACTATAAAATCCTCTTACTTTATAGACTAAGGAAACACAGAAGAAAATATAAAAAAATATATAAGCAGTATTTATATCAATCATATTTTATTAAAAATAAAAGTTTTCATTTCTACATTCTTTAGGAAACCAAGATTTTTTCAAAAGTGCAATTCTAGAGTGCCAAAAGTTCAGTTTGTAAAGCGTGTGCAAGGTTCTTTGTATTCTTTACATTTTCTTCTTTTGTAAGTAAAAACAGTAGTTTATGTGCACCTGGTGGATAGACAAGAATAATGCATTAGAAGTCGTTCTTAATGAAAATCATTCGGTTTCCGAGCTATGTTTATAAATTCATAAATTACAATTATATATATCCCAATCAGATTGTTCAGTAAATTAAGCTAGTCCAATTGAGATTGGTCTGTACTAAGATTCCAAAATCTTTAACATTTAAATGTAATTACCGTCAGGACACATGCTGCTACGTCATTTTTTTTTATAATTTGTTACTAATAAGGAAGCATTTATTATGTGTTATTTCATTAAAAATCTAACAGCTTGTATTACATCTGGGGCAGGCTGGTTAAATAGAAAATCACAAAATCTAAAAATGTATCTATGGCCAGGAGACTTGTCAAGAACTCGAGCAGTTCGAAATATAGCGATTACTAGTCTGTGACTTTTTATATCCTTTTCTGCTTTTCTAGCTATTGTTATTTTATATATATATATATATATATATATATATATATATATATATATATATATATATATAATGTCTTTTGGATAAAGTGTGTTGCTTCGCGATCTGGTAGGTTGAACTGCACTTCGGAATGGTGAAAAAATAATTTAAGAAATCACAACATAATACATTTAATGATAATATATCCCGAGTATTTTCGCTAATGTACAGTTTATTAAAAAGAACAAATAAAATCAGCGGAAACGCGAGCAACAGTAAAAGACTCATTGTGAAACTAGAAGGATAGTAAAATATTGAGTGCTGCACGTCTTAAAGATAAATGATTGGGGGGGGGGGGGCAAATATAAAATCTAAGCTGAAATATACCACACCCATATCGTTCACTCTGTCAATTGGAATTGGACAAGAACACGCCAAATGGATTCTGCTATATTGTATATTTTCCTTTGTATATTCTAGGTTTTCCTTTAAAATTTACTTCAAAATTGCGCTAGTGTTTCCCTAGCAAGGATTTTATGTGTTTTTAAGCACACAACTGGCATTTTACACATCAACTATCTCTTAAGCTAATTAAGAGCTTCTGCGAGACGCTTTTAAACTTTTTCCGTGTCCTAGACACATGTTACAATAGGAGAAAACTCAATAGTTTAATTCAAAGAGAAACGGATGCTTACAATATCCCTGGCTATCATAACTGTATAAACATTAAACCCAACATTTTTTGGTAAAAGAAAAGCGGTAGATTTTGCTGTGGGGCAATGATATTATATCGTAAAACACCAACTCTGCCAGATTCAAAATGTTTAACCCCAATATAAAAAACTTCCATTAATTTATAAACGATGTTATCTTCTATTCCAATACCACTTTCATATCTTCCAATAATATCTCTCACTCTCTGAAGCGCCTGAGTTTTGATTTTATTAATCTCTTGGCGTATGTTTTTTGAAAGCTACAGCTTGGAATCTATATTTTTCCCTTGAACATTTCCCTAACGGCAAAAATCACACGAAGGAGAATTCAATGGGAAAAAGGACTTATACAGAGTCTCTCACGCACAAGTTTGCCTGTCGCGCGGTGGATCTGGCCCTGGCAGCGTGAGCTCTCCCTCCCGAGCAATTGGATAAAATATCTATGCAAAGTAAACCACTAACTTTGTAATGCTTCAGTTCTCCCAATTACACATAAATTACAATGAAAATAAGCAATACCTCATGGCAGGAGATGTTGAAAATATACTCGTGCGTAAAAGACACGTATTTCTATCTTTAAACACAATTCAACTTTTCTGTGTGATCGGTCTATAGAACTTTGCTGGAAAGTGAATAATGCATATTTTTCATTATCATTTGAAAAAAATGGGTTAAACATTTCCTCAATTGAACGCTTGGAAGAACAGATTTTCATTAAGAATATAGTTCCATTAATTCTTTTTGCACTTATCGTGATAAAAACATATACAATTTCGTCATATAATAACATTATACCACGAACAGTGGCGATTTTTTCAAGGTCAAAGCGCTCTTTGTTAATTTACATATTCTGTATGCTGGATTGAACCCCGACAGGTTTATAAATCATCATCATGCACTTTTCTTCGAATTTCTTTAAGTAGCCAGCTCATTACATAGGCCTAAGATTGAGAATTTTAATTTCAATAACTTAAACACTGACTTCTTGCGCCCCACCTCTAATCTACATTCCGACGTATTGCAAGAACTCTGTAATGTCCGTTCCAAATTTTTGTTATCCTTCATTGTTCTTGTTGGCCCAAATCTGTTCCTTTATTCAGGAACTGCTTTGTCCCTCTTTGAAACATTCTTCAGCTCTTGTCTCGCTGAACTACATGATTGTAATAAGCGCTCATTCTTCACATAACAGTGAACCTAACTCATGCCTGTCAAACTCGGATCTAAAAGTGCGAAGTTTTCTTACGAAGTACTCGTACTTCCGGTGAATGTAAAATAACACCAATAGATTTGAATTTGATAGTCATGTACTAACCAAGGCTTATGGGCCGACGCAAAATAAAAGCAGAAGACCAACTAACGCAAAAACTGTCGGGAGGAGAATATAAAATTCACAGTCACAATGTTCACCAGCAGTTCGTCCGAATAGTGATAGACATAACAAATTTTAAAATTTATTAAGAAAATTTAAGTTTTTTGCAATTATTATTACACGAAAAATAACAGCTAGTTCAAGAATTGCAAGTCTATGGCTATATACGACTTTCATTCGTTTTAAATGATAATGGAAGTTTAAGTGTAATGCTACTTAACAAACTATTGTTTGGCCCCTTTTACCAGCAAACTACAGGCGCAGGTTGAAGCAAATCAGCAAATTCACACTGTTTTTAAATAACAGAAATTTCATTGCCAAAATTGAGAACTACATCTAAAGGGAACAACCAGATATTTTATAAAACTATAGGAAGCAACTGAAATTCAGAATAAATGTTGAATGAGTCAAAGAAGCATGTTTGAAAGCGTGGACATTTGAAATATTATATGTGCCGAAATACAATGAGTGTTTAGTAAATATATTGTATCAATGATCACACATTTCTCTGTCGCCATTTTATTGTGATTGAATGCTTAAACATGGTCTATCATTTATGGAAACAAAAAAGGCATTTATATTAAAAGCTCTGAACAGCAGTAAAAAGATCTAAATGTACATTGTTTATGAGGAAATAACTTAAAATTTTAAAATAAATTTGTAGTTAACGCTAGGGCCGTTTCACTCTTAGGAAGGTAAATTCGCAAAACAGGTGCTATTGGTCTTCAGAAACCTTCAATAACCCAAATGAAATTCATCTACACGAAGCAAACGTTAAGGCTTAGGGCATGACAAGTACAAAATTGAAGCACGTATCTTTTCCTTTTAATGCTGCATTGAGCATATATTGAACATATTTGCTTTCCGAAAGTAATAAAGAAGTAACAATGCTCAAAACCGTTGATTACACACAAAATGACAGTATGCAATTGATATGATCGACTTCTTGTGATAATTATCTTAAAGAAGAGAGTGTGCAAACCTAACCCCGGCACATTGCAATGTCTTTCGTAGAACATTCACCAAAAAATTAGTCAAATCAAAACACAGGGCCTTTAGATGGTGAGCATGAGAACAGTGTTCGGGGCAGAAGGTAACATGTTCAGCATTTTTAGAAGTAAATATATGTATACCTTTAATATTTGGAATTAAGCACTTTGACCAACGGCAATGTCAGTGTTTTCTAACGTAATATAGTGTCAACCTCTCATGCCGAACCCCACCAGCTGCATTTAACAGAACACTTGAAATAAGAAACCGTATTAGACTGTGTATTACAAGTGAAAAATAGCAATCAATGGCAGTCCAAGCTGATAAAAATAATTTCAGTTAACTTTCAGAGAGTTCCGATGATCCTCGATACAAATCACCGGTTTCACTTCCTTGAATAGGTCTAATTTCAAGAGTATTGTATGTAACGGAGTCATATTTGAAATTTTAGCTAAACGAAATAGCTCAGAAAATTTAAATGAGAAGGAATAATGCATAGTAAGATGGCTTATATTTCATATTTACAGTATTAAAAGTCATAAACTATTTCAAGCTCAATTAAAAGTTGAACAGTTATGAACATAATATTTGTATTCCAATAACTTATCTTCGTTAAACATCGCACTCCAACCTGTAATAACCAACAAAAATAATGCAATATTATACTGATATTATAACTATAAAATGATAAGGTTGCTATCAGACAAGAGAGTTTCTCTCTAAAAATATTTTGAAATTAAAATTACACAACTTCTTAGAAATAGTGAGCAAATAAGTAACTGTTAATTATTTGCAAAGACACCTCGAGAAACGTAGAGAGAAAAAGTTGTGACTGGCGCTCATATAAACGTAGATATGGTTGAAAGTTTCATATGGTTTAAAAGATTACACTTAAAGCACATAGGGAGCTATATTTTGAGATAAATATTGCTCACATGTGAACTAGCTAAATATCAGTTAATGCACCATCTTAAGGAAAAGAACAGTTGCGTTTTACTAAGTAAAAAAGAAGCATATTTTCGAATATCTTTGACGCAATTTGGATTGCGGATGTAAAGGTGGAATTTAGAGACTATTTCACTCATGTGACGTCATCTTAAAATGGACCAATGAAACGAAACAAAATTTTGAATTTTGACCAATCACAGCCGGATTACGGAATGAAATTATAGAAAAAAATTATCAAATCCGTTTTATCACGCGACATACATTTATCTTGTGGTCAGTGTAGCCAACTCTACAGGTATACCTCCACCATATAATTCCTGAACACGCACCACTGACCACTTTTGCTAGAGCAGGTGTTGTTGAGCTATTGATAGCAACAAAAGCATGGACAATCTACAATCATAGCACAAAATGGAGGATTCTTCAAAGAGTTTTGGTGATGCGTCAAATGTGCAAATTGATATTATCATTAAGAATTCCAAACCACAGAATACAAAGAAAAATAGAAATACTGTATAGTATCTTTTTTCCCCACATGGTACTAGAAAATCAAACGGTAGCAATTATAATAGTCGACTTTTGTTCATTTCAGTCCTACGGTTTCTGAATAGAATAGATGTTTATAAGTATAACAAGTGTTAATATTTTGTGCGCGAATTTCAAGATATATATTAATATACACATATACACACATATACATCGCTTTTATTTTTATTCTAATCATAAAATAGTTCCAAGCCCGTATTTTCCTCTTCTATATTGGCGTTACTGACAATCGGCATTCTTCTGTTCCAAAATTGCTTGAAAAGGTTAAGTACAAATGTGCATTTATTAAAATTTTTAAGGCTAGTTTATGGGAATTATATTTAAATTATTATTTTATTCGCGAAATAGTCCTCATAAATATCAGTCGAGGGTACGAACTTTCCAGATACATTCACTCAATATGTTCGTGAATTTATCGGATCTCAGATTCTTTCGTGATAATACTTGTGATATTACAAAGCGAATGTCTTTCAGCCAATGAACAAGCTCATTGAAACTCGAATAATTAAAGAGATAGCAAATGTAATTACGACCTCAACTGACAAAAGAGTTTACAGTAAAATGTTGTTATAACCTAAATGTTCAGTTTTTATTTCAAGGAGGTTTTCATTCCTACCATCTCCGGTTTGACTAACTGTTTTCCTCAAAATTATGAAATGTTAGTACTTTATTATAAAATAAATACCAAGATCGTTCTTCTAGAATTATCTTGCCAAATACAATTCAGTTTTCCTCAGATAATTTAATTTCACTTTAAAATCATGTTTATTGTTATGAAATAAATATTATGACATAACATCTGTTAAGTTTAATTAAATTACCGGAAAACTAACAGCACTTATTGCATTACAGAAGATAGTTGGTTAAAAATAAGGAGGACAGTTGAATGTTAGTCCTAAATTTATTATTAATTGGTGCAAATTGATGGAAAGGTGACTGATGCAAAGCACAATGAAATTTGTTTCGCTGAAAGTATGACTGTATACAGTACAGTGTATAGTATACAGTGTATAGTATACAGTGTACAGTATACTGTAGCGATTCCTGAAGAGGGTTGCGCATCAGCCAAGAGTGTACAAGAAATTTGTTATAAAAGTTATTAACTTCATATTAGTGTTTCAACTGACTCCGGAAGGAGTAAACGTTTTTATGCAACTCACACAGGTATCAGAATTGCTTAGAGCTCTTTTCTTATTGTTTGAAGATAAAAACGCGATAAATTTCCCTAAACAACATTACTGGTTAACTTACCACCAAAAATGTACTGAAATACACCAAATTAAAATTGGTTCAAAAACATCCTAACAACTTACAACTTTAAAAAAAAATTACTCATCGAAGAAGAACCGAAATCAAATGCCCCTAAAACGGTTAATAAACAGTAACGAGGAAAGTTCTCAAACAGGTAATGCATCTGCGTGCTTTAAGATGATAAAGTTACCTATTTATAATTTATATATTCAGTGCTCGTGATAATTTTGTGATTAAGCTGCAGAACACACACCCACCGAACGATTTTACATTTGCTATTTTCAGAACGTTATAAATGATGAAATGTTGCAGAATGGAAAGGAAAGCAGAGAAAATACTTGCGCACAGAGGGCATCACAGTTCACAGAATGTAAGCTAAGGGCATTCCATGGTTTATAGCATCTCCGTCGGCTGGCCATGCTGCCACCCTTCCTACGACCTCCCCTACATTTCACAATTGGGCATTACTCACCCATCAACACAGAACCCCACCGGCTGCAGCTCGTAAATTCGAAGAAAAGGTGGATTTCGAAAAATTATTATGGTCCGCTCTACTTTGAGCCCGAGGAGGAAAAGGAAACTGAGTAACGCTGCAGAATGTGACTAATAAAAACCCGGGGAAAAATAAGTTAACTTAATGTACAGTTTGAGTTAAATAGCTCAAAAGCTTGCAATAAATAAATATTATCAAACTTATATGTCCCATCTGATTGCATGGATGGGGAATATTAGCGATTTTTATTTCATTGAATTATACTGAACTTTTTATCTAATTACATTTTAAATTTATTTCTTTCTTTCTACTCACTGTCTTTTGCTTAGCTTGCTTTCTTATTTCTCAGCGGCTTAATTCCTTATAGAAATTTATCTGCAGGACGATATTAGAATGACGAAGAAATTTATGAATCCATACAGGCCATTTATATTCCTCCCCTTGGTTAGGAAATATTACACTAAGATTCGAAAATTTGCTACCTTGATCTAAGTTTGATTTGATTATGACGCCAACACTGGTCTATTAGACAAAGTGGTGTGTGAGAGGTATCAGTTAAAGTCATATAAGAACACGCATTCAGCATCCATTTCACAAATGCAAGAAATGAAGAGATCAGCTATTGAAGTAAGGGCAAGACAAACGGTCCGAAAGAGAGTTCCTGTATTACAGTGTATCCCAAAATGTGATTCGCAAAAGCTTGCAAGGGGTTCACCAAATTTCTGTTGTAATGACGGATATTGAATTTGTATTGTAATAATATTATTATTAAAATTGATATTTAAAACTTCGAACTGTGGCTACCATGGATTAGGAATTGTTTTAAGTTCTTTGAAATGAGGCACGTGTTTAGATATTTAGTGGCAGGAGGTAGTTTACTTAGTTCAATATTTATGAAGGGGAATTGCTAATCGAAAAAGTTTGGGAACCACTGGCATATTAAAAACAGTGTATTCAAATTTAGTTTTAGACAGTAGTTGCTAAAAGTTTATCTTTTAACAATATACAATATCAACAGATAGTATTTACATGTACAAATTATTATTTCCAAAGTATTTCTGGGAGCGTTAAGTGTTGTATGAAGTCCATGCTGTGCGATACACAAATTTCTGTACACGTTAGATCACGGTTAGGTCCGGCAAGAGAAAGATATCTAATATTAGTGTTGCATATTTTGAAAGATCTTTTTTTTTTTTTTTTTTTTTTTTGTAAAGGCAAATTTGCAATTATTAGAATTAATTTTTGTTAACGATGCATTTGCAAAATTATCCATGTTCTTTTCTTTTCTTTTTTCGGTTCGGTAATGCGTGTCTCGTTAATGCTATCCGTTTTCTTTTAACTGCTCTTACTCAATTAACTCTATCTTCAGTTAAATACCCTTCATAATTCCTTCGATCACTATTTTTTGCATTGTCTTCCTTTCTCCTTTCTGCTGATATAATTACAACACTTTTTTGGAAGGGACCTCACTGAATTCTTTTCACAAATCTGCACGATTCAAGCGTTCTATATCTGGCACTTCGAGTACAACAGTTACTTATAACATTTCCTTTTCCTTGTTATGAAGAGGTTTGCTTTATATAGGCGACAAATTATTACCATTCTTTCAAATTTTATATTACCTATCTAACAACTGAATTGCCAATATGAATTCTATTCTCTTACTTCCCTACTCTACATTCTAATTTTTTCTCTTTTTATTTGCATATCTTATCTAATAAATGAGTTCTCAGGAGAACACTCGGGTAAGACGCGGTGAATCTACCAAGCTTTTGATGGCTGTCTCTGCCATCGAAAGCTTGGTAGATTCACCGCGTCTTACCCGGGTGCTCTCCCGAGAACTCATTTATAATTACATACACCGGGAAATCTCCAATTCTTATATCTTATCTTGTTTTACTCTTAGTGTTGAATTTTAAATATATAATACTCCAATATATGTAATAGCTACAAATGTTATTGTGCACTTTTATTTTATAACATTTAATTGCTGCAAATTTGTTACATTATTGTTATTTCAAACGCTCATTATTTTATTTTCCTAAGGTGCCTTCTGAGTAATCATTACAATTAGTATATGTCGAATAGGAGTACACTTTTAGAGTGATTATTACTCCTGTCGATAGCTACTTTTTCACTTTTAGCACTGGCTCTTTAGAAATATCTGTAGGATGATCACCCCCTCCCTCTCGTAATCTTCTATCTTAACCTTGCCCTATCAACAGGAGAAACGGAATAGAAATGTAAGTGCCAACCTTAAGAAACTGCTTATGATCAGACCAGAGCAGATTTAACGCTTTTTACAAAAGAATTAAACGACGTATACACATTTTTCTTTATAATTTCATTAAATATCTTTTGGAAAATGGTTACCAGTAGGTTTTCACAACGAAGGAAATATAATAAACCCGCAGGGTACTGGGTTGGCAATGTTTAACAATGTTGTTGTGCAGAGACTTTCAGCCAGGACTGTGCACTGTGAAGGGAGAAATGTCATTTTCCAAGATGAGCGCGAGTCTTGCCCATCTTTCCCTCCTTTCGCTGCGAAATAGATCAATTCTTAGCGGCGGATCGAGGCTGGCTCGAGGGTAGGTGGGGGTCAATAGACCTATTGGATCCCTCCCCCAAACAGTGAGGGGGATGAAACCACCCCATTTATCGCGTTGCACCGCTTCGAACTTCCGAACTGACTCATGCACCATACCGCCTTGGCAAACCTCCTTCCTCTTGTCACACTCTGTACATTTCAAGAAATACGACAGGAACGACATAGACCAAATAGAACAGATCTGAAAGGATTTCCATCTGCTAATCCTGCCATTGTATAATTTCAATTATGATTAAGTTTTGGTTTCAACAGAAACTGCATTTCCTTTTTTATATTAAGTAACTATTGAAACTTTTCATGTTAGTACAAAGGAACAATGGAAGGCCCCAATCTAACTAATATTAACTTTTGCTGTATATCAGGAATATTTTCTGAGAAACTATAAAAGAAAAACATTCAATTTTTGCAGGTCATATATGTGTTAATTTTACATATGCTAAAATAATGATTTTGCATATGGTCCCTTATTACAAAGAATATTCATTTTTTAACGTATGTTCAATTTTTCATGTTTTTCAATGTACGTTTGTCAGAAAAATGCTTAAAATATTAAAAAATTGAAAAACATTGTTCCAGCATGTGTGAAATACTTGCACATATAAATCTTGAAATTTTCATTTCTCTACATGAAGTACAAGTTGAGAAAATGTTATTTGTGTGTTGAAAAATGAACTTATGGAATACTCGTTTTGAAGTTGAAACACCAGAAAAGAACTGGAATCCTCTTCATTTCCTAATTCCAGTTTCCTGTTTTTAACACTTCCTTTTTGTTTATTTGTCTCTCTGAAGAAACTAAGAAGTCTGTTTTCTGCACTCCTTAGTCGTTGTGACAGTTAACGTCTACACCCAACAACTGTAGTACTGTTATATTCTCTTGATTAAAAGGGACTACAGTATCATACTCTGCAAAGTGTAGAATGTTTATTCTCACAAATACAGTTTTGGAAATGCGATTCCAAATTACACGTGCAGACACATTTGGATTTTCAGTTTGACCATGTTAGCAATTTTTCAAGGCTCTGCTTGCCCCTTGCTAGGGGCTCTGAAAACTAATTTTGTTTCCTCCATAATAGCTAGAAGCACATTATGAGGCTGAATTAATTTTTCTCCTGTTACTATCTCTTTATTACTATTTGCACCAACTCTCTGTACCAACATGACATAATCCATGATTGGGTTTGTAGTTTGTGAATTCCAAGTGAAAATAAACAGTCTACACAGTTTTCCTCATATATTTTCTAAGCTCTCACCATTTTATATAATTGCAAGGCCGTAATGACTTTGAATTCTGTCATTGGCGGAATCTGTAAGTCTGTTCTGCCACTAATTGGCTTGCGTCTCTATGAATTTTTCTCTTCATTGAAACCTTCAATCTTCTTTGACGTGACCTCATCCTGCTCAGCACAAGTCCAAAACACTTCAATTTTTTCAATGTTTACATCTTTTCCATATGGTTTCAATACATTTACATCATTATAAGCTTTGGAGTCACCATATCCTAAATAATTTACATATTAAACATTACACTATGACTGTGAACGATGAACAAATTTTCCATTCCTTCACTTGTTCCACTATGGTTTGTTTTATCTTCACTTTGTATATTCAGTCTGTAGCTGAAATAGTTTTGCATTATTGCACCATAAATTAATTTACCAGCTGTTACAACACTTTTTAATGTGTAACCTCTCTTGCGTCATGTGCCATCAAATGCTGCATTTATATCTCAAATATTACTTTCCTAAAACAGGCTCCTGTACTGCTTCTTTCATACGGTGGTACATCTCCAGTCACACAACCTAGCACTTAATTTAAATAAATTATATTATACATTTCTTGGAAGACTGTTAGATCCCTTATAAGTATCTGTTAAAAATTATGAGCCTCTTGTAAAATGAAAATGAACTTATATCGCTTTCTGATTAAAAATACCGGATTCTAAATATTTTTTACAAGATTTTGCTCTGCAACATTTTGGTGGCTAATTTTTTATTTATAAAATCCCTGACTATAACCATTACAAAAGTATATAATTTATATACCGTTATAAAAAAAACTTAACTCATTGCAGTCGGCCACTGACAACCCCCCCCCCCCCTTGAGATATTGAAAGGTGCTACAATTGCCATTGGTATGTGACTGTTAACACTTTTAATAATACTATTACAATGACGTTGCAGTTTTAGTTGAATATTTTGAAAACAAAAATTACAGAAATTTACTCATAAATGAAGGGGAAAAAAAAACGTGCATCTGCACGCTACATATGAAAAAGATTCAGACAGAACGTCAAACTGTGCACAGAGAATGTACAAATACCGATGAAGTGATGATGATGATGATGATGATGATGATGATGATGATGATGATGATAAAAGTGATGAACAAGAAACTTTTATCAATATTCGACAGTTCATACTGAAGTCATACTAGCGCATGAAAGAAAATTTCTGCAAGCACCTATGTAAAAATTAAATAAAATGCTTCTAATAGGGATACCTACACGATTCAAACACATTTAACCACCAATGTTCATAGATTTAGAAACATAAATAAATAAATAATGGATTTAATCTCAAAATGCATTCCGTTATCACCTTAATGTAAATAATTGTAAGGTCTAACTTTATTATTATAGAAGCACTTCACTAACTTCATAATACTTCAATTGTATATTGTAATTTCACGATTTGAGTATATAAGCTATAGCTTTTCTCAGAACTCGTATTAGTAAATGAATTCCAGTTTCTGGCGTGAAAATGAAGGAAACAGGCTAAGTTTTGGAAGCTTAAAGAAATGTTTTTAATCCAAAATTAATATAAAAAGAATGCTATATGTTTGATGTTGAAGTTTAGTATTGAATATGGCCTTCATGTTTTCCTGCAACAATGATATGTGCAAGCGTAACTACAGAATACGGTGCTTGGAGCTTGAGGACGCAGGATATGAAGAGAAAGGAGAGTGAAATGTTTTGATTAGTCATTTCATTTAATTAGGTTCCAGTTTTTTTAAAAGACAGTTAATTTTTGTAACTAATGCAGTAATAATGTCTTCATATTTTTAAGGAAATGTTGAAATTGTTTACTAAATTAGTATTTACAAGTTTTAGGATAGTTGAAAAATATTTTGTAGTGTGCGTTATAAAGGAGAGCAGTGGTGAATAATTGAAAAAAGGGGAAAAATTAATTCGGTATAAAATTGGAATCATTTACTATAATGATGACCCAATAAAATCTCTTTTTTTACAATGCTTATGTTGATTTCTTAAAAATACTACTGCTATTTAGGGGAAAACTGACCTCTAGACAGGAACATGTCCTTTTTAACATAATTATTTTAATTTGATTAGAGATATACAAATTTGCTTTTTCTATTTTTGGTATTTACATTTGTATTATATATAAATAAAGAGAAACATTAAATGTGTATTGAAAAAATTATGTTGTAAAATTTATTTGATACCAAAATAAACAGTATCCGCCAGAGGCCGAAACAACACAACTGCAACTTTGCATGCTATACTACTTGTGCTATACCCTGAAGACAACGTGATTAGGGAAAAGTAACATTAAAATAATTGATAAATACAAACTTCTTTGCCAAACTGTTCCGGAGTGAACAAGTAACGGTTAAAGCTAAGTAACATTTAAAACATATTAATGGAAAGTTGCAGAATACATAAGATATTGAAGCAGTTTATAACCCATGTCTCGCAGCAATAATGAGTTATGTCATTAAAAGTAGTAGAATATGACTACAAATTTCTGAATTTGCATTAATAATAGAAATAATTTTAATTTAACAGAGAAACTTAAACCAGGAGATAATAAACCTTGTTTATCATAGATATAAGCGTGGGTGTGGTATACGATATATTGAAATGCAACCTATAGCAGGTGTCAAAAGTTCCATAAGCGTTTTATGCTATACAGGTGCTATACTGATTGACTTCCCATCACATTGTCTAGCTTGCAATATTTCAAAAGGAAAGATTGAGTCAGATACTGAAAGAATCTATTATGCAGTTGTCTTAAATAATATTTGAGAGAAGTCTTAACGCATCACATTATAAATGAAAAACTACTAACTTGTGTGTACTTGGGATCCGCGCCGACGGCATCATAAAAGGTTTTGTAGTGAAACATCTCTCTCATCATTCTCTCATCCTTTTCGTTTAAGCACAGCAATTTCTCTTATGCAGCGACGCTTTACGCTCTTTAAAACTTTCTTACGGTCGTGGAATATTAGCATGCAATAAAAGAAATTTCCCTGCAAGGTTTTCTGTATTTGCAGCGTCATTTACGGCCTATAAACTACATCCAGCTTCTGCAAGTTGGTCTGTTAATGCAGATTTCTGCATGTCTAGCATGCCACTATAATTTTTATTTAACACTTATATCAGTTTAGTACGTTTTCCGCTTTAAACGTTAAGCAAAAGTTGTAAAGCAAAGGAAAACCTAAGATTATCTCCTTCAAATCAATGTTCTCTTATTATAAAGGGAAGTGGAAAGGATCACAAGTATTATGGCTGTGGTGCGAACTAGATTTGAAATGTCAATATCACCGCTTTCCATCTCAAGGAGGAAAGAAATGTGAACATGGTCACAAAGGTTGGCAGCCACATTAACTTGAAAGTGATCTAGTGTAAGCATTAGATGAGATCCGGGTTAGTATAAAGTCTTTTTGTGATACAGTGAACTCGTTGGTACGAGTTGCCGGGAGAAGATCTCTCTTGGAGAATTTACTCATAAATGATATTTTTGAGAGCCAACTAAATGAAAAATGTATCCAAAAATTACTTTTGTTTATTCATAACAAGTCCCAAATACCTTCGGTATAAGATATGGGCCTGAAATAGTAAAATGGAGATGTCTGAAATGTGCCTCTCTCTTTGGGGTGAATAATTTAAGAACTGGAATTATATACGGAATATAAAATCATTTCGTTCTTTTAGAGATAGCTCACTGAACAAATGATTGATTCAAGATTGGGCTCAAGGAAAATCTTACCTATTATGAACACGTAACATCTAATATTATTAAGTTTCTTACCGTTCTTTTTAAAATAATGTAATTTAAAGCTTAGTGTATATATTCTTGAAACAAGAGGTTCATGTTGGAGTACTACAAAAAGCTAGTGCTATTTTTAAATATGAATGAAAGGAGAAAAAATGCAGGACGTTTGCATTCTAGAGAATACACAATATTAAGAGTATGGTAGAAAAACATACTATTCCTTCATTTCTGAACATTATAAAGTCACTGCCCAACAATTCATTATAATATTAGCTCATTGGAGAAAATATTATTCACCCCATGGAGATATCTTTCTAATACCGCGTAACACCGTCTTGATTCGGCTAGGAAGAAAGTCAACAGGTTTCTGCAGGTATGGCACATCCAGTTGAAGCCACTCGCTGATCCTGTAGTGTCACAAAATTGCGGGGATACTGCTTACTGCGTTTCAATCACCTGTTCCAAATAGTCCCACACATTTCATGTGGGATTAAGATCGGGTGGTATAGGGACCAGTCGAGGAGCAACAGGGTGTCTGTGTGTTCGTCAAACCAGTCATGTGTAGTACAGCCCTGTGAACACGTCTGTCATCTAGTAAAATCGGAGTGTCTACAGCATACTCATTATGATGATGTTGAATTAAGAGCAATACTTGTCATGGAGTAGATTGAAATAAACGTTTGTGGTGACCTGAGTGAGACAGCCCAAGTCATAGTACGAAAAACAATCCCAAAACATCACAGAACATTTTCCGGTATGAACTACACCATCCATAAACTGCAGGATAAATGCTTCAATCGGCAGCCGGTGTACCCACTCAACTCCTTGCGTCATTTGAAAAAAGGCAAAATCGTCCTATTACACGCCCCCAGTTAGCTACTGCTCACTTTCTGTGAGTGTTTTTTTTTTTTTTTTTTTTTTAAGCCCATTGAAGACGTGCAACTTTATGTGCCGCTTGCGAGGTACCCAACTCCAAATATTTATGGCATTCAATGACAGCAGCACCGCCACGGGTGGCCGAAGTCGTTAAGGCGAGGAATCGTGAGCGGGAGGTCTGGGGTTCGAATCCCTCCAGGACCAACCTCCCTGACAGGGTTTTTCCAGGTGTTCCTCAGTCCTCATAAATGGCAATTGCCGGGGAGCTACCCTTAACTTAGGCCTGGAACGCTTCCTTCCTTAAAAAAAAAAGAGTTTCCCAATATATTATTTTATCTCATTCATCAGTGTCCATCGCCTGTGGTGCCTCAGTAGTAAAAACGGGCGTTAAAAACTAATCAAAAAATATGACAGCAGTAATTCCTGTCAGGTTTGAAACCGATGTTTATTTGACAAGGCGTGAGACTGGTCTCCGGCCCCTTTCGGTTAGGATCTTTTTACGACCACAGTTCTTACGCCGTGTTTCATGGCAGCAAATGGTAGACACGTTGGACAGCCCGCTTTGATACACCAACAAATCGGGCAACTGCATTCACTATGTGATCATGGCCACGTTCAAACACGATAGCCCCTTTTAGCCATTCTGTCACGTCTTTGCTTCGACCCATCTTGATGTGCTGTTTCTATACAACCGACTGGCACACACTCACACACACACATACACACACCGCTTCATTGGTACCAGTGCAACAGCATCTACATCGCTCCAAAGCGACCAGTGTGCTATTTCAAGGCGTGACAAAGTTTTGTCCTGTGAGCTTATGAGTAGGTAAGCGTTTCTTTCTCTTTTTTTTTTTTAAATTTAAAAACGACGTTAAGGCGCAGACTCGTGAGCGGGAGGTCTGGGATTCGATTCCCACTAGGACCGTCCTTTTTTGAATGGTGTTTAACGCCGGTTAATCAGGGCCTGATTAGTAATACTGAGGCACCACAGGCGATGGACACTGATGATACATGAGATGAAAAGATATATTGGGAAAGGATTTTTTAAGGAAGGAAACGTTCCAGGCCTAAGTTTGGGGTATCTCCCCGGCATTTGCCATTTATGGCGACTGAGGAAAACCTGGAAAATCTTCAACCAGGGAGCCAAGTCCTGACGTGATTTGAACCCCAGACCCCCGCTCACGAGTCCGCGCCTAACGATCTCGGCCATCCGTGACGGCAGGACCGTCCTCCCTGCAGATTTTTCCAGGTTTTCCTCTGTCCTCATAAATAGTATATGCCGGGGAGGTACCCTAAACTTAGGCCTGGAATGTTTCCTTCCTTTAAAATGAAAATCGTTTCCCAATTTATCATTTCATTTCATGTATCATCAGTGTCACCGCCTGTGATGCGGTAAAAACGGGCGTTAAAATCTATTCAAAATAAGTTTGGTAAACATTGCAAATGAAAGTATTAGTAGTAATCAGCTAAAGGATGTTTTGATATTTTAATGATTTACTGTATGAGGGGTAATTGTGGGAAGATGATGACCTGAGACGTTAAAGAGCGTCCATAAATAAATCAATATGAGGGGTAATTGGCTCATAGATTTACGACGCGTACCTTGATCGAATAGAATTTAGTATATTATAATATATTATAGTATTATAGTATGGGAATAAGAGCACAAATTGCACACATTTTAGAATATGCGGGTGCAATGGACCCAATTGTTACAAATATTTGAAAATTCCATAAAACACACAAAATGAACGAACTATGTATGATGAAAAATTGCATTTGTATTGCAAGGATAACGAGATAGAGCGCATTATAAAACATGTATGTTATATATACTTAAAAACACAAAAATAAAAGTTCATTTATTAAGTGAAGTGAATGACAGCATAACGGAATAACATAAACTTCAGTTAAACACACTTTTTCTTTTATGGCGGTACAACCCAAGATCAAGCCAAGGCGTGCCGCAGCTTACTTCATTGACAGAGGGGCAGAATTGCAGGGGGACATGTGATGAGCATGCTGCCAACCCGCCGGTCACTCCCTAGATCGAAGAAAGCCACCTCTCATTCAGGCAGCTCCCCAATTAGCCTCACGAGGCTTGGTGGGCCCTATTCCAGACCTTCCTAACTTAGAAAAATTCCTAAGCAGGTACCAGAAATTGAACCCGAGTCCTCCCGGCAACAGTCAGCTACGATAATCACTAGACCAAGGAGTCGGTCAAATGAACACACTACTTGATTTAAACGTATCAAAATATCTTCATTGCTAGTGCTCATTTAGGGACCTACATAAAACAAGCACTTTCAGGAAACTGTGTAATAAAATGTTTGTGGCATATTTATGGATAATGGGGGAAAATAGGTGGCCTATGAATTTTACGACTTGTTGCGCGCAATTCAAGCATTTGTGTAATAAAAGAACCAATATTTGTATAAGTGGCAATATTTTCAAAGAGTAATATTCGCGTACAGAACCTCTGTGTTAGGTTGTAAAATTGTGAAGAACCTTCCTCTTCCCTGTTACCCTGTAAGCATTTTATTGGTCCTTAATAATAGATTTAGTAAGAATTGATAGCAATCTCTTCAAAATGGTCAATATCTTCTTTAAAGTTTTGCTGGGAATTTTGAAAAGTTATATCTATTATAAATAATATATTTGATATTTTTACACAATTTACATAAGAGTACCACTGATGATAGCGTACAACTGGGAGGCCATAAAACGAGTCTGAGTTCGTGTACACTTGAAGGCCTAACAAGAAAATGCATGCAAGAGGAATCCGAAAATAGTTGTCATTAAAACTAAAAAGGAGGAACGTAGGTATACAATAAAGGAAAACAGAACAAGAATAACACTGCTTACAATTTTTCGACCAGTTAAGCGAAAAAAAACTATTGCCGGGTGGTATCTCAGTGATACTGACACACGACTAATTGCTTTAACCTGCTGCGTAAGCTGCCAATGTTGATGTACGGTTGTTTGCAGTCGACGAGATTAATGCAGCTGTACGAAGCTGTGATTCGGAATGCAAGCTGCAAGCGGAATGAAAGATGTTCGCAATGACTGC
This sequence comes from Metallyticus violacea, assembly GCA_030762175.1. Taxonomy (NCBI): domain Eukaryota; kingdom Metazoa; phylum Arthropoda; class Insecta; order Mantodea; family Metallyticidae; genus Metallyticus; species Metallyticus violacea. Next base: position 168,747,073 of record CM060846.1, on the reverse strand, counting down.
GAATTGTTTAATTTTGAAATGTTCTGCATACACCGAAATGCTTTAAAAATTACATTCAGTCTTTAATCTCTGCTAAAATTCTGAAATAAAATCTTATTTTTCTTCTTAAACTGTTTAACCTCTCCGGCATTAGAACTTACACCCTCTGGGACTTAAAAGCCTGTACCAGGGGAATGGACTGTCGGATAACTAATTATCTCTACATATACATAGAGTACACATACACAATGAGTGACTCCCTGAATGCGTGGTCAGTTCAATGTCAGGGCCACTTTGAAGACACCACAAACAAAGACGAACAGAGAAAGAGAGAGATGAAAGAAGGATGAATTATGAAATGGAAGATGAATCCATGGCAGAGAAATAATAGCCCGGCATTTGCCCTTCTGAAAATGGAATGAGGAAAAGCCACGGAAAATCTCAATCTCAAATCAGGTTAGTCGGACGTTGGGATTTGAGCCTGGAACCTCCCACATTGAAGCCCCAAGCATTTCCGTACGTGTTATTCCTATCGGCGAAAATCAGCTCAAAATGCAAAATACAAACTTATCCCTGATACACTTACGAAAGAGAGGTTACATGCACAAAAACTCTGCTATGTTGTTGCATGAAACATATGCACACTTTTTGCAGTTCCATTAGGACGTGTGTTGTGAAAGTGGAACACACCTATTCACGTTTATATGAAAGAAGATTCATCACAAACTTGTTGAAGCATATGGAAAGTAAAGAAGAACGCTTTAAGGGTACCTAGAACTGTTTAATGCAGCAGAGTTCTCAATAAATATCCTGGAGAAAGCAGTTTTGTTAGTTTTACAATATAACTTTCCTGTCATGCAAACAATAATATACCGTCCTTCGTCTACAATCAATGTGTATGTAATTAATGATGATGGAAAGGATCAAGGCCATCCGAAAAACGGAGAAAATTCATGAAAACGTCGCCTAGGAATTTATCCTAGCAGGGTCCTTCAATAAAAGAATAGACGATATGTAAGCCAAGCAGGTGGGTGATTACGATAGTGTTAGAGCCAAAGAACTCGTGGTGCAACAAAACCTATGCAAATTTTGATAAAGTTACATTCCTATGAATAAAAAGTTGGCAGACAAAGGCTTGGCAGACTAAGACTTTAGTCGCCACCATTTAAAAAGTCATTCCAAACGTTGGAATATTACTAATCAGTATGAAAATGCGTTGCTACACTATCTAACACAAAGTATTGATATTTCACAAAGGGGTTACAAAGGTTTGTCTTATATGTTTTCATATGAGCAGCGTGTGCATTACTGCGCAATCATTGTGGCTATTAGATTCTTGTGTTACGTAGTTAAGGTCTATATTGCAGTAAACTATCAACACACATATAACCGAGAATTACGACTTTTACGACAGTGAAGATATTCCCACCATCAGGAGCTGACATCAGATTGTTTTTAAATTCCCTCCAAAGAAGCCAATTGCAGAGGTAGAGCGGCAACGTTGAAGATGCCGAAGCTCTTCATGGTAAAGATGAAAATACAAGATGCAAGAACAAGTATACTATTGGTACCTGTCAATAGAGTATAATGCGTTTGTTCCTCCCCTATATTTTGACTCCCTATACGTAGGGTGAGACACTAGGAAGAACGCGTGCCAGAGCTGTTGCTAAGCTACCTGCGTGTGCACATACACAAAGTCAACACACGCGGTCCCAACGGCAATTTCCAGACACTCAGAAGCTGCATAGTGTCTTTTTTTTTCCGGATATACCTACTCCTGTCTTTTAAGCTCTGTCTGTCTCTGTATATATGTCTGTGTGTGTGTGTGTGTGTGTGTGTGTGTGTGTGTGTGTGTGTTCGAAATTGGCATTTCCTAAGATTAACATTTTCGTTTTCTCTCTATATTAATTACTAATTGAATATCAGAGTAAAGCATAAACAATGGAAAATAGTAATGGGATGAACGGGTTTATCCACAATCGGTTTTTCAGGTTTCGTAGTGGAGGAGGAGATCTTATTCTTTATCAACACTTATTTTGATTTTTCGGACTAATTGGTGGTTTCGGAAACTGACTCATCCCTTTAATACTTGGTAGCCCCGATATAGCCTTCCCACGAATAAATCAATTCTTCAATTCTGAAAAAAACAAAAAACCCATTGGACAATGGCGGTACACACTATGCCTAAAAACAAGAACTTTATGAAATCGCAGTCAACTGTTGTTGCTACCCATTACTAGGCATTGTGCCACAGATGGATTTCGCCTAACAAAAAAGGTACAGATAATAGATAAACAGTATGCAGCAAGAAAATTCTATTTTATTTTACAGCACACGCAACAGAAATTTGAGAAATGCTTAAACAAGTATATAGTGAATGTGTCATACCGTCTTTATATGGCCTAATCAAGACGTTCAAGAAAATTGAATTTCAAATGTTAAGCAAAGTGTTTTTCTGTTTTAGTATTTAGTTATACAGGGAGCCGTCTAGCAATAATAACTTAGGGGTTCTACAGTTTCACCATTAAGCTACACAAAGTGACAATTTCCCGCTTTTCTTTTGAACACAACATGAAATTTTAGTGGAAATTACATCTTCAGTAAACCTGGTGCAAGGGTAAACTTCTGAAGTGCAACTTTCTTTGTTCCCATATTTTCTTGATTGGTCTACTTACCATAAGTCTTCAGTTTCTTGATGCTGTCATCCTACTAATATGCAGAGTGATGGATAAAAATGATCTAGGCAATTCCTGCCGATCGTTGCAATTCATGGACCAGGTAAGTAAAATGCACCAAGTTTGGATAAAATGATAATATATTTTTGCTGCTTTTAACATGTATGCAGCTGCAGTGGAAGAATATGTTTTTCTTTAGCGTCATCTAGCCATAGTAATTTGTCCGTCATTAGTACAAATTGGTTATAATGAAAGTGAAAATTTGGCGCTATAGAAGCAATAAACGCTGAAAATTGTAGAGAATGTACAGATAAAAACGGAACCTAGGAAGATACGGTAAAACACTTGAGATGGTGAAATGTTAACAACTTTATTAGCAACTGGTTGTTACAAATCAATGTGTGCACCGGAGATCTCGGCGACATGTTGCATCAATAAACGGCGTGATCAATTATTGCTTGCAACAGTTCTGGGGGATTCTGAGCGAAATGTCACCGTATGCTGCACTTCATAACATACAGAAATGGAACATGTTCCTGGCAGGCGCGATCTTTCAGGTAACTTACTGTCAGAAGTCACGTGGATTCAGGTCAGGGGATTTTGCAGGCCAAGTATTTGGAAAACTTTTGGAGATAATGCGTTCATTTGTGAAGGTTGTGCAAAACAGACGTTGGATTTTGGGTCCGATACGCGGTGTTGCCCCATCTTGCATAAAAACAGTGGTCTCAACACAGTTACTTTCTTGCACTGCAGGAATCACATGCTGCACAAGGGTGTCTTAATTTTGTAGACGTCACGGTACATAGGAGGGGTCCTTCGGGTGTATCCCTCTCAAAGAAAGACTGAACGAGAGTAAAGATGCTTGTGAATCCACTCCACACAGTCACGTACGCAGAATGCAATGATTGTTGATGCATAATACGTAACTGATGGATCGCCTTCCTCTCTCCGGTGCCACACCCAAATCACCGGTGTCCTCCTCCATTTTTAGCCCCTCTTTAACCCCTTTGTTGACATGGGTCCTCTTATCAGTCCTTTCAGGCAGCGACATTCCCGCAATGCAGCACTGCTATTACTGACAACCTGATAAAAAAACTTCACCGATATGCCACGGTCTCCCTTCTCAACAGCCATTATGTGTTTCTCATGATACGTCGTGCTGTGTCAAATGACTGGCATAGCATAACACGTTTGTCATACTTTTTTTTTTCTAGCGTAAATCGCTTCCGCATTCCCTTAAGTTCATTACAGTCCACACTGGGTCACTGTTAGTAGCCCCTTAGTATATCGGGCAATTGTTAAACTATTTGTTTCCTCGAAAGGTTTACACTGAAACAAAAAGGGTTTGATGCAACTTCAGAATCCAGTTAAATTCGCGATGAAACGGCCTAAATTATCTGCAGTCTCATCATCAGTGATTTTTTCTGAGATATTGATCTAACTACAATCAAAATAATTTTTTCTCATTCCTAATGGATTCGTCTGAAATATTGCGATTACAGTATTTCTGTAAAAACATTTAAGTTCATTATATGAAGTTTGTGCAAGATTACCTTTGCAACTGTTTCTATGAAAACATTCCGAGTCTATTTCTAATATGCAAATGGTTTTGTAAATATTGTTCAAGTTGATTTTTTTTATGTTACACCCGATACGTTTGACACTATTTTCAGTAGAACACTGTTTTATCATCTGTTGTAAAATCCCTCTTAATACAGATATAGCGTTCAGTTTGGAAGAAAATGAAGATGTGACTGGTGCCATTGTTTACAAATGACCGTATGCGTTTTCAGAACAAAAAGCAGAAAGTTTGAAACGAGTCATTGGTGGCGACAACGAATTTTGAATGTAACGAAAATGAGCAACGTAATAATATGAAAAAAAATTACATAAAATTCGAATTCTAATGATAACTATACTGTGCACAAGACTTGGCCTATCACAACTCTCATGATGAAAAAGGAGGGATCTGAAATACTGTGCATCACAAGAGCAGACTCTCGCAACATAATACTAGTACCTAAACATTGACTGGGCAAGTATAGGCTGCTTGTTTAAGATTTCGTGGTCCAAGTTAACAAGGGGTCTCGATGAGTCTGTCCCATACCACTAACAAAACGGAGGGGTGTTGATTTGTTTTATTTACGGACACTCTTTAACAACTCAAATCATCAGCATCCCATTCAAATCAGGGTGTGAAATGGCCCACAAATTTTGTTCAGAGCCCTCTTCTTTCAGGCTTGAGGTTCTTTTTCGTGCCGTAAATGTACGACATGAGACCCACGGCTTTACTTCCCTTCCGAAGGAAGCCATACTTAGTATTTTTACGCCCGAAAAAATCCACGATCTTGGGTGTAGAAGACAAGTATGGTTATCACTACACCACCAGGGCCGACACGGAGAGGTGTGTGGGGTAACTTTCATTGTATGTAGGTAAGACTATGTCTTGTCCCCGCTCTCGCCAAGCGAGTGGCGAGATTGAACCTGGATTTAAAAGGCAAGTATGGTTACCACTACACCACCAGGACTGACAAGCGCATGCGTGCGCGTGTGATGACACCCGTAACTTTTCATGTCGCGCAGAAAAACCGTCACAAAGTAAAAATAAGACTGTGACTGAAGTTAAAACAGATGTGTAAAAAAGGGACTTGTACAGCTGGAACGATCTCAAACAATAATAAAACGTGATATTAGAAACGCATCCTCATTGTCAAACAAACTTGAAGATTGCAAAATGGATGTTAAAATAGCGAGAGAGGAAGGACATCTAGGACTCTAATATTAAATATTACGTGCTATTTACATAAACCTTCAATAGAAATAAAATCCGCATAAGGGACGAGTCCTCAATGTGAAGTGGACTGAAGAATGAGAACACGGATATTAAAATAACGATTAAGATAGAACATTTAGGATTCAAATATTAAAGATAAGGTTGTATCCGTGTTAGGAACACGTGCTCAATTTAATTCACACTTGAGGAGCGATGAAAGGTTACTCTTCTTTATCCTGTACTTTCATTCAAGCGGTAATGGGCATGTAACGAAAGTATAATCAAAATATAAATCAGGGGAGAGCAATCCTTGAACATGATGTGACATTTCAGTCAATTTTCAGCAGAAAGACATTATTTGAAGCACTCATTGTGAATCACCTTGAGAAGCACGAAAAGATTTACCTTCTTCTTCTTCTTCTTCTTCTTCTTCTTCTTCTTCACTCATACATGAGTTTGCAGGTTTTGTGTAATTACAGTATATTGTTCGCATAATAATTTGTAATGAACACCACCTAGAAATCGGTCAGTGCAAGCATCAGTTTTTTTTTTCTTTTTATAACGTTTAACGCCCATTTTTACTACTGAGGCACAATAGGCGGTTGACACAAATGCTAAATGAAATGAAATGATAAATTCGGAAAGGACTTTTTTCAAAGGAAGGAAACGTTCGAAGCTTAGATTTAGGGTACCTCCCCGGCATTTGCCATTTATGAGGACTGAGAAAAACATGGAAAAAAAACTCAGTCAGGAAGGACGGTCCTAGTAGAAATCGAGCCCCGGACCTCCCGTTCACGAGCCGGCGCCTTAACGACCTCGGCCACCCGTGGCGGAAAAGAATTGGGTGTTTGCCATTATGTAATGTTTCTTAGGATATCAATATAAAATACGTGTATGAGACAATGTACCTGTGGCAGCAGTAGTAACGAAAGGATTGTGAAAGTATAAATCACGGAGCAATATTGAAGATGAGATGATACTTCAGTCAAATTTAAACAGAAATATAATACGTATAGGGGCTGTATTCTCAAAGTGAATCACATTTAAAGAGGTATTAGGAGCATATTCCCAAAGCAAATAACATTTAATAAGATATTAGGAGCGTATTCTCAAAGTTGGTGTAGCCATACTTATTGGGATAAAATCCATCTGCATTCCTGCACTTTTTCTTTAGAGATTGTAAAATTTGATTGTTTTGAAAAGTGGGAAGGAATAAATAGGAGACTGTTGTGTTACATATTAGCAAGTAAACCACGCCATGTAATTCCATTATTGATTCATTATGCATAAGTTAAGTTTGCATTATATCTTCCTTAAACTTTTATACTTTTAAAACTACAAATAGGAGGTGTGAAGTACGAACTCTAACATGCATATGCAAAGGGCATCAACGCTGCTTTCACCAAGTTTACGTTCATATAATGCTAGATATTTGTGACTCGGTACAAATCTAGGTTAAATAAAAGAATGCTTTTTTAATGTATAAACTAATAACGTGTAAAATTATGAACAGTTTAGTAAAACCTGACAAATATAAGTATACAGAATGTGTCATTTCTTGACATATGGCACTAGCTTTTTATCAATACTTCCGGAATTTAGCGGGTTGCATCAACGAGATCACAATTCTTGTCATCGTGACGATCATTTTGCCAACCGATATATGTTCAAACTATTTTCTAACGTTCACACAAGCAAATTGACTGTAGCAGCAGTAACGAAACCGTTATTAAATACATATCAAAGACGTAAAGATGCTATGACATTTCAGTCAACATTTAACGAAGTATTGTTATCATTGTTAGAAGGTGAAGGACTCGAGATGAAGCACATGAGTGCGAAACGCTTACTTTTACTTCTTATTATTATTCATCCCCTTATTTTTCTTCCTTCTTTTGTATATTAGACGAAGTTTCTGTAGCAGCAGCATAACGAAACGGTTATCATAATAAAATCAAGGAAGATCAATGTGGAGGGTGAGGTAACAGTTCAGTTGATTTTGAACAGAAATACAATTCATGTTAAAAGATCATCCTCAACATGAATCAAACTTGATGAGCACGAAACCGTTACTCTTCTTGTGTCTTCACACGTTAGGCAATTTGCAACTTCAACAAAAATGATATGCCCTATTGGGGGCGCACCCTCACTGTGAAATGATCTAGAGGTACACTAAAGAAAATGAAAATAGATATCCAAAACAGAATCTATGGCAGGAATCCTAAACACCATTTCAACCAGTAATGGATTTTCTATAAGGGGCTGTTTAGGGAATAAAATAAAATAAAATAAACGATGCTGTACTAAATACTAGAGCCGATTGGTGTAGTGCCTCTTTGCTCGATACAAAACCAGAAAAACAAACCCCAAAAGTGCCTGAAACAAAATTGCACACTACAGTCAACAAGATATTAAGAAAAGAATTAAATTTCAACTCATATTAAGGGCGTCTGATCTAAGAGGTTGCTGTTGCTCTATACCCACAAACAAAATTAATTTACTATAGTAAATGTATTCATACTCTTATATGCGTAAAATAACTCGTTCGTAGGAGACATTTATCCTCAACCAGTTGTTTATATTAGCTGTTATATGTAGGCGAGTTTATTTATATTATCCCTCAGGTGTGTAAGTGCAAGCAGTTATTTCAAAATGGCAAAATCAGCTATATATGCAAGCCAAAACGTGAGAGCATTTCTAACAGATTATTTTCGTAGCAGAATTAACACTATTCTGTTATGTATATTTCGAGCTAATTAAATACAAAAGAAACTAGACTTTGCATATAAGAATGTATTATATATTATATTAATACTCAATATAATAAGTGCATGCGCTCATGTATAGGATTTGCATAGTCCACTGATACAAAGGCATTAGAATACAAAATCACAAAAAATAGTATATATATTGGAATTAATCCTCCTTCATTCCTAACTTTTCTTTTTGAAATTGTAAAATTTATTTGTTTTGAAAAGTGAGAAGAAACAAAAAGGAGACTGTTGTGCTTCATATTAGCACATTTACAAAGGCATGATATTTTATTATTGATTTATTATGCAAAAGTTGATGTGGCATATCTTCCTTAAACGCTTACAGTTTTTAAGTTGTTAGTAAGTTGTAAAAAAACGAATGTTATTTTTTAATTAATCCACTAACACTGTATAAATTATGAATAGTTTAGTAAAAATCGACAAATGTAAGTACGCAGAATCTATCTTTACATATGATACTGTCTCATCAATACCTTTGATCGCGGGACCAATTGCTGCCAGGACCGATGGATATTTTCGGGCGTAAAAATTCCAAATATGGCTTCCTTCGGAGGGAGGGTAAAGCCGTGGGTTCCGTGTCGTACATTTACGGCACGATAAAGAACCTAAAACCTGAAAGAAGGGGCCTCTGAGCAAAATTTGTCGGCCTTTTCAAGCCCTGATTTCAATGGGGCGCTGATGACCTGAGATGTTAAAGAGCTTCTGTAAATAAACCAAATAAAAAAAAAACCTCTGGCATTTAGCGAGCTAATGAGGTTACAATTCTTGTCATTGTGACAATCATATTTGCCGACCCACTTAAATATATACTCCCAAGTTAGTCAATGGCCCCTTCCTTATCTGAAAGATAGGCATTTAGAACTTGAAGCCCATTTCCTACCCTTGCCATCAATTAATTAACGTTTTTAGATGGACGAAGAGTCAACATTCAGAGGAAAAGCGGTTTAAGGGACACAAAGTACTCCGAATTAAGCACAACTCAAAAGCATAACAACTAGTTTACTGGCAGTTGGTTCAAGGTTATCACCACGGCTGGTCGAGGTCGTTAAAGCGCGGACACTTGAGCGGCAGGTCTGGGGTTCGATTCCCACCAGGGCCGTCCCCAATGACTGAATTTTTTTTTTTCAGGTTTTCCTCAAATGGAAAATGCCGGAAAGATATCCTAAATTTAGTCCTGAAACGTTTCCTTTCTTAAGAAAAAATATCCTTTTCCAGTTTATCATTTCACTTCATTTATCATCAGTGTTCACCGCCTGTGGTGCCTCTAATAAAAAGGGACGTTAAAAACCATTAAAATTTTTTTCGGATTTCCAGCCGATTTTACAAAATTTTACATTTTCTATATATATATATATATATATATAGGCACACAACTGAGAAAATACCTCTGATAAAATGAATCTATTATATGGGTTCAGTTAAAAATAAAACTGCAGGATTTCGTTTAGAGAAGGAATAGACTACGATAAATTAAAGACACGCCCGTATCCACAATGGACGCTCTAGAGACAAGACATAGACTATTAAATAAATGTTTAGTTAAAAGTTTGCCTAAAATACGATAGGTATATCTAAAATAAAATACATAATAACTTATATCATTTGAATATTGATGTTAAAACGTGCAACAAAGCATTTAAACTGCTTTAAATACAAACAAAGCATCAAGGTGGTACCGGCGTCTGGCGTGCATGATCTAAGATTGAACCGAGAATGTGCTATTAATGAAGCATTGAAGTGGGTGAGTGGACTCATGACCGTTCTGCAGTACGTTCAACGCCAATTACACCGCTTCCCGTCCTTGGCGTTGTTGATGGGTTTTTTTTCCGCACCAAGGAATCGATGTAGTAATAATGTAATTTTAGGAGCTTCCGAGTTTTTAAAGGAATGATAATTTTAATAGTTCTCGGTTATATAAAAGTTTGTCGTGGAAAATAATATCTAAACATAGCAAACTGTAATTTTACTTAACATTCTGATTACTTTTATGTTAAAATCACCCATTTTTGTCCCATTGGACTGGTAATACACCACAAAGTGAATGTCGACTGTCGACTGCCTTTACTCTTCAGGCGTATGCTGTCACACAGAGTTTGTGCAAGGGCTTCCCTCTGTATTCGATAGAGGAGTACGTTGAAATGCTTCTTATCTACGGAGAGGAGAGATTGGGTGCACAGCAAACTCAGATCTATACCAGGAAAAATATGCAAATAGGCGACAACCACCGGCAAACAATTTCTGGAACTTTGAAAGACGTCTGAGTATAACGGTGTCACTTGGAAGGATGCCTTCTGATACAGACGCACCAGCGACATCCGGTGTCAATACGGAAGCTGTTTTGAATGTCATCCTGAATAATCCGCATACCAGTACACGGGCAGTTGCACAAGAAGTCAGCATTAGTCAGCCTTCTGTGACGCGAATAAGTTTCATGTGGATCATTTGCACCTACACCAGGAACTCTACATGAGAGATTTCGAAGCTCGAGTACACTTCTTTGAATGGGTGCTAGTGTAAGGGGTAAATGATATGGTGTTCTTATCCAGAATCCTGTTTTCCGATGAATCGAGATTGCACAACAATAGGACTGTAAATTGCCACGCTATGCATTATTGGAATGTTGATAATCTCCACTGGGTATGGGAGAAAGCATTCCAAGTGCAGTGGGAAGTGAATGTCTGGTGTGGAATCTTGGGCGACCACCTTATCTAACCATTTTTCTTTGAGGGGCACCTAACAGGAGCACGCCGCATGCAGCTTCTCCGCAATGAGTTCCCAACGTCCTGCAGAATGTACTACTGGATGAGCGAACAACGGTGTGATTTCAACACGATGGTGCTCAACCGCACAGGTCGATGATCGTCTACAATCATCTAAATGCGGCGTCCTGTTCATTGAATAGGAGAAGAAGGACGAGTCTCGTGCCAGCCGTATCACCTGATCTAACGCCTTTTGACTTCTTATATAAAGCAAGTTTATGCAGAGGAGTCAGAAGATCCAGAGAGCCTTCGCCAACGCGCAACTGTGGTCTGTAGCTCCATTACACTTGCCATGTTACACCCCCTCAGAATTTTCATGGAACAGTTTGCTCAGGTTTGGATTAACGAATAAAGTCATCAGTTAGAGCACTTCGTTAGAAAAATAGTGTTTAAACAGTGTTATTCACGGCGATTTGAAACAGTAGATCAAAAGTGAATAACGCTTATTTCATCTTCCCTGTAATGTACCTACGTCGCCTATAAACACTTACTTACTTGTAGCTTATCAGCAATAAAGACACTAAAAATAACCAAATACTGAATATAAATAGAAGGAAAAATAATTCAAAATTAAAACAATATTGACCATGTTAAAACATTTCAAATCAAGTAGATTTAATAATATTACAACACATTAAAAAATAAGTGCCCAAAATGGCTCGTACCACCTTTATTGTGGAAGGTTTTTGCAGCAAGCAAGCACACCTTCCAACTGAGCTATTTAGGAACACGTGGATATGACAATTAGGTTAACATGATATGAAGTATTTACTTGTCACAGTATGCATTTTCAGTTGTGCAAACTCTTCTTGGTATCAGCTATTTATGAGTGCGCTATATAACGATATTATATCATCTGCCATATTACTGGTCACTTCCCTGGCGCTAAATGTGCAGTCAAAGATATCCATGTCACAGAATTTGCGTAGATACTATTGGGATCGACGTTTTCTTGTAAAGGGTATAAATTGGGGATTGCATAAAACTGCAAAAGTAGGGGCAGCTGACTTACCCAGTAGAGAGAAATAGAGAGAGATTGAGATATATATATTTAAACTATATTCATGTGTTTACGCAGGCAAATGTACTGTAGCAGCAGTAACGAAACGTTTATTAAAATAGATATAAAAAATAGCAATCGTAAGAATGAGGTGACATTTCAGCCAACATTCAACGAAATATAACCATTATCAGAAGCGCATACTCAAGGCGAATCGCACTGAACACTAAACGCTTATTATTATTATTATTATTATTATTATTATTATTATTATTATTATTATTATTATTATTATTATTATTATTATTGTTGTTGTTGTTATTGCTGTTGTTGTTATTATTGTTATTATTATTAGTGTAATTGTTCTTTTCTTATCTTTGTTTTATATATTGGACAAAGTGTCTGTAGCAGCATAACGAAGCGGTTATCATAATGAAATCAAGGAAGATCAATCTTGAAGATGACGAGACAATTGAGCTAATATTGAATAGAAATATAGTTTGTATTAAAGAGCATCCCCAATGTGAATCAGCACGAAACCATTACTCTACTTGTACTTGTATTTGTACTTTCATAATTTCAACAATTTTATTGTAGCAGAGCCTTCGGAATTAAAGGGACCTTTTCATTAACTTAAATATAAATTAAATTAGGAGTGCATCCTCAGTTGAAGGAAACTTGAGGTACAACAATAGAAATTAAAATGGAATTTAAAGAAGTAAAACTCTGGGTGGAATCCTAATCATGAAGTTACATTTCTATTTATATTGACTTTTCTATAAGGAGCTGATTGGCTTATTAAATAAAACGAATGATAGTGATGCGAAATGTTAGAGTGGGTTTGTCTAATGCTCCCCTGTTTGATATAAAACCACAAAAGCAAATTCTAAAAATGCTCAATATAAAATTGATTAATATAGTTAACCAGATATTAAGAACTTAATTAAATTCCAATCCATATTACGCCTGTCTGCTCTATGAGGTTGCTCTTTGCGCTACCCGAATTTATTAACATTTTAATTTCATACACTTCATGTTTCATGCGATTTTATGCGTAAAATAAACCGTTTGTTGGGGACAACTATCCTGAACCAGATGTTTACACTTGCGGTTATCTGTAGGGGGCTTCGTTTAAGTTCTTGCTCAGCTATGTAGAATACAAGTTTACAATAACAGCTTCATATGCAGAGTGAGAGATTTTCCAACAGATCATTTCCGTATAAAAGAATTATCATTTTTCTATTATGTATATTTCCAGCGCACTCAATACAAAAAGAACTCCACTGTGTATTTACATATGTTTTCATAACAATGCAAGTAATTAATAAAATATGATAATCAATATAATAAATAATGGGCTCATATCTAATGTGATTATTTAGTACGCTGTTACACAGTGTATAGAATACACGGGAGTATTACAAAGTCGCAATATATATCTCACATGAAAACATCGGTCCCAAATTTCTGTAACATGAATATCATTGGTTGCACACTTAGCGAAATGACTAATAATGCGGAAGATGTTATAACAACGCCATGTAATGCACTCGTAAATAGACAGCTGACACGAGCAACAAAATGTTTGCACAACTGAAAATGTATACTTTGACAAACAAATACTTCATATTATGCTAACTTGTGCGTTAAATCCTCATGGTCATAAAGAGCTCAGTGGTAAGTAAGATGTACGCAGAAAATCCATCTGCATTAAAGGCGGTTCGAGTCACCTTTGCGCACTTTCTTTTTAATGTGTTCTAATATTTATATGTTATTTGGGTTTAAACTAATATAATGTTTAAGGTTGATATCGTCTATTCTTTTATTGAAGGACCCTGCTAGGATAAATTCCTAGGCGACGTTTTCATGAATTTTCTCCGTTTTTCGGATGGCCTTGATCCTTTCCATCATCATTAATTACATACACATTGATTGTAGACGAAGGACGGTATATTATTGTTTGCATGACAGGAAAGTTATATTGTAAAACTAACAAAACTGCTTTCTCCAGGATATTTATTGAGAACTCTGCTGCATTAAACAGTTCTAGGTACCCTTAAAGCGTTCTTCTTTACTTTCCATATGCTTCAACAAGTTTGTGATGAATCTTCTTTCATATAAACGTGAATAGGTGTGTTCCACTTTCACAACACACGTCCTAATGGAACTGCAAAAAGTGTGCATATGTTTCATGCAACAACATAGCAGAGTTTTTGTGCATGTAACCTCTCTTTCGTAAGTGTATCAGGGATAAGTTTGTATTTTGCATTTTGAGCTGATTTTCGCCGATAGGAATAACACGTACGGAAATGCTTGGGGCTTCAATGTGGGAGGTTCCAGGCTCAAATCCCAACGTCCGACTAACCTGATTTGAGATTGAGATTTTCCGTGGCTTTTCCTCATTCCATTTTCAGAAGGGCAAATGCCGGGCTATTATTTCTCTGCCATGGATTCATCTTCCATTTCATAATTCATCCTTCTTTCATCTCTCTCTTTCTCTGTTCGTCTTTGTTTGTGGTGTCTTCAAAGTGGCCCTGACATTGAACTGACCACGCATTCAGGGAGTCACTCATTGTGTATGTGTACTCTATGTATATGTAGAGATAATTAGTTATCCGACAGTCCATTCCCCTGGTACAGGCTTTTAAGTCCCAGAGGGTGTAAGTTCTAATGCCGGAGAGGTTAAACAGTTTAAGAAGAAAAATAAGATTTTATTTCAGAATTTTAGCAGAGATTAAAGACTGAATGTAATTTTTAAAGCATTTCGGTGTATGCAGAACATTTCAAAATTAAACAATTCGCAGTCATTGCGAACATCTTTCATTCCGCTTGCAGCTTGCATTCCGAATCACAGCTTCGTACAGCTGCATTAATCTCGTCGACTGCAAACAACCGTACATCAACATTGGCAGCTTACGCAGCAGGTTAAAGCAATTAGTCGTGTGTCAGTATCACTGAGATACCACCCGGCAATAGTTTTTTTTCGCTTAACTGGTCGAAAAATTGTAAGCAGTGTTATTCTTGTTCTGTTTTCCTTTATTGTATACCTACGTTCCTCCTTTTTAGTTTTAATGACAACTATTTTCGGATTCCTCTTGCATGCATTTTCTTGTTAGGCCTTCAAGTGTACACGAACTCAGACTCGTTTTATGGCCTCCCAGTTGTACGCTATCATCAGTGGTACTCTTATGTAAATTGTGTAAAAATATCAAATATATTATTTATAATAGATATAACTTTTCAAAATTCCCAGCAAAACTTTAAAGAAGATATTGACCATTTTGAAGAGATTGCTATCAATTCTTACTAAATCTATTATTAAGGACCAATAAAATGCTTACAGGGTAACAGGGAAGAGGAAGGTTCTTCACAATTTTACAACCTAACACAGAGGTTCTGTACGCGAATATTACTCTTTGAAAATATTGCCACTTATACAAATATTGGTTCTTTTATTACACAAATGCTTGAATTGCGCGCAACAAGTCGTAAAATTCATAGGCCACCTATTTTCCCCCATTATCCATAAATATGCCACAAACATTTTATTACACAGTTTCCTGAAAGTGCTTGTTTTATGTAGGTCCCTAAATGAGCACTAGCAATGGAGATATTTTGATACGTTTAAATCAAGTAGTGTGTTCATTTGACCGACTCCTTGGTCTAGTGATTATCGTAGCTGACTGTTGCCGGGAGGACTCGGGTTCAATTTCTGGTACCTGCTTAGGAATTTTTCTAAGTTAGGAAGGTCTGGAATAGGGCCCACCAAGCCTCGTGAGGCTAATTGGGGAGCTGCCTGAATGAGAGGTGGCTTTCTTCGATCTAGGGAGTGACCGGCGGGTTGGCAGCATGCTCATCACATGTCCCCCTGCAATTCTGCCCCTCTGTCAATGAAGTAAGCTGCGGCACGCCTTGGCTTGATCTTGGGTTGTACCGCCATAAAAGAAAAAGTGTGTTTAACTGAAGTTTATGTTATTCCGTTATGCTGTCATTCACTTCACTTAATAAATGAACTTTTATTTTTGTGTTTTTAAGTATATATAACATACATGTTTTATAATGCGCTCTATCTCGTTATCCTTGCAATACAAATGCAATTTTTCATCATACATAGTTCGTTCATTTTGTGTGTTTTATGGAATTTTCAAATATTTGTAACAATTGGGTCCATTGCACCCGCATATTCTAAAATGTGTGCAATTTGTGCTCTTATTCCCATACTATAATACTATAATATATTATAATATACTAAATTCTATTCGATCAAGGTACGCGTCGTAAATCTATGAGCCAATTACCCCTCATATTGATTTATTTATGGACGCTCTTTAACGTCTCAGGTCATCATCTTCCCACAATTACCCCTCATACAGTAAATCATTAAAATATCAAAACATCCTTTAGCTGATTACTACTAATACTTTCATTTGCAATGTTTACCAAACTTATTTTGAATAGATTTTAACGCCCGTTTTTACCGCATCACAGGCGGTGACACTGATGATACATGAAATGAAATGATAAATTGGGAAACGATTTTCATTTTAAAGGAAGGAAACATTCCAGGCCTAAGTTTAGGGTACCTCCCCGGCATATACTATTTATGAGGACAGAGGAAAACCTGGAAAAATCTGCAGGGAGGACGGTCCTGCCGTCACGGATGGCCGAGATCGTTAGGCGCGGACTCGTGAGCGGGGGTCTGGGGTTCAAATCACGTCAGGACTTGGCTCCCTGGTTGAAGATTTTCCAGGTTTTCCTCAGTCGCCATAAATGGCAAATGCCGGGGAGATACCCCAAACTTAGGCCTGGAACGTTTCCTTCCTTAAAAAATCCTTTCCCAATATATCTTTTCATCTCATGTATCATCAGTGTCCATCGCCTGTGGTGCCTCAGTATTACTAATCAGGCCCTGATTAACCGGCGTTAAACACCATTCAAAAAAGGACGGTCCTAGTGGGAATCGAATCCCAGACCTCCCGCTCACGAGTCTGCGCCTTAACGTCGTTTTTAAATTTAAAAAAAAAAAAGAGAAAGAAACGCTTACCTACTCATAAGCTCACAGGACAAAACTTTGTCACGCCTTGAAATAGCACACTGGTCGCTTTGGAGCGATGTAGATGCTGTTGCACTGGTACCAATGAAGCGGTGTGTGTATGTGTGTGTGTGAGTGTGTGCCAGTCGGTTGTATAGAAACAGCACATCAAGATGGGTCGAAGCAAAGATAATGGTTCTGATAATGGTTATATTTCGTTGAATGTTGGCTGAAATGTCACCTCATTCTTACGATTGCTATTTTTTATATCTATTTTAATAAACGTTTCGTTACTGCTGCTACAGTACATTTGCCTGCGTAAACACTTGAATATAGTTTAAATATATATATCTCAATCTCTCTCTATTTCTCTCTACTGGGTGAGTCAGCTGCCCCTACTTTTGCAGTTTTATGCAATCCCCAATTTATACCCTTTACAAGAAAACGTCGATCCCAATAGTATCTACGCAAATTCTGTGACATGGATATCTTTGACTGCACATTTAGCGCCAGGGAAGTGACCAGTAATATGGCAGATGATATAATATCGTTATATAGCGCACTCATAAATAGCTGATACCAAGAAGAGTTTGCACAACTGAAAATGCATACTGTGACAAGTAAATACTTCATATCATGTTAACCTAATTGTCATATCCACGTGTTCCTAAATAGCTCAGTTGGAAGGTGTGCTTGCTTGCTGCAAAAACCTTCCACAATAAAGGTGGTACGAGCCATTTTGGGCACTTATTTTTTAATGTGTTGTAATATTATTAAATCTACTTGATTTGAAATGTTTTAACATGGTCAATATTGTTTTAATTTTGAATTATTTTTCCTTCTATTTATATTCAGTATTTGGTTATTTTTAGTGTCTTTATTGCTGATAAGCTACAAGTAAGTAAGTGTTTATAGGCGACGTAGGTACATTACAGGAAGATGAAATAAGCGTTATTCACTTTTGATCTACTGTTTCAAATCGCCGTGAATAACACTGTTTAAACACTATTTTTCTAACGAAGTGCTCTAACTGATGACTTTATTCGTTAATCCAAACCTGAGCAAACTGTTCCATGAAAATTCTGAGGGGGTGTAACATGGCAAGTGTAATGGAGCTACAGACCACAGTTGCGCGTTGGCGAAGGCTCTCTGGATCTTCTGACTCCTCTGCATAAACTTGCTTTATATAAGAAGTCAAAAGGCGTTAGATCAGGTGATACGGCTGGCACGAGACTCGTCCTTCTTCTCCTATTCAATGAACAGGACGCCGCATTTAGATGATTGTAGACGATCATCGACCTGTGCGGTTGAGCACCATCGTGTTGAAATCACACCGTTGTTCGCTCATCCAGTAGTACATTCTGCAGGACGTTGGGAACTCATTGCGGAGAAGCTGCATGCGGCGTGCTCCTGTTAGGTGCCCCTCAAAGAAAAATGGTTAGATAAGGTGGTCGCCCAAGATTCCACACCAGACATTCACTTCCCACTGCACTTGGAATGCTTTCTCCCATACCCAGTGGAGATTATCAACATTCCAATAATGCATAGCGTGGCAATTTACAGTCCTATTGTTGTGCAATCTCGATTCATCGGAAAACAGGATTCTGGATAAGAACACCATATCATTTACCCCTTACACTAGCACCCATTCAAAGGAGTGTACTCGAGCTTCGAAATCTCTCATGTAGAGTTCCTGGTGTAGGTGCAAATGATCCACATGAAACTTATTCGCGTCACAGAAGGCTGACTAATGCTGACTTCTTGTGCAACTGCCCGTGTACTGGTATGCGGATTATTCAGGATGACATTCAAAACAGCTTCCGTATTGACACCGGATGTCGCTGGTGCGTCTGTATCAGAAGGCATCCTTCCAAGTGACACCGTTATACTCAGACGTCTTTCAAAGTTCCAGAAATTGTTTGCCGGTGGTTGTCGCCTATTTGCATATTTTTCCTGGTATAGATCTGAGTTTGCTGTGCACCCAATCTCTCCTCTCCGTAGATAAGAAGCATTTCAACGTACTCCTCTATCGAATACAGAGGGAAGCCCTTGCACAAACTCTGTGTGACAGCATACGCCTGAAGAGTAAAGGCAGTCGACAGTCGACATTCACTTTGTGGTGTATTACCAGTCCAATGGGACAAAAATGGGTGATTTTAACATAAAAGTAATCAGAATGTTAAGTAAAATTACAGTTTGCTATGTTTAGATATTATTTTCCACGACAAACTTTTATATAACCGAGAACTATTAAAATTATCATTCCTTTAAAAACTCGGAAGCTCCTAAAATTACATTATTACTACATCGATTCCTTGGTGCGGAAAAAAAACCCATCAACAACGCCAAGGACGGGAAGCGGTGTAATTGGCGTTGAACGTACTGCAGAACGGTCATGAGTCCACTCACCCACTTCAATGCTTCATTAATAGCACATTCTCGGTTCAATCTTAGATCATGCACGCCAGACGCCGGTACCACCTTGATGCTTTGTTTGTATTTAAAGCAGTTTAAATGCTTTGTTTCACGTTTTAACATCAATATTCAAATGATATAAGTTATTATGTATTTTATTTTGGAAATCCGAAAAAAATTTTAATGGTTTTTAACGTCCCTTTTTATTAGAGGCACCACAGGCGGTGAACACTGATGATAAATGAAGTGAAATGATAAACTGGAAAAGGATATTTTTTCTTAAGAAAGGAAACGTTTCAGGACTAAATTTAGGATATCTTTCCGGCATTTTCCATTTGAGGAAAACCTGAAAAAAAAAAATTCAGTCATTGGGGACGGCCCTGGTGGGAATCGAACCCCAGACCTGCCGCTCAAGTGTCCGCGTTTTAACGACCTCGACCACCCGTGGCGATAACCTTGAATCAACTGCCAGTAAACTAGTTGTTATGCTTTTGAGTTGTGCTTAATTCGGAGTACCTTGTGTCCCTTAAACCGCTTTTCCTCTGAATGTTGACTCTTCGTCTATCTAAAAACGTTAATTATTTGTTGGTAAGCGAAGGTAATGGACTTAAAGCGCAACTGTAGCTTGAAGAAAGGCCTATGTTTCAGAAAAGGAAGGGACCGAATCGGGTGGTTGAAGTTTTTTTTTTTTTAATAGTGTTTAACGCCCGTTTTTAATACTGAGGCACCACAGGCGGTGAACACTGATGATACATGAGATGAAATGATGTATTCGGATAGAAATTTTTTTTAAAGAAGGAAGCGTTCCGGGCCTAAATTAAGGCTATCTCCCTGGCATTTGTCATTTATGAGGACTGAGGAAAACCTGGAAAAATCTCGTCAGGAAATGACGCTCCTGGTGGGACTCGAACTCCAGACCTCCCGCTCGCGTTTCTGCGCCTTAACAACAATCTCAGCCACCCATGGCGTTTTGAGGTTTTTAAGGCGGAAACTCGTGAAGGTTTGGGATTTGATTTCCATCAAGACCACCCTACGTGGACCTGGTTTTATTCCAGGTTTTCCTCAGTCCTCAAAAGTGGCAAATACCGGTGTGATACTCTAATGGAATGCATCGTTATTTAAAAACAACCCTTTCCCAATTTACCATTTCGTTTCTTTTATCATCAATGTCAATCGCTTGTGGTGACTTCATAGTAAAAATCGCGTTAAATACTAATAAAAGATAAATAAAAGAAAGGCTGGTGACTTACATAGTTTATTGGGATTAAATCCATGTGCATTCCTGCGCTTTTTCTGTTGAGATTGTAAAATTTGATTGTTTTGAAAAGTGGGAAGGAATAAATAGGAGACTGTTGTGTTACATATTAGCAAGTAAACCACGCCATGTAATTCCATTATTGATTCATTATGCATAAGTTAAGTTTGCATTATATCTTCCTTAAACTTTTATACTTTTAAAACTACAAATAGGAGGTGTGAAGTACGAGCTCTAACATGCATATGCAAAGGGCATCAACGCTGCTTTCACCAAGTTTACGTTCATATAATGCTAGATATTTGTGACTCGGTACAAATCTAGGTTAAATAAAAGAATGCTTTTTTAATGTATAAACTAATAACGTGTAAAATTATGAACAGTTTAGTAAAACCTGACAAATATAAGTATACAGAATGTGTCATTTCTTGACATATGGCACTAGCTTTTTATCAATACTTCCGGAATTTAGCGGGTTGCATCAACGAGATCACAATTCTTGTCATCGTGACGATCATTTTGCCAACCGATATATGTTCAAACTATTTTCTAACGTTCACACAAGCAAATTGACTGTAGCAGCAGTAACGAAACCGTTATTAAATACATATCAAAGACGTAAAGATGCTATGACATTTCAGTCAACATTTAACGAAGTATTGTTATCATTGTTAGAAGGTGAAGGACTCGAGATGAAGCACATGAGTGCGAAACGCTTACTTTTACTTCTTATTATTATTCATCCCCTTATTTTTCTTCCTTCTTTTGTATATTAGACGAAGTTTCTGTAGCAGCAGCATAACGAAACGGTTATCATAATAAAATCAAGGAAGATCAATGTGGAGGGTGAGGTAACAGTTCAGTTGATTTTGAACAGAAATACAATTCATGTTAAAAGATCATCCTCAACATGAATCAAACTTGATGAGCACGAAACCGTTACTCTTCTTGTGTCTTCACACGTTAGGCAATTTGCAACTTCAACAAAAATGATATGCCCTATTGGGGGCGCACCCTCACTGTGAAATGATCTAGAGGTACACTAAAGAAAATGAAAATAGATATCCAAAACAGAATCTATGGCAGGAATCCTAAACACCATTTCAACCAGTAATGGATTTTCTATAAGGGGCTGTTTAGGGAATAAAATAAAATAAAATAAACGATGCTGTACTAAATACTAGAGCCGATTGGTGTAGTGCCTCTTTGCTCGATACAAAACCAGAAAAACAAACCCCCAAAAATGCCTAATATAAAATTGCCCATTAACAAAATCTTAAAACTGGAATTAAATTCTTATACATACCATGGGCCTCTGTTCTAATTTGTTGGTAATTTGTGCTACCCACAATAATAAACGCGTATATATCTTATAGTTAATGTTTGAGGTGAAGTTATGTGTAAAATATACCGCTACTAGGGATATCTATCTTTCGCCTGATGCTTTTACTTGTAGTTATCTATAGGGACTTAAGTTTGCAGTTTCGTTGAGAGTCAGTTGAACGCACCCGTTTATTTTGCAATAGCTAAATTAACTATACTTGCAGATCAAAGTGTGAGAAAATTCCCAACATGTTATTTGCATATAGATGGCGGAATGCTATTATGCTATGTATGTTTAGAGCTCATTAAAATCACAATGAAGTAAACTGTCCAATTATCCAAGCTTTCATAAGGAATTAAATAAATTAAGGTAGAAATGTTCAATATAATACAAATTTGCTTTAATATCTATAGTGTTTTTTTTATTTATTCCTTTGTTACGGAGTCTTTAGAATGCAATTAATTATTTCGGAATCGCAAAATGAACATATATATAAATTTATTGTGTTGTAACAATTTCTAAGTCATAACTTTTTCTTTCAAAATTGAAAACTTAACTTATTTTGAATAATGGGAAGGAATAAAAAGGAGAATGTTACGCTTCATATTAGCATATTAACTAAGTCATGAAAATTTATATTTCAGTAATTTTGCATACGATAAATTGTATTTTATATTAAATATTTAACTTAAAACCCCGAATAGAAACTCTGAAATGTGAGGTCACATAAGCCTATGCGAAATGCATGAATGTTGATTTTTAACTTAAGCTGACGTTCATCAGATAACATTAGATATTTGTGATAGGGTATAAGTCGAGGTTAAATATAAGAATGCCTTTTTAACGTATACACTAATACTGTGTAAACAATGAACATTTTAGTAAAACCTGATAAATGTATGTATACAAAATGCGACTACTCTTGACATATCATCACCTTTTCTTATAAATTCTTCCTGCGTTTAGCGGGTTGCATTCAATGATGTCACAACTATTGTCATCATGATAACCATTTTGTCGATGAATTTATAGTGTAATAGCTTCCGAAAGCAACTTCAAAGTTTTTTCAAGAGATTTCACCGTGGGACTGATTACTGACTCAAGAGATACCAGACGAGCAATTAAGTTTTAGGAGAAGCCACTCATCAATAAACGTACTATTGGACATTGAAATAACCCAAAGATGTAATCTTTGTGGAGTGCATGAAAACGTTTGACTTTCGGCAAATAGAAACATATAGTAAAACTGTGGAAATTGGACGGGGCGAAGCAATCTAAATACGAACATGGACATTATAAAATATTCCAAGAAAATTACAATCTTCAAATCAACCCTAAAGTTCTTTCGACATAATTTGGAGAATAAAAAAACAAAATACACATTAATGTAAAGACGTCTATCTGCGTGTACACTGGGTCCTAGCTTCAAAAAACGCAGAGAATCTACAAATTACCTCAAACCTGAAAGAGAGGCCTCTGAGCAAAATTTGTCGGTCGTTTCACGCCCTGAGTTGAATGGGACGCTGATGACCTGAGATGTTAAAGAGCGTCCATAAATAAATTAATAAAAAAGCAACAATGTGTGCCAGAAACTACATCAAAATACTAAATAAACTCTTAATAGAAACATAATACAGCTTCTGCAATGAAAATCACACAAAAACTGCATATGAACTAGACATCATCTGACAGTACCTCTCAAAGCAGAAACTCCAAAACATATAAAATGTCAAAGCAATTATTTGAAAAAAGTACTAGGGATTTCAAAATTTTCTCCACCATGTTAATAACTGAATAGAGGGCTTTCTGTATAGAAGAAAGTTGAACAAACTTTTGATACGCTCTACTACTTCGTATGTGCAAATATTCTCCAAGTCAAAGAAGGTGGCATTTCTAGGCGTAGTCATTTTCGGGCTTGTAGGCCGTGGGTCAATAGTAGTGATGACATCGGTCGTGAAAGCCTAAGAACTTCGATGAAAGTGGTGTTTGTACATACCACCACAGAATGAATGGATACAGACTACAAACTCAGGCGATTCGCAGTGTACGAGTTCTATCGGATCCCTGCCCAAAAATTGTACGCTCCAGACTGAAACTGTGATTGTGAAATATGGTGAGTACTGACAAAAACAATACTTAAAAAATTATGCACAGTATGCAATGTTTTTATATTTTTATAAAGAACCGTTCTCACTCATTCCACCGATTTTATTCCAAGAATTTGGTATAAAATGGTGAGCTTGAAATCTGTGTGCGGTTAGCATTGCTTCTGAATCATTAAATGACCATCGATCCATAATCTTGTTTACAATTTGACTAGTGAACAGTGACAGTGATTTTTATGCTTTGAAAACGCTCGTTGATTTGTTTATTTAAGGATACTCTTTATCATTTCAGGTCATCAGCGTCCCATTCAATTCAGGGCCTAAAACGACAGGTAAATTTGGCTCAGAAGCCTCTTCTTTCAGGCTTGAGGTTCTTTTTTGTGCCGTTAATCTACGACAATGGACCCACGGTTTTACTTCCCTTACGAAGGAAGCCTTAATTAGGATTTTTGTGCCCGAAAAAAACTGCCACTGGTGACCGAGGTCGTTAAGGCGAGGAATCGTGAGTGGGAGGTTTGGTGTTCGAATCCTGGCAGGATCTTCCTCTCTGACTGAGGCTTTTTCCCATGTTTTCCTCAGTCCTCATAATTAGCAAATGTGGGGGAGATACCCTAAACTTAGGCCTTCCTCAAAAAATCCTTTACCAATATATAATTTCATCTCATGCATCATCAGTGTTCACCGTCTGTGGTGCCTCAGTAGTAAAAACGGGCGTTAAACCCCATTTAAAAAAAACGAAGAAAAACATTGACCCTGCCCAGGATTGAACCCGCGATCGTGGGTTTATGAGGCCAGTATGGTTACCACTAGACCACCAGGACGGACTTGTAAACGCTGCCCGATTATATAGACAAATCAAAGTTGTTTCAACTTTGTTAAAACCTTTACACATTTTTAGTAATGCCAAAAGGTGACATATTGCAAGACTGTGGATCCATAATCAGCAAAAAGTTATTCGACAGTTATTCATATTTTTACATTAAACAATTCTTTTCTTTCTACTCTTTTATTATTAAATTTATAAGTTATTAGCCAATCATGCAGAATTATGTCATACAGATAGTGAGTGAGTGAGTGAGTGAGTGAGTGAGTGAGAGAGTGAGAGAGTGAGTGAGTGAGTAAGTTAGTGAGCTAGTGAGTTAGTCAGTTTAGTTTAGTTTAGTTTAGTTCAGTTAGTTAGTTAGTTAGTTAGTTAGTTAGTTAGTTAGTTAGTTAGTTAGCTAGTTAGTTAGTAAGTCAATCAGTCAGTCAGTCAGTCAGTCAGTCAGTCAGTCAGTCAGTCAGTCAGTCAGTCAGTTAGTTAGTTAGTTAGTTAGTTAGTTAGTTAGTTAGTTAGTTAGTTAGTTAGTTAGTTAGTTAGTTAGTTAGTCAGTCAGTCAGTTAGTTAGGTAAGCTACTAATCGGTTTACTTTCATTACTACTTCCTTTTGTGAGTGCTCTGAATATAACAACATTCCCAGAAAATGAACAAAATTATATTAATTTTTAATGAGATGTACATTTCCATTGTTAAATTATATATATATAGCATTATTAACTTCATGATATATCTGAATACACTCTTGAAAGTAAGTGAAAATTACGTCACAAAGTCGTGGAATTATAATTCCATAGTAGAAATGAATGTGCTAGTTATAATTATTGCCGGTTGACAGCATTGTAGTGCAAAATCAGAATACAAATCGTTAGATCTACTTTCGTGATAAATACTTTTAGAAGAAATGTTAGAGAGCTCAGGTAGTCGTGTTGATGGTAATAAATCCGAGATCTATTATTCAACACGCCATAAGGTAGAGAAAGAACAGCAGCTGAGTAAATGATGAGCGAGTAGAAAGAATGATGTTCATAACATTAACAGAAGCGACTTGAGCTACATGCTGCCCTTTTTGCTCTTCCTTCCCTCCCTCACCTTATTGGGAATTGGGTTTTGCGCCAGTTTTACAATATTTCTTTATATTGTGCCAGCCTGCCCTCACCCCACACCCTTCTGCTGCCCCATGCGACAATATTTGCATGCTCCCAGCATCACCCTGCCCTATAGGGGCTCCACACGCTCTTTGTTGCAACTTTAGAATCGAAAACTAATCTCCTGGAAACGGCCCTTCTTTTAATACAAAAGATGCATAAATTTTCATTTTGTCCAAAAAATTTTCATTTTCCAAAAATCCGGATGGAGCAACAATAGATGAGAAGGTCCGATGTTCTTTGTATTTTACAACAAGCAGGGGAGGAATGGGCGGTTTAAGGGAAGGACAAGTCTGGGGGAGGTCTAGTTCTCCCTCTTCGACAGATGTTTTACACAAAAATCGGGAAAAATCAGAATACACAATGGGGGCTTGGATGGTAGAAAGAAATAAAGTGAACGCAAGTGAGTGAGAAGGAAATACAAAAGTAGAAAAGGGGTCGAATAAAGCAGAATGAATAATAACCGTAAAAGGATATGAATTATTTCGAATTCTCCCAATTTCCATACTAATGTGTCCGCCCGGACCCTTCGTAGGTGACGCACGCTTGGTCTCTATGTTTGAAATGGGCACTGAATTTGCATCTCTAAACAGTAAGGCAGTCGCACAAATGGTACTATTTATCAGGGATTATTTCTGGAATGAGTTGTGCACACGCTCAAGGGAGGATTCAAACTAGTATTGTCACGATCCTGGTTCTTTAACTTACAATTAATAGGGTCGTTAAGACAACTAGGTGTGAGAGCGTCCCTTTACGAGGTCCGCCTAAATAAGAACTACATGCATAATTGGCTATGAAATGAGAGAAACTCTGTTAAATCAAAACTCACTTTATCCACTAAATCACTTAATTATGATTTTTTATAAACTTTACAAAGATGGTTAACTAGTTAGATATAATTATTAACGCACTTCTGTGCACGATCCACATGATAATTAGTTGCCTTAAATAGAGAGGTAGATATGACACTCACATGTCCCTCCTATCGGATAGCTGTCCTTCCATTAAAGTTTTGTGATCGCTTCTCAAACTAATGGCGTGGTGGGAGAACGCCAACAACCAATCACATACAAAATTTTAGATAATGATACCCAAAGTTTTCATTTAACTGTTACTTCTTCCCTCCCAGTAATAATTATGAAAACACTGCGATAATGTCACTTGAAGTTGGAAGATGAACTTCAACCTCAAGGTTGAACTTCAGATTCTGAGAACAGAAGAAAGATCATACACATCAAGGCAGGGAGTGATGGAGAGGATACAGAACAATTGTAAATTCTGAATAAAGGATTCCCTAAAGAGGTGTTGTTATAGAAAACGGGATTGCTGAGCAGTACATGACGTCTTTCGCACTGGGCCAAGCCTCTCAAATATCACTTGATACACCTTACACATCATTTAGTAGGGGTACAAACTATAAAATACCTAATATGGATCACGGCAAGAGAGTTTTAGTTCCAGTTACCAGTAAAACTTTTGCCAAATTTAACATAATGAGTAGCAACAGTTCTGAAAACGATGACCACAAGGTGCCTGAAGAAAACAAGTAAGAAAATGAAGCCTTCCATTCATCCTTAACAAACAAAAAGGGTGGCTCAGGCGGTAACGCTTAAGACTGGCATTCAGGAAATCCCAGATTGAGCTCCCGTTGGGTCGGCCATTCTGACATTTTATTTATTTATTTATTTTAAAGCATTAACCTGGTCAATTAGGCAAATGGTGGATCTTTATTTACATTCCACGAATTTTGCGCTCTCCTATACTATATAATTTAATTCCATTGGTTCTGTCAGTGTTCAACGTACCACGTTGATTGATTTGTTTTATTTACGAACGCTCTTCAACATCTCAGGACATCAGCGTCCCATTCTATTCAGAGCGTGAAACAACAGACAAATTTTGCTCAGAGGCCTCTTCTTTCAGGCATGAGGTTCTTTTTCGTGCCGTAAATGTACGACATGGGACCCACAGCTTTACTTTCCTTCCGAAGGAAGCCATGCGCCCAAAAATATCCATCAATCCTGGCCGGGTTTGAACCCGCGATCTGGGGTTTAGAAAGCAAGTATGGTCACCACTACACCACCAGGACCAACGACGTACCACGTTATATTTGTGAAAGATCGCCTTGTTTACTTCCCCGTAATCTGTTAAATTGGTACATTCTATGGATAAACAGAATAACATTAATTATGCTGTTTAAGCTACGACAATTTTTGACTTCGAAACCCTGAATTCGTTTTCACATTAATGAGCAGGAAGAGTCTGATGTTTGATTATAAATCCTGTCCTATTGTTACTCGTGTGCACAAACAATATAATTAGTCGTTTTTCATTATCCACATAAAAAAACGTATAGAACATCTGTCTCAAATAGTCACTTAGCATCCTCAATAACTCCTTCAGTGTCAATTGTCGATATATTTGTTAAACTTTTGCTTTGTAAAGAATTTCAGAGACGAAATCTGTTTCATAGAAATGGAATGGCAGTTCTCTTAGTGTAGTAAGTAATATTATAATTTGCAGCAATTTAGTAGTCAGAAGGAAATGCTTTTATACTTCAATCTCACTATAGGCAAAAGTAAACAAATTTCTGAAATGGAGTGTCTATAGAACAAATAATTCAACTAAAGGTAGCATAAAAGAATTGAAGTTTGCATTAGAAAGAAGGGAAGAAGTAACCCTGTTATGATATGACTTGTAGAAGCAAAGAGTTTTTAAAAAAAATACTTAACGCCCTTTTTGTACCACTGGCAAGTTAAGATTCTAACAATGAAATTAGAAGTACAATCTGGTGCCTGCATGATTGAGGTTCAATTGATGCGGTACGCAGTAATATTGTATACCTGATTTTCTCCCCTTTGCAGTCGGTCCTTGTGACGTAGTGGTAACCATATTTGCCTTCTAAACCCAAGATCGCGGGTTTAAACCCGGCCAGGATCGATGGACATTTTCTGGGCGTAAAAATCCTAAGTATGGTTTTCTTCGGAAGGGAGAAAAGCCGTGGGTCCCGTGTCATACATTTACGGCATGACAAAGAACCTCAAGCCTGAAAAAAGAGGTCATTTCACGCCCTGAATTGAATGGTGTGTTGATGACCTGAGATGTTAAATTATGAACAAAATCAACAAAAATGCCCTTTACACTGTTTGCAATGGCGGTTGTGAATGATATAAACCCTAGTTTTTTAGTGAGACATAAGTAATTTAAATACTGTCACTGAGTCGAGGTTGTCGAGCAGCGAGCAGCAGCCAGGTAGCTCCAACGAAGAGTGAAAAAGACGCATCGTAAGGCTCTGCTGCCTCCGCGACCTTCTGGGGGGGGGCTTTACATTATGTTGTAATATTCACCAACTATGATAATTCAAACTTAGGGGTTCTAGGTTTGAATTATAGTGACCAATTAAAAGAGAGTTCAGTATGACTCTACTTGTTACTAAGCGGACGAATGCGTCTAAGCCGTCATTGGAAAATGGTAAACCAAATGGATTTAAATAAGTTAGAACTTTCTAATTGAACTAAGCTATGTAAAAGTATAGCATATTCACCCAAATAAAACTAAAATTTTGACTATTTACCAAATTGATGCAACCCTAGGCCGTATATGTGACAATACGTCCGCCACAAACTCCAATTACGACCTTTGATATACAGAAAGCAGAAAATCAACAAAGCAGCACATTATTATGAGCATATTTTAAGAGAAAAAAAGATGTAATATGCGCTTACTAAAAAGGATGTGCATCAGTAATAGAAATAGTTGAATAATTAACCATTACAACAATTAGTGATTAGGCATAAATTAAAATAAATAATTAAAATTTGTATTAACACAGTATACGGTCGTGGTGTCTTAAGTTGCCACTGTTAGTCAAGCCATTAGTGTAAGAAAAATTAGCATTATTTCAAACCCAGTGTATATAAAGTGATATAAAGTGTAAGACTTCATAACAAGCCTTAAGCAGCAGAAGAATCAGCTGGATCTCCATGCTTCATTGTACCTGATTTTAAAAATCTTCCTTAAATTGTTCAATTCATATTACAAAATAACATTCAGTAAAATATTAACAAAGGCGCCTAAATTGCCAGCAGCATCTAACCGATCTATATCCGACAAGGATCTTACACTAATAATAATAATAATAATAATAATAATAATAATAATAATAATAATAATAATAATAATAAACCGCACCCTTTTCCTTTGAAGTTCTCGACCAGAGTTGATTCCTTCTAAGAGGACTGTATGTCTTGAGCTCCCAATTTCTTTAAATCCGCGCACATGTGCAATAAAACGTGGCGAACTGAGTTTTGAGCGGGATATTTTCGAACGTACCTCTGCATTAATTCCTAGCATCTAAATTTCATTTTTCGCTATTGAGCTGTTATAAGAGAGAGAGAGAGAGAGAGAGAGAGAGAGGGAGGGAGAGAGAAAGAAAGAGAAAGAGAGAGAACGAGAACTGAATAAAAGTGAGCTCGAAAATCATTATTGATATTTTTTGCAAAACAACACTTTATCTGCAAAATTTGTTGTTACAGGAATTATATTCAGTGTTCCTATATATATAAGCTGATATTAACTGAAGCAACGACTGCAGAGAGGACTTAAGTCCACTTATCCATTTATCAAAATGATTAAATACAGTGTCATAAATCTTGGGAATATACATGTCTATGAGAACATAAAGGGACTCAACTCCAGCACTTTTAAAATGTGAAATGCCACAATCTTTTTTTTAAGTGCAGAAATGTTTCCAGTCCAGAACTGTAGTAATTTTTCTGCAATCAAATGTAGGCATTTATACGCAGTGTAAATATAAGAACTAACTATTTATTTAGATTTACTATTACAATGCATTGTTAATACTTTCAATTACATAATTTTTCATTTTTATTTTGTAATAGGTCAGTACACTCAGGTTTCAATATGTAATTTTATGATAACACCAGCGAAGTTACCCAAGATCGTGGGTTCGAACCCGGCCAGGACCGGTGGATTTTTTCGGGGCGTAAAAATCCTATGTATGGCTTCCTTCGGAAGGGAAGTAAAGCCGTGGGTCCCGTGTCGTACATTTACGGCACGAAAAAGAACCTCAAGCCTGAAAGAGAGGCCTCTGAGCAAAATTTGTCGGCCGTTTCACGCCCTGAGTTGAATGGGACGCTGATGACCTGAGCTGTTAAAGAGCGTCCATAAATAAATCATTCAAAAAAAAAAAAAAACCAACGAAGTAGTGTAAAAACGTAAAAGGGGCACATCTAATCCTCTGAATATAACAATTGCTAACACAAGAGTCTAAAGCATATAATGTACGCTTGCGAAATGATGCCTACTAAGACTGTGGGTGGGGAAAATGCAAATAAAGAGAACATATGTTATGCATGTTTGTTCAAATTCCCAGCAAAAATGTACAAGATATTTTCGTTCAAGTATTGATTGAGTGTAATGAGGTTCATTGACATCGTCCTATAAAAGGAGCTACAATAAAGACATCAACCTTCATCTGTCATTGCCTTGTAACAAATACTAAAATAAAGTTTATTAAAGCTTTCTTTTATTCACTCTATGGAATTACTGAAAAGAGAAAATAGGTTTTTTTTTCTTCTGCAAAATAAAACCTAGAAGACAAAGGCGATAACAATAGAAGTAATAATACCATTTTTGCAAAGCTAGTTTCGTTTTAGTGAACATAAAAGTGATAATTGGTGTTAGAGAACATACTTGCATATATCTTTCCTCCATATGTGATATACATTAATTTACACGATTAATTAACCAACTGAAACTTGTCCAGGCCTACTGATTTCAGTAAGGATATAAGTCCATAATTTTTTAAAAATTAGTAATTCACTATCTTCAAGTGAACTTCGAACAGTTCAGACAGTGAGATTTTACATAAGTTTTTAAAAGTTGTTATTGTTGAGTTGAACAAAGTTATGGAGAAGTGGGCCCTTCAGTTCGGCAAAACCTTGTGCTGCCGTCGCCAAGTCAGTGGCTCAATCGCCTATCAAGTCGACCAGAAAGCGTTCCACAGAGATGCAAGTGTTGCGATCAACAATGTGCGACCACATGTAAAATTAAACATTTCCGCACTGCGACTGTCAATGAATTAACAAATGTGCATTTTAACAGGCGCTAGGCTATAATGCCTTGTTCCCTAAAATATCTGCAACACGTACAAGTCAAAGGAGGAATGCGCCATGGAACCGCAGTTCAAGACTGTAGTCCGTGACTGACTCGATGACACATTTCCACGTGGTCGGACACCTACACCGTGGCCTTCACGCAGACAGATAACGCATTGTGGAGTTTCATTAAGGAAACAGTGCGACAGCGCCGATATGCTTCCGACAATGCTTTAAAAGCTGCTGACCGTGCCGCCTTCCAAGAAGTTACGCCGAAAATGAGCTTTAAAATGAATGCGAGAATATGGTGTTATATTATTCTCTGCAGAGATCATGGAGGAACGCACACTGATGTCCTAGATGTATAACAGGCATATTTAAATCATACTTCATAAATACAGCATAATAATCTATTATTGTAGGTATACCCGGACTTTTCGTCTACCCCGTGTGTTAGTGAAAACTTCATCGCGATAATTAAACAGATCTCTAAATTGTTTTCAAAACTTTATAAAGTGAACTGTAATTTCAATAAATATGATATTTATTTCGGGAGGTCAAGTTGCTTGCACCCTAATCCTTGGCGTATTCTAAAGGTGCAGCAAGTTAAAACAAGTCCGATCTTAGTTCTGGTATTTTGCTGCATATTCACGGGCCTCATACACGGCCACATATTCATGCTCGCATTGCACACACAAATATGAATACAACCCAGTGTTTAACATTAAAATTAAATTTAATTTAATTTCGTAAATGCACCGTTACAAATTCAACATGTTTCCATAAAACTTTTTCACATGCGTGGAAGTACAATGAAAGAAATTGATTACATAAAAATTGTTTTGCATAAGGCTAGCTTGACAATCTAATTGATAAAGATGCTTTATTTTATTTTCTCTTCGTCCTCCCTCAAAGTATGTTTTTTTTTTTTTTTTTTTTTTTTTTTTTTTTTTTTTTTTTTTTTTTTGTTTTTTTGCCCTCTTCCATTCTGCGATAGAACGCGCCATTTGATTACCACAGTTTCCCTTGGTATTCGAACAATGGGAATGAAACCCTGGGGTTGGCGGCCACTACAAGCATTAATGTATTTCTCTACATCGTCACGTCATGCCCAATGCAGTTGCGGCACACGTTAAACACGTGCACCCAGCTCTAACCTGAACCCTCACTTTTATAACCAACCTCAGTAATTGTACTTGAAATAGATAAAGAGTAAAAAATCTTTAGACTTACAACAGCTACATCCTATAAACAGCTATGCCGCAGACCTTGAAAGTATTTATTGTGGTATTTAATGTATATTTCACGGCAAAATCCTTGAACACTAAAAATAGGTCAGTGTGCCAGTCAAAAAGGAACAATTGGATTGGATTTTTGTTGGAGTGTGCAGTAATATACTTTAACACTTGAGCCACAAAAGCGATTTATTCACTCCTTTAATCCTAACCTTGAAGTTTCATATCTAGAGCTGCAAGCTTAGGAGTTGCATCTCCTAAAGGATTGAATTATAATAAGAAATTGGCTTTGTATATAGAAATAGTTCTTTTACACTAGCCGTATGTAGCACGGAAGGCTGAAGATTCGTAGTCCGAATTTCGCCGTGACCAGAAATATTCAAGTCTAATTCTTCATTTTCAAGAGATGATTTTTATAGTCTAATCAGACTGTTCACATAGACGGCATGTTGGTTTTCCATTATAGAGTCCCATTATTTGCTTTACGTGTTTGCTTCCTATCCTTGCCTTTAACAAGGGTGCTATCGGAAATGTTAATAGCAATTTTACTCAATTTGGGCAGGAAGGGCTCTTCTATCTTCTCTGATGTTCTTTCTTAGCCTATTGATACTTTGCGGTACTGGTTAATGTCGCAGAAAACTTCTGATGCAATGAAGCTAACATGCCGCATCTTTACATATGCCCAGTAATTAATTCTGAGTGGAAAGATAACGAGAGCTTGGAAACATTCCCACACAAGTCTAGAGTTGACTTGATGAGATTTGAGTGCACTAAGTGTACTTCAACTGTCTTATAAAGATAAGTATGTGATGGTTAACATAATTTATCTTCTCACAGAAGTTAAGGTAGGCCAGAAGTGCAATAACTTCTGTTTGAAAAACTGTAGCAAAGTTCTCATAACTTACGGAGGTCTTTGTTTCTGGAGATAATCCATAAACTCCGCCTCCAAAAGTGTGCCCTACTCATGACCCATCTGTAAAGAAACAGATGACCCTTAGGTACAGTAGGTGAAACTAGAGGAATAAACTAAAATGTACCGCCATGGGTTGACGAGGTCGTTAAGGCGCGGACTCCTGAGCGGGAGGTTTGGGGTTCAATCCCGCCAGGACCGTCCTCCCTGACTGAGGTTTTTTCCAGGTTTCATTCAGTCCTCATAAATGCCAAATGCCGGGAGGTACCTTAAACGTAGGTCTGGAAAGTTTCCTTCCTTAAAAAAAAATCCTTTCCCAATAAATCATTTCGTTTCATGTATCATCAGTGTCCACCGCCTGTGGTACCTCAGTAGTAAAAACGGGCATTAAACACTATTCAAAAAAACAAAAACTAAAATGTCCATTCACTCGAAAATCGCATTAATGCACATAAATGAAATCTCGAGTAACGTGCTATCGACGAGAAACGTGATGAGGTAACCAGTAACATAAAAAAGAGTGGATTTTTAATACGGAAACAATAACTGGGAGAGAACTTAAAGCATTGAATCCGCGGAAACCTGGAGGTAAAGCTCAACAAACACTGCAAAATTCAGGAGTTACAGATGTTAGAAATCAAGTATTGAAACAACTACATGGTTTTAATATAGAGTTGTATAAATATGGAGAGATTATATGCTCATTGCTTCTCCTCTGATTTTGCTACCTTTTTTCTGCACTGTTTTCTGTTAAATTTGTTTCATTTAGGTCCATGCATTAATATTCATTGAACTATCATATTTTAGTCACGAAACAAAACTTCTTCTTGTTATCATTTATTTCCTTATTGAATAATGAGAAGCCGTTTGATTTCGTTTGCATTTCTTTTCTTTTCTGTTCTTCTTATATTCTAATATAAAATTCCGTCCAATATGTATGAGTTATTTTGAAATTTTTGCTCAGTGCAGAAAAATAACTGCAAAAAGTATTGCTTGCGTAGCAGCTGTACGGAACACTAAAATATTGTTTTCCCTTCCTTTTGACGATATTCTATCTATTAAAATAAAAGCTCCCTTTTTAATCTAATGATTAAAACATAGAACTTCATAATCTCAGTTGTAATTTCTACACACTCTTCTTGCAGGGTACGTTTTCATTTTTAGTTCCTTTTAATGAATAAATTTGTTACTTTTTTCAATTGTCATTAAGTATTTTTAGGTACTGTTTATAGTTTGTAGCATTCTGTTAGGAGTTGCATTTTAAGTAAACATCTTCAAATGAAGATAAAGAAAACCGATATATCACAACTATCAATAAATATAAATAAAGGAAAATACTAACTCAACAGGATACCCTTGAATAAAGTGAAACACTGATTTAAAACGAACAACGAAAGAAACAAATGAAACAACAGAAGACATAAAAATGGCATAATACATTCTCAACGTAAGAACAAAAATGGCAAAGAAATGGTTTGAAAGTGAGTGCTAACAAAGAAAGAAAATAGGATAATCGCCTTACATCATCTGAGAAAAAACCCACATTATATAACACTACGGATATAGATGCAGAATAAAGAAGAAAATACTAAAGAAAAACAAAAAATATTAGCAGAAAGAAGGCTAAAATTATCGGAAGAAGCAAAGAAAGACCTTTATATTGCTCTCAGAAAAAGAAACACCCATGTGAAGCATTGGGAAAACAATTTCACAAACAATCCTAAATAAAAATATAATTAAAAAAATAAATGAATATACGAACCACCGCCTGACTTTTGAATGGATACCTCTTATATTAACAGAAATAGAAGTAGTAATAATCACAGCAAAAATTAAAAAGCAGATAGCCCCGATGGACTATGCAATAAACATATAAAATACAATGGTGAACTAATGGATAAAATCACACAACAAAACTTTAGGTGTAGGAAGTATTGCAGAACAGTGGAGACACATGTCATACATAAGGACCCAAAGAAATATAGAATAATATTCTTAGAATATTTTTCCTCAAAACAATGAAAAAAGTATTAGCATACAAAATTAAACAATAGACTGATATCTTCCAGAAATATAATTTCGAATTTGGAAAGGAATATCAACTCTTGACAACAGCAAAACTTTTACTAGAAAACACAAAAGATGCATTAGAAAAAAAAAGTAGAAGATCTGCGCAGTTTTCGTAGAGTACAGAGATTTTTTATCTCATAGATCGAGATCTAGTAACAAACAAGCTAGGAAACACATTGAGAAAAGAAAACGTTTGGATGAATATTATCAAATCAATACTTACATACAACTAACAGTAACAGATGGAATATCCCTTTACAACATATATTACAGATAAATGGCGCCCTACAGGGGGACCCTTTGAGTCATTGCTATTCTTTCTGGTGATAGAAGAAATTATTAAAATAATGAATTAATTAATTAAATGGAGAAATAAATTAAGAATATACCTATGCTGATGAAATAATGACCAGGTCAACAGGCATTAATAAATGCAATCTGGCAAAAAAACAAATTTCATATAAACACAATCCAAACAGAAGGGATGATCTTAGGAAACAGGTGAAAAACACCAGCCTCCACGGAGATTATCTTGAACATAGAAAAGAATGAAATACAATAAAAACACATTAATACCCTAGAATAACCTCACAATCAAGTGGTACATGCTTCATATGAATAGACAGCGCAGTTAAGGCTATAGCAATAAATGATGAAATAAAAATATATCAGCTCTTGTACTAGAAACAGTAACGAAGCATTTCAATATCAAAATAATACCATTTCTAACATGGCATAAAATACACAAAGAACC
Organism: Metallyticus violacea; assembly: GCA_030762175.1. Lineage (NCBI taxonomy): Eukaryota > Metazoa > Arthropoda > Insecta > Mantodea > Metallyticidae > Metallyticus > Metallyticus violacea. The sequence goes on along the minus strand of CM060846.1, from coordinate 168,709,929 downwards.
ACCACATAGAAAAACACATGGTACAATGGAAAGAGTGCAATACTGTACATAAGAGAATCATAGACTGGCAAAAACAAGATTGCGATTACTAATTCCACTGGTGACAGAAAGCTTCCTCATAGAAGACCTCAGAACAAGGTTTACCATCCACAGCGACAGCAGAAGGTACACTAAGAAAAATACAAGGTAAAGGACAAGGGATTTGCGGAACCGGCAATGATCCATAGAACCTGGACTTCGGCACATTTCTAAAATAGGAATAGAATCATAAGGTTCCACTATCACTTTTGATAAATAAAGACTTTCACGATTCTCAGGATACATGCTCATGTGGGAGAAAATGCGAAAAATATCACATTGATAACATACAACAAGAGAACTAATTCAATAACTGAGTTTTCGAACGCGTTAAACTTCCATTATTCTAAGTTTTACAATAATGCAGTATGTTATATTTGTCATTTTTAACTCGTGCACAAAATGTGACAATACCAAAATGCATTTGAGAGAGAGAGAGAGCGAGAGAGAGAGAGAGAGATATTTTTCTTTGAATGGTGTTTAATGCTTGTTTTTACTATTGAGGCACCACAGGCAGTGACACTGATGATGCAGAAGATGAAATGATATATTGAAAGAGAATTTTTTAAGAAGGGAAAGGTTCCAGGTTTAAGTTTAGGGTACCTCCCAGTAATTTGCCACTTATGGGGACTGAGGAAAAGCTGCAAAACACCTCAATCAGGGAGAACGGTCCTGGCGGGATTCAAACTCAAGACCTCCCACTCACAAGTCCGCGCCTTAACGACCTCGGCGACCTTTGGCGGTGAAGAAAGAGAATGAAACCGCTAGTGTGCGGTCAATGAGAAGCAGAAATGAAAATCGGTCCTGTCAGGCATTTTTATTGACATGTAATCTATTCTTATTCACCACCTCTTGAGCCGTTTTTCACTGTACTGAAGTTATTTAATTGTTCCTGAATATTGAGGTGAATATAATTTAAAATCTAAGGTGGAAGTACCGTGATTTTGTCTCTTTCCCTTTCCTATAGGCAAATGTTGCAAAACTGGTAGCCTACAATAAACTCTAGCTTGGTTCTTATCAGAAGAGAGAAGAGTCTCTTCAAGTACTTCAGCGATGGCTTGGAGAAACCAATTCACCTGCCCATCCAACACATATTCCAAGGGAAGAAACTACAACCAACCGGTACTATATTAAACATCCCTCCAGCGCCAGCATTGTCACTGAGATATCTTCAACCGCCACTCAGTACGTATAACAGCAGCATTACAAACAGTCGTCGCCAACCATTTACCTGGCCGTTGATACAGTTTCAGCTTATTTTCGACATTTGCGCATTTCAACTCGCTCATCGGACAATCAGCACTCCGTCAGAACATTCATATGCACAGTAATGCGACTCTTCAATGATCAGCACAATGGCCCAGTGCTTCTGGCCGTCAGCGATGAGTACCTGCGCACCCTTCAGCTCAAGGTCTTTCATCAGCGGTCAGGTTGATCTTCGCCGAAAGATATTATCACAATGCTCTACAAAGTGGACGCATTATCATAAGTGCAAGAAATTATGAAATGTAACAGAGCCTCACCAATACACTGAACCATGCGGACAAATTTGCGCACCGCCACGGGTGGCCGAGGTCGTTAAGGCGCGGACTCGTGAGCGGGAGGTATAGGATTCGAGTCCCGCTAGGACCGTCCTCCCTGACTGAGGTTTTTTCCAGGTTTTCCTCAGTCCTCATAAATGGCAAATGCCGGGGAGGTACCCTAAACTTAGGCCTGGAACGTTTCCTTTAAAAAAAATCCTTTCCCCAATATATCATTTCATTTCATGTATCATCAGTGTCCACCTCCTGTGGTGCCTCAGTAGTGAAAACGAGCGTTAAACAACACTAAAAAAAATGTTTGGCGCTTTGGACATGCAGAAAACGTGTACATTCGGCCCTTCCGAAATCAGTACTGTGAGTCGTGGTCACTGACCTCTTAGCGCACAGAACAATACCTCTATAGCCGCCGCCTATTCTGCACTACGACTAAAAGCAAGTACCATTATATGGCACAGGTCATATGTCTTCTTACTAAGAGGAACCGCCAAGAGCCATCTCCACTCTGATATCATAAAAACACAAACTTTTACATCCCGTCATCACACCAGCAACATAGCGTCCATTCTGGTGAAGAACTACGAACAGCAGCTGTAATAGAATGCTTGGAAAACATAAGAACTGAAAGAGCCTAAATCCGAGATATCATCACAAGTTTGAACACGAAATATTATCACAATGCCCTACAATGTGGATTCATCATCATAAGTGCAAGAAAACATAAAAATAAGAACCATTATGTAGGGAATGTCATCTGTCCTCTTGCTCTGAGGAACCGCTGCAAGCCTACTCTGTTCGAACATCATTATTGCACAACTAATTACTCCTAGTCATCACACCAGCAGTAGAGCGTCCATTCCGCCGAGGAACTACGAACTGCAGCAGTTATAGAATGCTTGGAATACATAAGAACTAAAGTGTCAATATCGCAGATATCATCACAATAATGAAAATTCAAACATGAGTACCACCAGCACAACATATAAAGCCTAGAACCCGAAGAATAAGCCTTCTCAGAGAAATGGTCATCACACCCACAACTTCAGACATCATCAAGAACAATATAATTCCACAAAACAGATAATAAACGGAGAACTAAGCATCATGTACGTCTTTAACCGCAGAATAGGTCCAATTTTCACAATGGTAATATTCGGTAGCTCCTACAACCAAGGTCCATCTCCAAACATTCTACCAAATAGCAAAATATTAATAAAAAATCCTAAGCCCTAATCCACCCTAAATCGCCGCGCCCTTCTATTATCATGGAATTTTGTTCGTTCACCACTACTACTAAAGGCGTTTCTTCATCATAGTCCACTTCTTAGTTGGTTCCTTGGAAATAAAGGCGAATATCCTTTAAATCTAAAGAGGAAGTACTCTGATTTTTCTCCCTTATCCTTTCCTATCGCCACAGTTTGTAACGATGGCAGCCCACAAATACTCACGCTTTGTTTTTATCAGAACTTCAACGATGGCTTGGAGGAACCAATTTACCTCATATTCCAAAGGAAGTAACTACAACCAACCGCTACTATATTAAGCACAACTCCAGCGTCAGCATTGTTACCGAGCTAGCTTCGATCGCCACTAGGCACATTCCCAACCATTTACCTGACCGTTGATGCAGTTTCATCTCATTTACATCATTTTACGCAGCTCTACTAACTCATTGGACAACAGCACAATTTGCATTCCGTGAGAGCAGTCACATACAGAGTACTGCGGCACTTCAATGATCAGCTCATTGAAGCTTATGGCCGTCAGCGATGTGATCCTGCGTATTCGTTCAGCTAAATGGCTTTCATCAGTAGTCGCGTTAATTTTCGATGGTAAATATTATCAAATGCTCTGTAAAGAAAATTCATCATAATAAGTGACAGAAAAGATAAATGAAGCCGAATCTCACCAGCACACTGAACCATGCCAAAACGGTTGGCGCTATGGGCAAGCAGAGAACGTGTGCACTCGGCCTGTCGATGTCACTAGTATGTGTCGGAGGTCACTGACGTCTTAGTGCAAAGAACATTCCATTTCTCGACGAGGCCGATACTGTGCACTACGATTAAAAAAATAAAGCATTATGCGGGGCAGGTCAACTATCCTCTTGCTCTGAAATTCTGATCATCAGAATAACATAACTCATTACTTCGCGAAATTTTCCTTCGAAAGAGCGTAAATTCTCCGTAAAAAGTACGAATACAGCTGCCATAGACTGCTTGGAAAGTATTAGAACTGAAAGAGCCTAAATCATAGACCTCATCACAGTTTTGAAATACCAAACAACGAGCACCACCAGTACAACACACAAGGCCTAGATTTCGTGGTAGAAGTGTTCACATAGAACTTTTCTATCACATTCACATATTACGTTCCATCAAGATCTCTGTCACTGCACATTAGAAATTCATAATCATATATATTGAAGAAGCTGAATTCAGAGATCTCATCACAGCACACTGAAGATGCAAACCATGTGTGCCACCAGTACAGCACATCAGATTATATAACCTAGAGGAAGCCTTCACAGAGAAACCCGCTATTACATCCACAACCGCAGACTTCATCAACAACTTCATAATTCTATAAAGCACGTAATAATCGGAGCACTGTGCATCACGTGCACCCTCTTCTACACTATAGATTAAATCTTCAAAATGATAATAATCTGTTGTTCAAACAAGAAAAGTGTATCTGTAACTACACTCCAAAAAGCAAAATATTCAATAAAAATAAATTCCTCACTCTAAATCCACTAAATCTCCAAACCTCTCTATTGACATATAATCTATGTTCACCATTCCTCAAAGCGTTTCTTTGCTGTAAGGAAAATATTAATTGGTTCCCTTGAATTAAATTCCAATAAGGAACTCTGATTTTCCTTTGTTTCCCTTTCCTACAGGCATTGTTTATATCTTCGGCAGCCTGCAATTACTTGCCCTTTGTTCCTATAAGGAACAGAAAAGGGTTTGTCCATGAATCTAAGCGTTGGCTCAATGATACCAATTTACCAGCACATTCAATGCATATTCCAAGGGAAGATTCTAGGACCAACCGGTACAATATTAAACATCCCTCCAGCACCAGCATTGTCATCGAGCTACCTTCGACTACCACTCAGCACGTATAACAGTAGCATTACAAACACTCGTCGCCATATCATTTACCTGAACGTTGATGCAGTTTCAGCTTATCTTCATCATTTATTTCGCTCAACTCGTTCATCGGACTACAACACAACCAGCACTCTGTCAGAGTAGTAAGGTGCAGATTAATACCAAAATCTCAGATATCATCAAATCAATGAACCATCAAATCAAAAGTATTACATTAATCCATATCACACCTTCATCACGTTAAAGATGGCTTCACAGAGAAATGGCCATCAAATCCAAAACCGCAGACATCATCAATAACATCATAACATCATAATACCACAAAGGACGACGCACTCAACATCACGTACCTCTTCAACAGCAGAATATGTTCATTGTTCAGAATGATAAAATTTGGTACCTCCAACAATTTAGATCCATTTCTGAAATTTCGCCCAAATAGCAAAATATTCAATAAAAAGTCATTCCTTATCCCAAACCCATCTTAAATCTCCGCGCCGCTTTATTGCCATGTGATTTTGAGTGTTCATCACTGCTAAAGGCGTTTCTTCACCGTAGTCAATTTATTAGTTGGTTCCCTAAAAATGAAGGCGAATATAATTTAAAATCTAAAGAGGAAGTGCTATGATTTTTCTCTTTCCCTTTTCTATCGCCACAGATTGTAACGATGGTAGTCAACTACTAGTGCTTGGTTCTAATCAGCAACAGAAAAGGGTTTCTCCGAGCAGCTGACGAATGCTCGGAGGAAGCAATCCACCTATTCATGCAACGCATGTTTCAAAGAAAGAAAATAGTACCAACCGCTGCTATATTAAATATCCCTTCAGTGCCAGAGCATTGTCACCCAGCTACGTTCGACCAGCACTCAGCACGCTAACTGCAGCATTACAAAAACATTCGTCGCCAAACCGTTTACTTGACCGTTGGTGCAGTTTCAGCTTACCTTCATCTTTATTGCCGCTCAACTCGCTCGTCGGACCACAGCAAAATTAGCCTTCTGGCAGAGCAGTAACGTGTAGAGTATTGCCGCACTTAAATAATCAGCACATTTTGCGAGTAGCCCAGTGCTTTTGAACGTAGGGGATGACAGCCTGCGTGTCCGTTTTTAGTTCAAGGACTTTCATTAGTGGTCAGGTTTATCTTTGACGAAAAACATTATCACAATACTCTACAAAGGGGATTCATCATCATTAAGTAGCAGAAAAGATAACATGAAGCCGAGTCTCACCATCACAATGAACTTTGCCGACAAAGTTAGCGCTATGAACATGCAGAGAACGCGCCCTTTCGTCCTTTCGATGTCACTAGTGTGTGTCGAGGGTCACTGGCGCCTTAGTGCTGAGAACGTTATCTTTCTCACCGTCGCCTAATCTGCACTAAAACTAAAACACTGAGCATTATGTGGGGCAGGTCAGCTGTCATCTTGCTCTGAGAAACTGTCGCGAGTCAACCCCGCGAAATTTCCTGCCAGTTATCCTGCATCTGTGAATCGGGGGTACAATAGCGGTAACCCACAACTTTAAACAGTTTAATATAGTTCTGTTTTTCATTTGTTAGTGCGGATGCATACATTTTTCTTTGGTGACGTTATTCCAAATCTTATTAGCGTACGATGGTGCAATTGCGATCCAAGCTAGAATAATTGCTAGACATAAGCACGCGGGTGAGGTCGTAAAGAAGTACACGAGTTTGTAAAAAAGAAGTCAGAATTGGTATTAGAATCGAAATACAGTATTTTCGCAAAAGAGCGGCGTCAGTTACTGTCGCTTTAGGGCGCACAATTAGAAGGATAGTCACGGAATGAAAATTAATTGAGTCAGTAGGTGGACCGTCTACCTCATTTTCCACTCCTGAGAGGAAAACGAAATTCTGTACTAAAATAAACAGTAGATAGTTTTGATGAGGATGTAGTTGTATATGATTATGCTTTGCATGTAAATTAAGTACTTACAAGTAAAATCTTCATGCAAAATTGCAAAACTACATTAACTTTGCCGGTAGTAAACCAGTTTAAAATTAATAATGCAAAAGGAGGGACTCAATTGGAGTAAAACTTAACAGAACTATCTTGAGTGAGAGACAGGATACTTGGTTTCAAAAAATAAATTGTTGGGACAAATATTGTACTATAGACAACAAAACAGATCAATGATATTTAGAGTTGAAACTTATTTGCGCGCGCGGTTCATTCCAAATACTATTCTGCTCTTCCAAGTTCATTTCATATCGGGCGACTATCATGACGAGATGAAATGGTTTAGTGAAAAATTAAATTTCAATCTTCCACCCGTTCTACGATTGATCTAGATAATAATTTCTTATCATAATGCACAAACAAATCGTTCCCATACACGGGCCACATTAAAGAAAGCCATGCAAAATAGACTACGGGAGAAAGGGATCTAATTTTCACCCAGCATGACTAAACTTAGGCTCTATGAAATTATAAAATTGGCCGGCTCAAATATACACTTATAAAATTAAACAATTTATTAGGCGAGCATAGTAATTCCGTCTTAAGCACTCCCTCTATACCGCCCTTAATAAAATTCCAATTGAAAAAAATTGGCCCTTAGTGAAAAACTGAATTGGATCACATAATCTAACATTCATATTATCTGATGTGATCAGGATGCAGACAAAATTTACTATGCAACAAACCGGAAATACTTGGGACGCAAAGATATAATAATTAATTATGGATTTATCCGCTCTCTTTGTCATCAGAAGTCAGTCATGTATTTGAAGAAACATTCGGAAAGCTTCGAGTCGAGAAGGTGCTTTTAAAATAGCTGTATAATAATTAAGGTAAGACTTTAAATCCCAATATCTAAGGACGGATTTCTATGAGATGTCATATTTTATTTCTTAACGGTATTTCATGTTTTAAAGTAACTTTAAGCACATTTATAAGTATTCTAATGAGCATAAAACCACTCTTTTATTAATCATATAAATGCACTTTTAGCTCCTTTAAAGTTTTAGAGGATATATGGAACGAAATCTTATTGTACATATTATTTGGGGCTTTTTTCTACACATTTTATAAAAACGAAGATGAACAGCGTGGAAGTTTAGTTTCTAAATTTCTTCAAGATATCTGTTAAATAATTGCAAATGTGCGGAACCTTCAAGTAGCAGGTAGAAGTTATTATTTGTCTCTCTGTATGAAAATATTAATCACTGTACAATAGAAAAAACAAGTCAGGGCGGGGTAAAGGATTTTCAAGCAGCTGTAAAAACTTGTAGAGCTGTACATATCCGCACCCAGCTTCACACAGTCAGAGGTTATGATCAGTTATTTTCATTTCTCTGCCAGTTCTCAAATTTGAATTTAATTTTAAAAATATTTCAACCCTATGTTCAAGCCAAACTTATGAATGTTAATTATTAATGGGGCACAAATTGCAGAATCCAAGATCACGGATTTAATCCTGGCCAGGGTCGAAGGATTTGTTCTTGTGTAATAATCCTAAGTATGGCTTCATTCGGAAGTGAAGCATAGCCGTGGGTCCCTTATCGTAGATTTGCAGCACGTAAAAGTCTCTCAAATTTGAGACAAGAGGCCTTTGAGCAACATTTGTCTGCTGTTTTACGCCCTGAATTGATTGGGGCGTTGATGACTTGAGATGTCATAGAGTGTGCGTTAAATAAAACGAATAAACAAACTGCAGACAAATATTTTATGGTGTGTCTGTATTCTTTGACAATTAATGGGAGAATTTCTGTAAAGACTTAGTTCTAAGACAAAGATCGAATGTAAGATAAGTGTTTATGTTACCACTTCCATAGTTCAAACCCGTTTCAGACACATTTGCGTCATAAAGATTTTAATACCTGCGGTTTAAACCATCCTCTATAAAGTAAGGTGGTGCAAGAAAGTACTTTAGAATGGATATGCAAGATACTAGGTGAACGGAAATTAGAACTGTTTTTATGACTTTTCATTCTGTCTATAATATTGCATAAGAAAATATTCAATACCAATTACGAATACTTCCCTTGATGTACTGGTATTTCTATTCTATTTTATGGTTATGTTACAGAACAAAATGAAGATGATAGTAATATTCATTATACTAATTTTCTGAGCTTCTCATATCCTAACATGTTTGTATTGCATTGCGGGATAATTATCACTCTGCTGGCACGCTCTTGGGAGGATGGGGTATGGGTGGATGCATGGGTGTATAGTCGGGTAGAGGAGAATACTTTCGGTACATGAGACTTGCACACAGCTGGCTTTTTTTGCCTACACCCCCAATCGGGACATCTCCAGGAGGAAAGAGCTGAGGAAGACACCGAACGACCAGGATCTACGGGCGTGACTGCGCGGACACAAATGGGATTCCTAACATGTTTCCAGAAAAAACACTCCGACATCGATGAGACCCCACCTTGAGTTGTTCGAGCCCTTCCATTCCAGAAACAGGGCTGAAACCTTTATAAAGAGTAGGCCACATCACACCGCGCCAGCCCACCTAGCCCTGGCACTTTGTACTCTGTAACAGAACCAATGGAATGAAATGATATGAAAGGGGAGAGCGTGAAATTCTTGAAATGTAAATATCCATCCCAGCATTCGCCTAAACGACCAATGGAGATCACAACCAAAAGTCCGGAATAGCTTGAACAGGAATTGGATCTATCGAAAGCTATTCTCGAGCGTCATTGGTTAGCGTGGTCTTTCAACTATGCAAAAAAAATTAATTTAGTTTTTTTTTTTATCTTTGGCATCCAAACACACTAGAGAAAAATCTCGGCTATTGCTGCTCCCAGCATCTACCTCACTGCCCTATGTTACATGGAAATAATAGCACAGTAATTCTTGCAAATTTTTTTTAGATCCCAACAATGTACTGGTAATTAAACCTCACCCAGTGAAATCCATATTACCACAAAGATGGCATGCTATATATCAACATAAATGTTTCCAAAAATTTGCCTTCTGTTTATTTTACCTTTTCTGCTTTTCATTAATGATTTTATTTTAAAGTGATTTTAATAGAAACTCCTATTATAAGGACAAACGAAACAGAGTATCTGTAAGAAAATTTGATATTATTTGTCTGCGAAGTTAGAAACAATTTGATCCTCGATCGAAATACGTACTAATTTTTACTATTTCCTTACAGTTTCCTCCAGCTAACCCAAATGTAGATGTCTATAGCACAAAATAATAAGATAAATGTATTATAGACTGTAACTTTCTACACAAACCAACCAAATACTTCTACCAGTTAAACACTGCGATTTTGTTGCCTGTTTCACGACAGCTGGTGGTTCGGCAATTAGAGTGGTAACTCCCAGGAAAGCGGATGTAATATCCGCGCAACTGATTCAAATTCTTGCAATTACAAGGAAAACAAGCATGTAAATTATGATAGTAGATGTTCATAATGTTGCCTTGCTACATGCATACATTTACGGCTCCTTTTCAGAATGTTGCCATTCACACGTATCAGCTCCTCCGAAATTGATTCAATTTAAACTTAAAAGCTTACAAGGTTACTCTTGTCTATGAATTGTAGGCAATCCTAATATTTGCAAAATTTCTGTATTGGATACTACGGAACTTTAATTATTATAAGGTTAACTGATTCACATAATATTCTTTACTCGTGCTACCTGGTTCCATTTACGTGGTCATGTTTCGGGGATTATATATATATATATGAAATCCCATTGCATTACGCTAAAATTGGTGCGCAATAAATTGAAACAGGACATTTTTTTTTTTTTTTTTTTTTTTTTTTTAGAATACCCTAAATACAGAAAGTTGAAAAATAAAATGAAACAACACCAACACGTCAGAAGAACTGAAAGAAAAGATTGCCTCATTTTCGGAAGATGAACTGATGCGTGCGAATGATAAGTTTTAAAAAGATACCAGACACATTGATGTAGCAGTACAACCTGTTATAAGATACTGGCTCATTTTCACTATTGTTGTAAATGTCAGAACTTGAATCAGTTGCGCAGATATTACTAGTATTCATCAACCACAGATTCCACCTCTCCATTATTGTTAAATCTTTTACCACTTTTTCAAGTTGTAAACAGAAAATAATCCGAGGTGACTAAATCTGGCGAATAGGATGCGTGAGGAAGCAATTCGAAATTTAACTCATTCATTTTGGGCACGCGATAACGGATGTGTGAATTGGTGCATTGTCTTGATGAGACGAAACCTTCTTTTTCGCCAAATACGGCTGTTTTTTCTTGATTTCATCACTCAAACGCTGCAGTAAGTTCGCAAAATACTCGCCGTTGATATTTTCCCTTGTTTTTGAAGATAACGAATGAAAATTATCCAACACGCTCATCCTAAAAAATTGAAGTCATGACCTTGGTTACAGATGAAACTGTCTTCGCTTTCTTTGGAGTCAATTCTCCCATTTCAGTCCATTGTTTTCACTGTTTCTTCGTCTCAGGTTGAAGTGATGGGCCCATGTTTCATCCATGTTTATGAATTGACGCAAAAACTCGACTTTTTTCTGTGAAATATCGCCAAACACTCTATTGAAAAATCCTCACGACGCTGTTTCTGTTCCATTGTGAGCAAAGGCTGCACCTATCTTGCGGACAACTTTTTCATGACCGAATTCTCAGTCAATATGCAATGTGCAGCACTTTTTGAAGTGCCTACCATGTCTACTAGCTCGCCTATTTTCAGTCGACGGCCATACCATTTTGTGGATTTTCTTCACCATTTCTGGCGTGGTCACCTCATTTGGTTGACCACTGCGATGTTCGTCTTGGCAGCTCGCACGGCCTCGTTTAAACTCCGCTACACAATATTTTACTATTGTAAATGAAGGAGCAGACTCCCCCAAAGTAGAATCTAGCTCGGCCTTGATATTGGTTCTACTGAGACCTTTCAAATGAAAGTATTGTGTCACATAACGATGGCCAATTTTTTCCATGTATACAAATTCACTGAAAGCGTTCACTATAGATAGCTGCCAAATAAATACTAAACAACATAGCGTCATCAAACTTCAAGCTTAAGCTTTATAAGGTTGGTACTTTCTCCCACAGTAATTTTTTTTTTCAAACAACCGCCATCAATACGTCAGGTCGAGTACCTCTGGGACTATTTATCACTCTAACTGCTGTCGGTCCTGGTGGTGTAGTGGTTACCATACTTGCCTCCTATACCCAAGAACGCGGGTTCGAACCCGGCCAGGACCGATGGATTTTTTCGGGCGTAAAAATCCTAAGTATGGCTTCCTTCGGAAGGGAAGTAAAGCCGTGGGTCCCGTGTCGTACATTTACGGCACGATAAAGAACCTCAAGCCTGAAAGAGAGGCCTCTGAGCAAAATTTGTCGGCCGTTTCACGCCCTGAGTTGAATGGGACGCTGATGACCTGAGATGTTAAAGAACGTCCGTAAATAAATCAATCAAAAAAAAAAAAAACTCTAACTGCTGACCCGCCAGCTGCCATGAAGTGTTCGATTTCCTGTCGACACGTGTTGCCCGGATAAGGTTTTACGAAGTTTTCCATTACAATAAGTTAGACGCTAAGAACTCCACCGTTTCATTCAGTAATAAGAGCGCCAATTAATCGGTAAAGAAAAAATTCACAGAATATAAACACTGAAATGTACTATAATGTTGAACTAGTATGTGGCTCTATAAAACAATGAGATCAATTTGGTGCTAATATTGTTGAAATGTTTGCTTCTGTAGCGGTGACACGTTTTTGCCTTGTCATATTGCTTATAGCTCTAGAAGGCTGCTGGCTAATCTGTAAAGAACGCTTCAAATGTTTAACCGTGACAGAGCCAGCAGGCAATCCAAGACATGAAATATTCAGCTTAATGAAAGCTTTGCGGTGACTAGCACAAATGTATTAGACCGCTTTACTCTATGAAAACATCATGCAATCCTTGTAAACTACTGCTTTTTTCCGTATTTGTACTTTCAGCTAAGTGTTACTTTCATTCTTAGTGCTCTTGAACATGAGCATTTATGTTGAGAGCGATAGTGTTGTGGAACTAGAGTACCTTAGACTTATAATATGATATGGTGTAGTTTGCCCACTTCACGGACTTCTGCTTTCCAGTTCATGATGTCACACATACTATAGCTGCGTAATAATATCCAGAAGTTGAGAATTTATTTCTAAAAAAAATATATTGAATAAAACTTTAATTTTTGGACAAAAAATAATACTTTGTCTTATTTTTCGTTTCTTGTATTTGGATAATGCTTCGGAGTTAGTTGTTTTTATTGTAGTAACGGATAGACAAAAGGTTGCATAATACGCGCCCTAACCACTCTATTTAGACACTTTGAATAAATGTACTGAGCATTTTGTAAAACCCATGTATCATTACGAGAAAATTTCAGTTCGCTGTATTTCCTCTGATATGTTAGAAAATATAACAACAGCAAACGTGATGCAAAAAAAAAAAAAAAAAAAAAAAAAATGCCATCCTATAGCTCGTGCAACATTTCGAGGTAAATATGTTAACGGTTTCCCGTTCTGTTTCAAGAAAGCTGGTAGATCTATAAATTCATTAGCTTTACTGGAAAAGGGAACTGGCCACTCACAAAAGGCGGTTTTCTTCTCATTCACATTCTTGTAACATCTGCGTAATATATCGAGAATGGGAGCGGGCATAAATCCCACCTTTACAGTTATTACTGCACCGTTTTCCGCCATGCCCTGAAAATTTAAACGGACGATGCTGAATTGCTTACCTAAACGAAGATCTGGTGATACTCTGCACTTCCATTCACGACTTGTTTTGCTATCTAAAGAAGTATAAATCTCAATTCTCTTTTACCACAAATGTAGTACATTTGTAAAATATACCCTAGAGTGGAATACAGGTGAAAATGTAATGTAAATCATTTGTATGTAAGAAGTTTAAATAAAATGCATACTGTTAAAGAATGTTCTATAATGTAGATAAACACATGAACTTCAAAATATTATTGAACAAACAATAAAAATTACCAACCTTTGTTTATTTTCCGATAATTACGTCCTAGAAACGACGTGGGATTAAGAAAGCCTTTCAGAAATACCTGATGCGAATGACATATTTTGTGACCAGTTATTGCTTTTTTGCACAATATTTGTGTACTATGAGCATATACGATAGGTGATCGAAACTAAGTTTACAAGGCCGATATTCCTGGAGTTTCGTCCGCTTTAGAGAAGTTAGTAATGTGCGGTAATTCTAATATATGCGGTTGGCCACTGTGCAGAATTTCAGTCACCTACAGCGCTAGTTGTAGGTAAACACAAATGGCGACTCGTTTGGAAAACTGGTCTCAAAAGAAGAAATCCGCTCCGTTATTCGATTTATATGGGCGAAACCGGACTGAAATTCACCGGCAGAACTTCTCACTGAGGGTGTTATCTTCCTTCACGACAACGCGCAACCTTACACAACCCAGAATACTACCACGCTGTTGAAGCAGTTTCTCTGGGATATCATCGACCACCCTCTCTACATTTCGGACCTCGCTCCAAGCGACTTTCACCTTATTCCTCACTGAAGGAGCGCCTAGGATGCCGATGATTCGCTTCAGACGAGGAGCTGAAACACTTCTCTATAACGTGGCTGAACACGCAAGGACAGGAGTTTTACCAGGAGGGAATATTCAAACGCATCCCACGATGTGACAAGTGGCTAAACCGATATGGAGACTATGTCGAAAAATAACTTAATATGTGTACTATCATTTGGTTGTATTTTGTTGCAAGAAATAAAATGTACGTGTTTCACTGCAGGCTTTGTAACCTTAGTTTCTGATCACCCCTCGTACTTTATTAATAATTCATACGAACATAATGGGTGTCCATTAATAGGTACTTCTAAATGTAGGTCTGTCGGATTCTCTTTGTTACATTGATGACATAAGCCTATCATTAGCGATGCAACATTTTCTACCAAGGTCACGAAGTTGACTTAGCATCAGTCATACAGCATTACTGATCCTGATCTCTGGCTAGCGTTACGTAAACAACAGCAGGTTTCTGCATTGCAGCCAAAATCTAATTCAGGTTCATACTTTGTTTCCGAAGGAACTGTTCCATTCCTACATATTGTCTGTACTTGATGGAGGTTAAGGGACCCATTTTATAGTTCGATAGCTGATAGAATATGGTTTGGCTAATGGTGATAAACGCACATAGATTTTGTGAGCGTTTAACGTCCCACTGACTGCCAAGGTCTTTCGGGACATGAATAAAATGGATGTAATGATGATGTAAATGAGTCCGGAGTCCTTAGCGTCTAATGTTACTTAGTATTATTCATTCCCAGTGTAAGAAATAAATACCTCTCAGTAATAAAGTAATGGCAAGGGGTTTAATTCGTGCACATCAATATTAACTGAGAGGTATATCGCAGTTATGAATTGACTCAGCGCAAAATAGTGTCTAAAGCAATATCTAGTATTTACAACGTTCTTTGTTGGAGTGGCAATGTTATGATTTAAAAAGTGCAATTATTTCTAGTGCCCGATTTCTTCACCAGTATTTTGATTCAAATAGAGTATACATAAATATACAAAATACTAGGGTTATTATTTTTGACTTAACTAATAGGAACACCTGAATGAAATTATACCTATAACTTTAAGTATCTCGGCCCGGATCGATAGATGTTTTTGGGCGTAAAAATCCAAAGTTTGGCTTCCTTTGGAAGGAAATTAAAGCCATGGGTCCCAAATCGTAGATTTGCGGCATGTAAAAGAACCTCAAGCCTAAAAGAAGAGGCCTCTGAGCAAAATTTATCGGCCGTTTCACGGCCTGAATTGAATGGAACGCTGCTGACCTGAGATGTTAAAGAACGTCCGTAAATAAACAAAATCAACAAAAAACCTTAAAGTCAAATATTGCTAAAATATATTTATTTTTGAACATAGAAAGTGATAATGGCCTACCTTGGCTGATCATGTGAATTCTGTGTGCAATAAAATAAGTAAAATTATTTATTTATCCTAAATCATGAATATTATATATATATTATTTCTTTGTTTAAAATTGTGTATTATGGTTTGATTTTTCCACATTTGAATTATTGTATTGAAGTTTGGGAGTGTGCTGCTTAGTCATATATTAAAAGACTATTGGTTCTACAAAAGAAATACATTCGAGTTATGTTTAATCGTAAACAACTGGAGTCTTGTAGGGACACGTTTATCAAAGAAAAAATTCCTACAGTTATCTCGTATGTGTATAGTGTAATACTATTAGCTGTGGAAAGTAATGCATTTAATAAAAGGAATAATTAAATCCATTTTTACAATACAAGATAATACCGTTGTACATAGAGTATATAGATATAAGAATAAAGTAATACATTATCCTTATGTATACTACGTAACAATTATCCAGCTAAATAAAGGCACCCTTTGGCAATACATTTAAAACAGGGCTCAAGAAGTGTCTAATTTGTAAATGTTTGTGTAATATTGATGAATTATAAATTTATACTTTATATATGTACATAAGTTTAATGTTGACGATGTGAGATACTCATTTTTGTAAGTGTCTATTGACTATAAAAAGATTGATGGATTGATTGGTTGAGTAGATGATTGATTTGTTCAAAATCCGGATATTCAGCAGGAATTTAGAAGTAATGAGTTCAGTAAACTTTATACGAGCAAACTCGTAAGTGAATAGAAACTGCTAAATTAAACGTGTTACAAAAGATTTTAATAATCACAAAGAAAGGCGATGTCATGTTGCAAACGGTAGGAGACGTTGAGTAAAAGCAGAATCTTTTGCATTGACCTGCAAATAGCTTAACGTACTCCCACTCTGTCGAAAATTAGCGCTGAGACTAAGTACATGAGATAGTAATGGCAAATTACGAACTTGTGCCAGTAGTGTCGAATTTACCGAGCGGGGGTGCCTCAGGCGGTAACGCTTCACACTTATTTTCGGGAGGTGTACAATTCAGCTCCCGTTGGCCAGCCATTCTTGGCTTTCCCCTAGTCACTTAGGGTAATGCTGGGATGGATATTCACATTCCAAATTTTCCGCTTTCCTATTTCATACTATTTCATTTCGTTGATTCCGTTACAATGTCGAATGTGCCAGGGAGAGTTGGGTTGGCGCGGTGTGATTTGGAAAGCTACCTACCTCGGCATCTGGAATGGAAGCGGACCTTCTCAGGGGCTTGCACAACTCAAGAGAATCTTCACCGGCGTTGGGGTGCTCAATCTGGAAAAAGTCAGCATCCTTCTAGGTCTGCGCAGTCACCACCCGTAGATCCTAGCCTCCCAAAGGCCCTTCCCACCGAAGGTTCCCCCATTGAGGACGTAGGCACAAATGCCCAGCTATGAGCAAGGTTTAAGTACCGAAGTATCTTCTTCCGTCCCTGACTACCCATCCATTCATCGTCGAATTTGCATGGGACCCCATACTGAAAAATATGACCTGCTGTTTAACAGAAAGCACCCTCCCGCTTCTCATATTTTCACTTTTTCTTAATACGTCTTTTCGCACATCTGTATATTGTAGGTGTAGGTTTGTAGTCTGTATGACATGATTTAAGGATGATACAAATGAACTCGAGTCCTTGGCGCCTTAAAGCTATCAGGCATTCACTTTCTCAAGGCAAGAAAAAAATCACAAAAACCTTACCCAAACAGATTGACCTAATCGGGAATCGAATCCAGGATTAATAGTCACAAATGTTATCATTAGACCACGAAGGAGCTCTTGACTTCTTGATCCTTATGGTTATGTTCGTTTAAATTCGTGCTGTTTTATTAACTCAAAGATTTCTGTCTAATTTTACATACATTAATAGATTCACACAATCCATATGACTGAATTTACATTAAATTACTTGAATTTATGAAAAAATTGCAAAGAAAACTATTTGAAAAGTTTGTCTAATCATTACTATTTGAAACCGGTCGTTGCATTGATAGTCGATCACCCTATATATGTTTATAGTACCTAATTAATGTATTTTGAACGTGATAGGTAAAAATTTGATAACATCATATGATATATATATCATAAAATCTAAGGTAGGGTTCGAAGGACTGCATGAGACAGCATGAATGAATGTAAAAGTCAATTAGCAGTTCATCAATGTAGGTATTGTGAAAATGTAAATGTAAACACAGCTCGCTACACCTGTATATATTGTGTTTTGAAATATTTAGTAAAAATAAAAAAGTATAAGAAGGGAAGGACAAGTTTGGTGGAATAGTATGTTTCATCCCTTCATGGAGCAATAGGCCTGTCAGGGCCGCGGTACAAAAATCCTCTTCCGTAGAAAATCTTGTCTTATCCTATCCTATATTAAGTGTGAGTACAAGCGCAAGTTAGCATAATTCCCCTTAGTGACTTTCATTTCTGTAGTTTTATACTGTTGCAACTTTCACGGGATCCTTAAGGTGCAATCACCGACCTCGAGACCAAGCACGCGGTTGACAATTCCGTATTTCACCGCTGTTGCACCAGTTCGCTGCACACTATTTTAATAATTTCCATTTAAGTATTAAAAATCCCATTCTGATATTTTTGAAGTTTTTAGAACACTATAGGGCACTTAGTAGGCATTTATTTAAGATGATAATGTATCGAGTTCTAATTGGTATCTAACTTTAAAAATTTGAATCATAAACAAATATGTTAAATAATTATATTAAAATGGGTTAAAACATATTAATAACATGTATTTACTCAGAAATATTCCACTTTATATGTTGCAGAATTATTAAATTGTACGATTGCTACATGAAACATTTCGAAAACTTACAAGCTTAAATGAAATTAAACGCGCACGTATTAGCTTATTGAATATATTTAACTTGTAAAGTATATAAACGGAATCGGAGATATGAAGTTAAAAAAATATTTCTTTTTGTGTGATTTGACGTGGAATGAATCATTTGCGGGCTCTAGCTGGAATGCAAAACAGCGAGGCTGCAGTGTAGAAGGGCAAATGCGGATTTTCTGCTAATAATAAGTCAGCGTAAAAGAAAAATGGTTCCTCGAACAGAAAATTATTTAGTTAGTACGGAGGGAAAAATAACAAATGCTGATGAAGTGCCCCAGCTCATATTTTTAGATGTCAGAGTTTAAAATTCGGTTTATTTCTGACTTGTCTTACATTTTAAAATTAGTAATTCTGTCATTTTACCGGCGGTACTAAATTCCCTATATTTCGTCAACAGAAACCACATAATTTATATTTATTGCCACTACATCATACCCGTGTTTTCTGAAAGAGTTTAAGACGCGGACTCTTGAGCGGGAGGTCTGGGTTCGAATACCGCCAGGACCGTCCTTCCTGATTGAGGTTTTTTTCCAGGTTTTCCTCAGTCCTTATAAATGGTAAATGTCGGGGAGATAGCCTAAACTTAGGCCTGGAACATTTCCTTCCTTAAAAAAATTAATCATTTCATCTCATGTATCATCAGTGTCCATCGCCTGTGGCGCCTCTATAGCAAAAACGGACGTTAAACACTATTCGTTCTAAAAGAGTGATAAAGACGTGTTATGTGTAAAATTTGAAAATTATACATTCCCCAAGAACAAATGTTTCAAACCTGATTTACAGTGGTGATTGAACACTGACGTACTTCATTCACAGAAACGAAACAGTGGGGAAGGTAATTGCTGCTAAAGAATGTCTAAATGTAACTTATTGATGCATATTATTGGTGTTATTATTACTATTTTCTTTTTATTTGTTGACTTTAGTAGTGAGTTGTTATGCTCTCATTTTTACGACTTTGTGTTTTTCTTTGTTTATTTCTGTTATTCTAGTTTCGTAAAACAATTCATAACATACAGATTCAAGTTTGATTTGCATTCATGTTGCAAAGAGAGAGAGACAGGCAGCACCGAATCGTTAGTGATTCGTCATAGGAACTTTAAGTTATTTCCCGTTGGCAAATTTTATAACAGTGTGCATAAAACCAAAGGTATTTTCCACATAATGAGCTGTCCACAGTAGAAAAATTACCTTCCTATGTGGTTAAACCCCTTGCTCACCTCACATTTCAACAGAACAGTATTTTATAACTTAATGAAGTAATTGCATTGCAAACACATCTCATGCAGGAAAGAGAGCATTGCTAGTGTTACGGGGAAGCATTTTTCAAGATCAATATGGAATGTGAGACAAAAGCCCGCAAAATCTATTATTTGATGAGATATAACTCGGCTCTGACACACAAGGTGAAATGTGCAGTTCTTCTTAGATCTTTCCGCTTATAACAAAACCTCAAACGAGCTAATGTAGAAATGAAACGAGACAGGGCTGTCACAGAAATACGTATATGTTCATAAGCGTTCGGAAACTGGTTTGTGCCTTTATTCGACCAAGCAATACTGCCACTATTATATACTTGAAAAACAGTCTAATTCTTCTTGGAAAGTGGTGCAATGGTGAAACAGAAACGAGATTATCTCAAGGAAATCCAAGTGCAATAAACTCGAGGTAGATGAAATGGCAATTACAGACAAGCGTATAATTAGTTCGGCCAGTGGGAATGTGATATTGTTGCTGTCCGTGTATACCAGAGTGGAACCACAGTTTATGCAGTAAGAACACTTCAGTGTTCTACTTCCATACACGTAGTAAATCTAGTGGGAGGTGACTACAATTCCAATGCGAGAGCGTAAATCAAATTTATTGTTGGTTTGTTTTATTTACGTACGATCTTTAACATGTCAGGCCATCAGCGTCCCATTTAATTCGGAAAGTGAAACGGCCGATCATTTTTTTCAGATACCTCTTCTTTCAGACTTGAGGTTCTTTTACATGTCATAAATCTACGATATGGGAGCCACAGTTTACTTCCCTTCCAAAGGATGCCATACTTAGGATTTTTACGCCCGAAAAAAAAATCCATCATCCTGGCCGGGTTGAACCCGCGATCCTGAGTTTAGAAGGCAAGTATGGTTACCAATGCACCAAGGCCAGGACCGACCTAAGCAAACTGATGGAATGGTTATTTTTGTTATTCCTCTATTATATATTTTCATTTGAAAGTTTCAAATAGATCATATTATTCTCCTCTGAACAGCTCTGACAACAAAGGAAACGGCTCCGAATAAAGCTCTTCATATATTCAAAGAACAGTGCGGTGCAAAATATTGTAATAACATTATTTGTAGATTCATATTCTACTTTATATAACCTACTGCAATTGTTTATTCATTTCAAATTCTGGAGGTACGTGATAAATCGATGCAGAAAAGATCTTCTAAAAACGGTGTTACTACTTAAAAAATGAATGCAGGTGGCTTGCAAAATATTTCCAATAAAAACAGTTTTTGAATAATTAAATATATAATTAATACAGTAATATTCGCTTTATTTGTAATAAAAATACCGCAAAACCAATTATCGAAAAAGAATAAGTTGAAACACACCAATAGGGAAAAAGATAATTAAAATTGAAATTTTGGAACCTACTTCGCATTGTACTTCAATAAAATATTTTAGCTATATGAATAAATTGGAACTATGTGTAACCGTCTATTTTGAAGGGGCATTCATCTACATCTCCAAAATGGGCTCATTGTGCACCTGATGACGAGGCGAAATGAAAAATTAGTAAAGGAAAATTTTGCGGGAATGAAAGTATTCCAGGCATCAGTTTAGGGTACGTCCCTGGATTTGCCATTGCCTTACCAATCTCGGCCATCTGTGACTTGAAACTGAATGAGGAAGGTTATAGTTCATTTATGGAATTTTATACATTTATTTAATGTTACCTAATTTTATTCTCTACATACACACTTGCAATGCCGCATATAACGGAATACTTCTCGCATAATTAAGTGTCCAGAATGTAGCGAAAAGTTGAGGTGCGATCATTATTTGTGACAAGGTTAATGCCATTTTCCTGACACGCCAGAATCTGGATAATTATATTCTTGTGCCATAAGAAACGTGTGACAACAATTGAAGAGAATCAAATCTTCTGGACGGTCTCAAGAATTCTCGTTATAGAACTTATACGGCCAACCATGGTGTCGTTTAAAGCAGCATTAAAATATGCTTCTTTAAACATGGGAAGAGTAACCGAAGAAAATCGAATTCATTCGGCCACCACTATATTTGAAAAGGTGTAAAATTTCAAATTAGCTCAACGGATCTCAGGACAATATGCTATAAGAAGATAGCAATCGTTGAGGACAACGACGACTCTTTCATCAGCAATGACGAAAATAGTAGTAAATAGAAGAAAATGTGTCAATATTCACGCATCAATATTTTATAGCACATAGTTGTACTGAATGGTAAGAATTCTATGTTATATTTGTTGAGGGTGCGGAATATGATTCATTTAAGTTAAAATGATTGTTTACAATTAAACCGGGTTGGCATTTACGGCTTTATCAGATATTATGCAATTATGACTAACAAGGTTTTAAATAAAAGAATAGTAAAATATAATAAATCAAAACAGAGGAAAATATTCCTGAAATTTCTTTGAAAATTCATGGCGCAGGCGGGATTATCCCCTTATGTAGGGTTGCTTCATGATAACTTTGCATTTGAAGTTTGTTATAGGAAAGAGAATGGTGTTCAATGATATTAAAGCATTTGTATCAGTACTGTCAACTTACAGGACATTTCGAAATTTCGAATATTTTATCACAATTTTAATGTTTTCATTCGTCCTCGTAACTAG
Organism: Metallyticus violacea; assembly: GCA_030762175.1. Lineage (NCBI taxonomy): Eukaryota > Metazoa > Arthropoda > Insecta > Mantodea > Metallyticidae > Metallyticus > Metallyticus violacea. The sequence goes on along the minus strand of CM060846.1, from coordinate 168,687,550 downwards.
AACATTTATATGAATGAGTACTTTATAATACCATCCTTATATTAAATAAGACAAATACGTTCTGTACTACAACCTGTCCTGTATAACATACGTGAATAGAACTAATTACACTATGAAAGTTATGTTATTTTGGACGCCTCCTTATTCTAGCGCTCAGCGTTGCTGTCGGTGCCTGTTCGATCCCCCGAGTTGGTTAGAAATCTACTATAGGAAGGTTGAAACGGGGTTCACTCAGTCTCGTGAGGACAAATGGAGAGTTGTATGACAGAGATGTGGCGCTTTTGATCTAGAAAGCCGCATTTTGGTAACCGGCAGGGTATTGAGCATATTGAGCATATGATGATGATGCAAGATTAGAGAACGCAGCGGTCGCTGCAGTCGGCGAAGACTCTTGAGTGAATTTGCACCAAGAGGAAGAAGGAAGAGTGAGGCACAACTAGGTGTAACGCCAGAGGGAGTACTGCAGCAGTGTAAGTCTTTTGGATGGAAAATCGCAGAGTGGCGGTGGATGAAATTGCAAAAATTATGGACATTAATCATTTCTGAACAACACATCATTTTGATGTTGGTGTTCGTATAAAGAGGTAAGCGCTGGAGCATTTTCATTGACGTAACGGAGATATAGAAAAATGATATAATTGTGTATTACCTTTCCCAAAGATGTAAGGTTTTCATTTTACTCACCCTCGTATATCTATTAAAAATATGTATAAGATGCAGTTGTGATATTATTTTGCAAAGCAGAATCAATATAAAAGAATGAAACACACTACACGTTGAGTTCTAGACATGCATTTTGTTTTCCATTATTAAATTAGTTTTCCATTCATAGTGTTGATCTATGAAGTTATCATTGCTTAGTTAAAGTTAAAATGTGCATTGCAGTAGTAAGTTTTAAACAGCATTTTATTGATTCAGGTTTATCAGATGTTTAACGATCATTGATTGTTTTAACTGTTACAGAAGCTGTATCGTTAAGTATAAGCGTGAAAAAGCGTATAAATTCCAGATAGAAAAATTATATTAATGATGTTCATTAAATTTTGTGGAAAGCATTACTCTTTTGAGATGGAAGAAATGGTACGATTAACATCTAAAATTACCGGCGTTTCTACAGTGATTGCAAGGAGGCAGCAATAAGTAGCAAAGTGTGCACTCCTACTAAAAGTGTAAGAACATATAATGTTTTGAATTTATTACATCTGCAATCCGTTACAAACTTCATTCTTTCTTTTTCAACATTGAGCTGCCTTTACTGAAAATATTTTCACAGCTATAAACAATGAACCAGATCTCTCAAACTTAAAACAGGCTTTGTACTATACAATTTTGAAGGGACCTGTCTTTAAGTTCAGCAGTTGAAACCCGCAAAAGGAAATATTGGATAGAAATGACTGTTTGGTAATATAAACGCTACTTAGGAAAAACAAGTAACTAAATGTTCATCATTTAAATGAAACGTGGTTGACGGATACATTATAGATGGTCAAAATCTTGAAATCTTATGAACTATCCTCCAGGCAATCAGTTTAATTTTTATTGAAATATTACTTTTTAATTAAATTGATAATATAATTTATTGATGTTTATTATTTCTCCTTAGTTATTTTTCATCAATAAATTAACTGGAAAGAAAATGAGATATACTTGACAAAAATATTACATTTTATGCAATTTAAACTATTTAAGCAAACAAAGAAAATGACTTCAAAATGACCACTCCTGAACATGAAGTCGGTCCTGGTGGTCTAGTAGTAGCCATACTTGCCTCGTAAATCCAAGATCGCGGGTTCAATCCCGCCCAGGGTCGATGTTTTTTTTCTTTCTGGTGTAAAAGTCTTAAGATTGGCTTCCTTCGGATGGGGAGTAAAGTTGTGGATCCCGAGTCGAACATTTAAGGCACACAGCACGAAAATGAACCTCTAGGCTGAGAGAAGAGGCCTATGAGCAAAATTTATCGGCAATTTCGCACCCTGAATTGAATAGGACGCTGAATACTGAGATGTTAAGAGCGTCCGTAAATAAAACAAATTAACAATCAAAAGAATAGGAAGCCCCCTTTGTTGGTAGCACGTAACAAAGTCCTTTCCATACAGCCAGTAGCATTTTTATGGAACAGGAACCTTCTGTCATCAGACAGACTCTTAAGGTGGTCCATTATGCTGGTCCTCATCAGCGGCTAAGAAAAGGGGCACGCCTTCCTATCCTTTGGGAGCTTCCAGAAAAGTGTTACATCGCCGGAATCTTGGAAAATTACAATATGACTAGATGAAAAATAATTTTTCTCAGATTCAGGTAGGGCACTTATATGTTGGCGCCCCAAAAATAAGCACTATGGCCAGCTCTTTACCTACTGGTGTTACCTGTGGGGCATTAGGCAGGATTTTTGGTGTTGGAGAGCAAAGAGAAATTACGCCCAATAAGAATGCGGCTGAATACGAAGAATTATTCAGCAACGTGCAGCGTGCTGGTTCGAACTAGCCAATTCTTTAATCAACACCCTGATATCTAAGTCTTAGACTGCCTTCCCTCTAAACAGCCTGATTTAAATATAATAGAAAATGTTTGAGATCGAACGGTTAACAGCTGAGTTCCTGGGTGAAAGAGAAAAGTAACAGTATTAATGGAGTATTGCCGGCGAGTTTGGGAAGATTTGCGAAATGAATCAGATTCTTTCATCACTTGGTAAATTCAATTCCAAGGCACCTGAATCATTTGATTGATAGTTTTATTTACAGACGCTCTTTAACATCTGAGGTCATCATCGTCCCATTCAATTCAGGGCTTGAAACGGCCGATCAATTTTGTTCAGAGGCCTCTTTTTCATGCTTGAGGTTCTTTTTCGTGCCGCAAATCTATGACACGGGACCCAGGGCTTTACTTCCTTTCCGAAGTAAGCCGCACTTAGGTTTTTACGCCCAAAAAATTCTTCAACCCTGGCCAAAATTGAACCCGCGTTCTTTAAATCCTGGATCTTGGGTCTATGAAGCCAATGGTTACCACCAGTCCACCAGGACCGATTACACCTGAATGATGTAATAGAAACGGTGCCTGAACTAGCTACTGAGTGCACTATTTATATTAATTTCGTTTATTTACAGACGCTTTTTAACATCTGAGGTCACCAGCATCCCATTCATTTCAGGCGTGAAACGGTAGATAAATTTTCCTCTGAGGCCTCTTTCAGGCTTGAGGTTTTTTTTCACGTGCCGTAAATCTACGACAGAGCTTATTAATAACGCATTACTGTTTGTTAGATAATAATAGATTTTCGAAAAGTTGGTCAATAAAATGTATTCATTTTGCCATTTTTTTAATCCATTTCACTCACCACCCTTGGTGCAATGACAGTAAGAGCTGGCGTAAAATAAAACAGGGGAAAAAGAAATAGAAATAAGTAACAAAGAAATTTGTGACATTTGAGTTAACAGTTCTAAAACCTAGATAATTATGAGAATTACCATCTCAGCGATATGTGTGAGCACTATTGCAAATAAATATTGATGGATACATTATATGAAATGATAAATAATGTGTTAATTGTGATATTATTAGGTCGTCATTTTCTTACAATGTGCTAAACTAGGCTAATATAGTATATTTATTAATACAATATTACAATAAAGCATTACAGATTATAGGTTTATTATGCATTTACCAATAGCATTACGCTTCCAAAATAGAGTTGGTTTAATCTGTGCTGAACAACAAAGTGCACTCGCTACAAGAAGATCTACTGGTAGCCGCATTCACCGTTCCTGTATTTGCGCAGCTTGGAAGTGGAAGGCAGCAGATGCTGTGTTTATATCATGTAGAACATGCATGTACATTACCAAATGGGCCAATTTCAGTCTCTCGGCATGGAACTCGGTAGGTACTAATATAGGATGATTCAAAAATCGCATGCCACAAGACAACTCCGTTATTAGTGTTAATTGCCGGAATAGGAAGGAGGGGAAATTTGTTGGAAATACGTAGATTTAAATAATGTGTTTGAATGCTGCAAAGTAAGACAACTTGAACTGCCATGTCCTGCTACGCCTACACACTAACGCAGGAAGTGTTCAAATTGGTTTGTTGACGCCACACCCGAATACGGTTAAGGCAACCGATTTAAAACTACGTCTTTTCAACCATTTCCCCTCTTTCCTTTTTCGCTACCCACACTAATAGCGGAGTTGTCTTAATGACGCGCGACTCTGAATCATCCTGTATATCGCGGTGTTCTTGTGTTGATATTTATTCAAACTAATTGATAAGAGTAGTACAACATAAACATTCTCCAGTGTAATAGCAATAAAGGAAATGATTTACTTCTACTTTCAAGGTAGAGATTCAACACTTCAACTGGAAGTCATTTTGCCTGCTAAATACGTAATATCTTTACATTATGTTTTCACAAAAAATGTAGCATTTTTAACAATTTAAAATTTTGTTTGAAGCGACAATGACAGGAACTACAGCACTATTTTTTATTTTTATTTATTTAGTTTATTTACGGTGCTCTTTTAACATTTCATATCATCAGCATACCATTCAATTCAGGGAGTGAAACGACCGACAAATTTTACTCATAGTAAGGCTTGAGCTATTTTTACGTCCGTAAATGTACGGCTCGGGCTCCATGGCTTTACTTCTCTTCCGAAGGAAGCCATACTTAGAATTTTTACGCCCGAAAAAAATGCATCATTCCTGGCCGGGATCGAACTCGCGATCTTGGGTTTACGAGGCAAGTATGGTTACCACTACAGCACCAGGACCTACGAGGGGGGGCGGAGATTGTTATGGGTGCCATGGGAATCTTTCTAGCCAAGCAGAAATCCCCATGGCATATCTTGGAATCAAACCCGGGATCCCAAGAGCATTAGCTAAGAATGCTGACATCTAGACCATGGAGCTGGTTTTATTGTTGGCATTATGTGTCGTAAGTTTGTCAGCTCTATCAGGAAAGTAATGAAAAGTTTCAACAAAGCATACGACCTTACGGGTAAAGACTGAACACGAGAATGTGGAAGCGTGCATATATACTCTCATGATTATGAATAATTGGGGTGAGGGGAGCTTTTTGTGCGGCAGGCAAGTGAATTATGTCGGTGGAGTGTGAATCAGAGACCCAGTGCCCCGGGCCCGAGCTACCCACCGCTTGTTCTAAACCATTAAGAATAGGAATAACGCCGAGACTAGATGGCAACGAAGTTAAAGGGCGGGGAAGGGGGAAATCTACATACAGATGCAAATAAATAAGAAGAGAGGGATGGAGGAAAAAAATGACCATGCTCACACAGTGATGATGGGGCAAAGTCAAAGAAATATCACTTTTTGGTGTAATGCAACAACGAAACATAGAACGAAGTACACAATCCCCTTTTGAGCAAATACACCCACTCGAAACGCTAATAAAATCGGAAAAGTCGCGACTATTGTCGACACTGAACGCTGATGGTATTGACAAGATATAACTTTTGCGTTTTGTTTGTTGGGTATATAAATCCACAAAACTCAGCTTAGGACAATAAAACCAACAATTGAATAACCCTGAAGAGCAGTCATAGTACCATTATAAAAACTGGAAATATTTTGGCAGAAAACGTGCACCAAAAATTCACATTATTTCATAACTGACATGCTGCTCAATAGAGAGTAGCTAAGCAGGATGAAATGAGCTATAATTATGCTTTTTATAAACGCTCGTATGTTATTTCCATTTTGCGGTAGTTTGATTTGGTTTATTTAGGACGCTCTTTAACATCTCACGTCATTAGCGTCCCATTCAATTCAGAGCGTGAAACAGCCAGTCAATTTTGTTTAGAGGTCTCTTCTTTCAAGCTTGAGGTTCTTTTTCGTGCCGTAAATGTACGACACGGGTCCCACGACTTTACTTCCCTTCCGAAGGAAACCACACTTAGGATTTTTACGCCCAAAAAAATCCATCGGTCTTGGCCGTGATTGAAGCAGCGATCTTGAGTCCACGAGGCAAGTATAGTTACTACTAGACCTCCAGGACCGACATTTTGTGGTAAGATGCACTGGCTGAGGACATGGAGATTATAAAATTAGCATTTGTTTCAGCTTCTGTAAACTTAAGAAATGAGCAATGATTTTATCTGGTATCTGTGACAAACGTAATTGCTTTCGCCGTAAAATACAGAAAACGAGATTCAAACTGTAAACAGTAACAGAAAAAGTCCATGCGCAAGGACACTTTAATTATTTCAAAAAGATAGCAATTCTTCAGGTAACGCAGTAGTTATTGAATAGATTTTTACAGGGGCACCTATGTGTCAGCGTACTTTAAATCGTGTCAGCGTACTTTAAATCCCTCCAAGAAGTGTTCCAGAGGTGACAACAAAAATCGTGCGGTATATTATAAAACCTTCAATGCAGCTTACCACACCAGTTTGACCTTCAAATTCTATGCAATGTAAACAATTGAAAAATAAACTTCACAAAAACAGTGAAAGGTCAGTAACATACCTACTCGTGGGCAACGTCGTCACCTAAGAGACAATGAAGTCGAATAAGCTTTATGGTACGTACCTACAACAGATTAACTCAGCCTGTTGAAGTAAACAAGTAATTGGTCTACTACGGTCTACTATGGAATGGTCGACTGTTTCACTGCGGGTCTACAGTCAGAGCAAAGTGGATGCAATATCCGCGCAAATGATTCAAGTTCTTGCAAAGTCAACTACAATTACAATGAAAATAAGCACTTGTCTTATAGCAAGAGGTATGAGAAATATCGTGCTACTATTTCCAAACATTTTTGGCACTTTTTAGAAAATTGTCATTCACATACATTTATCTTTCCAAATGGAGCAAATTTAAAATTGCAAACACTCAAGATCACTGTTGCCCATGAATTTCAGGTAGATGATTCTGATATTCAGGTAAATTTCTGTTATTGGATGTTTCAGAGAAAAAGATCACGTGGGACCATGTTTCGATTGAGATTAGAGCCGCATTGATGATAATGCTTTGTAAATGTTCTTTCCTCTATCTCAGTACTCTGATTTTGATTTTACTTGTATAAAAGTTCTATTAACTTACTTAGATATCGCCTAATGGCTGCCGAGACTAAGCAGTTTCCCACAATTCCACGGATTTTGGACGTACTCTGCGTCTTCAACACTCACGCGTAGTGGCCTTGATTATGAATGGATGACTTGCTCTTCATTTATGCAAGAAATCGGACGCAGGGAGGGTTTTGGCAGAAGTAGGAGTGGTGATTAGAGGAAATGAAAGATAGAGGGTTGTGGATGTGTCAGAGGAATAAATTTTGCTGTATCTGTCGTTTTTGTAAATGCTACAAAGTGCCATTTTTTACAAGTGTCACTATTTTTACAGGTTGTATAGTTAGCGTCGCTGTATTTTCTCTACCAGTCAATGCAAACTGTAAAACGCATATCCCAATTTAGGAATGCACACAGCAATAGTCCCTGAGTAATACTACAACAAGCACATAAACCAGAACTATTAAAAAGAGAGAATAGTGACGTTTGTTTTTATTTAATAAGAAACTTTAAGATCACAAGCCCGTTTCAGGGATACAGATCACATATTCATAACAATTCAAAGATGTACAGAGACTAGGTACTTTCCTGCAAAACCCTGCAAATCTTGCCTTAAGTTTTTCTCCCAAACCAAATAAGAGGAATGCGAAACTAAACATGCTATGACAACAGCTGTGGAGAAGAATAAAGTGTAAACAAGAAAATTATAATCATATGTTCAATAGTGTTCCAAAAATGTATTCATCCATTGATAATAATATTGTGTAAAACAAATTTGTATAATATAAGCATATAATTAACAAATTTATTTCCCCACATTTTTTAAAAAAATTGCTATATTCCGTGCATCTGCAAACTAAACCTCACTTTTTATACAGTATGCTCAACTTTCCAGAACCACCCAAATTTCTACAATTTTAGCAACATATTACACAAATGTAATTGCAAATTTTCAAGACATTTGGAAATAACTTACAGACTACAGAACATTTTTTTATCCTCCTGATAAGACTTCTTTTTATATTATGAATATTCTTCAATTTTATTATTCTATTATTCATTACAGTAATCATTACAAGTGATAAAATGGCATCACTCATGGAGGCCAATTTTGGGGACATTAATAACAGAAACAATACAACTCACTAAAAATATGAATCTGGAGAATAATATATTCTTTTAACACCTTAAGCGACTGTGCCTGAAAATGGCATAATGTTATGCGAAATTAGAAAAATCACCTACTTAAGTCACTGATAGCGACTGCAGAAGACCGCCCCGGATGGGCTGAGGTTATTAATGCGTGTATTCGTTAGCGGGAGATCCGGAGATGATTCCCGTTAGGACGGTCTTCCCTGACTGAGGCTTTTTCCAGGTTTTCCTCAGTCCTCATAATTGGAAATACCGGGGAAGTATCCTAAACGTAGGCCTGGAACGCTTCCTTCCTTAAAAAAATCCTTTCCCAATTTATCATATCATCTCATGTATTATCAGTGTGCACAGCTTGTGGTGACTCAACAGTATAAATGGACGTGAAACACTACGTTAAAAAGCGAAAAGTTGGACGTCCAGTGGAAACTGGAAATACCAGGTTCTTTTGGAGAGCAGGCTTTGTCGGATGCTCACAGACTCAAAATTGTGGTTATACCAACATGCAGTGTAACATAATGACAGCCACATACATCCTTCTCAACGGGATTTTTTTTTTTTTTTTTTGCAAGATTTCTTCAGTTCTCAAATTCTTTCACAACTTATTATATCTCTTGTAAAATTTGTGACATTTTAAATATTTATTATAACGAAATTTTTTTACCAGATAGAAAGTTAAAGCAAGACTGTGCTGATTTTATAGTACATAGAAAATTCATTAATATAGTTTCAACATGCAGTTTAACAAAATGATCGACTGACTGAGCATTTTTTTTTTTTTTTTTTTTTTAAGATTTTCCTCAATTGTTAATTCATTTCGCCGCATATAATTTTACCTTCTGTTTCATCAATGACCAAAGTTTTGTGATGCCTTAGTTGTAAAAACATGATTTAACAATATTAAAATCATAATAAATATGTTTTTGCGACATTCCTTTAAGAGATACAAAGTTAAAGCAAGAGTTTTTGATTAGGTTTATTTATGGAGCTCTATACCATCTCATATCATTAGCGTCCCATTCAATTTAGGGCGTGAAACAGCCGATAAATTTTTGTTCAGAGGCTACTTCTTTCCGGATTGAAGTTCTTTTACATGCCGCAAATCTACGATATGGAACCCACGGCTTTACTTCCCTTCCGAATGAAGTCACCCATATTTAGGATTTTTACGCCCGAAAAAATCCATCGATCCTGGCCGGGATGGAACCCGCCATCTTGGATTTAGGAGACAAGTATGGTTAGACCTACACCACCAGGACCACTTAAAGCAAGGATGTGTTCAGTTTACAGTGAAAATGAAATTCAATAATGTAGTTTTAAAATGTCGTTTAACAAACTTACCGACATAAAGGTTTTTCCCTGATTGTAGCTATTTTTAGATTTTATTCAATCCTCAATCCAATCCGCAGCACATTATTTCAACGCCTGTATCATCATTTATCAAAGCAAAGTAGTAGTAGTAGTAGTAGTAGTAGTAGTAGTAGTAGTAGTAGTAGTAGTAGTGGTGGTGATAGCAGTAGTAGTATAGTACTAGTAGTAGTAATAGTAGTAGTAGTAGTAGTAGTAGTAGTAGTAGTAGTAGTAGTAGTAGTAATAGCAGTAGTAGCAGCAGCAGTAGTAGTAGTAATAGCCGTAGCAGTAATAGAAGCAGTAGTAGTAGCAACAGCAGTAGTAGTACTAGTAGTAGTAGTAGTAGTAGTAGTAGTAGTAGTAGTAGTAGTAGTAGTAGTAGTAGCAGTAGTAGTAGTAGTAGCTGCAGTAGTAGTAATATTACGTAGCAGTAGTAGTAGCAGTAGCAGTAGTAGTAGTAGTAACTGTAGTAGCAGCAGTAGCAGTAGTAGTAGCAGTAGTGTAGCAATAGCAGTAATAGTAGTAGTAGTAGTAGTAGTAGTAGTAGTAGTAGTAGTAGTAGTAGCAGTAGTAGTAATATTATGTAGCAGTAGTAGTAGTAGCGGCAGTAGTAGTAATATTACGTAGTAGTAGCAGCAGTAGTAGTAATATTACGTAGTAGTAGCAGCAGTAGTAGTAATATTACGTAGTAGTAGCAGTAGTAGTAATATTACGTAGTAGTAGCAGTAGTAATAGTAATATTACGTAGTAATTGTAGTAGTAGTAGTAGTAGTGGTAGTGATAGTAGTAGTGGTGGTGCTAGTAGTAGTAGTAATAGTAGTATATTACGTAGTAGAAGTAGTAGTAGTAGTAGTAGTAGTGGTAGTGGTAGTGGCAGTGGTAGCAGTAGTAGTAGTAGTAGTGGTGGCAGTAGTAGTAATATTACGTAGTAGTAGTAGTGGTAGTAGTAGTGGTAGTAGTAGTGGTAGTAGTGGTAATAGTAGTAATATTACGTAGTAGCAGTAGCAGTAGTAGTAATATTATATAGTAGTAGTGGTGGTGGTGATGGTGGTAGTAGTAGTAGTAGTAGTAGTAGTAGTAGTAGTAGTAGTAGTAGTAGTAGTAGTAGTAGTAGTAGTAGTAGTAGTAGTAATAAAATTGTGTTTTAACAATTTTGAAAAATCGCATAGGAGGAAATATGTATTATTAATATTTCGACATTCCTTTAACGGGTCGAAAGTTAGGGCAAGTTCGTGCTGAGTTTAACGTAGTTTCAACAGCGTTTAACTAAAGAAGGGACAAAACGGTCTCCAGACTGAGGCTTTTTCAGGTTTTCTTCAATCCACAATTCATTTAACAGCTTCATTTCACCTGCTGTATCATCATTGACCAAGCTTTTATGATGTCATATTAGTAAAAACGTGTTTTAACACTACTAAAAATCGCATTAGAGAAATACGTTTAATATTATGTAACTTCTCCAAGGGATCGAAAGTTACGTAAATATGTGCTTTTTTTTTTTGATTCATTTACTTATGGACGCTCTTTAACAGCTCAGGTCATCAGCGTCCCATTCAACTCAGGGCGTGAAACGGCCGACAAATTTTGCTCAGAGGCCTCTCTTTCAGGCTTGAGGTTCTTTTTCGTGCCGTAAATGTACGACATGGGACCCACGGCTTTACTTCCCTTCCGAAGGAAGCCATACTTAGGATTTTTACGCCCCGAAAAAATCTATCGGTCCTAGCCGGGTTCGAACCCTTGATCTTCAGTTTAGGAGGCAAGTATGGTAACCACTACACCACCAGGACCGACAATATGTGCTAAGTTAATACAGGAAATGCATTTGTATAATTTCAAAATGCACTTTAACACAGTTACTGACAGGAACGTTTTTTCCTCATTGAAGCTATTTTTATGATTTCCTTAATTCTCAATTCATTTAAAATCTTATCATTTTACATCATCATGACCAAAGTTTCATAATGTCATAGCAGTTAAAACGTGCTTTAACACTATTCAAAATCGTAATAGATGAAACTAATATGTTTAGCTTTGTGGCATTCTTTTAAGGGTTAGGAAGTTAAGGTAAGGTGGTAGTGAAATTAGAGTAAATATAAGCGAACATGATGGAAACGAAATTCCTGCAAGGAGGTTATCATGTCTGCGTTTCTAGCAACAAAAGGAACGAAATGATGTTCACAATCCCGCCTGTGCTGCCCCACATCGGAGAATATTCATAGATTTCATAACACGGAGCATTACTTGGGGCTTTAGTAAGGCTACCCCACATCGGAGAATATTCATAGATTTCATAACACGGAGCATTACTTGGGGCTTTAGTAAGTTTTTTTCTAAAGTTAAAGTGCACAATAGTTATTAAAAACTTGTATATGTTTTGGCGAACATTACAAAAGTTAGCCTACAAGGTTATGTTGCCCGGAAACGGGCATTAAAATAACTACAGTAAAAAAGGCATTGATTTAAAAACTGAAATAATTAAAATAATTGTAATAGAATACGGTAAAACAGTGTATAAATAAAATAACTAGTAAACATATGCAAATGGCAGCGCATATACGTCTTTAATGGGTATTCAAGGTTTTAAGAAGTTCCATTCAAAATTTAACGATTTCGAAACATTTGCATTAGTATTACTGAAACTGTTAACTGGTATCATGACAATTAGCTGCATGCTAGTATAAGGACAAATAAGAAGAGAAAGTAAACGCAAACTTGAACTTAGAAGGTGCGATGAGCATTGCAACAACAAAAATTGTTTTAAATTTGAAAGGAGAATATCAAAGGTATACTTTTCATAACCCCAATATATATTGTACCAAGATTCTGCAGTATATGCAATGTGATGACGCATAATCGCCATAGAGGATACCAGTCTAAGCTAACAATTCTATCAGCAGTAATCAAAATAGTTTTGTAAACTTGCTCCTAATCACAAAATAACCGTCCCAAAGATTATGACTAATCTGCATTATGCAATGTGGGTGATTAATTACAACAACTATTAGGATACCAGCGTAAGAAACCACATGCTGAGAATTCTATGAGAGAAATTACGATAAAATCCCGTAACAGTCTCTAGTATAGCAGTACTGTCATAACCATTCATAAGCACAAAAATCAATCATTCTTATTTTCTGTGGAGTTTGAAATCTGCTCTAACCGTGAACAAATGCACAGATTTATAACACAATATACCTTAAAACGTTTAATAACAGAAAGCTACGCGACTTGTTTATACCACAATTCTTAGCAGTAAATAATCAGGTTTAAATACCGCGTTAAAAACCAGAAATAATTCAGATGAATATTAAACGCTACATATTTTTAAGTATGAAGTCCGTTGTCTTAAGGGTGTACCTCACAGGTAGAAATCTCCGTAAGCCCTGCTAGACTAAAATACCTCTTAGCCGCAAATCTATTGTCCTTATATTTGATGAACTCCATTTCGTGTCAATGTGCGATGTAAATAAAATGGAAATACCGACACCAGTGGCCAGGACCATTACCGCACGACAAACTATTTGAGGCCATTGTAGTACAAATGGGCCTTAAACACATAATAAACGAGAAGCCCGTAATAGATTAAACCCCTAGAGTTTAAAATTACTATACTGTTTTACGGGTTAGACCGTTAATGAGGAGGATGTGGAGAATTTATAGTAAATAAAACACATGAATAGAGTTTATAGTTTATATAAACGTGCATTGTAAAAAGCGTTTTGATTGCAATATTCTAACGGCGTATTCTGCAAACTTATGTGTATTTACCGGCCGAAAGCTGTATTTGGGAATCAGTTCCTGTAGAAAGTTTTATAAAATTTTTCATCGCATAAAAATGCTCGGCATGTAGTTTTTAACGAAAATAACTCATATTGACTAAAAATGTAAAAATAAAACACATCAAAAAACTCTTCTCTTATATGAATAAAATGAAAAAGATTATTTTTCAAACAATTAATGTTCATACTTTGAAAAATGGTACCGAATAAATGATTGCATTTAAAATATTCCTTATACAATAAAGTAAACAGATTATTTAGTAACGCACGCATATAAAACATACGCTCACATATAAAACAAACACACACACAAATATGTGTGTGTGTGTCTTCAGCAAGTTTCATTCAAAATTTAGAGATTTTGAAAGCTTGCGAAAGTTTCATAGTACACTACGTCTCCAAAAACCAATGTGAAATACAGGTTAAAATGAAAATGTATCACTCATTCATACATTGTAGTAAATGGTAGCATACTATTATTAATATTAATAATTTAAAAAATATTTAAAATATTACAATACCATCTTCATAAATCGTGTGAATTGAATTAAAAGCGAATTATAGGAATTTTCTCTGTAACCGTTGGAGTTTTATATCATTTTTGTGTTTTACTTAAATTTGTTTTCCTTATTATGTTGAGTCAAACTCAACATATAAGTAAATTCATTTAATAAATAAAATTTATATTAATTTACATTTATGACTATCGGTTGAGAGGTACTAAAAGATTAATTAAGAAAATAAAATTATAGTCAAACGAAGTTACAAACCTTTGCGTGGCTTTATGGTGGTTTTTATTATTATCTTGTAATATAGCTGCTCCTCCTTCATTAAATTTACGAGGTGAAATTGACTTGATTAATAGAATAATGAGATGGACATATTATGTTATGGTGTTTTTAATATTAATTTCTTTTATATAGTCATAAACAATGTATTAAAATTAATAAGCACGACCCTAAATGAAACAGGCTATAACTACAAATTCTGTCACCTCAATATTCTGAGCAACCTGCATTTAATGTGCAATGTGTGATTTAACAGAACCACCATGGAGGATGCCAATAGAATGAGAATACTGCCAACAGAAATTACAATAACGATCGTAAAAGCAGAATTTATATAAAGCTATCACCAGATTCTTAGAAAATTTGCATCAAGTACAATGGGAGTAATTAAACAGAGCCATAATGAAGAATAAAGGTGTAAGAACCTGTGGCAGAGACTTTTATCAGCAGCTGTTAAGAGAAAATTCCCTAGCAGTCTGTGATAAAGTATGATACCATTTATTACCGCAACGTCTACCATTCTTAGTCCCTGTGGAGTATCTAATATACCTTAACATTGAAAAATGTGCGGAATCATGATACAGTATGAACTGAAACATTTTTACCATAAAGGTAGGTAATTTTCTTAAACGATAATCTTGTTTAGGATTAAATAGTCAAGTTTAAATATCACGTGAAAAGAAGAGTTGAGGGGATCCCAATGAGAATGTATTTAAACCGCAAATATCGAGCATGCAACCGACGAGGGAACATCTCCCGCTAGTCTCCGAAGATCTACAGCTTCAATGGGCATTGTCACCAACCCTGAAGTTGGACACGCCCCGGACCCAATTCTCTCCTCGTAGCAGCAGGCCTCCGACACCGCTAAGCAAGCGATCATTGATTCTCCACCACTACCACTCGCCTCGAGCCTCATCTCCGGAACACATCTTGCATCACTCGCCACCTACTCCCGCTAACAGCTACCGCCGCCCATTTACAAAACCTACAATGCTATCACGAACAACATAAGTAAAAATATCCAAAAGGTCGCTGCTGCAGCCCAGGAAAATCTCACTGGACACGACAAGGTAAGGAAAACACGGTTAGACCACGTAGAAGAAGCGTACACTGAACAAACTTCATCTACAGTCCGTGCCAAAGATACCATCCAGGAGCAACATAAGACCACAAAGTTGCATCCTATCAAACATTCCGCCAATTCAAAGATAAACTTTTAAACCTATTAGCCATAATCAAAAATCATCCTGAAGACAACACAAGACCACAAAGTTGCATCTTATCAAACATTTCACCAAATAAAAGAGCAACTCTTCAACCCATTAGCCACTATCAAAATCATACACACAACTCAACTATCCACCCAGACATCTCAATGAATAAGCTAATGCATTCAACGCTGCATTCCGCGATATATTTCGATACCGGAGACTTCCACAAGCCAACTCTCACTAACCTTGAATGACAATTTATGAATAAAGTAACATCAACACAACACCTACTTCCTAATATCTCTTACTTCAACCCTCCAGGGGGACCATAAAGGGCCTTGGTCATGCATAGCTCCCGGCAGTTGCTCCAGTATAGACTGACAGTTCACAAATTTCAGCCAATTACAAGATGCTCATATGGAACTTCGCCTATTCCAACATACTATTTTAGAAATCCGCACTTCTAAAAACCTTTCTTCATAATCCCCGGGCATTAAAATAACAACAGAATAAGCTCAATAATCTGTCTAAGCCTACACATCTTGGTAGAAATCTGCGAAAACTCACCAATCTGGAACAATTATTAGCCAAAACTCGATCGTTCATTATAGTTGAGAAACTGTATTTCGTGTTAACATGAGTGTGAGTTTATCAGCACAATCTTGGTGAAAATATGCATTTTTATATATTGCTTCGTGATTTTGTTGTAATAATAATTCGAAATGTCTAAGGAAGTAGTGCTAGAGGGTTACAGCAGATATATATTTGAAATAATTATGCTGATTTTTTAAAAAAGAAATGTTTTCGTGTGATCTGCTGACGACACGTCTAGTGGAACACCAACGCTTATATAATTTTATTCAAATGTGTTTACCTATTATATTTCATGGTTTATAATACACATGAATTCGATAATTAATACCAAATAAATTATTTATTTTAATTATGCATTAGGGAAAGCCTTCATATGCATTAGTATATTTTAAAATAAATTGAATAATAGAATGATTAAAAGGAATATATAAGGAGGAAGATCCTACAGGTTAAAAATTCTATCACCTGAAATGCAAATACATATTACTAGTCTGATAAATGTTTACTGCTATGAAAACATTCATTAGCAGGGAATCTACAAACTACGATTCTGCGAAGTATCTCTTATACATTAATGCAAAAAATGCACAGTTATTATAATACAAGGTTAATGCAATATTTTCTGCTTGGAAGGTGTTCTATTCACCCCGGTCATACTTTTTGGGGGACAAATAGTCAGGGCTAAATGTATGAAAAGCAAGGTTTGAAATATCTCTATGAGGATATATTAATGCGGCACATGTTTTTTAAGTTTAAAGGGCTGTGTCCAAGATTATACATTAGGTAAATGTCTCCTTAAACTGCATTAATTTGTCACCATTCATAGGTACAAATTTTATGCTTCTTACGTTTAAGACTTCATGCGTGTTAATGTGGGTATAAGATATAAATTAGATTGAAATACAGACACGGGTAGGCCAGGACGTCTTCACACGGACTCGTCAACGTGTTCTCTGGATGAATTCTCGACAGTACCAATTATAGTAATTAAGTTTATATTAATATTAGATATTAATATAACTTTAATATATAAGGCTATATATATTCATGTTTATACAATAAAAGTAAAGGTTCACTTATCTTAAACAGTACATATTTGTGTTCATTTCAAGGCTCAAATACAGTGTGTACTAAGCAAATAAAAGTAAAATTTTCACACGTTGAACAAATTACACAGATGTAATGTGTTCTAAAAATTTTATTATATTTATATTTAAAGACTGAAAAGTTATATTAATATGTAACCATACACCTGTGCCCAGGGGGCCATTAACCATCTATCTTTCTGAAAACCGCATAAGCTCAATGATATTTATATCTCTTTTCATGCAATCAAATCAAAGAAACAGTAAATTTTAGAGCAAAAATCGGTATTAACGTGCTAATAATAAACGTATAATATTTTAGTAAATCATACTACTGCTCACAGTAGTTCAGTAGCAAAACTGAAATAAAACCTTTGCTGAATTGAAATATCGACCCGGGTGTACGAAGCTGAAAACGAATTGACTCATGCACAGGATATCGGGGTTTTATTTTCGCTAGTACTCTGTCCACCCTGATTGGCGCTTTTCCTTGTTTATTCTACATTCTTTAATTTACTTTAAGGGTTAACATTTAATCTCATTAACCATAAGATACCAAAGTTTGTTATGTTATTGTAGTAAAAATAAGCGTTAAAATTTAATGAACTTAATAGAGGAAACCACTGCGATGGTCTTCTCTGACTGGGACTATGTGCAGGGGTTTCTGAATGTTCAATTCTATTCGCAGTTCCTATATCATCAGTGGTACAGCTTGTGAAACCACAGTGGCAAAAGCATAAAAAAAAAATAATTGAGGAAAGATGTGTGTTTGAAATCACATTGTTCTACGGATTAGAACATTACGTGAGGCCGTGTCGAATTTGTAATAAATATAAAACAAACTAATGTAGTTTCAATTTTATATCAACATGCAGTGTAGCAAAAAGAAGATTAGGACCGTCCTATCTGACTGAGGTAATTTCATGGTTTTCTTAAGTGTTTAATTACTTTCACATTTCATCAGTAATTTTCTTTATCAACAGTGATACAGCTTGAAATGGCAAAATAGTTGAAACGATTACAATATTCGTGAAATAGGAAATATGAATGACTACGATTTGGCAAGTTGGAGCAAGTCTGTGCTGAATTTTTAGTATATATAAACAAAGGTCATGGATATTTTATATCAACATACTGTGATAAAAAGCTTTTTTTGCAATTTTCCCATTCCTTGGCGTGTGAATTAAATTTGTGCATTGGCGAGAACAGCATTTAGATTTCAGAATCTTAAGAAATAACGTTCCCATTTTTTTTTAGCAACATACAACGATTTGCTCGTCAGAAACATTCAGCCAACATCACTCATATTTAATAAATCTATAAAAATAAATTACAGCAAGCCTAAATTTAGACTTCATATATGTAAGGATAATACGAGGTAAACTCCTCAAACGATTTAGCAAGGATATAACAGTGTGACAAAAGCGGCTGTAATTAACAATTAAACCATTTAAAATAATTTTAATATCACAAGTTAAATCAGTAAGGAAATTAAATAATCCAATTAATATAAGCTTGCATATAGCAACGCACATGCAGATTTAACATACATGCAATTTTATATGAAGTTACATTCAGCATTGAAGAATGTTAAAAATTTGCATAATATTGCCTTGAACTGTCAAGTATTAGGTAAAATAAGAGAAAAAAGAAAGAACACTTCAACATGGAATATGGGCACTTGTGCGCGGAAGAATATACATATAAAGGTGAAATTGGAAAGAGATTACCAGAATGAAAGCATTCATAAGCAAAACATCTACAGGACCAAGAATCTGAACAATGGGCATTAAGTACAATGCAAATAATTAAATAGAACCACCATGGAAGACGCAACTATAGGTTTCGGTAGAAGAGAATTCTATAAATGTATATAGCAACACCTTCTAAAATATATTTCTCTGAAACCACCTACAGGCTCACAATGTATTTTGCTTAAATCTGATGAATTGCATTCCGGATCATGTGAGTATAAGATAAACAATAAATAGAAATACCGACACAGGTGGTCGAGTCAATACATGAACTCGTCAACATGAGTTCTCTAGATCAGTTTCGATGGTACTCATAATATTTGTATTTAAAGAGCGTACCGAGATGAAAACATTTGCTTCTAAAATAGGATATCCTCAAGACACTGCACTATGCGGGTCATAAATAAAACCACTATGAAGGATGAAAGTATAACGCTCAGTAGGCTATCAAAAGAAAATGCTATAAAACTTTGTAGAAAAACTACTGTAAACTTGATCATAGGAACAGAATAATGTTTCCAATTTTCTGATTACCAATATGTGTAATGTGAGTCATTAAATAGAACCACCATAAAGGATAATGCTGTAAGAATTGCAAATTGGTAGACTATCAACAGATGTTTTGGAAGAGTTCTGCAGCAGTCTATACTGCTATATGAACACGGTTAATAAATGCACAGAATTTATAACACTGAATGACCAGAAAATGTTCTTATAGAAAGCTAACCGTTATTCTTTTAAGGGAAATTCGCCAAGTTTCAGTGTCGTGAGTGACCCATTGCCATCTCTTGCAACACAAACAGTTCCGCAATGTCATTGCGCCATCTCATCTCGCTAGTGTTTTCACCATGACATGGCTCCACGTTCCGGGTACCTGCGACAGCACGGGCGACTTTTTGCCAAACTCCTTGCCCCATCCTTCTGGGCCATGCAATAGCCTTAGTGCAGCCTGCGCCCAACCATGAGATACGCAGCCGACGCCTACCTAATAGGTCAGCCAAAAGAAGGTCATCGCTATAATCGATCGTCTCAATGCTATGGAATTCTCTCTAAGGGAGTCCTGCAGCCATCACATCGGTGAAACTATCTAACAGATCTCGCTGCAGTCCTGAAAAATTTCACTGAACACGACGAGGCAATAACCACCCGGTTAGACCACATAGAAAAAGAGTGCATCGAGTAAACTAATTTATTTTTAGCGCCGGTGTTTACTACTCAGGCAGGCACCGCAAGCGGTGAACAAACTACACCTATACCTTCCATAAGACAACACAGGATCACAATGGTGCATTCAAACAAATATTCCGCCAATCCAAAGAACCCATTCAACCCATTATACACCTCCAAAGTCACAAATACAACTCAACTACCTTCCCAGGCAGCATCCTACATAGATCAGATCGGGGTATACTTCAATCGCGGAGACCTTCCCAAGCCAACTCTTGCCCATATTAAATGACAACTTATGAATAAAGTAATGTCAACACTACACTTACATCCTAACATCTCTTCCTTCAACCCCCGGAGGACAATGCAGGATCTTGGTCACGCATAGCTATTGGCACCACCAGATCTTCCTCGCCCCCAGTACTGATTGGCAGTTCACAAATTGCCGTTACTTCCGAGAGTGCTTATGCGGAACTTCATTTATCCCAATTTACTCCTTTAAAAATCATCACTTCTTAAGACCTTCCTTCACTATCCTCACAGACTAAAAATAAGAACAAAACAATTATAACGTTGTGTCTAAGCATACACATTATAACAGAAATCTTCCAAAAAACTCGCCGATCTGCAACAAGTTATAGGAAGAAAATCCAGCATCTCGTTTTAATATGTATGTTATCTGCGCAATTTTTCAAGAAATATATATATTTTATATTGCTTCATTATTTGTTGTGATAATGGTTCGTAATATAAAATTAAATATTGTTAGAGTGTTATACTAGATAATTGAAAAAAAAAATCTTATGCTGATTTTTTAATACAAAACTTTTCCTATGGGTTGCTGACGACCCGCAGGATATAACCCTAATATATAACATCTAAAATGTGTTCCTGTTATGTTTCATGGTGAATAAATTATTACGTTTCCATTTCGAAGAAACTCTGCATGATTTCGATAATATACGAGATGGTATCCAGAATATTCGGGACTGGTGATGCCATGTGGTTAAAAACTTACTTTGAGACTAATGACCGCCGTTACCTTGAAGTAGTCCCCTTCCACACGTATACACCCGTCCCAGCGATTCTGCCACTTTCCAAGTGCCTCTTGGAAGTCATGTTCTTTGAGGGTGTTTAGTACAGACAGCGTTTCTTTTTGAATCCTCTCAATTATTTCGAGTCGACCTCCTTTCAAATTGATTTTCAATTTGGGGAATACAGCGAAGTCGCAGGGTGCCAAACCAGGTGACCATGGTGGGTGGGGGGACGACCGTCGTGTTGCTTTTCGTCAAAAAGCTCCTGGTGAACAAGGAATTGTGACAGGGCGCATTATCGTGATGCAACAGCCAGTTCCCTGGTCACCAAATTTCGGGCCGTCGTCTTCGCACATTTTCACGGACCCGTCGCAAAACGTCACAGTAGTGCTGTTTGATTTGGTGGGACGAATTCTTTGTGCACAAACCCCTTGGTATCAAATAAAACGAGGAGCATGCTCTTGACTTTGCTCTTGACTTGTCTCGCTTTTTTCGGTCTTGGTGAGTTCGGGCTCTTCCACTGGGAGGGTTGTTGTTTTGTCTCAGGGTCATAAGCGTACATCCAGCTCTCATCGCCGGTGAAGACCCTGGACAAGAAGGTTGGGTCATCGGATTCGGCCTCACGAAGCTCGGTGCAAACTTAAACATGCTGCGCCTTCTAATCAGCATTCAGGATCCTTGGCACAAATTTTGCTGCGACACGATGCATGCCCAATTCATTCGTTACAATTCGTTGACATGTCCCATAACCACTTCCCACTTCATGGTCGGTCCTGGTGGTGTAGTGGTTACCATACTTGCCTCCTATACCCAAGAACGCGGGCCAGGACCGATGGGTTTTTTCGGGCGTAAAAATCCTGAGTATGGCTTCCTTCGGAAGGGAAGTAAAGCCGTGGGTCCCGTGTCGTACATTTACGGCACGAAAAAGAACCCCAAGCCTGAAAGAGAGGCCTCTGAGCAAATTTGTCGGCCGTTTCACGCCCAGAGTTGAATGGGACGCTGATGACCTGAATTGTTAAAGAGCGTCCATAAATAAATCAATCAAAAAAAAAAACCACTTCATGAGCAAGGTCTTCAATGGTTCGCCGTCAATCCTCACGAACGAGGTGTTGAACTTTGGCAACAATGTCAGGCGTTGTGCAGCTGACGGACCTACCGGTGTGAGCATCGTCTTCAACAGCTGTATGACCGGCCTTCAACTGAACATGCCACTCAAACACACGTGTACGCCTCATGCTTTGTCCCCCAAACACTTGTTGAATCATTGTGAGGGTCTCCGTAGCATTTTTCCCGAGATTTGCACAGAATTTGGTGCACACTCTCTGTTCTAATCTTGGATCCACCATAAAATGGTCACACACTACATACAGAGTGTCATGAAAAGTACTATAGAATCTCAACACATCTACCCATCTGCATGAAACTTTAAACACTCACTCATCAGATACGCTAGTGTAGTCACTTAGCGGTACAAAACTTTACTGCAACTACTTTCGAGATGGCAGCACCAGTCCCGAGTATTGTGGATACCACCTCATAGTACCTATTAAGTTAATTATTTTCATTATGTGAAACAGCCTTCAAAGTACACGAAGTACCAAAATATTTTAACTAAATAGAATAATAAAATATAATAGTATAATTAAATAGAAGCACTACTGAGGAAAATGCCATATGGTGAGAGTTCTGTCACCAGAAATGACCATGGATGTTATAAGCCCGATGAATGTTACTGATATGAACCCATTCATCAGCACAGAATATTCAATCTATGTCTCTACGAAGAATCTATTCTGCATCAACGGCTAAAAATGAAAAATATGTAATACAAGAATAACTGCAACATTTCCATTTGGAAATTACCTGATCCACCTCATTCCTCAAATTTTTACTAAGAAATATTCTGCACTAAGTGTCGTATGAATACAACATTTGGAATATCTAGACGAAATGTATTTAAGTCGCACAGATTTAATAAATTTAAAATTTTGTGTCTACGATTATACATCACGGTAAAAATCTCCATAAACATCATTAATCTGACACCATTCATAGTACAATGTCTATAGTTCTTAAGTTTACTGAACTACTTGTTCATGAGTACAAAATAAACTATTCCAAATTTTCTGAGCAATCGGCATTAAGTGTAATGTGAGTAAATAAAAATCCGCTATGAAGGATACCAGTGTAGATTCGAAGACCATCAGCAGATGCTTTGGTAGATTTCTGTAGCAGCCTGTACTGCTGTACTACTATATGAGCACAATAATATCCATTCTTAGTCTCTGCGGAGAATTAATATACCTATCACGGTTAACAAATGCTCAGAATGCTCACTGGATGAAATATTAAAAGTTTTAATGGAAAACTAGGTGATTTCCTAAACCGTCATTCCTTTTAGGAACAGTTCATCAGGTTTCAGTATCTCATGAAACCAAAGTTTGGAAAATTTCGACGAGAAAGTATTTAAAAGTCGTGGTTTTTTAAGTAAAAAGATATAGGTCCAAGTGCAATGCAACTAATTAAATATAATCAGAATTGAGGATTCCAATTTAGGATACTATATTCTGAGATTTCTATCAACAGCGATTGTGGCAATCCTATAATTCAACACCTCCAAAATTATGTTTGTTTAATGAATATAAAATAAAGTGTTTTTACAAAACGATTACGATTACTGCAGTGAAAATAATCCTTGAACTATAACGTAATGCATTTAAAATATTCAAAATCAAATAAAACAAAACAATTTGTAATGATATCTAAAAAGATATATATATAAATATATATATATATATATATATAAATATATATATATATATATATATATATATACACATAACAACATGCACACAAACACACATGATGATTGGAATATTTCAGAAAGCTATATTCACAACTAAAAGATGCTAAATGGATGCCTGTGTCGGATACTCAACTATAAACTCAAGAGTAGTATATACACTCCATGAGGCAGACGATCACCGTCCACCATGTCGCCATTCGCGAGTCACTGCACATGAACTTTGTGCATGATAACCTTGATTGACGCAATCGACCCTTGGAAGTTTATTACGTCATAGATGAAATTGAAAAGGTTATCTATTGACTTAAATGAACTTGGACGTCGAATGTATCAAAAAGGTTATCTTGACACCAAAGGGGGATCGTAATCGATCACCTGCCAAGAGGTATCTTATATATATATGCAATTAACGATACATATATTAAACGTAATAATGTGCTATACATAATAACATATTAAAATATTCTTCAATAATGCATTAGTATTCAAATGTGATTTGCATTATAGTTGACCTTGAGGAGTTAAAGATGATATAACGTATGATATAACGAAGCTATTACTCCATTTTGGGGAGGCAGACAGTCAAAGTCCACTAGGGGCGTTACCTTTTTTGAAACGGCGCCAGCGGTGGACGAGACAGTCGGCCTCATTTATAATGCTTCATAATATTAGTATCAAAATTGTGCAAAAACGACGTTAATAGTGCTTATAATAAATACTAAACAGATTAGCGAAAAAATTAGCTGCCGATGCACGTTGGCAACTGAGAGCGTTTAGTTGTCTCAGATAAAACCAGTACATGAAGAGAAACAGTAACAAGAGAAAGACAAAGACGTACAACGCGAAGCGGTACGTGTCGTCAGGTGGCGTTGTAGAACTGGCAGTTCTTTACGTACTTGGGCGGCCCGTCGAACCGGGTGCCCGAATACGTGTCGTAGTGCTTGATGTACCTGCGATAAGGAGCGTAGACCTGTTTACTGAAGTTGTTCAGCTCTTCCCAAATGGTGTCGACGTCCAGAGGTGATGAACGTCCAGAACGCAAGGATGGACCGCCAACGAGAAGCACTCATAGCCGCCCAGAAGCGACGGCCGCCTGTGGTACCGCAGATCTTTGTTCATGATCCCTTCGGCGTGTGGGCAGGAATGCGGCTGGTCCCTCTCGCGATGGGGAGCGAAGACGTGTTTGCTGAACTCGTTCAAAACAGGCCAAACTGCGTGGACGTCCGCGGGAGGCAAGGCCTCCAAGACGTTGGCGAGGATCGCGTGCTCCAGTCGATCCTTATCACCGAGGGGCGCCAGCTGCCTGTGGTGTTGCAGGTACGCGAACAACGCGGTCTCTAGGGTACACATGTGTATTAAAATAAAAATAAACGAAGCAAATTGTACGTAACGCTAAAAAGAGAGAGAATAATAACACGCACTTGTAGAAGCAGAGTGAGCGAAACGATTTGCACAGATCGAAGCATGGACCGGAACTGAGAGGAGATAGCGCTAGCCGTATGCCAAATACAAGATGAGATGATGCAATGATATTGCGAAACGACTTGTGTTGCAAGAGTTGGCGCTTGCTCATTGATCGAAATAAGAAACGACGTGATTTGTCGAAACGGTAGCTAAAAACGATAGGTTCAAGCGCCGACCGAAGTTACGTGAGCTTCGGAAGGTATGGCTTCGAAGTGAACGACGAAGGGTACATGCAGAGTGCGACACGTGTCGCACAATTTACGAACTCCCGTCAAATTGTTTCTGAGCGTACCGGAGGAGCGCGACGGTAGGTTAATTTGGTGAGCGTGGAAAATTTAAATAATGTGTATGCGTAACTAATGAGGATCAGATGTGATCGGAGCGGGCGCTGCGGTAACGTATACTATGATGGAAATTTGCACGTGGGTCACGTATGATACGAAAGGGGCTACGCGGCGAACGAGACATGCGAATGCGCGGAGTTTTCTACCTAAACGATACCGTTGTAGCTTTTACGGTGCACCCGTAATCACGTTGACAAATTCAAATCGCGCGATACAGGTAGAAATTATGCATTGTCGAGCAATAATCGATAAGGTCGAAACATCCTCCGGTTTCGCTCTTGATTGGAAATTGGCGTCCAAGAAGACAGAGCGGCTGATGGTGTATGACATAATCGTAGAGATGATTTCGTACTTTATTGGGTAGGAGCGTTTCCGGAAGAGCGAAGGGCGCGTCCCAGTGGTCGGCACGTTAAACATCAAGTCCGAATGCGGATCGCAGTCGTCGTCCGCCGCAACCGAACGCTTGCCATGCAAAGTACATGTGTTTTTTTTTTCCCTTCAAAACAACGCGAATTTGCACCCCTCTTCCTTGTTATTTCATCAGCTTATTTAGTGGCAATGACTTGCTACTTTGTTGCCATGCGAATACACGAGCCGTTCAACATAATGTGACTTTTGCATCACTTTTCCTTCTTATGCATCATCTTAATTAGCGGCAAAAGCTTGCTATTCCACAATGATGTTATTCCTAGAGTTCGCGACCCGGTGCATCAGTTTTAATTGTTTTTCTTTGTTGTTCTGCATCAACTTAGTTAATATAATGCAGACGCACAAGTCTTGGTAGATATTTGCGTAATTGAGTGTAGCTAAGCAATAATAAAGTTTGATATTTCTAGCTACTTTAGAATTCAGCACTACTGATTCGCTATACTATCTTCGTCATAATGCTAAGATTATCGCCTTACGCTGAAGTAACGGACAACGAGATAATTGACTTAGCTGCACAAGATGGGCCGATTGGTCTTGGCATGACTAAAACAGTGCCTCAGACTTGGGGACCCTCATCAACATAACCATCTAGATAAAAGAAATTAAGATGCAATAAATTCAATTTTGACAAAGCCTTCTGGCAATAGATCGGCTGAACTACTATCACCGCCACCGTTGGTAGCACTTATAAGTGTAGCCAATAAATAATATTTAAAAAGAGCTTAGAGGCAACAGCAACAATAACAAGAGCGGCAACAGGCAGAAAACATTCAAACGAACCGATAGGAGAGTCAGCAGGAGGGTAGTTGACGTGCAGACCAACAGGAGGGTCAGCAAGCCCGTGGTCAACGTGCGGACCAGCAGAAGAGCGACTGTCATTGCGAACCAACAGGAAGGTCAGCAGGCGCATTACCGTCGTGCATGCCAGCAGGAGGGTCAGCGGCGGGTGACCATCGTGCAGACCAGCAAGAGAGTCAGCAGGCAAGTGACGGTCTTGCGGACTAACAGGAGGCCCAGCAGGCTAGTAATCAACAGGTGTGTCAGCATCAAAATAACGAAGATGCTAAAAGCTTAATTCGTAGAATAAACGGAGTTAGTAGCTTTGGGCCTTTTTTCAGGAAAAATATGATGGTTATAATGATGATAGTGGTAATAGCTCTAATAGTAATTGAATGAATGAATGACGATTCGCGAAGTAGCACGATATATTATGGCTGTTGCGAAAACATTGTATCAAAGGACACGGCAATTTTGGAAAATAGCGTTATTTATTGTAATAGAGAGAGCATCACCTCGCGTTGTAAAGCAAGAACAAATTTCTCGACCTTTACCTTAATGAGAGCAATTGATGCCACTAAACCCCCATGGGGTAAATTATTGACATAGAATTGCGGCTCTAGCTTTCCTATGGCAGTATAGCATGTATGACATTAAGGTGAGATTTGTTACTTCACTGTCTCTTCTCTCCTCTAGGGAAATATTCGATTCGGGAGTGCACGGTTCTATCAATATTAACGTATCGTTCACTATTACGTATGATATATGCACATGGGAGGTTGCGTAGCTCTGTTGATGCGCTCCCGAGAAAACGTGACTCAAATCAATCGAAAGGAGGCTTAAATTGTTGTACATCATTTCATTGGATTATTATTATTATTATTATTATTATTGTTATTTTTATTAGTAGTAGTAGTAGTAGTAGTAGTAGTAGTAGTAGTAGTAGTAGTAGTAGCTGTAGTAGTAGTAGTAGCAGTAGTAGTGGTAGTGGTAGTGTAGTAGTAGTAGTAGTAGTAGTAGTAGTAGTAGTAGTAGTAGTGGTGGTGGTGGTGGTGGTAGTGGTAGTAGTAGTGCAGTAGTAGTAATAGTAGTGGTGGTGGTAGTAGTAGTAGTAGTGGTAGTAGTGTAGTAGTAGGTAGTGGAAGTGGTAGTAGTAGTAGTAGTAGTAGTAGTAGTAGTAGTAGTAGTAGTAGTAGTAGTAGTAGTAGTAGTAGTAGTAGTAGTAGTAGTAGTAGTAGTAGTAGTAGTAGTAGTAGTGATATTTTACTCCGAAAAACGAAGGGGAAAATCGAAAAATTCTTCAGACAGAATTTGAAGTGTTCATAAGGGGACAGCGACCTTACGTCGTCCTTGAAATGCATTTTCCAATATCATTTCACGGCTAATTTGTTTTTTCAAATGGCATGGTGTATTTTTCCCGGGAATGGAAAGAGCATTTAATTTTCAGTATAAAAGTTCTAGTACATCTATCGGCTAGGAGTGATAGGGGTGTAATTTTGGACAAATAAGACTGCAAATGCTTTCCAGTCACTTTTACTTTACTGGCATCAATTTACATACAGTACAATTATAAGCATAACTGAAAAAAAGCCATGCTCAAATTACAAACAATTTCAACTCAGTAAATGCTCGAATGTGTAGCCATTAACTTCGATACATTTGCTAAACGTGCTTCAAACATCGATGGACAGGTCTCAACATTTCTTCGCTGGGTCTTGCGCAGACATTCCTAATTTGTTGACGGAGTTTACCAGGTGTAGTTGGTACTTCTTCATAAACTTTGTCCTTAATGTATCGTCGTAAGGAAAAGTCTGGAGAAATGAGAACCGGGGTGCGGGTTGGCCAATGAATAGGTCTCTGAGTACTATCCATCGACCAAGATACTTTCTTTTTCAATATTTCTCGATCTACAGCTGAGTAATAAGATGGACAACCACCATGTTGATATCATATTGTAACCCGGTCCACAAGGGCACGACCTGGCTGGAAGTTGTCGGTCCAAATATTGTCTCTATTTCTGTCAATTAAGGTTACCTTCAATGAAGTATGGTCAAATTATACGGAATCCCAAAATGCCACACCAAATATTCACGCTTCACTACCGCTAATGCTCTACTTACCGTAACTATCTTGGATTTTCCACTGCCCAATAATGCATGTTATGCCGGTTTACTTGAGCATGATTTGTGCAGAAAATAAAATGTTGGAAAATTTACTGTTTCAAATTTTTAGTAGGGCTCATTACAAAATTCAACACTCTTATGAAAAACATCCGCATGAAGGACATGATGTAGGCTAATGTGATATGGATGATATTTGTGACGATGAAGTATTCGAAGAACACTCCTTTCTGAGATTACCGAATCATGTTCCAGTTGATAGGAACTTGCATGAGGATTAAAGTCAACTGCAGCTAATACAGCAACTTTGGAATTTTCCCCAGTAGCACTTTCATTCGATGGTGTTGTTTTCTTGGTGCGACACCTCACGTTTCGGGGAATAATTTCGCAAGTCGTTGAAAATTTATAAAAAATGCCTGTCTCCTTAAAGGATATCGATCTCCGTATAAGTTTCAAGATGCTCTAGTGTTCTTAATGAGCTTCGCCATAAATGTAAACAATATCGATCCTCTCAATGATCGTGTATCGAACATCCATGATTGAAAGCGAAGTGAAATTCACTGAAAATAATGTTCTTTTAGCTTTGAATTGGTAATGATGAACACTCGTTTGTGTACCGATGTCAACAAATGAGCATCTGCGTATAAACAAACGAGTTGCATTCATAGCAACAACAAAATAAAAGAGAGAGAAATGAAAGTAAGTGAAAAACATTTGCTGTCTTATTGGTCAAATATCACATCATCAATCACTTCTAGCTGATAGATATACTCCAACTTTTATACTGAAAATTGCTCTTACCATTACCGCGGGGAAAAAATTTGATTTGATAAAACAAATTGGCCTTGAAATGACATTGAGAAATGCATTTCAAGAATGAGTTAAGGCCCCTATCTTATGTCCCCTCATGAACGCTTCAAATTTTGTCTGAAGCATTTTTCGACTTTCCCCTTCGTTTCGGAGTAAAATAGCCGCAACACTCTAAATGCCTTTCCTATATATATAGCAATACATGCATGCTTCTTACAGGTATGCAATACTCTCAGACAAGTTCATGAAAGCTTTGCATAAGATTCGTTTAACCGACATTCGAAGTTGTGATCGCAGGCCGTGTGCCAGTATTTGGTGGAATAAAAAGAAAAAAACGCACCCTTGAACGCAATAGGGGCGTACTTATACACCGAGCATTATAGTAACGAAGGTTATATAAAATTGAAAGAGCTTGCCATTACGAAAATGTTTATAACCACAAAATATATCCTACCAATAATCTGAGCAATATTCATTATTATATGCAAGATGAATAAATTAATAGAATCCACAACGGATGAAGATCCCATAGTCTAAGAATTCTATTATTAGAAATAAGGATATATTTATTATCAGTATGATAAATATTTACTTTCATGAGCACAGAGTCTACAATCTATGTTCTGCCAAGTATTATTCTGCAATAAGGGCGATAAAATGCATACAATCTTATTACAAGATTAAAGAAAAAAAAATCTACTTGGAAGTTACCCGATTCACCTAGTTCATAATTTTTTTAAGAACAAATAGTCAGGTCTAAATATCGTATGAAAGTATGACTGGAAATTAGGATGAGGATGTGTTAAAGCAGCACATTCAGTTTATTCAATTTAAGGATCTGTGTTCGAGATTATAGATCACGGTAGAAATCTCCGCAAACATCATTAGTCTGACACCATTCATAGATCGCCCTTACATTACAGGAACTTCTTATGTGTTAATGTGAGTATAGAATACAAATTATAATATAGAAACATCAACACGAGTGGTCGAGGTGGGCTTCATTTTTTTTTTTTTTTTTTTTTTTGAATAATGTTTAACACTTGTGGTCTTCGTAAAGACTAGTCAACGGGAGTTCTCTGGATCAATTCTCGACAGTACCCACTATAGTAATTAAGGTTATATTAATATTTAAAGAGCGCGCCGAAATGAAAGCATTTTCTCGTAATATATTACCATCTCAAGATACTGAACAATCTGCGCCGAATGCACAATGCGAGTAATTAATTAGAACCACACGGATGATGCAAGTATAACGTTCAGTGGGCTGAGAATTCTATCAACAGAATTTGCTATAAACTTTGTAGAAGAAGAACTTTTGTAAACTTGTTCATAAGTACAAAATAGACTGTTCTCAATTTTGTGAGCAATTCGCATTATGTGCAATGTGGGTAATTAAATAGAACCTCAATGAAGAAGGCCACCGTAGTACTATAGTTTGAAAATTCTATCAAACGAAATATTGCGATATCTGTAGAAAAGATTTTGTAAATTAGTTGAAAAGAAGAAAATCAACCATCTGCACATTATGAGTAATGTTCAGTTAATACTTATGTGTTATACGCAAATTGAAATGCAGGGAAAGGTGAACAGAGGAATAAACTAACTTTGCTATTCAAATTACTGGACTGTGCTAATATCTAGTAAACGCAGTGGCATGTTTTAATCTGATTTAATAGTGAAGCTCTGTCTGAGAAAATAAGCTCTGATATTTCCTCTTTTTGTATATTGGCTGAATTCTTTCGTCATCAAGAATGGAAAAAATGTATGTCATATTATATCGTTTAGAGCAGGGGTTTTCAACCTATGGTATATAAGCTACTGCTGGGTGGTATGTAAAAAGTTTAGCAAACGAAATAAATTAACATTTGTTTTATAAACAACTAATATTTGACAGTTTTACTATAACTAAACAGAAACAATAGATTTTTTCATTATCATAAAAATTGTGTGATACCGTACAAAAGTAATACGGAAGGTCAAATTTAATCCTACGAAAATAACAGAGCGCAACTCGAATATATTTGATCACTGAACAATGTGATATATTTTATCGTTTGTTTAGTTGCAAGACGTATTTACAATTAAGAAAGCAGTGGAGCTAATTACTGTTATTGAAAGGGATATTTTCCTTGTTAAATTGTCAGATTTATGTATTTTGTGTCTGATTCAGAAGTAAACCAGAACATAGATAAGAGGTTAAAGGACTGCTCTAAAAGCTCAAAGGGAGAAATGGGTGTAAGAGAAGTGAATAGTTCTACTCTGACAGAAGCCAATGCCTCTAATGCTAAGTAGCCAGCAGAGGACATTGTTGTACAAGAAAGCAACAAAATACATACACGCAATACGTAGATAAAATATGAGCTATTTATTATATGGTTTCACATATACTGGAGATGGAGAAGAAATCATCCCAATACTGCAGTGTGTGGATTGTCATAAAACCATTCAAATCATTTGATGAAACCTTCCCTTTTAAAAACGTCATTTTGACACCTAGCATGGTACTTGAAACACAAACCCGAATATTTCAGAAAAGTCTATCAGACTTTTCATCAAGAAAAAAAATAACCTCATGTGTAGCATCTAACATGAAGTCTCTGGAGGCATCAAAGGGTATCACACGATCGTAACGTCATTAATATTACCAGCAACAGCAATAGATAAAATTTAAATAATGTTGGGGGACATGGCAGTTTGTAACTACTTACCTTTGTTAATGTAGCCTTTCTTCTCTAATTACAAGTACAGAAATAAGTTTAAGTTTGATCCCGATTTAAAACTGAAATTAAGTAATTTGAAAACCAACATTAAAGAACTGTGTTTAGTTGAACAAGCACAACCTTCATACTGAAACAAAAGTGTGGGTCAGAAATTAGTTAAATTTGTAAAGTTAATTACTTTTACTGATAGTAGTCTGAATACTGGAGTACCATGATAAGGAATGTATGTTTGTCGAAGTTTGCTTATATATTCATTCATTTTAACGTTAACAAAATTAATTTTTAGACATTTCACAGGACAATCCATTGAACATGAATAAATTGAACAGTTTTTTCTCCAATAAATATCTGATTCTAAATACTAAATACAAGACATAATTGAATAAATCACTAGTGTTGTTATAAATGTGTAGAGAAATGCTTATTTTGACCCTTGTACCGCAAAAGCACGCATTTTTCTCGTAAAATTTGCCTACTGATCCTACATCTAATATCCTACGTTGAATGTAATGGTACGTCACTGTAAAAGGTTGAGAATTCCTGGTTTAGAGGACACATTCCTCATTGATTTTAAATATAAAATTTCAATGTAAAATTAAAGTCAAAACA
Organism: Metallyticus violacea; assembly: GCA_030762175.1. Lineage (NCBI taxonomy): Eukaryota > Metazoa > Arthropoda > Insecta > Mantodea > Metallyticidae > Metallyticus > Metallyticus violacea. The sequence goes on along the minus strand of CM060846.1, from coordinate 168,654,544 downwards.
TCTCTAATTCATAATAAAAAACTACCATTATATTTATTAAAGCACATAGTGTATGATTGTAACTCGAAATCTGACCATATCGAAGAATAAAACAACATGTCTAACAGCCCTGCTCAAAGCTCTACAAACGTTATTGTCTTTTAAAATTATCATTGCAAAAACTCAAGAGGCTACAAGGGTGCTGAAACTCTAAATTACAATGTGGCTGAGAGGGGCATCATAACCTATAGCAAGCATGATTTTCAATTCTTTGCCATAGTTACTGTATAAAAGCAGGTGTATTTGAGCGTGAAAACCAGAGCGTCACACCCATAACATTTTACCTCCTCATACCTGCAGCATTCCAAACCCAGAGATTGAGGCCTGGGAGGGTGGAATGTTGCAAGAATAGTGTAAAATAAATGTCAAGAAAATTAGCACAAAACTATGAAGTAATTTAATCAAATCAGGTGAAGCGATGTTTCAATAACAGCCACCTCTGAAGCAATGCGATTCACTTGATTTATCAAATGCAGTGTGGAGGTGCCAGACCTACCACGAGGACCAGCTTCTGTGCAAGAGGACGGATTTGTACCCATACCTGAAAAGGGCGAGTGAATGGGTGCATTTTCATCACCATCACCTTAAGCAGCTGTACTTAACAGATAAGTGCGCACTTAGAATACACAGTATGTCGAAATCGAATGACAACAAAAAAACACCAGTATTACTATTTTTACGCTAAATATCGCAAAATTAATACAGAGTGAATTTGAAAAATGAACGACAGTTTACTATAATATTATGAGGATAATTTTTGTCTTTATACTGGAGCTCTATAAATACATTAATTATCCATAATCATGAACTTTTATCTTCACAATAATGAGGATCAATGGATGTGAATAGCGAATAAAATGAAGAATGATCAAAGAAGGAGATACATAATATACCAAAACATCGTATTTCACTTGTCACCGTTCATTTCCATGACTAAAGGATCAGTCCGTGAAACCGAAGAATCAAAAATCTGTACACCTATTTGCACCAGTTTTACCGAAAAAGATTGTAAACTTGTTGCAACTCATAGAACCGGTTATATTTCAATTTTAAGTTACTTTGGAAACAGGGAAAGAACATTAGTTCAAAACATTCGCGAAATTTTATTACTGTAATGAACATTACCCAGCTCATTGCAACCTTGAATATGAGTTGCGATTAGTGCCGTAGGCCTTCTTCCATCTAGCGAATTAATTGAAAATGGAATTTGCCACCCTGCACGCTGCACGCTGCAGCCTCCTAACAATCGAGAAAAGAATAATATATTGCACATTGTGCTACTAGAACTTACACTGCTTTGGTTCGATTATTGTATTAACATGAAGTTTTTAAGTGTGATAACAATTTTTCAATTTATGTTAGCGATATCGTCACGTCTAAGAAATTTAAAGCGAACGATATTGTGGCTGACTTTTCGGAAAGTGAAACAATGATTAAACATGACACAAGAAAATAGGATATTTTATTTACTAAGTCACTTTTCAACAAACATTAAGAATGTTGTAGTTAATTATTGGAGAGAACCGAATTGATTGTTAAAAAATTAAAATGACACCACTGACTGCACACATATTTTGTGTCTGGAAGGCTGTGTTAACGGACATGAATATGAAACGCCGAAGAGTGATGGAACATTTCTAATTTTAGGATTTGACGAATGACATTGAATGTGCTGAAGTACCATGCGCCCATTCTTATAAATGCAATAATTTATTTCATTGTGTGACGGCATGGCATAGTTATTGGCTATGGCTCATGTTTCAACTAATCAGAACCACGCTAGCTCTCCTATCCCCCTCAACTTGCTTCTCACGAGAGTTTGAAGTCTACCTCGCAGTGGGGACAGAGGATGAATGAATAAATGAATAATGTTTAACGCCCGTTTTTGCTATAGAGGCACCACGGGCGATGGACAGTAATGATTCATGAAATGAAATGACATATTGGGTAAGGATTTATTTTTAAGGAAGGAAACGTTCCAGATCTAACTTTAGGGTACCTCCCCGGCACTTGCCATTTATGAGAACGGAGGAAAACCTGGAAAAATCCTCAGTCAGGGAGGACGGTCCTGGCGGTGTTCGAATCCAGACCTCCCGCTCACGAGTCCGCGTCTTAACGACCTCGGCCATTCGTAGCGGTGTGACAGATTTTTTTGATTGATTTATTTATGGACGCTCTTTAACATCTCAGGTCATCATCGTCCCATTCAACTCAGGGAGTGAAACGGGCGACAAATTTTGTTCAGAGGCCTCTTCTTTCAGGCTTGAAGTTCTTTATCGTGCCGTAAATGTACGACACGGGACCCACCGCTTTACTTCCCTTCCGAAGGAAGCCATACTTAAGATTTTTACGCCCGAAAAAATCCATCGGTCCTGGCCGGGTTCGAACCCGCGTTCTTGGGGTATGACAGAGGATGCTCTCTGTAAAATTTGAACTCGGGACTTTCTCATGTCTATGTTTGTTTGCATATGAGTATTTAATTTTTCAGGTTTGGTTTCAAATAAGTTTCAATTAATATTTAAACTTTAATAATCATACATTTAAACAACATTTCTAATTCGTGTGTCTTAAATAATAGAATAGTATTAAGGATCAGGAGGTGCCATGTTCAACCAACGGAATAGTTATGCGTTTAATGATGATTATGTCTCTATTGTGGTTTCAATTGTGGAAATCTTTAATATATTTATTGTTTAATGGCCTAGCGTAGTTACTAAAAACATCGTAAATCTAAGTTAGTCAAGCAAATTAAATGTGCGCATTTTATGCGGAATTACGTTGTAATTTTTTATTTTGTAATTCAAGTTTTAATGTTGAGTGCTGTATGAAAACATTTTATTGCCGGAACATATGAGCGACGAGAATATTAGCTTTGTCCATTTGTAATCACTAACCACTGATTTTCAATCATTTTAATCGCATTGGTAAAGCAACACATACATGTTCGTGTAAATATTTTAATGGTCCTAGAAATAGTACACACCTCTTCCTAAGTACTGCCTTCTAGGGCATTCTTTCCCCTTTGTTAAGAAGAATTTTACTTGGCTACTGAATGAGAATATGTATTTCGGTGCAATCGGATGTTTACATATTTGATTACGTCCATATGGGTATAATAAGACGTTATTTCATTGTATTATAAGAAATATCTATCTGTATATGAGGACATGAATAGATATAGGCGGTTCTTATAAATGCAGTCATCTTCCTATACAATACTGAAAAAACATTTGAATTCAAACTAAACAAACGGCATTTGTAAATTTTTGTTATTTGTGTATCTTAAAAACCTGCTAATATTATAGGATATTTCAAAGGCCTCAAGCCAAAAGTAAACATAAGCCACTACTTTCCAACAAATTTTATAAAGCTACATCGTTTTATCTTACTCCACACCAGGTGTTCTTTGCCATCCCTTATTGCCTGATGGAACAGAACCGCTTTTTTCCATCGTTGTTATAGCAATAATTTATGCTTATGTATTTCAAAAATATAAAAAAATGTGTTTTCAGTAATACATGAAGTACTATGCGTGATAGCGTTAACGCATGAATTCCTGCAAATTATCATCGTGAACTATAAGGGGAAAGTTATTTCTTAGAGTAACATGACATGGATTACATTTGACTCGATTAGTACATTCTCTTTTCGCTCGATCATGCTCATTAGGGAGAATAGAGATTGTGATCAGTCTGTTTGTTAACACAGTTCGCTATTCAAAGGTTATAACTTTCTTGGCATGCCTTTTTGCATGTTTTTGCATAGTCCTGGCAACTATATCACCGCTGATGTGCCACATATTGAACAAGCCACTCCTATGCCATGAACAGCTGTAGCCAATCAGGGTGAGGGGACGCGGAAGGATACGGTTTTTTTTAGTTACATGTGGAATAAAGTTAAAGAAGCCAGGGTTAGAGATGGTTCACCCAAAAGCAGCATTCTTGGCCTAGACGAACGCGAGTGGCAGAGGAGCACGAAATTGTGAAAGAGGAGCTGCGGTTCGATTACCACATCTACTGTCCCCTCTGACTGAAATTTTTAGCAGATTTTCCTCATTCCTCATCAATGACATATGCCGGAGCGGTATCCAAAACGTAGATCAGGAATACTTCCTTTCCAAATAAAACTCCTTTCCCACCTTATCATTTAATCTATTTGTCACTAGTATCAAGTGTGTGTGATGCCTCACTGCTGAAAATTGGCACTAAACATTGATAAAAACAAAGGGATTAATAAGACTTAATTACAACATTTAACTGCTCTGCAAGCAGTATGTTCGCAGTTAATGTCTCTTTCGTTTATAAAATATTATATTCATTTTATCATAAGGCTGGCTGAATGGTCAAACTAACTGAGGGATTCAGCCGCACAACAACCTTTATGCTTATATGTTCTTTAGCGATGGTTACATTTAGAAAAACAGTAATTACCGAGTGTAAAAATAAGGTAGGGCCAATCTTTCAGGACGCATTTCTCCTCCCACTTAGAAGAAGAAAACATGTCATATGGACTGGGTCCCGAAACGCTCCATTTCCATGTTAGAACTTATTTTCTACAACTCTTCATAGTACATTAATCATAGGAAACACACAGAAAGAGAACGTACCAGCATACCACATAAAGCTCTTTCTTGTATTAAATGTTCAAAATGCCCTCTTGGTTACCTATGATTAAGTTGTAATTCTTAGGTTAACAGTCAGTGTTTTGTGTTCCATTTGAACGAAGACAATATTGACGCATGTATCAATGCCAGCGGAGGACATTTCATGCAAGAAGAGTTTCATATGGTATCTGGTGCGTTCTGTTCGTGTATGATTACCATGATTAATGTACTATGAAGAGTTGTAGAACATGAGTTCTAACACAGAAATAAAGCGTTTCCGGGCCCATGTCCATATAACATATTTTCTTCTTGTAGATGTGAGGAAAATATCCTGAAAGTTTGGTCATACCTTATTGCCACACCCGATATAGTATACAGTAAAAAAACCATCTTACATCTTAGGTTAAACAGCAGCCATTGCTGACTAATTAAAGTTGAGTACTCTGCAGCAAGCCATGACTCAGTTAGTACTTCGAGTGTCAGTTTCACGAAAGTATCAGGTTTGAAAACAATTGCCAAAAGAAAATTGTGTACAAAGTTTATACAGAACTTGAAAAGAAAAGGCATCTAAACCGGTGGAAAACACAGGGTGAACGATCCTTCACGTAACCGGTTTCGCGGCGTGCGGCCGGCCAGCGTTCAAGCATTTCTGACACCTGCTTAGGAAATTATTTATTACACTCTACAGTTCCCTCTGAGAAATGGTAACAATTTCCTGACGAATGCCTTTAAGTACATCTAAAGTGTGTGGATTTTTTGTACACTTTCTCTTTTAATGTCCCGCAGAGATAAAGAACGCTCCCGTTTCACGAAAGTTATTTACTAATCAATGAACTGAACACCGATTAGGAATGCGAACATAAGGAAATTCATATTGAAATAATCTCCTTACAGAACGCGCTGATTCTGTAAGAACGTATGAATCATACATGAATACTCTTTGGGGAATAGAATACCCCATTTCACTTGATACACTTTCACTCAATACACTGTATTACGTCGCCTAACAAACACGAGCTACTTGCACAAGATTTCAGTTCACACCGAATCCTCGCGCAACGGAGGGGAAATATACATTCCGCCTCCGCCGACATAGCGGCATAGCGCAGCCGGCCGATCCCGCGGTTGCATCAAGCATTGCTCACCTAGTATAAGAAAATGCGTACACATGCGCTTTCGAAGGACATTCAACTCTATGTTTTCACTTGGCATATAGGTGTTAAAGTGAAACAAGATTACTTTCTTACATTTTACCTCTAAATCAAAGTTTTAATGTAACTAAACGACTGCCTCTATATGTAACTGTTGATAATGTAATCTCTTCTACCAGAGCAAAGTGAAGCATTTTCCATTCAAGCACCCAAGGATAGACCTTCCTTGTATAGAGTAATCTTAAAAGAAGTACTCGTTGTTGAAATGAAATAGTATTAACTCAGAACGATAATTATTCAAAATAAAGTATTTTTTCCATAAATACACACAGAAACACGAGACTACAGCCATTAAGCCATTATCTGTGTCGTTGGCATAGTATTCTCTTTGTGTTTCCTATGCAGACAACACGCTGTAAAGGTTATATAATACCCACAAAGTGCCCGTTGTCACCTTCTGTTTGGGTGCACTATCTGTGAATAGTAGTTTTTACAATATTTGGGCTAAATATGCAATTCATTTTCAACAAACTTGGTGATCTTGAGATCATTATAAATGAATATAATTACTTGGCTCTTTGTAAAATTGAGCATTGGTATTACCTATTGAACATTGCCCTGGCTAACTTAAATTATTTCACTTGTGTTGCAAATTACTGTAGGCTTTAAATGGATCACCAGGAGGAGGCAAAAACATGTTTTTTTACAATCACTTGAAAAGTTGTTAATGTTTTAACGACTTATAAATTATCTGCAGTTATGTGTGAAGCTTTTAATACTGATATTGATGTAAATAGTGAAGTATATTTTCAAATTTTAAATATTTAAGAGCTGATATATCTTGTTTTCATAACGTTGTAACTAACTTATCTGGATCTCAAATTACGAGGATTCCATTCTCGGACCATGATGATCTTTCAATCAGTATACTATCTTGCAAATAATGAAACACTAAAGAAAGTGCCGAAAATCGTCTTTTTAATCAGACAAAATTACTTATTTATAGATTATGTTTATTGTATTGGTTGGAAGTGTTTAATTAATAGTAACCCACTCTTTGACAATTGCCATTATTTTATATACTTTCCTATTCAATATCATAAATATAATACAGGCAACACACAGTTTATATCAATAATTTAAGATGTGTGAACTGTCTTTTAAGCAAGTAATACAGCTTAATGTAATCGGGATTGGCATGGGTGGCCGAGATCGTTAAGGCGCGGCCTCGTGAGCAGGAGTCTGGGGTTCGATTCCCACCAAGACCGTCTTCCCTTACTAAGGTCTTTTAAAGGATTTCCTCAGTTCTCATAAATGGTAAATGCCGGGGAAATATCCTAAACTTAGGCCTGAAACGTTTTCTTCGTTAAAAATACATCCTTTCCCAATTTATATCATCTCACCTATCACCAGTTTCTACCGCCTCTGATGCCTCAGCAGTAAAACGGGCGTTAAACATTGTTTAAAAAAATGAAATGGGCAACAATTAGATTATTACAGACAATGAGATCAAATTTATGTACAAAAACTCAAAAAGTATATGCTAGAGGTATTAAACAGGTTAAATGTGACTTTAATAAACTGTATATAGAGGTGCCAAAAATGTATACACCCTTTAAGCAAAGAAAAAATCCTGTTAACAGGACAAAACTAAACTCACACAAACAGAAAATGATGAGCACTAATTATCTTAGACGTTTACAGTTACAACAATTGCTTAAAATGCCCACCATCGGCGTCGATACACTTCTGAGTACGTTGAACACTGATTGAGCAACGTTTGCGAAATTGTCTTCAGCATTTGCAGCACATGCCGTTTCAATTTCTTCCCGAAGTGCAGCCAGTGCAGTTGGTTTTCTACAATATACAAAATCCTCGAGAGCTCCCCATAGGTAGAAATCCAACGGAGTTTGACCCGGAGAACGCGGTGAAAACTCAATCGGACCTCTTCGTCCTATCCAGTGACTTGTAAGATTGTCATCAAGGTAGGCACGTGCATCTAGGTGGTAATATGGTGCACCATCCTGTTGAAAGTAAAATTGCTCATTTCGATAGAGTGTATGAATGGCGGGTAAGACGGATATGCGTATCATGTTCAGGTACACTGGTCCAATTAATGTTTCTTCAAAAAGGAATGGTCCAATTAGATCCCTAGGTGACAATCCACACCAAACATTAATTCCAGGTAAATTAACAGCCTTTTCCAAAATAACATGTGGATTGTTAGCATACCAGTAGACACAGTTATGCCGGATAACAGTTCCGCTCAACTTAAATTGTGCCTCATCGGACCAAACAACTTTCCCTATGAAGGCCTCATCCTCTTGCACCATATTCCTAAACCACTCACAGTACTGCATTCTCCGATCAGGGTTATCTTCATTTAATGCATGCAAAAGTCTTGGGATGGAAACTTTCAACTTTGCTGTTTTAATAATACGACATACGCTGGTTCTGATAATCCCAGTCTCACGTGCACATTGCTTTGTAGATTTCGGCGGTGAATGCTCAAAATGTTCCAAAACTATAGCCGAGGACGCAGGGCTTGCTGCTGTGCGAGTTCTTTCAGATGTGCCCTTGAAACATCGCATATGGTACCATGAGTCTCAAATTTGTCTCGAATGCGTGCAATTGTTACTCGCGTTGGCAGTTCTGTTATGTACACACGTCTCCATTGCCTTTGAACTTCAACAACATTCTCGGTTTTCCAATACCACTTCAAAATTGATTTCTGCGGTTCAAACGATAATTTTCGCTCCTCTTTGTTTTAGCAAGGCTAGCATAACGTGACGTAAGTCACATCTGTTTACAGAACATCATACGATAATCTTTGCTTCATTGGGTCATTGTTGATTTACGATAATCTTGACTTCATTTGTTCATTGTTGATTTATCTGTCACGTGGCAACGCTTTCATAATGTATGTGAGTCACATATGTTTAGAGAACATTATATTATACATTTCTGTGGTTTTTCCGCCCAACTTTGAAATATATTAAATAGATATCTACGTGAAAGTGTGTATACATTTTTGGCACCCTTGGTATAAATAAAGCTGCGAATAGATGCAAAGCTGTTTGGGTGGTTATTGATTCAGCTCATAGTAATAATGGCAACAAAAATCACCATGGTGTTAAGCCTCATTATATCAGTATACTTTTATCACTTCTATAACAAATAGTCAAATCCATAAATATCAATAATGATACATTAATAAATGTTCTACTTAATACCCCTTGGTAGTTATAAATGGATACCTGTGACTCAGGAAGACAAATTTCAACCTTTTCAATTTGGTTACAAGCTCTAAATACAAAGAAAGGTATGATTTAGATAATAATCTGATAAAGTCGACAACATCGTAATAATTAAACCACTGACTTATATTGTTAATGTTATTGTTAGTATTAATTAATCTAGTGGCACATTTTCTCAAACGTGATATCCCTGCATTTGAGAATGTTGGTCCTATCAAATATGAAAGCTAGAGGCAAATTTTTACAGTTCCTGTATAGAATGGCTTTAGGTCTGGATTATAAACACTTGAGTCAGTAATTTCTGGTTCTGAAAGTTACAGCAACGTCTTGATAATAATGCGTATGTGTCTGAAACGTTTGGTTGTGTATCTCACACAATAATTTGTTCCAAAATGGATATTATGGTGTTGGAGGCATAGAACTAACCAGATCAAATTTGTCCATTCGTTCTCAAGTGACATGTTTTGATGGTGAATTTTGCTATATACACAGTCAACTCTGATAGAATCGGTTGTTGGATCATTGTTTTTTTAATAATGGTAAACAATTTTCGCCATAATCTTCACTGTGACTTAATTTTAATTGCTGACAATATGAACATATTCTATACAAAAAACATATTAATCATCTAAACCAATTTAAGGAGTCTTCATTGTTTGATGCGACTAATTGGTTTGGAACCAACGATTTTAAACTTAATGGTGATGAAACGGAACGCCTGGTGTTTACATTAAAGCATGTGCCTGAAGAGATGCCTTCTAAAGTAACATTTATTGGCCTTATTTTGAACTTTTCAAATAATATATCTTACAAATATACCCCCTGTTTGCCTGTGTTTTTATTTTTTATGTCATTTAAAATCCAACGTATCCAAAGAATTTCTCAAAAAAATATGTTTTTTTCTTACGGTATCCATATTTGGGAAAATGGTGCTACTGTAGACAAAATTCTATTTTACAGCTAGAAAAAAGGTAATGCGAATTATTAGTAGTATTTATATGATGCACGTTGTCGGTTCATTTTTGTTGAATTGGAAATACTTACAGTTATTATTCAATTTATATACAATTTCTTGGTTTTTACAAAGAGAAATGTGAATATATTTACTACCCAGAGTTAGTCTCACAGTTATTCCATTATGAATACTCATTTCTTAGTTATCCCTCATGTAATGTTGTCAAAAATAAACAATTTTAATATTATCTCATTGGATACGTTTATACTCTCACGGCAAACCTATTTGTAATCTTAAATACATTTAAACTAGTATTAAAAATTGACTTATTGCCAACCCATTCTATATATTAATTAGCTTTAGTAAAAGGGTTAATATAGTATTTTAATAGCTTTTATTTTTTTTTTCTTTTTCTTTTACTGTATTAATTTTCACCTGCTTTTTGTCTATAACCACAGTTTTTTTATTGGCAAAACATTAATAAATTGATTCATAGATTGATTGACACATCGAGATTTTAATGACTTTTGTTCGTTACATGTGTAGAAGACAAAAGTAACACGAACCATAAATTTAAACGCGCATAACAAATGTAGTTTTAACATTTTTGGGGCAAAACACGCTGCTCTTACTGTGGTGCTTTGAACAATATCTTTAGCTATTAAATGTATATTATTATGAAATGAGCATTAGAATTCACCGCCGTAAAACATCTGACAATGAGCATTCAGAAATAGTAAAAATTCAGGTGGTTTAATTTGACACAGATGTCAAATTCATACTCTTATTATCATATAAGTAATTACAGCACTAAAAAATGCAATTTAAATTATAACCGTTTATTTATCTGCTCCTTTAGGCACTGCATGAGCTCTACAGCTTAGTGTCACACATCACACTCACACTGGCGCAACAATTTTCTTCCGCTTTAACCTTCTTTTGGAAGGTCTTAAGCAAAATCACACATTTGATGCTAATTGCCGTCAAAGAAGTCTCAGTACTAAGATTCCATGCAATAATTAGCATAAGATTACACAGGGTAGGAATAAGCCCTTATCAGTAATTACATTGGGATTTCTTTGCTACGTATACACACGATGAAGAAGAATTAAGGGATGGAGACTTCTAGCCAGCAGCCCTTGTGGTCTCCAGTATTGTCACGTATTTGAAATGATCAGTGCAAACGAATGAGAAAGTGGAGACTGTTGGAAGGAAGCTTAAATGCGAGCTCGGACATCAAACTGGACGTTGAGCATGGACTGTGTGGTAGGGGTATCGAACATAACCAGGAAGTAAAACAATGTGGTACCTCTTTAAACAAACATGGGCAAATGTTAATGTGTAACACCTATAAATATGCTGTGAAAAACAAATTAGTAAAGGAGTATTTATAGAAACCGCGACATTTTTAAACGTATGTCATACTGCCCAAAAGATAAAGGAAGTTAAAAATGATAAAATGATAAAATGATAAAATATAAAATTCCAATGAGAGGGATCTGCAAGAATATCCTGAAATGTTTAATACCTACTACGTGTTGAACAACTGCGTTCTGAAGATTATTCAGTAACCAACTTAAATGAAACGTAGTACAATTCCGATGACGTCATAAGAAAGGACTGTGATGATGGTACGTATGCCAATTTTTTTAAAGCTCCAATGTACAGAGGAAAGTGCATTATGGTACTCCATGCCAGTGGAAGTGGTGGTTGGGTCACCTGTAGTTTTTATTTGCGAGTCAAAAGCATCGGAGATGCCGAAGCTGATTATCGTGACGATATGAATGAAAGCTAAAGTTTTTGAAAACTTGTGTGTTGATCGCTTGCTCTTAATCTTCTAACAAGTAGGAAATATGTTATCGTATTAGACTATGCAGTAATGTTGAACCGGTTCAAAGCCCCTGCAAGTTGATGATCTGTTAAAAGCGAAAACTGCTTAGACTCTCGCCATATTACTCCACTGAAACTTTACTTGTAGAAAAATAATTTAACAACGGCATTTAGTGGAGGTATATGAGTTTGTGTGTGTGTGTGCGTGTGTGATGCTCCGAGAAAGTATAGCTAATATTGACACTTAGTTGTGTTCATCTTGTGTCCTGCACCAAATGAAAATATTGCCACACGAATACCACGCCAGAAATCATTTTGTCATCAGCGTTTTGTAGAGCGAAGATGAGGACCAGTAAATAGCTGTTAATAATTACAACTTAATAAAAACATCTGCGGCTAAGTTGATTTGCCAAATGCTCCGTTTGTTTGCTCACTTTAGTTGGTGCATGTATATTAAATTCGTTAATTTTCCTGGCCTCAAGAAGGCATGTGCCATAGAGTTCAGGTAGCGACTTTCAAAGATCTTCCTGATATTATTTACATTCGTCATATATGGAAAATCAGCGTAAATTTTACATGAAATGCACTTTTCGAAAACGTTCATAACGTCAGCTTGGAAATACCACAAAATTGCTTTGGTTCATCTCAAACAGCGGGCATAAAGTATTAGAGAAAAGCAATTAATTATGTACCTATAAAGTTCAGCTTCCGCTGAAACAGGAAGGCTGATGCCGAGAAACAAGAACTGAAATATGTATTATAATGTTTGGGAATGCATTCCGGGACATGGAGACATTGGCCTGTGCATGTGAGTGCGTGCGTACGTATGGATGGGACGGGAGAAGTGAACAAAAAGGTGAGGCTAAAATTTCGCTTTTATATCAAACTGTCAGCGTCTGGACAATGCTTGACACTCTAAGATGGCGTCCATTGGTCATCTCTGTCTTCCTTCTCCGTGTTCACATCGGAGGGTGGTGGGAAAAGGACCTCGGCAGGTCTTTGTGAGGGGATCGACGAGTAGAAGGGGATGTTCTTATCGATTGAGAGTGGTAGTGGTAGTGGTAGTCAAGATATGAGGGTCGAAGGGATGGCTGGGGTACAGACTGGACTTGCCTCGTCGGCCTCGATTTTACTCTCTCTTTCTCTCTCTCTCTCTTTTAGACTTGAGAAAGAGTGAAAGAGGTGGTAGAGGGCGGAGCGATGAGAGGAGTGAAACGGAAACTGTGTGTGGACCATGGCGGTCTTGGAGTGGAACGACCATGCTTCTTCCAGCCGTCTTCGATATTTATGAGTACAACCTTGGCGACTATATAGTGCAAGGTGAATGGAGAATACCAGAAAAATAAAGTATATGCAATAATGTTCATTCAAACATCAAGAGATAGTCAGAAAAGGGAATTATAAAAACTAGAACACAACGTGTAGGATTCATAAGGAGCGCGCAAAGAAATGTATAAAACACAGGTTATCGTGATATCACTATACTAAAGGAAAAATTAAAGATTTAATTATAAAATAGTTTAGAACCCCTTAAAATTGGATACCTTGATAAAAGTTAAAGAGTCCAAATAAAATAAAATGCTAAATTACAGCATTGGACTAGTGACGCAGCATTTGTCTGAATTCAGGAAAGTTTGCATCTAGGAAAAACTACAATATTCTGAAATTAGAGACATTTGACTATAACCTGTGGTATCCCAAGAATTCGGAATAACCCAATATAAGCCATGCTTTATAAAACCTGCTTTGAAATAAAATAAAATTATCACCGTTTCATCTGTCACTTACTTGTAAAGTTTACATCTGTCTTATCCCTTTAAGCCGAGGCTTACATAAATTATTCGCTTTTCAGTTTTGGAACCGCTGATAATTTTACAAGCATTTTATAGCACTGGTACTTACAGAGAGAACTGTAGCTGCTGTGCACTCAACCAATGTGTCTGGTTAAGCATCTCTCTTAATTAATTAGCCATTATTTCCGTAAGCGCATTTATTAAGGTACCTAAGTATCCTATCCTATACAATACCGGCAAAATGAGTCAGCCAGAAAGTGCAAGCCAAGAAAGTCAGCAGATCAATTGTTGAACTTGAGAAATCAATCGCTTAGTGAAATCTAGGTTTGGCATTATTAATCCAAAAGTATCCATTCTGTGTCTACACATTCTACGATATGTAAATATAACTGTGATATTATAAGATACACATTAAAATTTTATTGAAAGGTTTTAAGTTAATGGTTCCCTTAAAACTGTAAGTTGTAATTAGTACTAACTATCAGCACCTTATAGTTATTCGCATAATGAAGTAATGAGGTAGTTGTAGAACTGTTTAACGTTTTTTTTTTTTTCCTCATTATCTTTTGTCAAATATGAGAATGCGCCCTATTATTTTTCCAAACCTTTGGTGCTTCTAATTGATCTGTACACAGAATTTGTTCCTCCTGGTTTCTGTCAAAATTTAGTTTAAATTGCCATGTTTGTAGGTTTTTCTTAAATAATTCAGGTAATTCCTTTCATTATAATTTCCATAAACTCGCACCGTACATTTACAAATCGTTCTTATAGATTTTTAAATTCTAACCTCTCATTATGCAAAAGTTTCTGTTAACTTTCACGTTTCACACCCATGTAAGCATGCTAAGTCTGTGCAGTGTTACTCTCTAGTAACTTTTTTATTTTTAGCACGAAAAAAAGTTTATGGGTATCATGTACAAAATTGTCCTACAAATAAAAACAAAAAATGGCGAAGTGGAAGTAAAAGAATGCAATGACTTATAGAACGTTACTATTTCCTACCTTTTTAGACTAGAACTATTAAAATGCTGTTACTTGCTTCTAGAGAATGCATGGAACGAACTCAGCTCTGCACCCTCCTCGACACGATAATACCTCTGAATGACAAAATGCATTCAACATACTATAAGCCTCGCATACACCAATGATATTGATGATATTCAAGCAACGGATTATACAAGCTTGACATAACTTTTATGAAAATCTCCATTGTAAACATAAAACTTCCTTTCTGATGAGACCGTGTTTTGCTGTCAATATATTGAAAAGTCTTGTATATGTGTATGAACATATAGCAGCAATGAATACGAAACACTTTTCTACTCTCTTTTTGTCGTGGAAACTACAATTTAACAACGCAGCACTCACAGTCCACGTTATGTAAATCCACTAATCAGAATTCTAATGGTCTATTTCAGATGTGTTAACAGTGGAAATAAACATTATGAACTCATAACCCAAACTAATATTATTCATATACTAATAGAATCACAGATCTTATGCAGTTTTACAGAAGATCTCAACTTTAGAAATATACAGTAGAATCTGTTTATCTATTTGTATTAGAATTTCCGCGGTTACCAGGCTAGAGATTTTTTTTTGAGTGGTGTTTAACGCCCGTTTTTACTACTGAGGCATCACAGGCGGTGACACTGGTGATATATGAGATGAAATGATATATTGGGAAAGGATATGTTTTAAGGAAGGAAGCGTTCCAGGCATAAGTATAAGGTACCTCCACGGCATTTGCAAGTTATGAGGACTGAGGAAAACCTGGAAAAAAAAAAAACCCAGTCAGGGAGGACGGTCTTGGTGGTATTCGTACCCAGACCTCCCGCTCATGAGTCCGCGCCTTAACGACCTCGGCCACCTGTGGCGGTAGCTAGAGAATGCATATGGTATAAGCTACGTGTTGAATTTATTTACTGCTGCCCTTAACACATCCGGAAAAGATTGTAATCAACATAACCTGCTCGCAACTTCAGCCATTTCTTTTTTCTTCGTTGGAAATAGAGCACTAAGCACTTTAGCCATGGCTGTTGGCAACTCTGGAAAAAATAATGGAGCAACTACTGAAATTGATGCACAGAACCACTCTGGTGGGAAAAATGTAAAGCATACACGCAAACAATGGCGACTATTGGTAACGGCACATATTGAAAATGAAGAAATTAACATTACCAGAGGACTAATCAAGCACATTTAAGATATGTATAACATTAAATACGTGTAAAATGAGTGCATTTCAAGTTGAGAAGCAAAGACTATCAACGACACCAGGAAATTAAACAAAAGTATTGGGAGTTAAAGGAAGTAGTCTGGGTTGCTTCAGATGTTATTGCGGCAAACAGAAAACGAAAGGTCTAACACAAACTTGACTAAGTACAGCCTTTAGCGCTATGCATTTCAACTTTAACTTTTTTTTTGATTGATTGATTGATTTATTTATTTCTTTAACAGCTCAGGTCATCAGCGTCCCATTCAACTCAGGGCGTGAAACGGCCGACAAATTTTGCTCAGAGGCCTCTCTTTCAGGCTTGAGGTTCTTTTTCGTGCCGTAAATGTACGACACGGGACCCACGGCTTTACTTCCCTTCCGAAGGAAGCCATACTTAGGATTTTTACGCCCGAAAAAATCCAGCGGTCCTGGCCGGGTTCGAACCCGCGATCCGCGATCTTGGGTTTAGGAGGCAAGTATGGTAACCACTACACCACCAGGACCGACTTTAACTTGCTCGCCTCACACAGGATACACAGTCAAATAAGGATATAGGTAACTTTTACACTATGTACGAAGAATAGTGTTTTCCTGTTCTGCCAAGAAATAACATTATTTTAAACAAGACGGAAATTAGGACACCTTTTTCCTTGCTGTCCGCCTTTAGTCAGTGGGAAAGACAAAACTTGCACTTTAACTAGAATGCATATTTTATAGTTAAATTTAACGCAAACAACGGTTTGAAAGCATGGCAGCTGAGTGGTGCGAAAAAACACAGAAGGGGAAGAACGCGGATCAGAGCGGGAATCTTTAATATTTCTAAATAAGTTCAGTAACAAAAGAAAGGAATTCAATTAAGAAGTAAAAAACGATTGCATGTATTTAAAAATATATCGAATTCTCAATAGCAGCTAAAGAAGGGAAGGCCCTTTTTAGGGGGAAAGGGAAACTGTGAACGATTAAAGAAATGAAAGAGCTAATGAAAATTTTATATCATTTAGTGGCAAAAGTAGAAATTTTGGCGATAGAGGTGAGGTTAAAGGAGTATGTTCTAAGTGCTAACGATTTTAGTTATTTTAGGAGGCAAGGGGAAACGTTAGCTAAGAAAGGAAGAATATCAGAAGGGTTAGGAATATTTGTTAAGAAATCATTGATTAAATAGACAGAGGGAAGTGAAAAATTGAAGAGTTTTGTGAATCAAATTCATTTGACACTTTAAATTGAAAATATGGAGAGGATTATTACGTTAATTTACATTTGTAATTAAAAATGACCAAAGTGTAATAGATTATATTTTATGGCTTTTTAGTATCAGCTACATTGTAAACGATTTTAAAGTTTTAAACTTATATTCATATAGTGGTCACTTTTCGCTAGTAGTGAATATTAGGGCTAAAGCTGATTTCTTTTGAGGAATGTTTAACGCCCGTTTTTACTACTGAGGCATTACAGGCGATGGACACTGATGATACATGACATGAAATGATAAATTGGGAATGGATATTTTTTTAAGGAAGGAAGCGTTCCAGGCCTAAGTTTAGGGTACCTCCCCGGCATTTGCCAGTTATAAAGACTGAGAAAACCCAGTCATGGAGGACGGTCCTGGTGGGATGCGAACCCCAGACCTCCCGCTCATGAGTCCGCGCCTTAACGATCTCGACCACCCATGGCGGTTGAATAAGGTTGATTGTTAGATATGCAAAATTTACAACAAAACTATTGTAAGCATGAATGTTACAGATTTAAAGGCGAGCAAGAGTGTGGAATAGTATTTATGGGACTATGTTTATTTTTAGAGAAAAATCAAATAATATTGTATTAATTTTTTTTGTAGTTGTGGGTGGTTACATCTAAAAATAGCATGTGCCAAGCAGGTGAAGGCCCTTTTGTATTTTATATTTTTCTTAGCATTTCAATAAATTCAACTTTCAAAATAAATTTAGAAGTATATTACCCAGATTAAGTTATATTCATAAATATTAATTAAAAAGTAATGTTTCAACCTCAAAAGACTATATTCCATTAACATTTTAAGCTTTTTGTTTCAAAATTGTCCGTTAAATAATGCATCGGATACAATCAGAAAAACTTGCAAATGGATATGGTACAATGATTCATTGATATTATAATCACAATTAAGGAACTGCCGTTGCTATATTTAGCTGTGAAATATTAAGCTGAAAGTGGTGGTTTGAATTTGTAATTCAGAAACGGTATAAGTTAAATCTGTCATATCAGTAATATAATACATTTTAATGGATTTATATTGAAACAGCAATTTAAGGTGCAAACATTTAACTAATCTGGACAAAACAAAAACAAATGCATTGTTTTCCTTATAATTGTACTCATAATTTAGTGTGTATCACATGAGTTCAGAAAACGTATGTAGACTTTTCACACAAAACATTCAACTAAACGCAGTGTTTTTGTCTTTTCTAAAACAAACTTTTATTTTCTACACTCTGTCTGAAAGAGTAACTTAAATGCAGGTAAAAGCATTTACATTTTACTCGGTTTTTGTGTTCTTTACTTGCGCTAGTAAAACGTATGTGGGACTATTTTACAACAGATTTCTGGAGTTGTTTTATTAACCACAATATCTTAGGAAGAGTTCCTAACTTTTGACCTCAATGTGTAAGTCCATGATGCAGCGATAAATCTCGCAAATTCAGCATTTTCCAATCCAATCATAACCTCCAGGAACCAAGGAATGGGTTGGACTGTTGCAGGCGAGAAGAAAGCTAGGGGACAGAAAAGGAGAAGGGGCCGAGCAGTAGACGAAGTCGGGGGTAGAAAGAAAGGAAGAGGGGAGAAAGATGAAATGAAAGAGAGATGAAGAAAGTGGTCGCTTCAAAACAAGGAGAACATGACAGACTAAGATCTCTGGAGGTCTTCCATTGAACTGGCGGGGCACGCAAGGCTTGAACATTGGACCTGTGCTCAGCGAGGAGAATCATAGAAGCAGTACAAGTGTTACTAGGCACCTAATGCTCATCCATTTTCCTTACAACCTGATATAAGAACTAACGCTCGCACAATGTACTTTTTTTTAATGGTGCAGGTCAGTAATGACGTCATAAGACACAATAGTAAATGTGAGATAGCAAAGAGACAAGAAGTATACCCATGAAAAGATTTCTCTTTACCGACTCTTTCTTTGACACAATAAGTATAGGTATGAATAATATTGAAGCTCACACTGCAATCCAGTTCAAAATAATAGAAAGATAAGGTATTTCCTTTTTCTTCATAGATAACTAAAAAAGGGAATATCATTTCCAGATTAATCATGTCGGTCCTGGTGGTGTAGTGGTCACCACACTTGCCTCCTATACCCAAGATCGCGAGCTCGAAACCGGCCAAGACCGATGGATTTTTTCGGGCGTAAAAATCCTAAGTATGACTTCCTTCGGAAGGGAAGTAAAGCCGTTTTACGGCACGAAAAAGAACCTCAAGCCTGAAAGAGAGGCCTCTGAGCAAATTTGTCGGCCGTTTCACGCCCTGAGTTGAATGGGACGCTGATGGCCTCAGATGTTAAAGAGCGCCCATAAATAAATAAATAAATAAATAAATAAATACGAGATGAATCATTAGTATAAACGAATATATGCAATTTCCATAGTAAAAAGCAGATATAAAAGAATTGTTTCCATGTATAAATTGTGTTCAAGATAGCATTTGCTGCAAATGATAGCGATAAAGTAAGTGAAATATCATCATCATAATCATCATCATCATCTTATCAAGATCTTTAGGCCTTAGGCTTGACCCATCTCCATACACTTTGTAGTAAATTGGATATTTCATATTGGTTTTAGTAATTAAAGCTGAATTATAATTGATCGATGCATCTCTTAATGGGTTGACCCACATCTGTTCTTCCTTTCCCAGATCTATGTTTAAATATTATTCCTGGTAGTTTAGTCATAGGCATTCTAGAGATGTGCTTATATAATCTTTTTGAGCTGTAGATCTTTCCTACAAGCTTAGGAATTACGCGAGTACTATATTTTTTCTTCTTTTTTTCAGAGTTTCACACTGTTATTAAGATGTGTTTTGCAGTTTCATCAGACTTTTCACCTAGACGACTAGTGGGTTTCTATGGTTCGTAGGTTTTTGCTTAATGGCCAATGTCCATTCACCATTCCAATAGTTCTCTTGTCTGTTTCCAATCCTTAGTAGATCCTTGGCCAGGGTGCTATTGGATATTTTAATAAAAAATTTACCCCAGTTCTTAAACAGGAAAGTTATTCTATTTTCTCTGATGTACTTTCCTAATCCATTGAGATATTGCGACTCCACTAATGCCGGAGAAAAGTTCTGGTCCTATGACATCAGTTTTAGTTCCACTTTAGCCAGTTTATCTGCGGCTTTATTACCTTCCATGCCCTGATGTCCAGATATCCAGTAAAATTCTAATTGATTCTTTGTGTAAAGATTAATGAGAGCTTGGAGACATTCCTAAACAAGTGTAAGTTTACTTGATGAGAGTTAAAAGTACCAAGTGTAGCTTGACTGTTTGTGAGGATGCGTACACGTTGTTTGTTTGTTTTTTGAATAGTGTTTAACACCCGTTTTTACTACTGAGGCATCACAGGCGGTGGATATTGATGACACATGAGATGAAACGATAAATTGGGAAAGGATTTTAAGGAAGGAAACGTTCCAGGCCTAAGTTTAGGGTATTTTCCTGGCATTTGACATTAATGAGGACTGAAGAAAACCTGAAAAAAACTCATTCAGCGATGACGGTCCTGGAGGGCTTCGAACCCCAGACCTCCCGCTCACGAGTCCGCGCCTTAACGATCTCGACCACCCGTGGCGGTCACGTAGACATTAGTTCACATATTTTCTGTTCTCACAGAAGTTAAGGCAGGTCAGAAGGGCAATTACTTCTGCCTGAAAAACGATAATGGTTATCATTCACGTAATGTTTTATTAATTTAATGTGATTATTAACCACCATTTTCGTCTGTTTTCAGATTAATCTGAATATTTAGATGAAAATTAGTATGCCCCTTTTATTAAAGCTTCATTCATTTTCGTTTGGAAATATTATTGCAAAGAGTTTTACATACTTCAGAGCGGATGTAAATTAGTACATTTTAATTTGAAATGTCTCAAAACATTACATTAACTCAAGTGTAAAAATCGCTTTTGTACTTATTTATAATATTAAGTATTATTTGGGGCTATCGTGTTTGCACACTGCAAAAGAGAAACTACAACTATATATTCAGGAGGTCATTTGGATTTTTTTATAAAAAAATAACATTTTAAAGCCTAATTATAGACCGCAAATTAAAGGTAATAGCTTGGTTCAACAGGACGTTTTAATGAACCCAAGGGTTGCTCTAATCAGTTTCTGCGAAGATCACAGGTACACCCATGCCCAAAGTAGACTATACAAGCCAATTGTCTTTCGGCGTATTATGATAGTCGCAAGAGTATCGGTGCCAAACGGGTTTGCAATTATTTCCCTAATGAACTTACTCAACTTTCAGAGCACACTGCTGCTATAGACATCACTAGGAAAAGAAAAATAATGGTATCAGGGACAAGGATAAAGGTAGACATAAAAAGACATAGATTCTTCTGGAATCCATTTGTTACTTTTCCTCACATCAAAAACATTCCTATTATCTAAGTTTATTCCTATTTCGCTTAGTATAGAACGCGGTCCGGTTGCGTAAAATATAAAGCATTAGATTCAGTCATCATTTGAAAATCACTGCAAGAAACTGCACTGAAGGTAATGTAGATATTTGCTCAGAAAATATACCAAATATTCTTTGAAATTTTCGTAATAATATCACGCAACTATCCGTAATAATATAAGCTATATCCTTCACAGGATCAGGAGCAATGCCCCACCGCTCTGGCTCGAATTTGGAATGTCCTATTTTATGGATCCAAATGAGATAACTGGCTGGAACTAGTTACATGACAAATGTTTCTTCCGAAATCAAGTACCTTCATATGCCAGCAAAATCTAAATCATTAGTTCAATTTAGTTAAACATTAGGCATGGAAGTTGAGGTTCACCACCACAAGAAAAGACGATGAGTAAAACTCTGATGTTAAAGAATTTAAAGAACATGAAATACTAAGTTCCACTTTTAGTGGGCGATTGCTTTCGATGACTCTGCCGTAGATGTTCCAGTTTTAGAGTAATTTTCTATGACATACCTAAAAGTGTTTAGAAGGAGGTTTGTTAGCACAGTGTTTTTCTTTTACAGGCAATTAGACGATACCTCTGGAGGTACTTATAAGTAGAACTGCAGTGTGTTCCACTTCTAGATTTACCGGCTAACTTCCGGAAAGCATTGCATTGCTTCGCCTCAAACCAAAATACTCGTATAAAACAACCTTACTAGATAAAATAGTAGTAATAACAGTGTAAACATAATTCTATGCAATATATTTTTCTCTCAGAAGTAACTTTTTCTCTTTCCGCAGCGCTAAAATATGTGCTGAATTATTCAAAGAAATTCTCAGAAATATCTTTAATTACACAATCTGAATCTAGAAAGGCATTAGCTCTTAAAACCGTGCATTCGTTTTTTTAGCTAGTACTTGTTTCATTAACTTACATAGAAGATTCTTAGGTAATGTTTGTCGATATGTTTTGTAAGCTATGGCTTAAGAAAGCGAATGTGATCAAGAAAGCGTTACACTCTGAAGATTTACTTGTTATTTTGCACAACTTGTGTGCTCATCTGAATTCAATTAAATGTTTATACTTAATGATTAAGATTTTTTTCTGCATAAGAATTTATATGTGTGTGTGTGTGTATTTGTCTAAGAGCATAAGCGACACCAACGCTCAGGGCGTACTTTTTACGATATTTAACTATAGAGTTTTAGCTTGAAATTTAAATGAATAAAAAGTCAAAGTTCTAGCATACTGATCTAGACTACGAGGTCATAGTATGACTTATGCAGATAACAAATCAAAAGTTAACTATTTTCACATCTCTTAGTGGCATCTAAAATTTGCATTTCAAAGTTATTGCTTCCACATATATGCGTGCTCATTATATTCTTTTTCTGAAAAAGCCAAAACACGTCTCCAATCTATGCTAATAAAATGGATTGAATGCAGTAAATTTGAAATTTCTGTACTTATCTCCTGAAGTAAAAACGTAAACAAATATATGAAAAGTTCAGGCTGTATTTAAAATTTCCCCTCAAAAGTTAAACATATATAAGATATATTAGCAAAACATATATAGGTAAATTTAAGTTTTTCCTCTAAAAAGTCATAACATTACTTCTAGTAAATAATTTTTTTTTGCTATTTATATAAGAGTGAAGAAATTGATAGTGATGGAAATGTTTATACAGCTCTACATATGGGCAGTATGAAATTTATTTTAAAAAAACAAATGTATTAAAAGTATAGCTTACGGGTCAATGGCGTTATTACGATATTTTAAATAAGCTGCCCAAGAATACCCCACATCGCCTCACAGAGGACTACACGGAAAATAACAGCCAATTATTTGAGTAGTCCTCGTGAACGGCCATTTATATTTCCAAATGTCTAAAAGGCACACGCATATTTAATTAGCCATTTTGTACTTTATATATCAGGAACTTTAATCATTTTGGTTTTGTAATTACTACGTTGGCTCGGATAAGGAAATATTCTTGACATATGCAAATTATTTACATCTAGAAGCTTCACAACACAATATTATGATACAATAAAAAGAAATATAATAGATAATTTTATATTGGTTTTTCAAAGCACGTTTTAATGTACTTACAATGTACGGATAGCACAGCTAGAAAAATATAATGCTTACCCTCCAAGTGGGAACGTCAATACAGCTAAGAAGAAACATTTCCGCAAGAAATTTAATCTTCTCCCATTATCATTAACAAGTCCATGAAATTTTCCCAAAACCCGTCCCAAGTGGAATTAACCATTCTTTTCGCCATTTCCACTTGAGACAACGGGCTGTGCGAAGATATACTCTACACACATTTTGAAACTATTCTAATACAGTATACATCACACACTCATCAAGACTTTCCATTATCTATACATTAGTAAATAGATCCAATGAAATAGGAATTAAGTAAACTTATCTAATATAAATAATACACATTAAGTTCTTTCAGTGTTTTATACAAGTGTCTAAATATTAAATTCTTCCCTGAATGTATTCTGAGTCGGAACAAGAATGCAGGGGAAGGCCCCAGAAACAACATTGGCCATAACAACCAGTACCCCCTGACCTGTCCGACTCAATATTTTGATTGACAATGAGGTATGATATTAGAATATATTATAATAACGTTTAAAACGAAGGTTTAGGAGAGTATAACGCTAACCAATTTTAAGTGATCACTACAAATCTAATGGCAGTCATCCTCTAGCAGGGACATGTGACTGCAGCATGGTGACACATTAACGTGCCTCTTAAGGCTCGTCATTGAAAAAGATCTGTCAGTCCTAATGTCGGTGTGTCTGACGAGTAGAATATTTTCAGCAAGAATACAACAGTGTGGTAGAAAGCTATGTTGCCTCGTTTAACCATTACAGAGAGCATTACCGCATGTCGTTCATCAACACTACTGTCTTAAAACTATCCTATTCAGGATTCTTCCACATTTCTTGAGCAAGCTAGGCGATGGTCTGTTAGAACAGAATGGTTCCCAGGTTACCAAGGCGCAATAGGAACTTTGGAAACATCACTTCAATATTTTATCAAATTGTAACAATTATGTGGCCTCGATATGCTGGGAACCACAAACGGACTACTTGACTCAGTCTTTTATTACCATTTTGTGCTGATGTGTGGAAATATATGAAAAAATACCAACTTGATAAGCTGAGACGCGATAATACACATACAGTAACAGACACTCTCACACATGCACTCACACGTTGAAACTAAATCACAGGTGTAGCTTTCACCGCCATTTAGATAGGCTGAACAAAGTATCCAGGAAAGACGTTCTGCATAGGATTGCCATGTCGAGTGGACTGGGCGTCCTTGCAATGCTAAGCCGGTGTCAATGTAAAGGAAACTGTTAAGGGACCAGACAATTTCTCCTTGACGGGAAGAAAAACAAGAGAAGGGACAAATTTTCGGTCAAACTGGAGCTCAGAGTCTCGTTCCGAAGTCAAAGGACCATCCGGCTCTTCTAATAGAAATGGTTGCATTATAAATTGTTCTAAAGAGGGAATTTGATTTTGTGGGACGGCGTACGAAGCGGGCACTTGGGATTTCTTGGCGGCTTCTTGTAGCTTTTTTTTCACCTCCTCCATGCCTGATTCTTTCGTGGATGCTGGAATGTCAGCGAATGGTGCATCGCGGTTATTCTGTCTTGTTTCTGGACGAGTCATTTTTGCTTTATGCTCCTGTCTGATATGCTTCCTCAAGGCAAACATATGTACTGAAGTGAAGCCACAACGCGTACACTTGTAAAGGCCATTCGAGGTCACTTTCATTGGTATTGTTTCCACAGAGCAGGATGACGCACTTTGCGAGAAAACATTGATGTTGTGCACATTTTCAATGTGTCCCAGACAAACTTCCCTTGTTTTGAATCGCTGTGAGCATTTTGAACACTTGAATTTATATTTTCCTCCACTAGAATCATCCTCCGTTACTAATGATGGCTCATGATCGTACTTTTCCTCGCTTTTTATGAGAGTCTCTTCTCTCTCCTCAGGTGAGCGTTGATGCACCAAATTATTTTTTTCCTGCAAGTTAGCAGGTTGTGTCGGAAAAGAGGTCATTGGCACAGAACCAAAGAATGGGCTGAACATCCCCGAAAACTGGTGTGTCAAGATATGATGCTGAAATACGTCTGCCTGTACGAAACTTTGGAAACATACTGGGCATTTGTAGGGTTTTGCAGTTTCTAGAAGAGGCTGCGATGAAAGCCCTGCGTGAGACTTCTCGTGCACAAAAAGGAATGCAAGCACGGGTGTTGAGAAAGGGCAATAAGAACAGTGATAACTTTTCACGGCAGTATCAGGAGCGCCAAAGAGGTTAGTAAATACTCTACTGCTGTCTACTTCATTTGGATGATCCAAGATAGCTTGTTCATTTCCACGTAAGCAGCCACTATCTGGTTCATTTCCATGCCAGTTATTGGGGATTTTCAGTGAAGGGCTGTAAGTAACTGCCTGGCCTATTGCATGATGATTTGATGATACCGAAACTCTGGCACTTTGTGGCTGTTGTTTTGCTTGCTGGGAAATCTGACATTGGCTCTCCATTTCTTTCCATTTCTCCATTCCAGATTCCCCGTGATCATTCAAAAGATGAGACTTTAACCACTTCGTACTTCTAAATCGCCTATTGCAAATAGTGCATACTTCGGTAAAGTGTGTAAAGTAACGTTGATTTTGATCATTTAGGTCAGAAGGCTTTATTGATTGATCATTTTCCGTGGAAATTTGCACATTGTGACCATTTGAAACGTCTCTTGAATAAGACTGAGAAAAAGAACCCTCTTCTATTATCCCATGAGTGTTCTGCTTGTGAACGCGAAGGAAATATTTACTGCACAACTCCTTGTTACAAATATCACAAATCACCCCTCCTATCTGTGCACCATTTTCTATTTCAATTCCATGCATGCGTTGCATGTGAGTTTTCATAAAGTATTTATTACAGAGTTCTTTGTTGCATATTTCGCAGTAGCTGTTGGTGGGCGTAAGAGATATCCTTTTGTCAGATCCACTGCCAGACACTATTTGTTGTGTAGGCTTTTCCGAAGGAGTGCGTGCTTCATATTCTTCTTTAACTTCGCTAATTAGCGGTGCTGGGGTGGTAGAGGAAAGTGCCATATATGAGTGATATTCCTCAATATGTTGCTTTAGCTGACCTTTTGTGTATAAATCTTTCTTGCAAATAAAGCAGTATGTTATGATATCTGAAGATGGGGCAATCTGTGCGATTTGCTGATTAGAAATTTTATCAGGATCAGAAAAATGAGTTTCTTCCATCAAAATGCCGTGCTCAGTCATCATGTGAACTCTTAGATTGTAATGGTTCTCTTCTTCTTTACTACAAATGGTGCATATTGTAGATTTTCCAACATTTAAGTTATTTAACTGAAGTATCATAGTCTGCAATTTTTGCAGGTCCTCACTAATTGCATCCTTACTGGTATCGCCATTTCCTTCGCTGCTGTTTCCATGTTGTCTTACCTCTGTTCCGTATTCGCTTTTATTTTGAACATGATCCTCGATGTAGCTACTTTTTCCGTTATCTTTTACATCAGTGCCCAATCCATTTGCACCAGCTTGACCGAGTTCCTTTACATCTGTTTTGCCAGAATGTAAGTACGCTCTGTGCATTTGCATGAGGTAAGAACTCTGGAACCTTCTACCACAAATGTCGCATTCAGGCTCGTCTCCTTCAGAAAGATCAGTTCTAACTTTTTCACCCGAATCGGAGCTGTTCGTGCC
Source organism: Metallyticus violacea (assembly GCA_030762175.1). NCBI lineage: Eukaryota > Metazoa > Arthropoda > Insecta > Mantodea > Metallyticidae > Metallyticus > Metallyticus violacea. The sequence goes on along the minus strand of CM060846.1, from coordinate 168,627,255 downwards.
TTGTTCTCCTACAATTAAATTTAGTGGACTGGTTTGAATGTGACTCCACGTAATGTTGTGAGAGCCAGCTACTTTTATTTCCTTTCCATCATCATTAAAAACAATCCCATGACGTTTCATCTTGTGAGTACGTAAGAAATACTTGTTACAATATTCCTTGCAACATATTTCACAAAATGCATCCGCATTGATAACACCTAATCGACGCAATTTATCTGAAGCCATATCTGTTACTTTAATTCCTGTGTGCGAAAGTGTTGGAGATGTTTTGTTTTGCGTTGTGACAGTTCGCTCAATGACTTCATCTACAAAATTTCGTTCCTCCTGTTGTAGTTCTTCCTTTACTTTTGGAGGTTCAATGAAATCGTCCACAGTTATATTGTTGGGACTTAACTTATTGTTTTCATTTGGTCTTCCTTGAAGCATTATGACTCGTAGATCATCTGGCTCGTTATTTACAGAAATATCATTGGAGATGGCCTCTTGCATATTAGACCCGGCATCAGAGCCTGCAGAAGTACTGCCACGCTCATCGCTTTCCAGTTTACGAGCACATTCTGGTAGATTTAGAAATGACAGGTTATTACTACTTAGTGGTGAGTCTTCCACAATGCCATGCATCTTTAACTTATGTCTTCGGACAAAATACTTATTACAGAACTTTTTGTGACAGATATCGCATGTTGCCTTCACACCTGCAGTCACTGTCGCCTTTGATACGCTTATTTCAGGCATCTTTGGAATAACTGAAATCGTCTTGACAGTTTGTGTGCCCATCACTGGTGATGACAAGTGAGTGGTATTAATGGTGGATGAAGCCAAATTTGAGGCATAAGCGGAGCCAGGGACGCCTCCATTCTGTGCAGTGGAAGGACAATCTGTATAAATTCCGTGTTTGTTAGCTTTGTGAGTTTTTAAAAAGTATTTATTACAAAACTCCTTATGGCAAAGTTCGCAATATGCATCAGGATTGAATATTCGAACTTGACTAGTGTTGCCCGCAGTCTGACCGGTTGTCACTTGATTCATCGGTGGTGCAGTGCTATGTCCAGGTGTTTGGGACATCAAAGAAAAGAGATAAGGGGGAGCCAGTGGCATGTAAGGAGGCAAAACAATATTTCCTTCAGTAAACGATCCAGAGTTTTGAGGGTTGATTGCAAGTGAAAGTGGTTTGGTCCCTTGCACAGCATCATCTCCTTTACCTTGAAACTCCGATATGAGCGAGCCTACTATATCTAAGGAAGATGCAGCATCTGAAGCGCTTATATGGGAAAGATTTAATGGAATATCATGTTTGGTGGTCAGGAGTGACTCTATATCAGCTTTACTTCTTAGTTGACTTTGAAAAAGCTTTTGCACATGACCGTTTTCAATGTGGAATTTAAGACGCTCCTTATAGTTTAGAAAGTCAGGACAATATGGGCAGTGAGACGGAGATTCCCTCCCAGGTTGAGTATTCATTCTGCGAACGGACTCCGTTTGAACGTCTAATTCAGATTTTAAATTCAGATCTTCGCTAGCTGCTAATGCACATGTAGATAATGTGTTACGAATATCCTTACCTTCTTTGGTGGTTTCACCCTCATCATCGCTGTCCTTGTTACAAGGGCCAGCAAGTGGTGATAACCTTACAGGGTTTGATTGTTTCCTACGTTTCTTTGCCTGGTAAAAGTCTGGTTCGATTTCAGAAGATAGAGTTCGCTTGCTGCTCGTAGCCATCCTGCCCGACTGGTCCATTAGAGCCTTTTCAAATACAGTACCTTCCGCGTACTCGGCCTCCAACTCCTCTCCACCAAAGGAATTTGATGTATCCTCTGCATCGCTGTTGTTGAGATCTCGTGCCACGGTTGTTACAGTGGTTGTGGTTGTTGATTCCATTATTGTGGATGGCATCTAGGTGTGGTGCTGTTTGTAGAGACGTCTTTTATCTCTTCTTCTATGTTCATACAGCCAAGAAAACACAGCCCTGGAAAAAACCAAGACAGAAACTCAGAGTCTTAAGTGAATATGTCAAATTTAGCATTAAATGTCGTAGTTGAATTTGCATGTTCATACTTGGTTTTTATACTGATTACTTTAGTAACTTCAGTAAATTTTATTTTCATTATATTTACATAATTATATATCGTAATAAAATTGACAATTAAAACGTAAAAACCAGTGCTATAGAAGGAAAATACCTATAAAGTGAAAACAAATTTAAATTAATATAATTTGCTTTCTGTGGTACTTGGCTTCCTTGGTATACTACTGTCAATACTGCGGATTACTGTCATGCTTTTATTTATTTATTTATTTATGGATGTTCTTTAATATCTCAGGTCATCAGCGTCCCATTCAACTCAGGGCGTGAAACGGCCGACAAATTTTGCTCAGAGGCCTCTCTTTCAGTCTTGAGGTTCTTTTTCGTGCCGTAAATGCACGACCGACACCCACGGCTTTACTTCCCTTCCGAAGGAAGCCATTCTTACGATTTTTACGCCCGAAAAAAATCCATTGATCCTGGCCGGGTTCGAACCCGCGATCTTGGGTATAGGAGGCAAGTATGGTAACCACTACACCACCAGGACCGACACTGTCATGCTGATAAAACTCCCCTTAGTGTGTATGATACCAACAAACTACATAAGGAAATAATAATAATAATAATAATAATAATAATAATAATAATAAAAGAATAGAAATAAGGCAAACAAGCAATCCTTCTCATACTACTGTGAATACTTGAAATTATACTCTCAAGGTTTGTCCAGTTTTATTCACATTCCGAGTGATGCACACAGGACCTAAAGTATCAAGAAAACTGTCCACCGTATCTCGTGAATTTTTCTATCACAAAATGCTCTGAAATTTGGAATATTCTCGTGGAAATAGCCACCGCATGCCTTTCTAAAATAAACTTAATAATAATAGTAATAATGATGATGATAATAATAATAATAATAATAATAATAATAATAATAATAATAATAATAATAATAATAATAATAATAATAATAATAATAATAATACAGAGGTTTCTTTACACACACTAAACGTAATGAACAAAATAAGAAACTTGAATAAAAATACAGCTGGAAAGCAGACATTAGAATAAAACGCACATTTATATGCACATAATGAAATTTAAGTTAATAGTTAACCAAAGGACATGTGTTTCCAGAAAATGGAAAATCGAGAGTATCAACGCGTATATATCACTTGATTACACTTTACAAACTCTGCCTATAACAGACGATCCAAGACATTTGCAGAAGAGCTCGCCTATCGCATGATAAACTGTCAAGGTGTGACATCACAGACACAATCATGTTAATTGTTGTTCAGAAACTGGCAAATGAATACCAACCAGTAGCTATATAAAAATATGAGCTACAAAGATGCAAGTATAAACATTACTGAAGAGGAGAAACTTAAATAGTGATAGAAGCTTATAATGGATCAGATACTTGAGATGCAAGACAAAGCAATAAAAGGTGTACATATAGTTAGTAAAAACGATTGAGAAATATTCATCTTCTGTAACAGAAATAGAGCAACTATACCATTAACATATTTTAGAGAGTGTATTATTTAAACCATTACATAGAAATAGACATTAATCACAGATACCCAAAAGAACAAGCATAGAACTAGATAAAACTTTCTCATGCGCACAGATGAACCCGCTAGAGAAATGCTTCATAATGACATTGTCAACTTGTTATATGGCGTAATATACGTAATTTTTATGTTTCTTCATTGACTATTGCATGCCTATGCCATAAAACGATGAAACATAATATAGTAGTCTTAGTAGTGCACAAGATTCAATGTACTCCACTCTGTGAGATTCGGCAGATCCAAATGTTTCTATAGTAGATTTCCTACTTCACATGGGTGCTGCTTTAGTAAGGGCAAATACAAATGATCTTGTTAAAGCTACCATAACAAACCAAGCGGACAACCAGTGTATTCTACAAAAGAAGCGTTATTGCAGTTACTTCACTCTTCTTTTCTAACAGATTCAACATTTACGGTCCAACAAATACTTCAGTCAAGTAGTAGTAAAATTGTTTGTTTATTTTAGAGTATTTTCTACAGCTTAAAATTCCAAATGTTTTTAAATTTCAAAGTGTTCCTCAAAAACACTACACGTAGCCAATTGCCAATCTAAGTTATAATTTTGCACCTTTACATTGTGAAAGCTTTCGGATAAATATGCTTCAAGAGATAATACTAGTTGCTTTATAAGAATTATTTTCGCACGTTATAATCGAGTTTGAAAATGTGTTTTTACATCTTGATTATTCATCTGATGGAAGTAAAACGCAGAACCATATACCAGGTTGCCCATCTGCGCCGTATTTTAATTAAAAAGAAATTCTCGTATTTTTCAAGGAAATTTGACATTTAAGGGTTTTTACTGGTTTACAAATCAACGCACTGCAAGGCTACCTTCATTTAATACACAGCGCAAGCAGTCTCCTGGTTGGTATTTATTCATTCATTTTTGTAAGTTCACAATGATATAATGGTATACTAACGCGTACTTTTAATGTGAATCTCGGATAAATCGTAATGTAAAAGAGCCTACATTAAATTTATAAATTTTAGGAATTGTTAGCATGATATTATAGATCTGATGGTATTATATAATTGTTAATAGTAAAGGTTCAAAACTACTAACTGACACAACTGTACGTAGAGAAGACAAAATTTACTCTGATCATTATTTACTCACAGTAAAATTAATATGTTATCAAAATGGAAGAAAACGAGAATTCGTCATAACAATCAGGACATAAAAGCATTTAAAAAGATTTACTTCAAGAAGAAGGCATTAAGGCTGTTGTATTAGAATAGACTATTTATTTAATGGCAACACCAACTAGTAACTCTGTGAATGAGGAATGGCAAAACATGAAAACCCTATTGAAAGTGTTGGCAATGAAGTACTGGACATAAAATATAAGAAACAAAACAAAAAAACTTGAAAATAATGGAACAAAGAATTACGCAAAGTAATGCAAGAAAACACAGGCATACTTGAACTATCTTTATAATAAAATGCCTGGATCAAGATGAGAATATAAACAAATATGTGCATAGTAAAATTTTACAAAGTTTTTGCAGTACCCACATCTCTGTGGTGTTGTTTCCTAGGGAAAAAAAATCTGAAGGAAAGAAGACCGTGTGGGATTTCTTTGTTCATTAAAAAGTTGTACAAATGTGACCAAATTCAAAATTGTAAAAGGGATATCGACAAACCCCGAAAAAGATGGCATTGACTACGGAACACGTTTTAAGACCTAATCCATAATTGTAGATAATCATGATGGTAACGGTTATTATTACGTGTTTACTGAAACAAATTACTCTTAACTATTTAAAAGGAACGGACCAAAACTAATTCATAATATCCGGTTCCTCTTTTTATAAATAATTGTCCGGTCACAAGAATAATATTCCGGACATTGAGCTGCAATAAAAAGATCTATTATATGAAAAGGAAACGTAGGTTTTCATCTTGAAATGGTGTATTCCTTGAAATGAGATTAAACCCAAAGGGAGCCGGATTAAAGGTGGCAGATCGAATATTTTTTGAGATGGAAAAAGCTTTTCAAATGAGGGAATTCCCATTTTTTCGTAAAAAGTTATAGCGTCGGTATCTCAAGTACTTTCAGAATTTGAGGTAGTAAAGAAGGTCTTTGAGATATCTTGTAATTTGCCTGGCCTTTTTATAATGTCATATATACAATAAAAATATTGGAGCTCCAATTGTTTTGTATCACATATTTCACGAACTAAATTTTAAAAGCTCTCACTTGTTAAGCATTGTGATTATTGATTGATATCTTTGAAACTTTAAATATTTATGTACATATCATTAAACTATACCTTGTTGATGTTCCTTGTATTTTCAGGAGACTTTTTTCTGATACAACCATAACTATCGGAATATCGGCGATTAGAAGCGTTGTTTAATATGCTGTAACGCTTTCTAGCTATTCTTTCATGACCTGGTAAATTAAATAAACCTTGTGGTATGTGGCACTTGACTTTCAGCTAAATCATCAAAATGCATACTATATTTATTTTCACTTTGTCTAAAACTTCTTTATAATCAATGAAGGTAGCGTAAATATTAAGGTCAAACTGTCAAGTTTTTTCTATTTGCGAGGTAACAATTCCAAAAGTTCTCGACCTGACCAAGAAAACAAAAAATTTAAGATTTTTTTTTTGAGCTTAGTCACCTTGTAAATCAATAAATTTAGTCCCCAAAACTTTCTAACCTTTTAATACTTTCAGTAAAATAAGATGTGTCTAACTGTGAAAAAGGGCCTGTTTCAATTTCAAACTTGTCATTTGATGTGAATCTTTGTCCGCCCAATAATTTCTTCAGGTTTGGGAACAAAAAGTAATCACTGGAAGTCAAAATCGGCGAATATGGCTGATGTGGAATTACTTGGAAGCGAATGACGAGCAGTTTTAGGCAACAATTCCAGACGTGTGTGAAGGCACATTATCGTGATAAAAGAGAACTTTCTTTTTCTCAAGGTGTGGACATTTAGCCTGAATAGCATCTTTCAGTTTATCCAATAGTGAAGCGTAATACTCCCTGGTGATGGTTCTGCCCTTCTGGAGGCAGTCTACGAGCAACACACCATGAAAATCCCAGAAAACCGTAGCCATGACTTTTCATGTATATGTAACTGTATTTGCTTTCTTTGGTGCACTTTCACTTGTTGCCACCCATTTTTTTGGACTGCTCCTTCGTCTCTGACGTGTAGTGATGAATCCATGTTTCATCTACTGTTATGAAAAGTCAGAGAAACCACTGAATTTGCTTTTAACAAGTCTAAACACACTTGCAAAATGCTCACTAAAATGCGTTTTTGATCCACTGTTAACAAACGCGATTCATCGAGCGGAAAGCTTTTCCATACCCTAAAACTTTGTGTAAAATATATTCGACACGGCCTATCGAGATCTTTGCAATGTCAACCAACTTGCGTTCCTTCAATCGGCGATTAACGAGTACAGCATTGTGAATATTTTTCACAATCTCATCCGTCATAGCTGATTCGGAACGTCCTGAGCGCTCATCATTTTGAATCGGATGTACGACCACATTTAAATTCAGCAGCCTACCTTTTAACCATCGAAAAAAATGGGAAGAGTCTGTTAATGTGGAATTTAACTCATTTTGTATTTATGTTGAGGTTAACTCTTGAAAACGAACTAGTTTATCACAGCTTGTATTTCAGTTTTATCCATCTTGCAGAAAATTTTAATATTAGTTTCTTTACTCGATCGTCACAAGCAAGTGACTAAACTTAGGTATCTGGAACTTCACAGCGCACTTTACAGCGCACTATCTAAAGGATGATACTTAACAACAACTATCATAGTAATTTGGCATTTTCGCGACATCCCAAAGTCAAGCCGAGAACCTTTAGATTATTCCTCGTAAATACAGGTCCATGTTGGACCGTTCATTCCTAAATCCTAGTTGTTCCAATAATATAATTTCGTCTATTTTATGTACTTCAATAAATGCAACTTCTTAATATATTTTATATGCGAAATCTAAAAGATGTATCCCTCTATATTTTTAGCAGCTTCCTCTATCTCCTGTTTTAGATATCGTAGATATTATAGCATTTTTCTATTTGTGTAGAATACTTTAATTTCTTCGCCACATGTTCAATATTTCTAAAAATTTATGTAAGTATGTATCTGGTGCATCTTCAATAAATCTACATTAATATGTGTTTGGTATTTGTAAACGTATTTAATGCGTCTCCAAATCCATCTGATATAAGTGGATACTTTTCTGATATTCTCAATATCAATACAATCCCCTCGCAAAGTTATGGCTTTGCGCTATCTAGAAGTCAGTGTGTATGTCGTCGCATAACGATCTGCTGGTCTCTCTCTCAGTTATCTTCTTATTGCATCTATGTCTTCCTCATCATCATTCAATCGTTTCCCGCGGTCTTTATCTTTTAGATAACCAAAGAGATAAAAAGAATATGCAAGTTTTGGGCTGTAGGGTGAATGGAAAGAACAGTCCATCTTAATGTAGTAATCTCTTCTTGTCTGTGGTTCCGCATTGTTGTGAATAAGGAAACTACGGATGAGCCAGAACTTCAACTTCCGAATTGTCACCACGAGGCAATACATTGTTGAAAATTGTATCTTTAAAGTTCTATAGAATGTGGTCATGACCTTCCTGGCCGAGGGTGTTTTCTTGAACTTCCTTTTACTGAGAAAATCTGTGATGTTAGTCCATGGATTGTCTTTTAGGCTTAGGATGAATCCCTATTTTATCTCACAATATACGCACGTTGGACAAGAAATTATCACTTTCAACCTCGTAACGAGGAAGAAACCCTGATAAGATGTTGTTTCTCTGCTCCCTACGATTGCCATTTAAGCTTAGATCACAAATCTTTGACCATTCAATACGGTGAATAATTGTGTTGATACTGCTGGCAGGTTAATAGAGAGTACTTTACGTCATTCGTTGATCCCTCCGAATAAAGATCATTGTAGGCGTGACTGCAGCTATCCGGAGTGTACATGATCGACTGCCTCAACCTTCTGCTAATAACGATAAGTATTTTCGCCAAACAACTGACTATGCACCGCCGCCTCTAATAAAAGTTTCTAAATGCTGGAGATAGTCCCACTTTCTGCTAAAAGAAATTCTTTGACCACTTAGAAACTTCAGTTTTAAAGGCAACTTCATCACTACCACCTAGAGGATGAATCAAAAAATAAGATAATGGGCGAAGGTTTAAAGGTACAGCACTTAAAATATTTTAATTTTCCAGGACCAACTGGCCGATAGAAAATATTGCACTAGTTGTTGAACACTCTTATCATCACTTAACATCCCGCCACGGTTGGCCGAGGTCGTTAAGGCACGGACTCGTGAGCGGGAGGTCTGGGGTTCGAATCCCACCAGGACCGTCCTCCCTGATCAAGGTTTTTTCCAGGATTTCAGTCCTCATAAATGGCAAATACCGGGGAGGTACCTCAAACTTAGGCCTGGAACGTTTCAAAAACAAAACATCCTTTTCCAATATATAAGTTCAACTCATATATCATCAGTGTCCATCGCCTGTGGTGTCTCAGTAGTAAGAACGGGCGTTAAACACTATTAAAAAAAATAAAACTACTTAACATCAACATAGTCATTAAGTTTAAGAGCTGTTTACATTTTCTATTTACACATGATCTTGCTGAGGAGGCTTGCAAGTATCGAAGATGTTGCTTACCCATGCAGCCTTTTGGTTTTAAATTCTATCCTGGAGCAGAATGACTTTAGCAGCAGCCTGGTGATGAGTTCATATATACTTTTGCTTTGTAACGTGCATGTCTATATCCTTAGCCGAGTTGTTTGCCACAAGCATTAAGATATTTTCTGTGATTCTATTACTCTCGTAATCCATATTGTGTTGTCATTCTTTAAAGCATCGGCTTTGATTTCATTAGAAATCAACTAACATGCCTGCTAAACATAAATGCAATAACTTTTTGAACAGAGTTGAACGACATAGGAGTGGATTAACGCATATGATGCATGAGCACTACAACATTCCCATCATAAGTACGTCAAGGACTTCACAGCCTGACGACTCAAAAGAGACTGATAATGTATGGCCTATATCACACAGGTATGACGTGACTTTAATGGTGGAACATTTGATACCATGGGAGCGAAGTTGACTTAGCATCAACCATATTGTTTATACTTCACTTAGCGTCCCGATCTAAATAAAGACATGTTTCTGCATTGCACCCACAAAATCTAATCCCTTCCCTCAGACGTTATATACCCTAGCTCGCGTCAGGCTTATGGCGATACTTATCTTATTTTTCCCGAAGGAATTGTCCCATTACTAAGGCGGGCACTACTTTGCTTCCTCTTGCTCTCACTCTTCAGCATGCAAACAATAGCCCAAGTTCAGGTAACTTTACATTATTTATTAATGGAGCCTCAGCTATACTCATTAAGTAAAACTAATTGTGTCTTACAATGTTTGGTTCAAACGCTTCAGCTGTCTGTACAACTCACGGGTTAGATCAAGAGTATAAACGATTTGGGCTAAATGTCTATTGATATTATATACAAATTAAGTCAATTCACAAAAGTGCATCTTACCAACGGAAAGAGAACTGATGCTCCACTTATTTTTGTTACCAAATGTTTGTGGATTATTCCGTTTCAAAGGCGGCTGGTGGCACTTCGTTGCGATGTCTAAAAACTTGGGACAGAACATGCTTCAATGTCGGTAAATGTCGGTACGAAAGAGTGTCAGCAATGGAATAAGGGAATATGGTCCACGAGTGGCTTGCAATACTAGATTTATCCCTAGTGTTGTGAGGAAAACTGACACCACTAGGATGGTACCAATATATGTTTAAAAAGTTCTAAAGGTTGTTAATTTATTTGTCTTGTACCCAATTTTATTCTTTAGAATTGCTGGATTGGCCCAAGAAGCTAACTGCACACATTTGCAGTTGGCTCAAACAGAATAATCACTACGCCACATTAAGTAGCAACAGTATTTATTTGCACTTATTGCAAACGTTTCTCTAATTTATTTTATGAATCTTAAGGATGTTTACACTTCTTCTTCCAATTACTTTTGCAATAGAAGTTGGATCAGTTAGGTGCATGTGGCGATTGTTTATTGTTTCTGTTGTGACGAAGAACTAAGGTTGATACAGCTGTGCTTTCTCCCCAATTCATGGGAATCAATTCCCCTTGGTTTTAATTTTGCCGACCAAAGACTGCCACGGCCGTGTACGTCTCCTTTATTGATTTTATCTGCTTATAGAGACAAAATTAGGGAGGACCAACTCTAACTTAACTTTATGTCGGTGCCACATTGTAGCGAAAAGATAGTCGCTTATGAAATTAAAGAGCAATGAGGCAAGTTTCACATTGTCTTGGATATTACCATTTTCTTTTTTGTAGCTCGTATTCGAAATAATGACGTCTTTAGGGAAAATACGTGAATTAAAAAAGAATAAATTAAAACATTTGATAAAACTTTAGATGTTCTGAAGTTATGACCGAAAATATATTATATTCCAATCATGCTCTACTTAAGTGTGTTCACGGTTGCAGATGAACACCCAACCATTCTCATCAAAGTAAATATCAAAATGACGTTTTGTAAACTCAAACGGGCAGAGTAGAACGAACGGATTTGTGTGTCCAGCATAAACATGAACTGTAAAGGGTAACCCAAAATGTACATATTAAAAAGCTGTTTGATGCAAATATAGCCTTTTAGTTTTTCAAATATTCGGTAATTTATCATTTTTCCTTTCTATATACTACCAATCGAGTATTTAATTTATTTATCTAGAAAGACGCAGTTCGAAAATGTTGCATATTCTGCAAAATCGAGAGGAGAACAAAGCGGCATTTTAGTAGAGCTGTTTAGAAATAGACCACACATATGATTAAATTCCTTCAGTGGACAAAATAAAGCTCGGTTGAAAGTGCTTTGCACCGCTAATTCTCACTCTTAAGGGACTCAATTTTTTTTTCATTTTGAAATGAAATATAAATGTAATATAAATTTAAAATACAGGGTTCGAATCCGGCCAGGACCGATGGATTTTTTCGGGTGTAAAAATCCTAAGTATGGCTTCCTTCGGAAGGGAAGTAAAGCCGTGAGTCCCGTGTCGTACATTTACGGCACGAAAAGGAACCTCAAGCCTGAAAGAGAGGCCTCTGAGCAAAATTTGTCGGCCGTTTCACGCCCTGAGTTGAATGGGACGCTGATGACCTGAGATGCTAAAGAGCGTCCATAAATATATCAATAAAAAAAAATTAAAATACCGGACGAGTGTTCTCATCCTGCTGATTGATAAGTAGAGAAACCTGCATTTTATAGTCGATGGGAAATAACAGGTACTCTCAAGTACCCACCACATTCACCAGACCGTCCTATAAAGGAGTTTGCCTTTATCTACTGTGTACATATTGCTCCAGAACTACGTCTATTTTTTGTCCTCTTTTGTATGTAAAAATATTCACAAAGAGTAAAATATTATTCAATGCCTTATGTTTGTCATTTCACATTAATATAAAGAAGTTTGCATTTACTTATTATGTTCAATAAAGAAGATTCTTATAGTAAATTGTGATTTAATTCAAATTTACATATTTAGGATTTGTATAATAACAAACATCAGAGAATAAGCATTATTTCTCTCTTCGTACCAGAAAACAAAACAAAAAGGGTATACTTTCATGGACCAGTATTTGAATCCCGGAACTTCACCGCTAAAGCCCAGCGCGTACATAGTGCAACACGAGTCAAAACACGCCGAGAGACACATAGCAGCTAAAATGGGCGAAATCCATACCGACGCAGGGAACAGTATTTATGGGATAGTCTGTAAAACTTCGCGATTGTATAACTTCCCAACCCGCAGGATGATAAGACTCACTCAGTGTATATGTACATATATACATACATACAAAATGTGTTTGCAACCATTTCTAAGTAAATTTATCGTATGTTACAACAACCTCTTACACTAGGAAGAATTTTCGTTCACGCTCAAGAGCTCAGATATAGGTATAGCGCGTTTCATAATGGATCAATTCAACTTTGTTTTTTCTTTTCTGAATGTACTCATACGCGATTTCAGCAAACAAATGCAATTGTTCGAAGGCTTCTATTATTTCAGTGATCTCGGGGATTCCTAATGCTCCTTTAAGCAGTGCCTTATAGAAACTTCCCCTTAAAGCACAGTTCAATAAGATATATAGGATCTTAATGAACTACAAAGAAATTGTAAAGGAGTAAAATAGCAATTTGTGTTGGGAAATATATTGTCTGCCTGTTCAAATTTCAAGCATTAAGTTTGTACGCCAATAATGAAGGTTCCATGCGAAAGGTTACGAAACAATAAGGGATGGAAGATCTGGAACACGTCTCTCAGGCGCTGTCGGTAAGATACTGACGTCAAGTAAAAGCGGATTATTATTATTATTATTATTATTATTATTATTATTATTATTATTATTATCGAGTCCGAGTTTTGTAATTACTTTTTATAACTTTTACATCTTTGTATAAGCATACTTAATCATAAAAAATAATAACCTATTCCGCTGAGCCCGAACCTATGATCTTCGAAACCACAGTTTGTCGTTTTATCTATTAAGCCACATTGATTGCTAAACAACTATCTCTAGACTTAGCAACATAATACAATATATCAGTTAACCATTGTTAAGTGCCATGCTATCATATGATTAATTCCAAATTTTAGAGATTTTAATAGCAGTAACTCTTCAAAATGCTGATGATGAAATGCCGAGAATCGGGAATTCCACGCTTGCAAAGCAGCTTTAAAGATATTCTAAGGCAAATGTTTATCCAACTTCGCTTTAACACGGACTTATCAATCTAATTTCAACTTCTTTATTACCATATAACTGATCTCAAATTACTCATCTAGAATCCCTCTACAATTACTGAAATTATTGTGGTATAGTTAATTAACATCCGGTATACATAATGAACAAATTACAGGAACTTAGAAATCGCTTCTATATTTTTAATTTTCCAACTTGTGTTTGAATACTATTCTTCCCCACCAAGTCGTATGTAAATGGGAAAAGAAGCATTCGGAACCGAGCGGGATTCGATCCACGCTATCTTCGTCTTACTTTACCGGGTCTACCAGAAACTCAATCCCTTATATGGCTATGTGTAATCTTGACACTTTTTCTTCTTTGGCGCTACAACTCCAGATTGGGCCATGACCTGCCGCAGTGAACTTTATTTCCTCTACTTCCGTCTTACGACGTCATTGATAGATGGCAGCATTGCAGGGGGGCATGTGATCAGGAAGCCAGTATCCCACCGGTCACCTATAATGCAGCTTTCTAGTTCGAAGAACGCCATCTCTTCATCAGGGAGCTCCCCAATTATCCTCATGGGATGGATGGATCCCGTTCCAGACCTCCCTAACGTAGAAATATTTTAAGTAGGCACGGGAATCGAACCCGAGCCCTCCCGGTACCTGCTATCCTAACCGCTAGATTAAGGAGGGCGGTCCTCGACACTTCTAGGGCGAAAGAATTATTTATCCCAAGCAGGCACCTCGAATATTCAAACCCAGGTTAAAGCCCAGGTTTTCTAGTTAAACTAGAGAGATAGACCTAAAATATTTTACATGAATATTAAAACAGCTTGATCTATAAATTAAAAAACTTGAATTATAATGCATATAAACAAACTGTTGTTCCAGTAAAATACTATTCACATAACATTGTGAAATATAAACAATTTATCTGTGAGATTAAATAGCACTTTAAATTTTGTTCCAATTAATATAATGTCCTTTAATGCCCACTGGGACGCTACTGAGTAGTTTTATTGCTATATACGAGGGTGGTCAGAAAAGTTCTCGGACTTGAACTTATGCGATCACTCCCATGCAATTGGCAAGATAATTGTTTTTATACATTGGTACATGTCTTAAACATTTACTTGAAATACGATCGTATCAAGCCATCGTTTCAAATAGTTTATTTAATAAAGTTTTCTAAAGCAGATATGTTGTTAGTAACCCATAAAATGGACAAAGCTCAGTATCGTACAGTGATAAAGTTCTTTCTAAAAGATAGTTAAGCATCAAAAGGAAATTCATATCAAGTGTCAATATGATAGGAATTATTCTCTATTTTCCACTATTTAATTGGTGTTAAATTTAAACATAGCCGTACCAGCCTTGAAGATGACACACGTAAAGTAAGTACAAAATCTATAACAATAGCAGAACTCATTGAACAAGTAAATATTTTAATGTGATATTACATGACTGGCATTCGTGAAACTGCTGAGGCTATAGGCATTTCATAGAATCAAATGCGTTATATTTTACGCATGAAAATACTTTGCGCAAGATGGATGCCACGCTTGCTAATACAGATAAAAATAGCGCATTCGCATGAGGAGCGTTTTAACAGCAACAGAATTGATTTTGAGGATGGGATTCTGATCGTACTTCAGAGTCGAGACCGCAGTAAAAAAAAGCGGTATGTTCAGCGCCAAAGAAGACAAAGTCGGTTCCATCTGCAGAAAAGATTATGTCATCAGTATTTTGGAACGTTGAAGGAATTTTACTATTATCTTTAGAAAAGTAAAACCATAACAAAATAGATATATTCTATTCTAATAAAGCAACTAATGAAAAGTGGTGGAAAGACCGGTTTACAGAATAAAAAAATATTTTACCAAGGCAATGTACCTGCTCACAAATTTCTTAGCGATGTGAAAAATTGAGAGATTTTAAGTATGAATTGTTAGAGCAACCATCCTACTCCCCATATTGGGCTCCCTACGACTTCTAGCTGTTTCCTTAGGCTAAACTCATTCTCCCTGGTTAACGTTTTTCATCAAATCAAGCATCTATTGCAGTCATAGAGGAGTCTTTTGCAGACGAAACTTCTCTTAGCAATACAGAATCACATAAAGCGCGACAGAGACTAGGGGAATAGAGTCATTTACAACACAAACAATTCAGCTCCCTTTTTCCTCTTGCGCTAAACTGTTGCAGTATAAAGTTTGCCTAAAACATGCATTATAATTCTGTAATTAAATTTTACCGTATTCTTTGAACTTTTTTCCTCTCAGTAATACCTTCTTATGTTCAGTATTTTGAGGACAAAAAAAAAAAAGAAAAGAAAAGAAAAAAAGAAAAACTGGACAAAAGCTCATTGCAAGGGAATGTAAATTTTAAATATTCTATAGCATATTAATGATTCCTCAACTGAAGCGTAACAGTTTGAATGCAGTTATTTCCGCACCAAAATATGCCGTGTGTCTTGTTTTCGTAATATCTGCAATAGCATAAATAAAAACAAAAAGTTATCGCCACCAACAACAATATCTAAGGCATAGATAATAACTGCTGCAGTGATCATAACTAAGAAAGAAAAGTATATTAACACCTTGAAACTGTTAGCGTTACTAAAAGGATATCATTTTTTTTTTTACTTTAAGAATCACGCATCTCCTCTAGGCCAAGATGTTTTGAATTACGGATTTATACCTTTTTTTTTTTTTTTTTTTGATGCTTTGTGTCAACCTGCTACAGCATACTATATCCCATAATCTTACTGCTATGATAGTACGTGATTTTTTCCCGAAACAAAAGATTATCTAGTACATCCTCAGAAAAGGAGCAGCTCTAGCGTTCAACATGGTACTGAGTAGGTGAACTCCTCTAAAGGGAGGGGGGATATCCCATGAACACGTACGGAGATGGCAGCCGTAGACAATGCGGTGTACTACTACTCTTATACGTAACGTGATCAGATTTAGCTGCTTTCTTTGCAACCAAAGAGTTTAACTACTGGAAGTTTCTGTTAAAACACACACACACACACACACACACACACACACACACACACACACACACACACACATATATATACGGCTGATTAAAAAAAAACATTTGCATATATTGTATGGGATGGCAAATTAATCATTTTTAAGAGAGGATATATGTCCGGAAATGCGTGGGTATGGGTATGCTCCGGGGCGCCAAAATGATATGGCAATGGGCGTGCTGCATGGATCTGTGCGAAAAGATCTTTCGCTGGAGTTACAGGAGTCTAAAGATGACATCGGAAACTTGCACAACATGCATGTGTGGACGGAAGAAAATCGGAAGACGCAAGTGGACACAGTAATCAATACAGGTTCAGTGTTAACGTATGAGCTGGGCTCTGTAATCACGTTGGAGCACGACATTTGAACGTATTTTGTAGTTAAATGCAGAATGTGACGTTCATTTTGAGTTGGTACAGGTTTCTTGACAAAATGCATAACGCACACCCATCGCCATATCCAAGGTTTTGTCACATTTTGACGCTTCGCAGCTTCCAAATTGACATGGGTTCTCTCATGAAAAATGACCAATTTGCCGTTTCGTACAACATGCTAAGCGTTGTGGTGTTTTCTGAACTACCCTGTACACACCACTGTCAAACGCTATCTCAAAATAGCAGATGGCTACTGACAGTTCGCAAATAATACTATGCAATGCTAAAATCAAGTGTACTGGTTAAAAACACAATGTAAACAGTAAATAATACATACTAAACTATTAATCTTGAATATGTTGGCAACAAATTTTCGTTTTAGAAATAAGGGGAAATCTTCTTAGCTAAGTCTTAGATGCTACAAAACTACAAAACTACATAGTTAAGGTTTACATGCTGGAATTAATCAAAATCCAAAAGTGCTATGTAGGGCAAGTATGAATACGTTTGCTTTTAGGTACTAAATAAACCACCGACATGAATATCTCACAATCAGACTTTGTGTACTGAATGTGTATTAAATGCGTAACGCGCGTGCGCTCTAAATTACAGCTTTCTTCGTTTACAAGAGTACTGATGGTATATAAACGTATATTTGTACTAGTTTACCTTGTGTTTTAAAATACAGATTGCGGTTAATATATGTATTTAAAGAAAATATCGTTAAAAGCACTTTGTGATTTTATGTTATCTGAAGATGCTCACAATCCTGTTTTAATGGAAAATTCGAGGAATTTTTCATTTACCACAGATTTATCGTCATGTCGCTTCAGTTCTTTCATCCATAAAACAAGTTTATTGTTCAATGCTTGGAAAATCATGTTTGTCTGGAAAAGTTAGTGATGCTATGGCTAAATAAGCTGAATGAATTACAAAGAGGGATTTACTGCTTAGTTTTCTCGTCAAAAGGCCCGAAAGGCTTAACAAGTTCATTATGACGCTACTCTTGGCAAACTATCGTCTATGAATACCCACTTTAAAAAACTGGTTATCTTCAAAAATTTCCATTCGCATTAAAACTGGGAGTGGCGAGAGAATCAATATAGGAATTATATATGAAAATACATATCATTGTGTAAACATCTAAGTATATGGCTCTAAATGTCATTAATGAACATAATATAAATCGTTCTCGGGCTAGATGTTTTTCATGTTCTCTCCCAAACCCATCAAGCGAATTTAATGTGCTAACATGCAGATATCGCCGACTCACTGTAACACTATCAATAAATACAAGATTCTTAGTGCGATAGGACAAACGGCAAACCACTGCCGCTCTCGGCACGCACACAGCCGGACTTTTCATGCACCAGTTATGTGTGCCTGTAGCCTACACACTTGATCAATCCCTCCTTTGCTTTGGTCATTTGAGAAATTTGCAATAGTGATTATTAGGATGTAAGTTCATAACAACAACAACAACAACAACAACAACAATAATAATAATAATAATAATAATAATAATAATAATAATAATAATAATAATAATAATAATAATAAATGGATGGATGGATGGATGGATGGATGGATAGATAGATGGATGGATAGATGGATGGATGGATGGATGAATGACTGAATAGGTAGGTAGGTAGGTAGGAGGTAGGTGGGGGGGTGGGTGGATGGATGGATGGATGGATGGATGGATGGATGGATGGACGGACGGACGGACGGACGGACGGACGGACGGACGGACAGACAGACAGACAGACAGACAGACAGACAGACAGACAGACAGACAGACAGATAGATAGATAGATAGATAGATAGATAGATAGATAGATAGATAGATAGATAGATAGATAGATAGATAGATAGATAGATAGATAGATAGATAGATAGATAGATAGATAGATAGATAGATAGATAGATAGATAGATAGATAGATAGATAGATAGATAGATAGATAGATAGATAGATAGATAGATAGATAGATAGATAGATAGATAGATAGATAGATAGATAGATAGATAGATAGATAGATAGATAGATAGATAGATAGATAGATAGATAGATAGATAGATAGACCATATGCAGTAATTAGATACATAATAGGGTTAAAAATAACGCATCCACTATTGTGACTTGGAAAACAATTTCTACGTTTTAAATAAAGTAGCAATGTATAAGACCGCCTTCTTGGTCTAGTGGTTAGCGTTACTGACTGCTAGCCGGAAAGACTCGGGTTCAGTTCCCGGTACCTGCTTTTTTTCTGAGATAGAGAGGTCGAAACGGGGTCCATCTAACCTCGTGTGAACAATTATGGAGCTGCCTGATGCTTAGGTGGTGTAGCCGGAATTAAAGGCCGTCTTTGATTAAACGAATATGGTTATAATCAAGGCTAGTAATAATTAACATATATATGATCTGATACATGTATGTAGTTTGTAGTCATTAGACAGCACCTGTGCTAAACAGTAATAAAGGTCCATTGTGTATTTATGTGAATGGAAAACGTTCGGGTCGTTAAGCTTGGAAATGTTAAAAGTTTTTACCTGGGGAAAAGGGTTATATCCTGAAAAGAGGTAATTCTCTTTTCAAAGGGTTTAAAGAAAATCATTTACCGAGACGCAGACAAAAGCAGAGAAACATATTCTTTCGATAACTAAGGGTAAAGGCACTAATGACTTTACGGGTGGATTTCTTTCGAGGAAGGAACAAATGTCAATCTCAAATGACAGCTCAAGTTTATAACCCCTCATGACAATAACATTCAAACGTCGACAGATTTTGACATGACTTTGCAAAACAAATAGATGTTCCTTATTTATGGCCGAGATTTCATTGTGAGCAAATTTGAAAGGACAGGAAAGTGAAAGGAGATGTCAGATTATAAAAATTTCCCAACATTTATGGCAGGAATGTTCGTTCTTAGAACTATTATAACGTGAGAGGTATTTCCAGAAATTGGTCCCACACAACCAATAGAAATCTTACAAAATTGAACGAATCGGAGCAAGCCTGCTTAATTATTGATATTAAGGAAGGACCAATAACGCAGAGAGAATCGAACTGAGCTCCATAAATTTCGCGGATTTAATTTTCACGATGGGAGGTTCCTAATAAACAATAAACTTTACATATGATATATAATGTAAGGGACTTCGACAGCAGGGAGACTTAGAGAGAGAGAGCAGCAGGACTTCGAGAGCAGTGAGACAGAGAGCGAGACGCACGGAATAGTAAACTTTAGAGCAGTAAAAGGTTAGCGGTCCGGGATTCGAGGCTAAGAGCTAAAGGTTGGATAGTCGGAGAACGGAACTGTAAGAGTTAATTTAAATAAGCGGGCAAAAGAATAGGCAATCAAAATCAAAGTGAGCGAAGTCGGTAGGAGAAGAACAATAGTCAGTCAGTTCGACATATTTCCAAGCTTACACGGACCATCCAGTATTCTGTTAAGTGTAAATAAATGACGTCAGATAAGAACTCCAGTGTTTCCGTGTAGCTTTATAGATTTTTCTTCCCTTCCCTCTGACTCAGACGAGTCACAAAATTCCAGCAGTTCCCTGAGGTAAAGGTTCCTGATCCCGACACAAGGGGCATCCAACCCAGAACTCAAAGAAACACAATTAATCCACGCCTCCTCTTCCCGCGAGCGGACTGATACCAGCCAATCCCCCGAACGGCCCCAGTGGCGTCCCTCAAATATCGCGTGATAGGCGCCCTGCGTAGTGCAGGCATGCAATGAAGTAAAGACTTAAGAGGAGGCAAAGTTTGCTGCGGCAGGCCGTAACCCAATTACGGGCTATCGCGCTATAGAGAGGCAGAGGAGGAGCAGGATATAAAGCGGTTTCATTTATTTTATCATTGCAGTATTTGTTCGGTTATTATCCTTCCAAAAGAATAAATTGGTTAAATTCTGTTAACTCAATGATTTGTGAAAGTGGACAAAATAAAAAAGATTATGTTATAGATCCGCTTACACAAAATATATCGGGTTCATTGCACTATTACGATCTACAAAGCACCCAAAATACATCAAAGTTGTTTGGGCAATTGCAAATAAATGTGCAAGACCTCAACAAGATTTATGTATATTGTATACTAAACTGTTAGTTATATAAATGCGTATTTTATTTTTGAAAAAATCATGTGGAACATTTAATGTCTCTTCTTTTTTTCCAGTAAAATTACTCCAAGCGTGTACATGTATTAATTTATGTACTGCATTCCAGTATAAAATCATACCTGCATCTGTATACTGAAGGCTAAAAAGTTGATACCGTGTTACTTTATGTTCATGATTTTGAAATTTTCTTTTAAAAATGGCACATAATGTTTAAGAATTACACTAATTAAATTGGTGTTTAAGCTGTACGAGTTCCAATGCTAATTCAATTGCCAGTTAGGCATTGGGAGTTCCGCACACGAGCGGCAGAGGGCAAATAGCGTAGTTTATTTGTGACGCTCACCGTGAATACGCTGAATGATGAAAGTGAAGATGAACATGTTATGATGATGGAACAACATCAAAACGAGTTTCAGCGGAAACTGGAGAAAACCGTCCAAGCGCCACTTCATCCGCCACAAAACCCCTTACGACCACTGGGATCGAACCAGAGTCGCCACGGTGGGAGATGAGCAATCTAATCACTCGGCCACGGCGCCGCCTGCATAAGATATCTACTCTTAATTTCAATAATTAGTGGCTTCTATAAGTACATAAGTGAAATTTATTCTTCTCGGAATTTATTTGATAGCTAGGACCGGAAAAAGCATAGCAATGCGATAAATTGGAAAAAGAAAAGATTGAAAATAAATGTGTAAGTTCAATTTAAATACTTTGTAATGGGTAAAGTGTAGAATAAATTATTACACTTTCACTAAAGATAGAAGTAGATCAATAATACGTCTATACATTTAAATTGTCATTATTGTAAAATTAATACATTTGCATTATTCTGTGAACTAGGCAAATTAAAGAGTGGGTCAGATTAGAATAAAATATATTGGTTTTCACAAATGTAATTAATATCATTCCTTTCATTGTTAATAGATACGTCTCAAAACATCTGCCTTCAATACCTGGCTACAGACACAGGAAGGGGATTCTACAATGCAGTAAGTTATGCTTGCAACACATTAAGCAATTTCATCCAGCTTTTTCAAGTCAAGTAATATAATTTAACAGAATCACTTTATTTTAAGACATAAAACTTACGAATCACCTAAATCATGTAGGTTACAAGAAAACAAAATGAGTACGAGAATGGTGGTACCAGTCAAACACAGAGAGAGAAGATACTAAAGTAGTGTAAATATGTCCGAATGCATTGAAAAAAAAATCTATGGTACAAGTGCAGAATCAAATACGTACTGATCATGAAAATTGCAACACCTATAAGAGACGCGTCAATCTGCAACATGTTTTCTCTGAAGGAACGAAATACATCCACAGTGATACGAATATGAGATCAGTGGATCGAAGTAGAGCAAACACACAGACTTTAAGAATCCAAACGGACCCGCCAAACAACCGAACGAGAAGACAGGCTACATTTCCGCATGGACACTCACAATGTGTTGTTATTTTAATGGCCAGCAGTACATCAGAATACAGCCTTTCATCCAGAGAGGCTTGGATTGGGGATACTCCCTCACAAAAATATCTGTCAAACGCGAAAGAGCATAATGTTTCATTGAAAATCTAACACCAGTTAAACTAGATTAATGCAGACATAAATCCACTTGACAGTACATGCTATCTGAACTGAGCGTTCGCTATCTGTGGAGAGTGTACAACAATGAGGTCTTGTCTAATTTGAGGGTAAGGTATAATTTTTTTTTTTTCAGAAATGTTTTTGTCAGTGATTATAACATTAATTTCAAGACCCCATCTAAGAATACACGGTTTGAATAAGATGATCTTAGAGGCCAGATTAATTAACCTAATACATCAGCAGAAGAAAAAATGTGGCAATATAAAAGAAGAAAATTCGGTTATTAAATATTCAGTTGATTGACAGAAAAAGAGTTTTTATAAAAATTTACTAACTAGAGAGCTTATTACAGTGTGAGTAATCATATTACTATAATTTTTCAATATGAAAAGTAAGTTCCTAATGTAACCAAAATAAAGATACTGTAATAATTCATATATGGTTTGAAAATGAAATACCTAAAGGCTGTAACGAAATTGTTTCTGCTGTGCACCATCACGTTATTAATACTGATTTTTTCCGCAATTTCCAACGTAGAACTCTATACTGATGGATTACCAGATGAAAACAAAAATTCTGCAATGACAGGAATGTTATGCTGCTGGATGGAGAAAGAACCGTCCAAAAATATACAAAAGGTGCTATTGATGTTAAAGTAGTAGGTCAGTCATTTCGGCCGTCTGGTATAGTCTTTGGAAGACTACGAACAGAAAAACGAATGAGATTTAATACGATCGTTGATCCTTCTGACTTCATCAGGATTTATAGAGGAGAAGGAACTGTCAAGAAGATAGGGCGTGATGTTCCAATCAACAGTTGGAAGGAAGGGGTGGCACAGGTACTAAAACCTCCTGGAAGCTGGCATTTTAAACTAGCCTCTTCCAAGAGAACATTATTTATATAAAAAAATGGAAATCAGGTGTTTTGGTGAGAGGAGAATGTCACTATCGTAGCGATTTATGAGTTTATAGAAGTCTTTTGTAAAGAGGAAAAGCAACCCACAACGTGCAATTTCAAAGAAAGCAGTCGCGAGTGAGAGTAAAAAAGAAGAAAATTCAAGATATTGATTAACCACTTTAAAAATACTTGGATCCTTTGTTGCGAAAAAATAACGATGTGCCATTTTACTGTCATCTGATCAATGAAAATGGAGAGCAAGTAGATGTAGAAGGAGAAGACGAAGAAAACAATGTGTACGATGAAAGTGGCGAACGGAAGCTATAAACCTGAACATGATGGTTCATAAGTTCTGGACTGGGAGTTTTTATTATTACTGCTGGTTACCCCTCTTAACATTTCCCATTCTTGCATTTTGTATTTGGAAATGAAAAAGTATTCCTTTTGTGTCTGAGCATGCACCATTTCCTAATTTGTGGACTGTTCTCTTATATTTTCATGGTTTCGGCTGATCACTTACGCAAATGCTCTGGATTGGATCTTTACTTACCACGAATTTTCTGCCCCTCCCACCGTTTCATATTATTTCATTACGTTGGTTCTACTGCAGAGTCTGAAGTGCTTGGGCGAGGTGGGCTGATGCGGTGTAACGTGACTTACGCTTTAGAAAAGTTTCTGTTTTGGCGTGTGGTAAGCAAGCGGCCCTTCTGCAGGACTTGTACTGTTTGAAAGGGGACTCTGTTGATAGCGGGGTGTTCTATCTGGAAACAAAAGATAGGGATCGCTTATACTTCCCTACCTCAACATCCCACTATCCTGGCCACCCTGTTTCTCCCTCGCATAAACTTTCCTCCCGAAGTTCCCCCACTGGGGGGCATAAGCACAAACGGTCAGCCCTTGAGCAAGACTGAAACATCGAAAAGTCCTCCTGCGTCCTAAACAACCCAACCCAATCCAATCATTTTAGCTTTTTGAGCGGAATATGTCTGTTCCATAATGAATTCAATTTTATAATAGAACTGCATTTAAGAATATTCAAAAGATTATAGGATCTCACCACAATCTCCAGTTTGCTGACTAAGAACTTAGTGAATGATCGTACATAAATACTGTTACAGTTAATGCGAGACTTGTAAGAACATTGTTCCAATCCTGCAAAACTATCGAGAATGCATCATTTTAATAAAAATGTTATTTAGGTATAAAATGACTCCAATACAGTCATTAGCGAGGAAATGCCGAAGAGAAATGTGTTATGTAATCTGGTAATCCACTTCCTACACATGAATCAATTTACTGTATTATTTATTATAGGTGTAATACGCGCTGACTGCTCTTGTGCTCTTTATGATATAAGTGCAATCTCTAAATACCATTTGCAACTGTTTACCAGGATACTGCAGCAATGTCTCTCGCTTGAATAGCCGTTGCACTGACTAAGAGTCTCTCCTCACAAGCTTTTTAATGGCACTCAGAGTTTGAAAAGGTTGACTTATGATTTTCTTATAATTGGTTTCAGCTGATCATATTTTTCTTGTCGTTCTTTTCCTTCTTCTTTTTCTCCTTTGTCTTCATCTTTCTCTTCTCTCTTCATTTTCTTTTAGTTACTCAATAAATATAATTATTTGCTTTTACGTGTTGCTGTATTAATAAGCAATTATCTTATTATGTGTCCAGTGCTTTCTTAGAGAATTCCAACCAATCCGGGCACAAGACTCAACAAGTTTAATTGTCTCTTGTCATTTCGGACATTTCTCTTGAAAAATGCATTTCTGACGTTCCAGAACAAATTTTAATTTTAATATTGTTTCCATGGTAGTCACATTACAAAACTGAACAACACAGATTGCTAAATTATGCAAACCTAAAAGGAAAATGAAGGCTGCTTTACGGCTACCGAATTGCAGACATTATCCTTGGAGCTTAAAATTTGCGGGTTTTTTTAGCATTTATAAACATTTATAACAAGGTTAAAATCTATCTTGTTTTTTAAAAGTACTTCTGGTACTTTTCAAAAGTTGGAAATGTTAAATAAAGTTTCTTAACTTTTATTTTTATTTAGGTACTTTATTGTGACATTTGTAGGTGTTCGCGGGTTTTGTTGGTGGCCATGAGTAATCAATTTTTGGTATAAATAAACCAAAAATTAAATTCACTAAAAGTATTTAGAGCTTACAGCAACTAAATAAGCATTCACATCAGCAATTTCAAGCACTTTTTCTGGCTTCAAACTCCAGTGCCCGTAAATGTGGTAACCTAGCCCAACCAAATTGAAAGTAGGACTGTCAATAAGGATTTTTTTTTTTTGCCCCCATAAAAAGTGGGGAAATAGAACCGTCGGCAAATACCGAGAATGCCAAAAAATGTATACACACTTTCAAAGTAGATATCTATTTGATATATTTCAAAGTTGGACCGAAAAGCAACAGTAATGTGTAATATGGTTTTCTGTAACCAGATGTGACTCACACACATTATGATAGCGTTGCCACGTGACAGGTAAATCAATAATGAACAAGTGAAGCCAAGATTATCGTAAATCAACAATAAACAAATGAAGCAAAGATTATCGTATGGTGTTCTGTAAACAGATGTGACTCACATTACGCTTTGCTACAACAAAATGGAGCCAAGATTATCGTTTGAACAGCAGAAATCAATTTTGAAGCAGTATTGGAAAACCGAGAATGTTGTTGAAGTTCAAAGGCCATGGAGACGTGTGTACATAACAGAACTGCCAACGCGAGTAACAATTGCACGCATTCGAGACAAATTTGAGACTCGTGGTATCGTATGCGATGTTCACAAGGACACATCTCGGAGACCTCGCACAGCAACAAGCCCCGCGTACTGGATCCAATGCACTATTCAAGGCACGAAGAGTTCCGATTGAGTTTCCACCGTGTTCTCCAGATCTAACTCCGTTGGTCTTCTACCTATGGGGAACTGTTAAGGATGCTGTATACTGTAGTAAGCCAGCTACATTAGCAGCACTGCGGAAAGATATTGAAACGGCATGTGCTCCAATCCCTGAGGACACTTTCGCAAATGTTGCTCAATCATTGTTCAACGTACTCAGAAGTGTATCGACGGCGTTGGTGGCCATTTTGAGCAACTGTTGTAACTGTAAATGTCTAGGATGATTAGTGCTCTTCATTTTCTGTTAGTGTGAATTCAGTTTTGTTATGTTAACACAGTTTTTTTTCTTTGTTTAAAGTATGTATACATTTTTGACACCCTCTATAGCTATTTAGTATTTGACTTTTCCCGTCGAGGGATAAATTTCTCACTCAGGAATCTTCTCCCAGCAGAAAGTGAACTCCTAATTAACATGCTTGTATGTTGCTACCTAATATAAAGTGGACTTAAAGATAACAAATATTTACTTCATTCGTATAACATGCGCCGTAACATATTAGTATAGTCTAACGTTCAAACCCAAAAGAGTAATTCTTGTCTTTCGAATTAGAGAACGTTAGTGAGAGAGGAAATCAACTTACCCTAATCTTTGCATTTGATATTTGTTATTTCTTCTGTTTTTCAAGGTGCTTTGAGGCGATAATAAAGTTATTAGCTACAATAATGTTTCAAAGTTGTTTTTATCATTAATTATATACTTTTCTAGTATATATTATACATATAGTTATGTAATATGAGTTACAGGCCAGTAGAACGTGGCTGAGTACCCGTAGATGCCAGTTGTCAAAGTCATACAATATATATGCAGGTAGCAGCTTGTAGTTACTTTGCCAAGGAGTGGTTGTGCTTCATGTGTTACCCGGTACCTCAAATATTGTAAATTGTTTGCTAATTGCATGTTCTTCCTTAGTTATGCAAATACATATAATCGTGAAGAACGAGATTTTTATGTACGATACATATGTGAAAACGGAATCTTTCACAGAAGTGGTAAGGTGATTTGCAAGAAAATATTCTCGCAAAAGTGTTCAACGTAGAAAACCTGTTTGACACTTGTTAAAAAGTTATGAGAGGCAGGATCTCTCAATGATAACATATGTTTTCCGAGCGTGTTCTTACAGAAGAAAAGTTGCAGAAATACAGCAATGTCCTACGTAGGAGCCGGCTGGCTTGAGAGGCACAATTTTCAACATACTTTATAACACAGATTAGTGCTTATTATTATCAATTTAAATACATTATAATTTTTTTCCAATAAAAATGTAAATAGTAAAATAAAAATACTAACTTTACTCCTTCCTATCTTCCTTTTACCGGTTTCCAGTAAGCAGCCGCTCTCAGATAGCCCCAACAAAACAACCTCACTGTATATAGATTACCACTAAAGCAAAATTACCACCAATTTGTTTTTAGTAACTTTTAATGTTCCATGCTGACCCATATGTCTTTCAGGTGATGAATGAAGTGCCTTAAAGATGGCACAAATATGCCAAAAACATCTCTACGTCTAAGGTACTTGGCATTTGGCTTTTCAGAGTGGGAAACTTTCCATCTAAGGTAACTCTTCCCTACACGAAATCGATCCCTATTCCGCCAATTGTTGACAAACGGACACCTAATGTCTTGGGCACCGGTAGCACATTAAGATGGACATAAAAAGATGATCTATGCTGAATATACGTCATGAAACTGACGTTATATCTCCTGCACATATTGATGTTTGAGTTGTTATAAAACCAGTCATTAAAAAAAGAGGGAAGAAAAATGGCAAGACACATTCCTAATTCAATGTGCTCTTTCCTGACTATTATAATAATAAATTAGCCATAATTAATAATGAAGGTTATTTTTATTGCAATTTTTGTTGATTTGTTTTATTTATGGACGCTCTTTAACATCTTAGGTCTTCAAATTCGGGGCGTGAAAAGGCCGATAAATTTTTCTCAGATGCCTCTTCTTTCAGGCTTGAGGCTCTTTCACGTGCCAAAAAACTACTACACGGGACCCATGACTTTACTTCCCTTCCGAAGTACCATACTTAGGATTTTTACGCCCGAATAAAACCATCGATTCTGGCCGAGATCGAACCCGCGATCTTGGATACACGAGGCTAGTTTGGTTACCACTAGACCACTAGGACCGACCAATTGGAAATGACATGGTAGTGTCTGAGCAAAAATACTGGCTATTTACACTTCCGCTAGATGAGCTTACCAATGGCAGAACTATTTGTTCATAAAGACCACACGCTATGAGGATAGATATATAATTATTTCATATTTTGGTGTAAGAAAACAAAAGCGTAAAATGCCAGTTATTTTAGGTGAGATTCGTGCATAATTAGATAAATAATTATTGAATCTGATTACGACAGAAATGGTAATAGCCAAAGGTGTACAATTCATGTTTTTATTTTGATATAAAGACCTCTTTGAAAATGGTGTACTGTTATATTATCAAGACTAAAACATGATTCCAGTGCATGCACACTATTTAACCACTTAATAAAAAGTACATAATTCGCTCAACATAATTTAAATTTCAATTTTTTATTCAGTAGTTATAATAAATAATGTTTACTCCTAGATTATTTCAATGTGTTGCTAATTAGGCAATTTAACTATACGTTGAAACATTGCTTTCTCCAAATTTAAAATGTTAATTTTTCAAATAGTTTCATGAAAAATAGTATTTATAAATGAAATTTATGTAGTTTTTATACCTTAATGTTTCTTGCTTTTCCAGAAAATTTTACCTTTCTTTGCTTTATCAAGTAGTAGATATTAGAACATTGAGAACGTATAACAATAATTTCATAGCGCTTAATAAGGATCAGAAATAAATTCAATATATTTTACTTTAAGGGCACTCAAAGCTGGTGAGTCTGCAAATTGCTCCTTTGCCAGCATACTGGTATTTCTGAACGCGTCTCTCTGGACATACGCCATCTTACTGCTCATTAAGACATTAAGGGCACCTTCATGAGGGATATAATTTACCAACCACCCCGCTTAAGTAACAACTCGCTTGACTTCTCCAGTTTTTGGGCTCGGTTCATAAACAGTCTCTCAGCATTACAATAAGCTTGCATACCAAGAATATACTGAATAAAGGGATTAAGCAACTGCCATGCCTCCCTTACGTACCATGCAAATGTCGATCTGTATTCACAGCTTACTAGTCACTCCTTACTACCTACTTGCTAAACTTAATAAGATACATCGTTATATTAAAAAGACAGAAAATATAATGAACAAAGAAAGAATTCCCTTACGTGAACTAAGATCATTTTTATAACTTTTTACAAATCTTTCTTGCTTAGGGAACATTTTATTTACGTTGAAAAAAGTAACAAACATACATATCTATAATCAAGCATTTAAAATCTCCACACACTTCAAATGTTATAATACCACAATCTACCTGATTTTTCATTAAATTTTTAAATGTATATTTCTTGTTCTTGATTTTACAAGTTTAAGGAGCAGTGGTTAAGACAGCAGATAGTCATAAAATTCAGGCGGAATATTTACCTTGAACTGTATTCCCACATTCACAGCGTCTACGGCAAACTTTTTCATATTATCATTTCAAATATTACCCTTTAAAGAAAATACTTTCCATAAAAGTATTACTAATACCTATAGAAAAAATGAACTTCACAATAAGATACAAATTAGGCAACGATTCTATCCCAGACTTCGTAAATATGAAGCTCCACTTTGATTTACCCACGTTAGGTTTAGTGGTAACTTAAGAAAGAATGCTCTTAACTATTAACCATTCTGAATATATAGTATTCGTACTAATCAAGTTTAGCTATGGCCTCTTCAAGCTCTTTTCATTTGAAGTCTTCTGTAAGATTGAATTCTCCATTATTCTGTATACTATGTACCTGTGTAGAAGAACACTCTCTTTGTTCTAATTTTAGAATTCTTTTGTGAAATATTCCTTAAGCATTATGATAATAATATAAAGGTGCTTCTACAATAACAGGAACAGCTCCTTCCGAAGAAGCATTGTTGGATTCACTTAAAACAATTTGTATCGCAATCTTCTTCACCCAAACTTAAGAATTATAACTGTCTGGACGTTTCTCCACTAAACGAATCACCGCAGAATGCAAAGTAAATCATCTTGTGGGTACATGATGAAGAATATTTTGTCATTCCAAATGAACTTCTTGAGATCTTCAACAGTTTTAGTAAGTATCAAAAATTGGCTGAAAATTTTAATAAGCAAATTTTCGACGTCCGTTTCACCTAGATTTTCTTCCAGGTTGTTTTTCTGTACCTTGGAGAATATGAAATTACAACTTGCAGGAATTAGATTAAATAGAGGCAGGAAAATTCCCCGATATATTATTCCTATTCCGGACTTCTAATGATTTTCTTTTTTCCACGGGTTGTCCGGAGTGAAACCGCACGGGTGGTAAACCTACTGGGATGCATCACACTAATCATTGCAAAAGTTACTAAAGCAAAGCGTTATTATTTAGTTTGTTGCGGCTATGCTTTGTTTACAAATAATTTACAGCTTCAATACTTAATTTATGCAGTATTACAGAATATTTACATTACTAAACAATTACCTACTTTCGCAAAATAAATCTAAAGTAAAAATAAGGAACTTTTGAGAATTATTGTGACAAGAAAGAAGATATTTTTATATTCTTATTGGCATGGAATATGGATTTTTTTTTCTTTAGTAAAGGCAAATGGGAATGAACCGCATATTTGTACGCATCATCATATCATTTTAATGTATTTCGTTCTCTTATAAGGTGTACACGTGGTCTTAAGGTATTAAAGGTTGCAGAAAATCTCGATAGATAGCGTTCTTTTTAAAAATTTATATTAATATCATATTAAAAGAATATCTAAAGAACTAGAGAATGGCTTCCAAATTTAAAATTTTATGCTCACTGTGCCGAGGAAAATTTCCAATAATGTGCAGAATCAAAGTATTTCAAACGTTTAAAGATGTACAAAAATAAATGTTGTTTGAGATGTCAAGCTTTGTTCTTCACGCTTAAATTATATAGCGTACTGTAGATCACGTTACATCTGCGCGAGGTTTGGAGCAAATGACAAAAGCGTGGAGTCTTTGGTTTAAAAAGAAAAAGAAAAAATTACGCAAACACAGCTCTGCGTCCGAAAGCGTGGGAAGCAAATATAGGCATATGTGTGCAAGAGAGAAAAATATTTTCTACGATCTGGGTGGCAAATACTTTAATATCCATAAACTTCCGATGATTGCCGACAAACATTTCGTGGTCATATTCTCAGTTGAAAGTGTTGAAGGACCCCACGAGAGCAGGGTGGTCAAAGATGAAACTCAGCGCTTAAAGAGGGGGAAATGCTTGGTTTTATTATCCAAAGAGTTCTCACTTACGTTCTGCCAGATGCAGGTGTATTCGCTCTTTTATTGGTTTTAAAAATTTGCGATCAAAATGCAAATACATTATCCTTTGCAGTTCTTCATAAAGACAGTTGAATATGTTTACATAGGCAGTATTTTTTCTAATATATTCTCTTTTGCCAATGAGCTATCATGCAGCACTCCGAAACGTCCATTTTATCTAAGGATGACATCGGATGGTTTATACTGATATATAATATATTTTTCAAAACAATTTGAAACGGCAGAGCAGCCTCTATCCCGTCTTGTTAATGTGTACATATTTTGATTATTTTCAATACTGAATTGAATGTTACTATCATACAGATATAAATTTTATATGTGCATGAAAGTTAAGTTATAATAATACTATGCACGATAAATTGTGTAAGATGCCAAGATAGGAAAAACGGTACAAAAAATAAATTACCAGAACAAAGGGAGTGTCATTATCTCTTTTCAATGACCCTGTAAATGCTTGTTGAAATTAGAAGGTTAACTAAAGAGTCATCCACAAATTCCTTCGCATTTGGGCGATAAACACTGCATAGTAGTTTCTATACTCTTAGACTTTTTTTTACTTTTCTTCCTTCCTTTCCTCAAAATCGGTTTTTATCAGATAATCCATCTACTGTTCCTAAGGTTTGGGCTTTGGAGTATGTACTTGCTTTGGTGGTTAAGTAAACCAATAACTATACGCTCGGCACGCGGTCAATGTTACCACTGGAATTCGCTTCCTAGTGAAATCTCGGCTACACAATGGCTGCGGAGAGACTTCTCGAAGGCACTTTATAATCGGTGGTAATACCGAGGTTCGCTACACATGATACAACGCAGCTAGAAGCGAGCCATTCAACAATGAAATTTTTAAACTTTTAGGTTATCACGGGGAAAAGACAGCGTCCCAAATATTACTGTTATCCGACTTTGACCAATTGCTCGTTTCCTGGCACTTAAGATTCTTATTCAGTGATTCATGAACGCATAGATTTCTCGCGCTTTGACTCCGAACACTAGTAGACGCAATACTTGCAAATATCATAGCCGCAGTTATCCCCACCATTAGTGTTCAGAAGTTGGTGAATCAGGAAAACGGGAATGGGGTCGAATTCTGAGAACTGGAGCGTAAATCAAGACATAATTTTCGGTCAAATTTGTTCATTCTTATAGCCTTCCTGTTGAGAAAGATTCAAACAGTTATTATAGTGTTCGTTCATTCATGTTTAATAAAAATAGTGAAGTTTTGTGCTACGCCTCCGAAAACCTTCTTAGTACTTGAGAAAACCCGTTCTTGCGATAAAGCACTGCCCTGAAACAAAATCTTCGCAGTTTAAGCTGATATTTATATAATTGAGATTACGTTTGCCCATGTGCTAATATTCTACCACCAATGTACAAGTAAACTCTTGTTCCTTACTTCTTGTTCCTTCAAGTTAAAGTTACACTAATATTGTCATCACCATGGGCAACCTTTAGGCTCGGGATCACAGGTACTGTACTTGATGCTAAATAGTTCTATTACTATTCCTAGTCCCGATGTTAAACTTACAATTTTTGGCAGTGTACTTGTCACAACAAATCCGTTAAATACCAAACATCTCAAGGTGAGGTTCGAAACCGCAATCAATTAATATAAAAAATAAAATACTCATTTTCTGTCTTCTATGAGCGTATATTATTCCAGCTGTGTTAAACATGGCTCTAACAGACAAAATGCACACTGCACAAAACTAACACTACTAATTGATGTCACGAATTCCATAACCATATAAGCCCAGTTGAATAGATTTTGAGAAAATCAATAGAAACTTTTCTCTTGAAAATGGCTATTTTGAAATCAGATTATTTTCTCAATAAAAGTTTCCTTAATTACAAATGTTGCCAAATATTAAAATAACGATTATCACAAGCACATTGCTTGTAATGAATTCATGAAAATGCTAGACTTGTGTTATGAAACGGGTTAGCCTGTAACATTTATTTCAGATATCAAAACGGTGGTTTGTAAGAGGAATATGCTCAATTTGCGTGCAACAATTTTTGAAAATAAAAAAATTACTATGCATATATTCAGTGCTTATTTTATTAATAACAATATGCTCTTCCCTCTAGCCTAAGCCGTAATAAACAATTATAAATCCTTTAAATCTGCTCTTATAAAATACATATGTAAAAAAGGCCTATTATTCTGTAAAGGAATACATGAGTGACAATATATTACACTGAGTTAAAAATACTGCAATAATTTTATATCACTGAATATGTAAAATTGTATATAGTAAAAAATCTGTAAAAAAATTGAGTGTCTTGTCTGTTTCTCTGATTTTTGTTGTTTTGGTCGAGTTGTTCTAGGTGCTGCTTTTTTCATTTTTATTGTATTTATGCAGATGTACATGATATTTTTTGTAAATGTAGATTGTGTACTGTGGTAATTGTAAATGACAAGTTCTATGTTCGTAGCCTGACAGCTCGACAGTATAACTTGTTGGTCTGTGTGAAATATTAGGCTTTTCGGCGGTTATCCGCTGGCCATCAAGAAACAAACCTGAACTTTACAGGTTACCCCTTACTTGTTATTTCGTACTTAAATGTTGTATGCTTTTATGTTGTCTTGTATTATTTATCTCATCTTTCACAACGGTTACTATTATTTAGGTAGCATTTAGAATAGATCAACAAAAGCAATATTTACTATGAAAATTAGCTTTAAAAACATAAATAGTTAAAGACAAGAATGTGTGTCAATAATATCCAAATACATGAATTAAGAAACTTATACATATATATTAGTTATATATAAATTATATATATGACAGAAATACATATGAGTTACCTAATATAATATTACGTTTTTAGCATATGAAAAGAGAGATGAAAATCATCATTGTTTTAAATGTGTAAAGCATAGATACTAAATTCACAGGTATTACTAGGGTAACCCATTAACTAAGTTGCAAATGGATATAGAACTTAAACAATAGTACTGATTTGAAAAAGACTTTATTTCTCAACATAATCTCCCTGAACACTGAGACCCTTGTCCCATCATTTCACAAGCTCCTTAAATTAAGCAGCATAAAATTCTTTGGGTTGTTGTCGGAACCGGGCAGTGACTGCCTTTTCTTCAGCCTCGTCGCAGGGAAAAATTTGAACCAAAAGATGAAGTTTAAGAGAGCCGAACAAATGGAAGTTGCTTGGAGCAAGGTCGGAGCTATATGGATGATGCTCGAGGGATTTCCACTTGAAATTATGACGCGTCTAATTTGGCTTGTTAGCAGTATGAGACCGCACGTTGCCAGGCAAGAGCAACATGCCTTTGGTAAGGAGTCCTGATTGCTTCCGTTGAATGGCCTTACAAAGATTCCTAAGGATGTTACAATAGGGGTCGGCATTTACGGTTTGTCCTTTAGGCTGGAATGCAAGGAATTGAATGTTTTCGTGACATGAGTATGCCTTTCCCCTATGTGGATGGTGTCACTTTAAACTTTTTTTAGCAGGCGACGCAGGATATTTCTGCTGTATTGATGTGCGTTTTGTCTCGGGCTGATAATGGTGAACTGAAGATAATTTGAGATTGAGATGCTGTAATACCAGACCCATTCTTACATGTTGTGAGGTTAGAATGCTCGGCACTCATCTTGCACTGTGAAAACCTAACCTGTCTTGCATTATGATATAGGCCATGCCATATTAACAACCAATAGCAGCTGCTATAGTGTCTATAGTAATCCTTTTGTTTGCTTGGATTAAGTCTTAAATTCATTGTAAATTCGCCTCTGTGGCAACCTTCGTTAGCCGTCCGAATCGGTGTTTGTTTACAATTGTGCACATACTGTAAACAGCTTACTGGTGCAAACACTTCTCACCGTAGATGGGAAGCATTTCTTTATGAATATTCTTGATTTTATATATTTGGCTCATAAAATTGCACAACTGTTGTTCGAAGGTTGTACATTCACTCAGAGGCGCCGCCATCTTGCAGTTGCTATTTCGCTAATGTAAACTTGTTTGTCTCATGTCAAATGTCATAAATGTTTACCGGACTAACTCTGCCATCTAATGACAATAGCCTAGGATGTCTCATTCAAACATGTGGCACTCCACATGAATTTGTAACATACTTAATGACTTACCCTCCTCATACATTTCAAATTGTTGAACGAACAAACACATCCTTGATTATATCAGGTGCGCAACATTCATTGATAAAACATTCTCATCGAATTTGTGTGGGGCTTCGAGCGTTCCTGTTTTTATTTTTGACTTTGTGTTGAAATGTGAAGCAGCTCCCCAAGTTTCCTTACTCGTGTTTCTTGTGACTTATCTGCACTATTTATCAGATTAATTGAAAGACATAACATCTGATTCCGGAAAAAATATCGATATAGCTCTGAGTATAAGCTGGGACTTTTAAAACCAGAGAAGCTTTTTGATCAGCCCTGGCCGTAAAAGAGGCAGGATGTTGTAACATGAAAGACGATAATAATAAACACTAACGTATTACAAGAGATGTTGAAAAGAATGCCCCTCAGCGGAAATACATTTTTGTCATCTGCAAAGGAAATACTTGTATCTCACCTAACTTTTTCTGTAAGAGCACGGCGGTTTAGAACAAGCTTCCTGCCATTGAGGGATACTGTCTCCCTTAGTTGGCGAAAGGTTTTTCTATCTGATTACCAGGATATTTTCGTGTGAATGACCCTATAACTGATTTGTAAGAATCCGTTTCCACATATGTAACGTACACAAGATCCTGTTCTTCAAGATCGCGGGTTCAAACCCGGCCTGGATCGATCGATTTTTTTCGGGCGTAAAAAGCCTAAGCATGTCTTCCTTCGGAAGGGAAGTAAAGCCGTGGGTCCCATGTCATAGATTTACGGCAAGCAAAAGAACCTCAAGTCTGAAAGAAGAGGCATTTGAGCAAAATTTGTCGGCCGTTTTACGCCCTGAATTGAATGGAACGCTGATGACCTGAGATGTTAAAAAGCGTCGGTAAATGAATAAAATTAACAAATTAACGTTTTTCAAGACTATATGTAGTGGTATATTTATCGAAGACTATGCAATTAGCGCACAATTTACACACAATGAAAGCACGGAGTAACACACAAACGAACAACCACCCGCTGACAAAGCCACCCTTAAAGTAACTACAAGTTCCTACAGGCACATGTATTTACATGTATTGACAACTGGCTTATCTCACTATACAACTATAAATGTGACATTGGGAAACGGGTAATCATTTCCATGTAAATTAGTATGTATTAGACTAGAGAAAAGAGCAACTTATCGACTGTTAAGATCCTTATTATATTCACCAATTATACTAAGGAAGAGAACATTTGTTTTGTCAAACCTCCAGAGTGAAAATGGCTACTTCTTATGGAAAACAATGCGGTGATTCCGAAAATTACTTTGAATTTTTTCTATCGCGCTAAGTTCAAAAGATACCCAAGAAATTCTAATCCTGCAATGTCAATTAAAATTTGTTATTTTTAGGACAATGAAAGGTACTTGTTAATCAAAATGAATTTATATAACCCGATTACAACATTTAAGAATAGAAATAGCAAAACGCATATTTACACAGGTCCTAAAAATGCTTGCTACCTGGTGCCTTCTTCTTGTATTCAGAATTGCTATCCCTTTTCGTAAACTACCTATAATCAACCAACATTGCAGGATCCCAACGAACTTGATTAACTTTTTTCCTTTGTGATGAAGTCCTAATGAAATTCTCTCCCAGTTCATCGCTTACAGCACCCAAATTTTCAAGAAAAAGTTCGGATGTGAATGAAGAAAACACACTCTGACATCTTAACAAAACATTTCATTATAACATTGTAGTACGCGTCCACTAAAGATTCATATATTTCATCCTTTCTATTGCCAAGAAACCCTTCCCAATGGCTTGAAAACACGCCAGGTTGCCAGTTCCACATTTGTTAGCTTACTTTCAAAAACTTCGTCTTTTAAAAGCTTCCTTATCTGTGGACCGACGAAAATATCCTCTTTTAACTTTGCATATGTCAAACTGGGAAATAAATCATGCCGTTTACTATGCACTGTAATTCTAGTAGTTTCAGCAAGCATATTCTGCTGTTGCAACCTCGAGCCCATCATCTCTGTTTTTTCCCCAAATTTAAATCCCGCATTAAATCATCTAAACCTCACTGATTAAACAATTGTGCCACGTTTCTAGTGGTGAAGGGTCCATAGGTTGAATCACTTGAACTTACGGGTTATTTGAATCATCACTGCCGTTACTATCAGTTTCTTAAAATAACTTTAGGGGGACTGATACTAGAAAAGTTCCGCTATAAGGGACTGTCTAATTGCTGATGGCACACTTGCATAAACGACATTGAATTTTGTTTTCTTAGTCAATCCTGATAGTTTTACCATACAGAAATAACTGTCATTCATGTGACTTTGTTGTTTCCGCCAAATCATAAGTACGGCGAATAGTAAGGATTTAAACTTTCCAAATAACGACATTCTAAAATTATTTGAAGAAGTACAAGTAATGGAACAACGTTTTGGGGCCCACATTTTATCTTGATCACCAAGTTTGCAACAAAAGTAGTGGAAATAGTTGTTTTTGAAAGTTCATAGATTTTTGGAGGGAACTTTGGTGTGAACTTTGTAAAAACATAACAAAAATTGTCTGAATGATTAATACACTGCTATCTCTCACTTTTATCCATGCTGAACACAGAAACAAAGTCACTACACCGACCAGCAATAACATACATATATCTCGCTTCAAAAAACTACAGCAATGACTAAATCATCAAACTAAAGTCCTAAAGAAAGTAAGCTTCACCCCCACCCAAAAATTAAAAGAAGCAACAACACGCTTATCTGTATATTTATCTCTTAAGATTTACACTTCTTTTCAATGCAAACTTCCACTCCGGCGCTCACAACACAGCAAGGGACTTCTGGTAATCAAGTAATTACGTGATGCACAAATCAAGCTTAGGAATTAGGGAACTCGCCAAGTAAAACATAATTAAGCATCAAAACTGTATTTTAAAGTGCATATATGATTTGTTTAGTATGCATTTTACAAAAGTTAAGTAACAAAGCATTGGTATATACATACATTACGTTATTTTTGTCATAGTTGCAAATGGAATATAAATAAAAAATGAGACCTGATAGGCTAATTTTAAGTACATATTCAGTTTCTACGTATCAAATTTGACAAAAAGTAATTATTCTCCCGGAGGTAAAAAGCGTGTTCCCTATTGTTATATAACTGCATATTTCCAGTATATCAAACCCTTTACATTAAATTTAATAAACAAGTAATGTTTTCAAATTCAATGTATGCTTTACTTTGCTACTAATTAAAAAGAGCAGTAATATTTTACCCAATGCATTTCATTAAGTTATTTCAAGTTCAGGGGTTAAATGAAGTACCTAATCTCCCTTTCGGGGACAGCTTCAACTATTGTGATAAAAATGAACAGTGCTTTGGCCCTAGATTACTGTAGAGTTGGCAATAGAATAACGCTAAAGAAAATCAAATAGTTACCACATTTATAGAAATGGCCAGTAAACAGGGTGATATTCTTTTTGTGTTTTTCAATTAAAAACTGTATGACGGTGCTAATGGGCGTAAAGTCCATCAGTGTCATTGCTGTTTGAATGGATGTTCAGAGTGAGACGAAGCAGCTGTTGCTGTAGAATATACCTACTCTTAGCTGGCAAGAATTATCTTCTCCATAGATCTATTGCCATGAAGAATGAACAATACTCGCGTTATACGGACTCTATGAACAATAGAACATACATAGGTCTTTGAAAATAGAAAAACGCCTGATTCCTCTTAAGACGAGATTCATATGTTCTACTCATTTATACTGGTTTAACGCCTAACCTAACGGTGACGTGCGGGAAGCTGCTATGAGTAATAACACACATTCCAAGATCATACTGGTTATTTCGAGACCCTATGTCTATTTCTTTCTGTTTTGAGTTAATTTAATATTAGACATTAAATTTGAAACACATATGATACATTATTAACAAGCGTTCAACAATATAAATTGACGGTTGCGAGCAGTGTGAGCCCAGACAACATCCAAGAAACACCAGGTGGCACATGTAGGTAAATTGCACTCTTGTGTAGCGATTAGTAACATTACACCGAGGTGTACTGCAGAAGAGCTGAGTATCAGGCTAGATAATCCTACTCCATCAGTTAAATGGGAGAAGAGCTGAATTGCCGTGAATATAGCAGATAGACATGTATCATCCATTTCAACAAACTGGAAACAAAATAAATTAATGAATAACAATATGATAACAAATTTTCCGAATATGCATAGAATAAAATCTTGTCAACTCGTGAACTAGCGTCAATTGTATTCAGAAACTCAATAACAACATATTTTGTCTAAAATAAAAGAAGAAGTTATTAATTGGTATGCACACGAAATATGTGAGTCATAAAATGTATAGAATATGTACAGTGTTTGTCCATTGTCTTATCGGTTAATTGCACATAAATTTTAGATTGGAATTCAGGATTTTGAGATTTTATATCTGACTGGTAACAAACATGGATGTAACAAGCATCCACGATCCTCCTAAGAGATGCATGAATTGTCTCGATGAATATGCAGCTGTGACTATGGCATTATACTGCTGCTGAACCGTATGAAATGGCTCGCTCAGATGTAGGATTTGAACTCAGGCTTACGGTAAAAAAAAACACGAAAACTAAGATTCTCCATCTCCATAAGCCATTCTAATTAACCTCTTACTATTTCTGCTTAGTAACTAGGGAAAGTAACCTGGGTAAAGTTCTTGGTGAAGTTTATCCTCTCTGGAAAGAAAATAAGGTAATCTTAAGCGTGCCAATATTCTGGGCTCATTTGAAATGTTATTTCTTTCATTGATCGTCCCAAAGATATTCGAAAATTGGCAAGAGATTCTTTAAGTTTTAGTAAATAAGTTGATTGCAGTTTTCATAGTTTAAAATTGTGTTCCTATTACTTCTCACTACCATGATTATTCAAGCTTCTACACTAATTCAACCACATTAATACCCAGTGTTGAGAATGTAAGATCTTCAGGATATTTGAGTTAAACAAATCCGAAACAAAACTCCTAAATCTGCCCATAAATTGTTCCTTTGGTGTTAAGTACTAGTATCTTCCACAGTACTATTCGAACATACAAGACATATACAGCTGGTACCACCTGCCTCCAGAAAAGCATGTATATCTGAGTGATGCTAAATATAATTCCAGCCTATTTTCGGTTCTGCTGCACTTGAATTTCTTACATATATTTATAGGGATCTTAGAGATTATTATTTTATTGTTATTTAAAAGAAAAATTATTTGATATCCTGTGTTAAATTATAAATCGTAAATTTTGCAAAAATTTCTTATTTCCTGAGATCATTTCTTGTATTGAGTGAGCTGTACAAGTATCACCATACTTGTGGCACCTACTCCCAAGGTCAACAAAAGTAAATTTCTGATAGTTAACAAGTAAGATCATGCCAATTAAGAGTCAGTTAGTTCGTAAAGTGGTCTGGAAATTTCAATAATTGCGAAGTACATGTTATGGTTCAGAAAGAATTTCTATTGAACAGTTAATAATAATGATTTACACGCATAGTTCAAAAGGATCTGCACAAAGTTCCCCGCGTTAAACATCCAAGTCGTCAAATTATCTATAAACCACTTACGAGGGGCATTCAAAAATGTTTGCAAGTAACGCCTTAAACTCCAAGCTAAGAACTGAATTCGAAAACTTATCCTCACAATCCTTAAAAGTACTCTCCATCTCTCTCCACACATAGTTGTAGACTGTTCAACCACTTGTCAAAAGCACTACGGTACTCGGATTGAGATATTGTCAACAGAGCTGAATTTACAGCTTGAACAAGATCCTGCACTCGTTTAAAAGGTTTTCCAACAATGCAAGAGTTCACTCGAGAAAGCAACCAGAAGTCCCACTGTACAAGGTTAGGACTGTACGATGGATGGTCAAGCACCTGAAATT
This sequence comes from Metallyticus violacea, assembly GCA_030762175.1. Lineage (NCBI taxonomy): Eukaryota > Metazoa > Arthropoda > Insecta > Mantodea > Metallyticidae > Metallyticus > Metallyticus violacea. The sequence goes on along the minus strand of CM060846.1, from coordinate 168,585,489 downwards.
TGGCGACTTTCAGTTTCCTCAAACTTTCAGCTGTTCTATAAGAAAACGCATTGTCGTACAAAAGCAGCAACCTATAAGCTCCTGTCTTTGGACGCCGCCGCCTCAGCTCTTCAAATGAAGAATATGTCAAAAGTTTAGAACCATTTGGTGGAAACATGCCCAGCAGCTTTCCTTGCACATTCCTTTCTCCTCTTTTTTTTTTTTTTTTTTTTTTTTTCTTTATTGGTTAGGGATTGCGGAGCCCATATTTCACAGCTTTACATTTCATGAAGTATACTGCCAATGTTGCCAACATTGATATCCACTTCCATACTAATCACCTAAACAGTAATATGTCGATTTTCCTCCATCAAATTCCTCTCTCTTTGTATTGTTCTCTAATTCACAGCTTCCCGAAGCCGACCAGAGAGAGGGCTGTCTTTCAAAGTCTCTTGCCCTTCTTAAAATGATGGAATCTGTCTTGCAATGATCTTAAATGAACGTACTTGATCACATGTACAGCTACCAAGTCCACGTGATTTTTTCCTCTCTTTCAGCTAGCATATAGCGTGTGAAAAAGTAGAATCTAAAGCTTTCTTTGGAAATATTTATGACATTTCACAGGCTATTGAAATAGGGCTGAATTTAACAGACTGTTCAACAGTGACTATGCAAGTTTAAAATTGCACTTGTGCATATTTTGATAACTTAAAGCCCGTTATTGTCAGCTGCGTGCATATTTTGATACCTTGAGGCCCATTGTTGCCAGCTGCGTTAGTTACAGTTCGTAGATATTACTATCCAACAAGCAGAACTTTTTGGAAGCCCCACGTAATAGACTTTGGGTTTAGATATGAATAATAAAACCAATAGTTCTCACCGAGGAAACATTGAATGCAATTGGTATTACCTACAAAATTACCTAAATAAATTCATAGGTTGCCTTGCATAACGACGGTGATTTTATTAAGTTTGTAATTTTCCAGTCGTTTTTATTTCCCTTATCATTATTGACATTAAACGATGCCCGTAACCGGAAACTAAGGCCGTATAATTGGTTAATACATGCGTAGCTCTCTTTATATCATAAATCCCATTTCGTGGATGAAATGGTTAGGATGTTGTTCCAAATCCAGCTCCATAAGTGGAGGGCCGAGGTTTGAGTCCGATTATTCTGCCTAACTGATATTTCATTACAATCCATAGGATAGATTATTGCAAATCTAGATTCTCTTGGTGTGAATATCATTCGTTATTAATACTCGCTAAAACCAAAGCCAAAAGATGGACAGGGGACTTTAATGATTAAAAAAATATTGTAAAACAACATTTTGCAAAAATAACATCGATTGTCATGAAAAATTAGAAACTAAATTTCTGAAGTGTTCCGAAAAGCAATAGGTCATTAAGGTTTAGAAATACCACCTGCCTCAGTAAAGAATATTTAAATGACAAGAGTGCGTTATTTTATTTTTCCGGAATTTTAGTGTATTTAGGATTTTTAATACATCGATTAAACAAATTTACAGTTTTTGTAAAACTAAAAACAATACATGTATGAATAAAACGCAAAACTATGTCTACATATAATTAAAGGCAATTCAACACATGCTAGTTGCTGGCAGAGTTCTATGTTTCCAGGATTCTCTCAGAATTCAATTGGGGAATCGTTAAACCCAGAAAATCATCTTGTATCGCCAGTTTCATGGCATGTATTCAGAGATTTTCTAACATGAGCCTGATGACCCGATCGCGCCAGTTCCATGTTAAGTTTAGAGAGTAACTTTTAGATACTTACAGAAACTTTATGGCATATGTTTAAAACATTTTCAACGTGAGACTGCAAACCAATTCCCAGCAAGCTCCGTGTAATGTTCAAGGTGTAACATTACAGTTCTGACCGCCAGCTATTGTTTATGGAAGAAACATTCTTTCAGTTGCTAAAACCGCCTCTTATTCATCTTATTCATGCAATTTTGCTTTGTCTTCAAGCGTTCTTTTGTTGTATTTGCATGGTGAAATGCACCTTGTCGCAGCTGCGCCGGTGATGTTTAGCATGGAACCTTTAAACCAAGGGGCGTGTTTTAATTGTGAATCGAGACAATGTGTTTCATGGGAGAAATAATCCAGTAATTTTATAACACCTATCTGCACACATACTTCGAAAGTGTCATGAAGCTTGTAGGTTAAACTGCCACAATATTTTTGAATACTACAATTTCTGTGACGTATTATTTTAGAAATTAATAATTCACAGCTATTTCTACCAATGTATGAAATTTAAATTATGTTAAAATCAATGTATACCATAAGTCACAATTTATTACGAGTTGTGCAAATGTAACCAATTTTCACCAAAATTTTTATTCATTTTACTCACATCTAATTCTTTGCGTAAATATACCACATATACATATATAATGGCCCTTAGCTCTGTGCTTCATTTGCTTTTTCAAAATTTACAAAGTAACTAGACTAAAGCGTTTTTAGGATTTTTTCTTACCACTTAAATCAAAAACAGTATACTCTTGTAGCTTTCCATTGCAAGAAATAGACTAGAATAGCTGAAATTGTATAATGGATAGTCCAGTGTCTGATAGCTAGTCTGACTGAGAAGGGTGCTTCAAACTATAACGCTTGGAACTCGCATTCTAATGGTTCCGAGTTCAACTTCCTGGGTGGGGGGGGGGAAGTGTTCATCTGGTGCTTAGGGGAATGCTGGTATAGATATTTATATTTCGCTCTCCCGTTTCATGCCGTTTCATTCCGTGGGATCTGTTACATATTATAAAGTGCCCGGGTGATATGAGCTGGTGCGTTGTTACGGCGGCTTGGATTTGGAAAGGTCTCTGATATGGAAACGGCCCTTCTGAAGAGCTCCAACTCCTTTGTAGGGAACTCTGCTGGCGTCGGGGTGCTCTATTTGGATTAGGTAATCCCTATACTCCCTTGTCTCATCGCCCGTGATACCACCAGATGTCTCCCTGATTTCATCCCTTCCTCAAGGAAAAGCCCCCACTGGGGGCGTAGGCACAAATGCCCAGAACTAGAGCAAGGCTGAATCACCGCAATATTCTCCTCCGTCCTTAACTATCAATTAATACAATCCAGCAAGTGCCAGCCATTTAGAATAAGAACGGGCGTTGTCATCGAGAGAAGGAAGGGCATTAGAACAGAATTTCTTGTGCCCCAACTCAATGTCGACTCTAGTACTATTCACTTCACATTTCCTTATGTAAATGTACAGGTAATATGTACCCATAATTGACTATCAATATGTAGTTCTCAATTGTCATGGAAATATTTCATATCTCCAGATTTATCGTTTTACTTACTTAACGAAAATCCATCTTTATGTTTCTTATTTCACTGAAGTACTTATCTGGAATGTCATTAACATGTTTGAGAAAGAGCTTATGTGATGTTGAAACAATGTGAGTTTGCGTGGCTTTTCCTTTTATGAGAAAAGTATAAAGAAAATATCAAGAACAAAGCAATAGTTGGCGTTGACTCCTACAAAAATCGTTAACCAGCACTCGAATACCTAATGGAGTGTGCCATATTTTATTGATGGCTGACTGGTCATCTTTGATTTGATAAAATGCATTTCATTGCTGTTATACATAGAGAGGAATTCTAAGATGTGACTGATGAAGAATATAAAATAGAAAGGAATTGATTGCTTCAGATTTTCCTAAGAAAGGAAGTAAGTCTTATCCAATTGCATCAACCATGCAGAACACGAACTGCAACAGTGTTCTATTTACTTATCTTCCAAGGATATGCATAAGAGAGGCAAGTAATTCAAGGAGCTCTATAATCGCTTTACCTCTAGAGTTTATTAACACTGTTGTTAAGTTCTTTAACAAAAAGTATGAGATCTATCCCTGCTTCGATTTTGTGACATGTATAACAAAGCTCTCAAGGTATGGGAACAAACACCACCTCCATTTTCTTTTGGTCACCGTATATGTCTGCAAATCCGAGGTACCGGCTTCGAACATCATAAAGTCAGTGACCTCCGGTAAGGTTTTTTCCGGCCTTTTTCCTTACCCTGAAAATATGAATGCCAAACTTTAAGTGTTGTCTCCCGGTTCGTTTATGTACGCATTTCATCATTTATTCATTGTCGCTTTAGACCTTCGTTGTTATAAGGGACATTGAATTGTAACAAAAAAGTATATATATATATATATATATATATATATATATATATATATATATATATATATACACACACACACATACACGTGTGTGTGTGAGAAAGAGGAGGGGGAAGAAGAAGAGGAATAGAAATACTGTCAAGAATGTTATATCTAGTTTTATGATACGTTGCAGATGGGAAAAATCATACTTGCTTCTTCGTACCAAGATCGAGGGTTCAATCCCGGCCGGGATCGATGGATTTTTTCAAGCGTAAAAAAGAAGAGGCCTCTCAGCAAAATTTATCGACCATTTCACGCCCTGAATTGAATGGGACGTTGATGACCAGAGATGTTAAAGAGCGTCCATAAATAAACTAAATTAACAGCGGACAGGAAAAGCGTCATAGGTGGATATATGAAAATATAGACAGTTCGTATACAGATGAAAGAAACAAAATTTTAATTCCTGAAATTCAATATGACAATAAAAATGTTTTAGACTGGTATCATTCTTTTTTAAAATTGGCATTAACATTTGTGCAAATAAAGATAAATGAGAACTCGCAGCTTCATTCAGACCAGCGAGTTAAACTGTTATGATTAATAACCTAATATGAGGGCTTATTTATTACGGCTGTAATAACGTTCTGCTCTGCTTGTAACTACATTACCTCTAAATAATACAGAGTGACCCCATGGAATATGTCGGTTTTCAGAACACTGCCCTTTCTAGCGATTTTCCGTTACCGTTATGGTATTGGGTGAGTTGTATATATCCCTTATCCGGTGATTTAATTGATTGCTAATGACATCAAAAGTGGGGTGAGGTGGGCGTGGTTGGGTGGGGTGGAAGTGATGAGGTACAATTTGATATCAAAGCTTTTTCAATTTAAATCACCGGAAAAGGGGTATTCTTTTTATTATACAGAAAATTAACATATATGTGATACAAAAAGAATTTGTTTCTATACAATTAAAATGCAAAATGATGGTACTGAATATATTTATTATACAAAATAAAAATGGAGGTTTTACCCCTTTACAAAATGGTGGTTTTACTCTTTACAAGAATGGCGGTGCAGTTCACACGGTGGCGGCGGTTTTACAAAAATGGAAAGAATTGGTTTAAATACAATTAAAAATGCGTACTGAGTATTTTTATTATACAAAATAAAAATTAACAATAAAAATGGAGGTTTTTACCCTTTACAAAATGGAGGTTTTACCCTTTACAAAAATGGCGGTGCAATTCACACATCACTGGTGGGTTTACAAACATTGTGAGAGTTTTGGCGGTTACAAAAAAAATGGCTGTGCAGTTCACACATCACTGGTGGGCGCAGTCGGCTTTACAAAAAATTATTTTAAAGTATGTGGTATACGTCTTTTTGACAAACGACACTTCACTGTCTTCGTCGCTGCTGCTTTTCTCCTCCTCGCGTGGTGTGGTGACGCAGATAAGTGACATGTGGGAAAAGTTGATGTTGAGGTGTTCCTGGGCCGACGGAATGGCGATGGGGACGACGAAATCGCTGATGGATGCGGTTGTGCAGCATCCTGCCGATGTGACCTTGTACTCTAGGGCTGGCGTCTTGTCGATGGTTCCGAGGTAGATGGTGCAGCGTGCGTCTATGCCGTAGTGCAGTGCTTTAGACCGGAGGCACCTGACTTCCACGACGTCGGAGTTGTTGGTTGCTAATTTGACGGTGACAGTTTTGTCTTCGCCAAAGAAGGAGATTTCTGTTGAGATGAGTTTGATGTTTGCTGGGTACTCACCGCTTGTTGTGACGTGATTTTGGTTGTCAAAAACTAGTTTGACAAATACATTGTTGCCTACCCCCACCGGATCTGTTTCCAGGGCATGTTGTTTATTTCGGTGTAAACTTCAATACGTGTCTCCGGTAGCCGTTTCTGAGTACCTCTTCACCCTGGTACACGATGTAAAAGTCGAACGAGTTGAGCTGGTTGATGAGTTCTCCAGAAAGATTGTTAAATCTTGTAGGTAGAAACACTTCGTTCCCGTTTTCGAGGCGAACAAGCGTCCTGGGCCTGTGCTTTGTGGATATGTTCCGGACCCCTACCACGACGTATGGTACGTTCGGCTGTAACGTGGACACTGATACATACTCCGAGTTGGTCGCTACTGTAGCTAGTTGGCGTAACGCGTCGTTGATCATGTTGACTTCTCTGTAGAACTTTTGCTAATGACACACATAGGGCATTGTTTGGTGAGAGGGGGAGGACCGTCAATGTGTGTAGTGGTGGTGGGGAGGTTGTAGTGCTGGTTGCAGCGGCGGTAAGGGGCGTAAATTCCTTTAGCTTCTGGTGTAAGCTCCGCTCATACAGCGTCCACATCTAGTGGCGAATGATGAATAAAGATGGCATTTCCCTCCACGGCTAGTAGATGACGTTCATTTGGCTCCATCATTGTGAGACGACGACCATTTTTCAGAAACTTTATCACTAGGTCCATGGTTTGCGGGAGACTTGTTCGTGACGTTATAAGGTGTTCGTGTTTGGACAGGGGAGCAGGTGTTTTCGTGAAGTCATCACGGAGCAGGTACAACCTCGCCTTGAACTTGTCCATGGTCCAATGAATATCAGATTCTCCGTCATGCCTGGACTTGTTCGGGAGGTTCTCGTGTTCCGACTTGTTCATGCAGGTGTTTTCGTGACGACATCACGATGCGACCTCACCTTGAGCTTGTTTGGACTTGTCCATGGCTTCCTGGTCCAACTCTCTGATGAATATCGGTTTTAGAAAATGCCCCATCTCTAGGAACACTCTAAAGGTTGCGCAACGAATGTATCTTGTGTATTCGGTGTAGTTCATTTTTTCACCGGAAACGTGGGCGTGAAGCAAATACTTGCGATAGGCTGCTATTTGATTTTGTACTTCGAACTCTTCTTTCTTCTTGTGATATATCATGTCGGTGACCATACGCTGTAGGCTTTATAGTGTACTCCATTCCTGCATATTCAGCGATATACAGCGACCGTTCATTTTGATGATAATATTTTGAGCGCCAAATAAACGTTTAAAAAGTATGGATAGTCGGTTGGTTAACTGCCACTCTCTTAGATGAAGAGTCAAGCTCTGTATAGTCGGTATCGCCTCTGCAAGCTTCTGCCACTCTGTTGAACCCAGAACCACCGCGCTGCGTCGTCCACCAACGTCACCACGATCTTGTGTGGAGACTTAGGTGAAAACCCAACGGCTGCAAACTTGGACTGCTTGCTGTTCAAGAAGAAAACATCCGATAGCGGTCCAGGCCTCTCCATGTCACTGTAAAAACAAGAACGCCTCTTATGTAGCACATTATTTTCATTCGCCAATTAACCACACATAATGAATGCGACTTACCTGTTCGCCTCTCTCGGAGCAACTGGTAGAGTGGATCGTGTAGCACCACATGTGCCTTCTAAAAAAATACAGGCATTAGCAACATAAATATATCAGAGTGGTATATGCATATTCATACACAATTAGTATCAATACTAACCTTTAGCGATATGCATCTCTGATGTGTAGTTTGTGAGCATCTACCAAGACTGTAGGTCCTTTTAATGACGTCATCATTGTGATTAAAATCAATTATGCTGAATTTTGAAAAGAATTTCTCCTTGCGCAGGCCTTGAAAGCGGTGAGATAGGTAAGCAACGACGTAATGGCCACAAGTGGTGCTGTAATTGCCTTGCAACATTTTAGTGTTGTGAGTCCATCTTGTACCACAACATCGATTTAAAAAATTTAGAATTTCCCCCGAAAGAGGCTCTATCGAAATATCATAGCTATCGAAATATTCACCCCGGTCGTTCTTTGCAACAAAGATACAGACCCAATGTTTCCCTTGTTTTGTGCTTGCATCAGTCTTAATGACAATTGCTATGGGAACCTGCCTATTATGCAAATTTATCGACGACAATTGGTCGCAAGCGTACACGCCTAAAAAGTGTGGGGTACATTTAGACAGAAGCCGGTGTATTTGCAGGGTATTCATGATATCAAAATGGTCCTGTTAGCATCAATTTCTATAGTGCGATGTACTTCTGCCATCACCAACAGATTGATAGGTTCTGGAGTTTGATCTTTAAAACCTATACTTATAGACACAGTGCCGTGTCGTTGCCCTGAAATGTAAGACTCGTTAGCGCTCATATCAGCTGTTAGATCAAATACCATAATGGTATAGCCGTGAGAATATTGATGTCTGGAAATTGAATGCCCTTCGTCCTTAAAGTGTATCCCGAGGCCATCTTGAAAGGTTTGAAAACATTGGAGAAAGTGACCGGCATCAAAATCGGGCTGTAGGGGTTGTGAGGGAAAAGCCTGGCCGTTCACATACAGTTGAAAAGAATTCATTTTAAAGTGCTGTAAATTATATGGGTTTTTGTTAATGTTACCGTTGTATGCCTGGTCGGCAACCATTGCCACAACCACTCTTCGGGGTATTTGCCCTATGAAAACGTCATTGAAAGTCATGTTACTAACCCCCTTTGGAATGTTGGGAGCGTGAAATCCTACACCTTTGAGATGGTACTTCGCATTACTCTTTGCTAACACCACCTGATGTGCAAGCTTGATGGTCGGCGACGGTCTCACAGCTTTCAAAATCAGTCTAGCAGACTGAATCTCTGTGTAGGCTTTAAAGTCCTTTGTATACGAAAAGAGATGAAAGTTAGGTGAAGAGGGAGAGAGTTTGATGGTAACGCTCGCATTGTTCAAGAGCAGATTTTCCTGATTAAAGAGTGCATTGGAAAGGTTACCTATTAGCTGCACAACTTTGCTTCCTTTGGTATAGTCGTTACGCCAATTAATTCCATCATTTGCTACATACGCGTCCATCATTCCTCCCTTGTCCTTTTCCAGAGCGAGGACTGTAGTCTGCTGTTCATGACATCTTCCGAATAATTGAGCAACGTTTCAATGTAAGTTCTATAGGGGTAGCCTGGCTGAGGCATGGAAACTGTGACATTGTTGAGTGATACTTCCAAATGCTGAAACAAGGAATTTAGGGAATTGTTTACAAAGGTAACCTGCTTGTCCTCTTTCAAGTCGTTTCCATCGTCATCCACTATTCGCACGAACAGCTCAAGTACTACATAAGTCATGTCGAGGTAATCGTCTGCATTGCCAGAGTAATGAAATGTGATGGGGGCGTTTTTCATAAGTGTATTTTGAGGGTTTAGAGAAATGTAACGGTACTCCTCCACGTTCATTTGAACGGGCAAGTCTTTAAAGATGTCTAGTTCTGAACTGATTTGCACCGATGATTCGTCATCCATTATGAAAATACGTCTAGCACCTTACGTCTTCGGCGTTTAGTCTTAAACTGATTATATATTTCACCCTTCGGGCGCTTTAATAGCCCAGTGCCTATCATAGAGTCTATCTTTACATCAGCTTTCCATTTCATGTTAGTTCCTGCCTCCTTCAGCCTAGTCTTTAACGATTTTTTGGCGGTATCCCCGAACTTGCAACATCTGCAAGCACATTGGCCCCCATTTTCATTGCCTCTTTACCGATAGCTTTCACACCGCTCTTGAAAAACGGTAGCACGGTTCTGAAAAGACCACCGAGAGCAGAGAACAAGCCGCTACCCTTTTGATAACGCTTTCCTGTGTACAAGTGAAAATCTCCATTGTATAATGCGCCTCCAGCCTGGTTTAAGTAATACCTGTTGACTGTATCCAGTTCCATTATGTCTGTTTCGGACGAAACATTAGAACTATGGTAGAGGAAAGCCCGTCTACAAATGGCAAGAAACCACCGTAACCGTTCCTTAAATCTATATTCACGATTTTAAAGTCCTGTTGCATCAAAGGTACCCAGTTAAGTGGAACGAAGGACTCTTCAATAGTCATGCTGGTGTTGTCACGTTTTTCATACTCTACAGAGACGCTTTCAATGACTTGCACAAATGTGTTGCCCACCACTTGTGGTACTATCAGATTACAGTAAATGAACATTTCGTAAGGGAAACCCATATACGGATCCACTGGGTGTTTGCCAATTTCCTGTTCAACCACGTTGGTGTGTGGTTCGAAACCCATCATCTTCGCCAAAGATGGTGACAAAACCAATACATGTATGAGGTTCTTTGGCGCAGGTTTAGGAGGATTGTCAGGTTTTTCCTGCGTTTCTGTTTTAGCAGTGCCTGGTTTACGAGGATTTGGTGGTTTAGGATTGATAGGTCTTGGAGGAGTTCTTGTAGGAGTAATAGTTCTAGCTTTGTTTTTTAACGTTTGGTTCGTGCCTTCAGGGGGTTTAATTTCTGTTTTCGTTACACTTCTCCTAGAGGACTCAGCATTTTTTACATATCCTACATATTTGCTGATGGGAATATGACTGGTCTGTGCTACTTTGATGTTAATGCTGGCAGTATTTTTATTCTCGTTATAAATGAAAGAGTCTTCCACTTGCAAATTTTCGCGTATAACCGAGTTGACAGCGTGTACCAAATCCTTAGAATTGTGTACGATACCATGTGGCAATTTTAAGTTAAATTTTGAATGTGTCACTGGCACTACCATATTATACATTGTTCCAATGATTTGATTATCGTGATTTGTTACGTTATAGAATTTCACAGGGTATCTAACCTTTTGCAGTGCGACTTCCCATTCTCCTTGCAGCACTATTCTCTTGGGTAAGATGTTTGAAAATCTGGAAGTTGTACTGTCAGTGAAATGCCCCATAAAGGCATTACTCACGAGCGTGAGGGAAAACGGTTTTGTTCTGATCATATCGAGTTGATAGTTGAAGCCAGAACCCACGAGTTAAACTTGACTGGATAACCTCTCCACTTAACCAAAAATTGTTTATTTCGACCGCGACCTTTAGTGTCGAGTATTTGGTCTATTTTGAATGATTCTGGAAGAGCTACCTTTTGTAACTCCTCGGAGTAAAAGATGCCGTCTATGGCCTCCCCACCCAAGTCCTTCAATTTATACACAACGGGGGAACCGTATACCACCTCGTCAATCTGTAAAATTTCATCCGTCCAGTTTTGCTCGTACCCCTTGGCAAACTTCATTTTCTCCTTAGATATGCGCACATGCTCTCCCACATTAAATTTAACTTTACATGATTTGTCTGCATTCCGACCATAAAGATTTTCGTAAACCTGCAAAATGTTGTCTTCATTGACATTCTTTGGAGCCATCTTTATGGACCTATGAAAGGAACTATTGTAGGACATTAAAAGCGCAGGAAGAACGTCCACGTATCTATAAGTGCTTTTATGTGTTAAATATTTCCACATTTTCGTCTTTAAGGTTCCATTGAAACGTTCTACAACACTGGCTTTCACATTATTTTTGTAGTGTAATACTTTACACCATGTTTGGTTAAAAATGTTTTAAAGGTTTTGTTGGTGAACTCCGTTCCTTTATCTGTTTGCAATATCTTGGGAGTGCGATGAGAGAATATCGTTTTAAACGCTTCTGTAATTTCGCCCCCTACTTTTGATTTTAATGGTATAGCCCAAGCATATTTGGAGAAAACATCAATCACCGTCAAGATGTAAACGTATGGTTTATTGTGTTCCTTTACGTTGTTCATAACGTTTAGATGAGCTTCGCAAAGGTCGTCCATGTTGGTCACGTGATAATTTCTGGTGGGGAATCGTTTTCTTATCGGCCTATGAAATGTATAGCTATCCTGTGTTTGAAGAAAGGACTCGATTTTGGATTTTGGTATACCGGTGGCCTTGCGAAGTTTGTCTGGAGTACCAAAACCAGCATAGTGTTCAGGATTGAAATAGATTTTCTTCAGCGCGTTCATAGTTGCTCCCACACGTGCCTGCGAAGGTTATAAGACTTTCTTACTGGTAATCGGCTTTTATCTACTTCCGTCTTTGCTGGCTTCTCTTCCTCCTTTACCTCGATGTCATTGGACTGAAAGTATGGTTCCCTCACTTGTGACATAAGATCGAGATAGTTCCCCAACTTATATTTTATCAACTGCCATTTTTCAGGGGGTGCCAAATGTGTACGCTGTAATTTATGCATTTCTCTGATGAGTGGTTAAGTGATTTGTCCACGAGGTGAAGATTTTCGGCAGCTTTTGGCTGTGAAATTAGTGTAATTTGCTTACCGTAGTTCAGTTAACTCAAATTTGACACGAGCGCTCTACCGAGTGAAGCCAATATCGGGAGTAGAAAAGCAGGTAAAAAACCGCCTCTCTGAACAAGAATCTTTTTCCTTTCTTTTAAGGAAAGTCGTTTGTTAATTAATTTTCTCCAGCTAGCTTTATGCTTCTTTAAGCGCTTCAAGCAATTTATAGGTAAACTGACATGACCTCTGCACACGTACAGTACACACTCGGAAACAGCTTTATTAGCTCTGGGTTAGCACTTTTCAACAATTTTTGTCGCAAAATGGGCTTAGCCTTGGCTAAAACTATCAAATTTGCGTGTTGCCTTGCAATCAGTGGGCTACTCAGTCTGGCAATGCTCATCCTGCCTGTGTCTGTGATAAAATGCCTGAAGTGTGATCGTTGCTCGTTTATTTAAACTCTCTGGGAAGCACTCAATTAAAACCTTCAGAAAAGTGGTCAACAATTGGGTATAAAATAAGGCGTTTCCCCCGGTAGGACACCGGTTCGATACCTGTATTGATTTGGCGTGTAATGAGTACAATACAACACCAGATAGCCGTGAGGGTTTTCAGGGGCCTTTACAAACGCCTCTAAAAGAAACCTAGAGTTCTTTGGCTCGATCTGTTGACAAAGCCTATCAATTTGCATTTTGTCTCCATTGTTTTTAAACACAACAATGTAGTTTGCATTTAGAGATATATTTGCAAATTTCTTTCCTTGTGGAAACACGTTTTGTAATATGTAAATAATCCCAAAGCGTTTGTGATGTGAATCTCTAGTGAAAAAATTTGACACGTTTTCCCCGTCGGCTTCGTACATTAAATCATCCAAAATAACTAAATCTCCCTCATTAACAGTCTCCAAATCTGGTATACCTGCATGGGCTGCGAAGAACGGGCTTGGTTTAGGAGAATATTCTGACGGATGACACCACAACACTTTTCTCATGGGATTGTCAAACATCCGGCCTGCATTACTAATTAAATTTTTCACAAATGTAGACTTACCGCATCGCGAAAGACCTGCAATTAGCATGGTGCATGGGAAATTAAATTTAAAGTGTTGGTTAGTAGACATTGTGGGCGACTGATGAACTCTCATTTAGACACGCCTTATTTTATACCCGTACGGGTAGGAGTCAAAGTTTTCACTCTGTACACGTTTGTTGACCACCATCCCATAGGTTTTTACTGAAGACTCAGTTACCACAGTTCCTAGAAATTTCCTAGAAATCCGTGTGCCTTCAAGTACTACCGACATTGAATTATCCCTCAGTACGGTGTTCCTGATAACATCGGAGTCTACATTTTCCAAATTCCCCGAGTTGAGGGTATTGCCTTTAATTTTACAGACAGAGTGCGTCTTATCCCCACACTTAACCTCTATGGTGTAACTTTTTAGACCTGTAGATGCAAATCTGCAAATATACGCGTCATCTCCGTAATTTTCTTGTTCATCTGTCATACACCCTAAAAATGGGCCAGTTGGAGGCATCCATTCCCCCGGTCTGTACGTGGCTATAACAGAATCTGTGTCGAAATAACACACGCGCTCACCCAATCTCCTAAGATAAGAATAGAGTTCGATTCTTGCATGGGCAGTTGTATATGCAGCTATGACTGTGTTAGTGGTGCAATTCATTTTAGGGTTCTGATCGCAATGTTTCCATACCACGTACATCACCTCTTCTGTAGCGACCAGGTAAGACTGTACCGCTACTCCTGGGTCGTTAAGTAGGTCTATGAGCCTCGAATAATCTTTCACAAGCTCACACGTGGACAAGTTATCGATTTGGCCATATTTTCCCCAAAAGGAGTTTAACATCAGTTTAGCCAACTCGCGCCTGCCAGGATTGGTTTCAATAGCGTCTTTGTCCAGTGCTACGGCTTCTTTTTCCAAAAATCGTGCGATATACTCATTTCTCATGGCAGGAGTGTCGCAGTCTTTGGGCCAACCGGAGGCTTCGTTTTTAATTTTCAGGAACTGATTCACATAGTCCTAAAAAACACCCTTTTCTCCAGTGGAGGGGTTATAGAGTACCATTTCATGCTCCCATATTTCATACACATGAATCACACTATAACCTTCCTCTAATGCGACTTTAATCTCGTCCACTACCCAGGTACCTGTCATACATTTTCGTCCTCTGTATGCGTGCACTCTGTCTGATTCTCCGTCTCTGCACATTTGCGACATAGCGGAAACATAAGTTTACCGTTAATGCGCGATGGCAGGAAAGAGTGGTACAGTCTTTCCGGGGGAAGAATTTTACAGTTCACAATGCCAGGCTCAAGATCTTTCAAATTTGGTAAATTATCCACATGAATCTTTGGGTGTCCAACAGGGTAAGCCTTGGTCTTATTTAGGAACGGGTACAAACTGCACACATCGTAGTAAAACATTTTCATATCTCCAGAGGCCTCGCCGTAGGTTTTCGTAGAATTTGTACGTCCACCAAAGAAGGCATCTCGTGGGTTGAGAGGCTCGGGGTAGGGAAAACTTTTGACAAATTCTGCCAAAACCCCATCGGCCTTAATCAAGCCATTAAACTCACACTCCCACATCTCGGTCACGTTGTAGCCAGCATCTCTCATCATCTTCGTGACCTACACGGTGTCCTCATATCTGGAACTCATGGTCTTTTTACCCGTGTTGTATAACCTTGAATTCCTATTCGGGTAACATCGTATGCAACCGTGGTAGAAACATCCATGAAAGAAATAGATGCATTTCCCTTCTTCTTTGTACCCGTCCACTTTATGCCCTAAAACTTTAATTTCCCGGCACCGATAAGCATTCTGTATGATGATTGATTGCTGCTGTTCCAACCAAGACAACCAGATACACGCTACCCGCGATTGATTATCAGCTAAGCGGTATCCTCCTCCTGGAATAAGTGGAATTTTATTTCTTGGCATGAACCGTTTCCTGTAAACATTCATGCATGCCTGAGCTATGGTGACACATTCTCTAAACGGGTCAATGCCGTTCTCGTCAATAAATTGCATCCTAAATTTGGAAAAACCCTGACTCAAGAGATAAACGTCAGTTTTAAAGTAGGCCACCATTTCTTTTTTCATGTCAAAGACATAGTTTGAGGACACCATTTCATTATGCAACTGCTCGAAAGTCTTGCGGACATCAACACTCATGCCATCTGGGCAGTAATATTTTTGCTCAGGTACAGGACCAACATACTTTTCGTTTTCCTTGGTGTTGAACAGGTAAGGAAAATAACCTTTACATTCAGGGAGTTGAAATGTCTTTGAAAAGCGAGACAGTGGCATAGGAATGAAATTGAAAGTGTCTAGAAAAGTCACACTCTTATACTTCATTCTGTAAATTTTACTTCCATTCATAATGAGCTCGGGGTACCAATTTAGGCTGCCCATCATGTGTTTTAACAGAAACTGCCCATCATACGACCTCAAGTTGTGTGCTATGACGACAATGTCTCGGGATTCGAACCCGGGTTGTTGGATGTGGTCAAACAATTCTTTCACAGACTCCTTGTCAAATACCCATTCTTTAACACTACACTGTGTACAATAGGACATCTTATAAGACTTGTCTACATACAGGCCGCAGGTTTTGATCATTATACATAGATTAGGAATATGTTCAAACACACTTGTGGAATAAAGAGTGTTCTGAGTACACTCGAAATCTATGAACATGAACACGAAATTCTTTCGCAAATCTGGTGAATTGTACGGCTGAATGTAGCACTGGTGGTTAGCATTCACATGTATCTTACAAGTAAGTCAATAAATTTCACCGCACTGGTGAGGAGTTTTCCTAAGCCTCATATTCAGAAGTTTGTTACACAGCGGGCATACTTTTTCTACGTCACACACTAACATGGTTTTAGGGTAATATTTCCCCTTAATCAAATGATTATTAAAACATGTCTGCCCATTGAAATCGCGATGACATGAGTCGCATTTCACATAGCTATCAAATGAAGTTGGACACCTCTGTCGACACTTGACACTGTTTAGGTCACACCGGTGAGTTTCTTTTTTATTAAGTGAGGGAAAATTATAATGCCGGCAATAGCACTTACACTTGAATGCCCCATGTAGGTTTACAATTGCGTTAAAATGGCTGTCGTGGAAGATTACATCGATATGTTTATCGGTGTTAATTTCCGACTTATAGAGGACATTTTTACCATTATGACCGCCAAAAACAGTGATGGAATACTCCTTTAGTACCATCTCAAAGAGTTTCACGTCGTCAAGTGTAAACGGGCCATCGGTTTTGCCTATTTGTTCACACAATTCTACAGCCTTTTGTTTTGCAGATGATCATAACGCTTAATAGAACCATAATGAGTATCCCCGTCAATTTTGGCTTTGCACACTGCGATGGCTCTAGGTAGACAAAGATTGCCTTTGTTTTTAATTTCTATAATTCCTGTGTTTTTACTACAGTCATCGCAGCGTTTATAGCATGAACCTGATATTTCATTTGTCCAATTACACGAAATTTTGATCGCCCCTCCCAACAAAAATTCTTTGTCAGTTTGCATTATTTTCTCCATTGATTTCAATATGGCTTCGGGATTCACCTGATCAAACCTACGAACACTCATGTTAAATGGCCTAGCAGGATTTATGGTATCATGAATTGTTATTCCTATGAACCCTGGCTGATTTTTTAGTAGATTGTCATCTACAAAACTAAATAATCATGAAACACCTTGGAAACCCATTGGTTAGGATCTGTATCTTTAGGCATCGAACTGACCATAATTTCAGTTTCAGCATACCCAGAATAAAAATTTTTAGCTGCCCTCTGCCTATGGTTTATAAATTCTAAAGTTGGTTGCAAGGTTGCACTTACCTGTGGCTCAATGCTGCCAGCACCAGAAGATGGTTCACCAATAGAAGCGTCACCAGAAGATACACCCCCTCCGGATGAGGAGTTTCCGGTAGAGACCGGATTGGCAGCAGGATGATCAGCAGAAGATGGTTCACCAATAGAAGTTTCACCAGAAGATGCACCCCCACCGGACGAGGAGTTTCCGGTAGAGATTTGATTGGCAGCAGGATGATCAGCAGAAGATGGTTCACCAATAGAAGTTTCACCAGAAGATGCACCCCCGGATGAGGAGTCGTCAACTAGTCTCCGCTCACCACGTGCTCTCTTGAGAGTGAGTTTGCTCCCATAGCGTGCTCTCTTGAGAGTAATGCTGGTAGAAGGATGATCACGCGCAGAAGACATCACCTTTGTTGACGAACTGGTCTAACATTGACGTGAACCCTTCAACTAGACTCCACTCACCACGTGCTCTCTTGAGAGTAATGCTGGTAGAAGGATGATCACCGGATTTTCCAGTAGAAGGACCATTATTTCTAGAAGTCTCCGCGCCAGTAGAAGGCCGGTCACCCGTGCTGGTGGAAGGATGAACACAGCATCCATATTCCAAATAGAAGATTTGCCTCTGCTGTTGACGACCTTGCTAAGCTTGTTAATGGTAGACATGATTGCCACGAGATATAACTGCCTTTCGTCGCGACAGAACTTTAAACATAACACTCCACTCCTAAGACCACGCCCCAGCCAATGAGAACTGGATTTCTACTGCACATGCGTAACCCTTCAACCAATCACGTTCAGGGGTTTCTACTGCGCATGCGTAATTCTTCAACCAATCACCGTACAAAAAGGTTTCGGCGGGGGAAGGCATTCATTTGGCTAAGAAAGAGAGAGAAAATACAGGTGACGGTTTTTCACCACATAAAATGACTTCAAAAGAAAATACAAAAAAAGAATACCTTTTATGTTTTTAGTTACAAAGGGGTAGTACTACAAACATAGTTAAGAAAAGAACCGGGCCAGCACTGAAAAATTCTTTTAAAAGCATACGTGACAGGGGGTTTGTTCAAAGTATACAAACGTATTTATAAGGAACCTTGATTCCTTATAGTGACAATGCTCACTTTTAAAAATGCAGGTGGAGGGATTTTCAAAAGAACATCTTTTATGTTTTTAGTTACAAAGGGGGAGTACTGCTTAGCATAGTTAAGAAAAGAACTGGACCAGCACTGAAAATTCTTTTAAAAGCATACGTGACCGGGGGTTTGTTCAAAGAAATATAGCTGCTTACTTTTAGAAATGCAGGTGTCGGGGTTTTCGTTACGGAAGGAATATATACAGGTGTATAATCTTTTTCTTCTCTTATAACAATGACTTTTCTGGACCAGAATTCTTTTAAAGCTATACGTGAAAGAACAAACAATGTCGGAAGGTTTGTTAAAAGAAATGAATTTATAAAGGAACCTTGCTCCGTTTAGTGACAATTCTCTCGCTTAAGGCGAGGTTGTACCTGCTCCGTGATGACGTCACGAAAACACCTGCTCCCCTGTCCAAACACGAACACCTTATAACGTCACGAACAAGTCTCCAGCAAACCATGGACCTAGTGATAAAATTTCTGAAAAATGGTCGTCGTCTCACAATGATGGAGTCAAATGAACGTCATCTACTAGCCGTGGAGGGAAACGCCATCTTTATTCATCATTCGCTACTTGATTTGGACGCTGTATGGGCGGAGCTTACACCAGAAGCTAAAGGAATTTATGCCCCTTACCGCCGCTGCAACAAGCACTACAACCTCCCTACCACCACTACACACATTGACGGTCCTCCCCCTCTCACCAAACAATGCCCTATGTGTGTCAGTAGCAAAAGTTCTACAGAGAAGTCAACATGATCAACGACGCGTCACCGCCACGGGTGGCCGAGGTCGTTAAGGCACGGACTCGTGAGCGGGAGGTCTGCGGTTCGAATCCCGCCAGGACCGTCCTCCCTGACTGGGGTTTTTTCCAGGTTTTCCTCAGTCTTCATAACTGGTAAATGCCGGGGAGGTACCTAAACTTAGGCCTGGAACGCTTCCTTCCTTAAAAAAAAAAAAAAAATATCCTTTCCCAATTTATCATTTCATCTCATGCATCATCAGTGTCCATCGCCTGTGGTGCCACAGTAGTAAAAACGGGCGTTAAACACTACTCAAAAAAAAAAAAACGACGCGTTACGCCAACTAGCTACAGTAGCGACCAACTCGGAGTATGTATCAGTGTCCACGTTACAGCCGAACGTACCATACGTCGTGGTAGGGGTCCGGAACATATCTACAAAGCACGGGCCCAGGACGCTTGTTCGCCTCGAAAACGGGAAAGAAGTGTTTCTACCTACAAAATTTAACAATCTTTCTGGAGAACTCATTAACCAGCTCAACTCGTTCGACTTTTACATCGTGTACCAGGGTGAAGAGGTACTCAGAAACGGCTACCGGAGACACGTATTGAAGTTTACACCGAAATAAACAACATGCCCTGGAAACAGATCCGGTGGGGGTAGGCAACAATGTATTTGTCCAACTAATTTTTGACAACCAAAATCACGTCACAACAAGCGGTGAGTACCCAGCAAATATCAAACTCATCTCAACAGAAATCTCCTTCTTTGGCGAAGACAAAACTGTCACCGTCAAATTAGCAACCAACAACTCCGACGTCGTGGAAGTCAAGTGCCTCCTGTCCAAAGCACTGCACTACGGCATAGACGCACGCTGCACCATCTACCTCGGAACCATCGACAAAACGCCAGCCCTAGAGTACAAGGTCACGTCGGCAGGATGCTTCACAACCGCATCCATCAGCGATTTTCGTCGTCCCTATCGCCATTCCGTCGGCCCAGGAACACCTCAACATCAACATTTCCCACATGTCACTTACCTGCGTCACCACACCACGCGAGGAGGAGGAAAGCAGCAGCGACGAAGACAGTGAAGTGTCGTTGTCAAAAAGACATATACCACATACTTTAAAATAATTTTTTGTAAAGCCGACTGCGCCCACCAGTGATGTGTGAACTGCACAGTCATTTTTTTTGTAACCGCCAAAACTCTCACAATGTTTGTAAACCCACCAGTGATGTGTGAACTGTACCGCCATGTTTTGTAAAACCGCCATGTGTGTACTGCACCGCCATTTTTGTAAAGGGTAAAACCTCCATTTTGTAAAGGGTAAAAACCTCCATTTTTATTGTTAATTTTTATTTTGTATAATAAAAATACTCAGTACGCATTTTTAATTGTATTTAAACCAATTCTTTCCATTTTTGTAAAACCGCCGCCACCGTGTGAACTGCACCGCCATTCTTGTAAAGAGTAAAACCATGTAAAGGGGTAAAACCTCCATTTTTATTTTGTATAATAAATATATTCAGTACCATCATTTTGCATTTTAATTGTATTTAAACAAATTCTTTTTGTATCACATATATGTTAATTTTCTGTATAATAAAAAGAATACCCCTTTTCCGGTGATTTAAATTGAAAAATCTTTGATATCAAATTGTACCTCATCACTTCCACCCCCACCCAACCTGCCCAAGTCACCCCACTTTTGATACCTCACCCCACTTTTGATATCATTAGCCATCAATTAAATCACCGGAAAAGGGATATATACTACTTGGTTGCTATGAACCTTCCAAACATGCGGTTTATTCTGTTTCTTTAGTAAACAACAGTATAATTGAACAATGGAAAAAAGTGCTTTCGCTGTTAAAAGGTTTATTGAATCTAAGTAACTCCCTTGCCTTCAGAGAAGATTTGGGGTAGAAATTAATGGAAGAATTCCATCCCGTAATGGGTTCAACTTCACGGTCAATGTTCCTAATAAGTTCGTTGGTAGTGCGCGCAGAGTACGCAGGCCTGAAAATATTGCAAAGAGTAAGAGAAACAGTGGTTAGAAGTCATTCAATTTCTTAGTATCTGCCGCGAACAGCGCTAATCGTATCTTTTACAATGACCTAAATTCCATTCATAAAACATTTAAATTGCGCATGACTTAAAGACACTGATAAACGTGCTCGATTGGCATTTGTAGGTAGATCCTTGTAATGTTAGTTGGCGATCCAGATATTCTGACAAGCTGATTATGTCAGACGAGGCTCATTTGTCTGGGTTCTAAAATAAACAGAATATTCGTTACTGAAAAGACAAATAACCCATGGAAGTGTATAAACAACCAATGCATTTATAGAAATTAACAGTGTGGTGTTTCGGCCATTGGAATCATCGGTTCATATATTTTTGAAGGAAACTGTACTGTGACCTTCAACGTCAGAATTACAGAAATGCTGCTAATAACGGACTTTCATATGCACCACAGTTATGAAACTTAATTTTGATTCCAGCAGGGTGGCGCTACAGCACACATCGCTAGTGAAACAACGAACACTAAATAGATCCTGTTTCTTGGACGCATAATTTCATGATTTGCAGTTGCCTGGTTAGCACGATCTCCAGATCTGACGGCAGCAGACTACTTTTTATAGGGATACTTGAAAGGTAAAGTGTACTGCACCAGGCCACAGGCCATCGTGCAGTTAAAAGAAAACATAACTCGTGAAATTGGGGAGATTGATAATTTTTTTAATAGTGTTTAACGCCCGTTTTAACTACTGAGGCACCACAGGCGGTGGACACTGATTATACATGAAATGAAATGATATATTGTGAAAGGATATTTTTAAGGAAGGAAATTTTTTAAGAAAGGCCTAAGTTTAGGGTACCTCTCCGGCATTTGTCAGTTATGGGAACTGAGGAAAAACTGAAAAAAAAACCCAGTCAGGGAGGACGGTCCTGGTGGGATTGATTCGAGCCTCAGATCTGCCGCTCACGAGTCCGCGCCTTAACGACCTCGGTCACCCGTGGTGGTAGGATATAGATCATGTTTCATTGCAGCGAGTAATGGTGAACTTCCAAAGTCAATTGCACGAATGTGTTCGTTGTCATGAAGTTCACTTAAACAAGTTACTTTTAAAAAATAATTTGACATTAGTACATTGCATTGTGCCATTTGTTCATTTAAGCAGTATTTTTATTTATTTTATAGAGTGTTCTACAAGAAGGATCTGAAAACCGTCATATTCTATTGAGTCATCCTGTATATCAACCTAATCATTTCAGAGGTTCCAGTAATATAATTATACAACTTCTGCTTTCTTTTTGAGTTCCAGTAATATAATTATAAAATTTCTGCTTTCTTTTTAAAAATAACAGCAGCTTGTGATTAATTCTAGTGCCTACTTCTACAGTAAAAACACATACCTTTCAAAAATTTCAGGAATTTTTATTTCAAAATTAAGAAAATAACAAAGTTGCACGTGATATTTCGAAATGTTAATATTTAAAGTTTAGAAAAGTTAATAAATGAAGTTTTAGTTACAGTGGGGGAGGCAGCAGTGTATGTAAGTCAAATATTTAGAAACATTTACAATATTTTAGTTGCTCCAACATTCTCTATTGAATTAAAGAAACGATTCTTGTTTATACTTCCGAGCTTCAATATCTCTGCAGGAACAGGAGTAATGCTTCTATAGCTTTGTAGGAAGAAAACCCTATTGTTGAAATGGGTTGAATAAAATGGTTAAGAATAAAAAACTGCCGTTGTTACTTTTTCCATTATTGCGAGGTAGATGCTCTTATACCTCTTCAACCAGATATTATGATTATGATTATTATTATTATTATTATTATTATTATTATTATATGAAATTACATCAATATATATTTATAATTATTATTATAATATATATAGAAACAATTTATATGCTTCAAAAACCGCGATATTTTGGTAATAGAATAGTTTGTTTTCCAAAACCGAAACGTAGAGTATGTAAACTGTGATGCAAAACATTTTAATGGTAACTAAAAGTACTGGTCGTTTCTGAGAATGGGCAGAATTTTTTTTATTTGGTTTATTAACAGACGCTCTTTAAATCTCAGATCATCAACGTCCCATTCAAATCAGGGCGTGAAACGGCCGACAAATTTTGCTCAGAGTCCTCTTCTTTGAGGCTTGAGGTTCTTTTTAGTGCCGTAAATGTACGACACATGACCCACGGTTTTACTTCCCTTCCGAAGGAAGCCATACCTAGGATTTTTACGCCCGAAAAAAATCCATCGCTCCTGGCCGGAATCGAACCCGCAAACTTCGATTTAGGAGGCAAGTATGGTTACCATTACACCACCAGGGCCGAATGGACAGAAATGCACAACTCCTCCTTTAAATATGACAACTGTCCGCTTTTTCTCAGGTGGAAAGAAACGGCGCATGTGTTACTCTGTCTGCAGTATTAAATTTTCCTTATCAGCGAGGGTAATGATGGGACAAGATTGAAATATCGCAGCGATTTCTGATTGTTTAGGTTATCTCGGCCACGTGTTAGTTGACTTCAAAGTCATTCACATGATAAAAGGTTTATAGCTCCGAACCTTGGAGTGTGTCCCGTTATAAAATGTGGTGCATCTTTTTTTACTTCATTTTCTTTCTAAAAAAATAACACGTCACAGTTTGGAAGGATTGTAACTTTCGAAGTGTTTCCGAATTGTTGCTCTTTAACATCTGAGGTCATCAGCGTTCCATTCAACTTAGGGCGTGAAACGGCCGACAAAGTTTGCTCTGAGGCCTCTTTTTTCAGGCCTGAGGCTCTTTTTCGTGCCGTAAATGTATGACTCGGGACCCACGGCTTTACTTCCCATACTTAGGATTTTTACACCGCGAAAAAATCTATCGATCCTGGCCGGGTTTGAACCCGCGATCTTGGGTGTAGAAGGCAAGTATGGTTACCACTACACCACCAGGACCTACAAGTGTTTACGATGGATAAATATAGAACATAAAGTTTAACAATGTTTATGACATTTTTAAAAGTTTGAAATGAGATAGAAGAAACGGCTTCTTTCATTTAAGACTTTAATATACGCTACATCAAATAATTGGTTAATTTGAAATACACTCGGCAAAACGACTGTATCTTGGAAAGCAGGATTCTGACTCGAGATTGCGTTCTAGAGGCATAAATACCTTCAGAGATTCTTGGCAGACCTCGCAAAACACAGCTCTGACCACCTCAACAAGATATATAGGCACCTTACTGATATCTGGTGTGAATAAGATTTGAACTCTGGGCTGGCATAAACAAAATACAAGAAATAACGAACTAAAGCTGTAGAAGATCTTCATTAGCTTAGGCGCTACGGGTTTCATGCTCTGTTTCCCTTTATTTGATACGTAACTCTATACAATTAATTCTGTAAATTTAGTATCTATTGTTCATGACAAAATATTAAGTGATCATCCAGCATTATCGTTTCCTGTAACTCCTATTCAAGTAACAGATTGAAGCCTGTATGCCCACCAAGCAAATTAAAATGTTAGGTACATCAGAATTGGATTTTAGGCGCTCTTTGGCTACCACTATATCGTTCTAATTAGCAAATTATTGGTCATCCAGTCATTGACAATTGTTTCAACTTAGTTACAAATTCAGAAGGAAGAAATGTATTTTCTGTAACCTTCTTTAATATAACAATTAAAATAGTTTTTGAATGTTATATTTTTACACTTTTTACACTGAAATTCAGAAAATGTTTTTAGCTACACTCAACCTGACGTGGAATCCAGAGTTTTCTTAGTTAGAAAATAGCTTTACTTCAATGCACATAAGAAATAGTTAGGTATTTCCTCTTTAACTAAAGAGAACGCCATCCTCGACCATCATTCATTATTTTTTGTGTCATTATAAATTCTGAAAGAATTTTAAAGTGATTTAAAGCGATAAGGCGGATTAAAATATTATTGAAAAAGCTGGAAAGTATGTTGTCTAATTTAGGCTATATTATTTGCGTACATGAAGCAAGGTGTGGAGATTTTGTGCCAGGATGTTCTCCGTATGAACTGACAGTTTTTTTTTTTTTTTTTGTTTTTTTTTTTGTTTTCCCATGTTTGCTTCTACAACCTTATGCAACTCGAACGCAGTTTCTCCAGTAATAAGAGAATCCTGTCTGACAGCTAAAGACACTTCGATAACTTGAAAATGCATGCCATCATACAGTGTAATTTTGCTGGCAATCAATTAGGTAAGGTATCAATATTTTATTTATCTTCATTTTTATCTGTTTTGATTTTTTTTTCTGTTTGTTCTCTTTTCTTCTTCACCAATGGGACTTATTTTTATTTACAGGTTCCATAGTCATTAGGAGTAGGGAGATGTGTTTCTTTTTAAATAATGGAAAATATATATAAATAAGCAATTACTATAAAAATTTGAATCCATTAAATTATTTATTTTTTTGTTTTTAGGCCATATTTAAACAATTTGGGTCATAAATGCATGCACATTTCTTAAATTTTAAGACATAGAAATTTGCTCCTTAGCAATTACTTTTTAATTAATACAAAATAACCCACTAAAATATTTAAAATTTTAAGGGACAATTTAAGATCTAGTGTAGGTAAATTAAGGGAACATTTTCAACTGAATTAAAGATGTGAATTTTCAAAAGTAAACGCATGAAGCTAAAATTAGTTTAAGTCTCTTGAAGGGGGGAAAATGCTCATACATCTACTTTTTTAACTATACAGTGTTTTTATGATCATATTTTGTTTATTTATGAATCTTAACACAGCGTGTTTTTTTCTTCTTTCTTTTTCATATCATGTGAAGAGATTCTTTAAATATATGTCTATTGAAGACCTCACTGCTTTAAATAAATTTCAATTTCTCTGAATTCGTTTATGTTCTAAATTAGCCACATAATACATCGAAGTTTTGATGTAAATAAAGTTATTACTTACATATTGTTGGAATTTAGTATGGCAAATATTATTCCCTTCAAAATAAAACAATTATTTCAGTCATTGACTGATTTCACTGAGCTTAAACCTAAGGTATATACTGCGGTAGTTGATTAAATATTTTACAACTTGACAATTGCTGAGGCACAATACAAGTTACTTCCGTATATTTTCGGTTACTTTTGGTGCCATTTGTCTGCACCTCAGTTGAGCACGTTTTTTGTCACCATATTATATCAATAAGCTATTACCCTATCTTAAAACAATAAAATATTCCTTCTATCACAAAGTTAATTAATGTGCAGAAAAGATTATTGTACTGTATTAACATACACTTATCTTAAAACAAATGAAATATTGCATAGGGATACAATAAAGATATTCTCTTTCAGGTTATATGAAAAAGAATAGCTTTTTTTTTATTTAAAAATGTTTATGATTAACTCGCATGACACTAATTTTTGTTTCAATAAAAGAAAATCCTTTTGAATATAAAAGTGTCTTCTCAATATTTTAATTAAAAGTATGATACCTCATTAAAGACATGCACGGTCATCCACACAAAAAACAAAACTTCTCCCCAATAAAAAGTAATGTGCTTACTAGCTTGATATTCTATGATGAATTTATGGACAATATTTTTTAGAGTAGAATGAAGCTACAAAATATTAAACTTCGGAAGAAATAGTACCAATACTTTAGCGATA
The DNA here is from genome assembly GCA_030762175.1 of Metallyticus violacea. Lineage (NCBI taxonomy): Eukaryota > Metazoa > Arthropoda > Insecta > Mantodea > Metallyticidae > Metallyticus > Metallyticus violacea. Next base: position 168,558,896 of record CM060846.1, on the reverse strand, counting down.
TAAGCAATTTTAAATTGTGCACATTAATATACAAATACTTCCTTACCATTAAATATATGTATATCACAGTTTAGCGAGGCTAATCCATGACACACCTACATTCAAACTAGTGAAAGCCGCACAAGGTAAAATTCATAGAGTTCCTTTGCGGCGGCGAGAAAACACCATCCCTTTGCTCCGCAAACCTCATAACAGAACGGACTGTTACAAAGTGGAACTGAGTAAACCACCGGGCGATGGTAGCAGTTAAAGCAAGGACAAGAGAAATAGGAGTAGCACAAGAAGACAAGCTCTAGGTCCTTCTCGTCACTATGTTCTCCCTGAAATGGAACCATCGTAATTTCGTTTTTCGTTACAAGTTTCAATGAACATATCGTAAAACAGAATATAATTTTCATTAAAGTAGTTTTGGAAGTTCAAACGTAGGAAGGAAAGTGTAATCGTGCGTATGTAAGGTATCACCGCAGTGAAGCAAGTGCTGTGGCAGTGAAATTGCAATAGGGCGCTTAGTGACAAGATTATTAACTAAATTTGGAACTTACTCTTGAGCATTCAATGCCACATTACCGAAGAATATTTCTGTTTAGGCCGTTAGAAGAAGGAAACCGAAAAAATGTTCAGTCCCATGAAGAAGATTCATTTATTATATATTGCTTTTTATATTTAGAAGTCTTCTTTAGACTTTATATATTCTTTTTGTCTTATGTCTTAGAAGGTTGTACTGCATTAAAATATATTTCTTCAATGTACGTTGAGTTGGTCCTGGTGATTTAGTGGCAACCTACTTGCCTCGAAAATCCAAGTACGCGGGTTCAATCCAAGTCGATGAATTTGTTTCGGGCGTAAAAATCTTAAGTATGGCTTCCTTCGGAAGGGAAGTAAAGCCGTGGCTCCCTTGTCGTACATTTACGGCACAAAAAAGAACCTCAAACCTGAAAGAAGAAGCTTCTGAGCAAAATTTATCGGCCATTTCACGCCATGAATTGAATGGGACGCTGATGAACTGAGATGTTAAAGAGCGTCTGTAAATAAACCAAATAGATAAATGCACGTTGAAGATTTCTAGAAGCATATAGAAATTATTGGATGGGCCTGCCTTTCTTTCTTTCTTTGCTTGCTTAAAAAAATCACAGCTGGAACACCGCCTGTAGTACCCTAGTAGTAAAAACGGGCGTTAAACACCATTAAAAAACAAAAAAGCAGCTGGAACACGATAATTAAAACCAAACTTTTTTTGAAAAGCAGACGTATTCAGAAACTTTTAAAACAGTAGTAAACAGTATTTAGGCAGATGTAAACGTCCAACTCTGTGACAACTGTAGAAGAAATACAATAAGAGATCGAAAAATATGTTAGTTCGCTTTTTTTAACATTTTGCATGAACTATTTCCAGGAAAAAAATACATATCTTAAGCAGTAACAGAGCAAATGTCTGAATCGTATAATTGAAGTTCGCTTTTTTTAACATTTTGCATGAACTATTTCCAGGAAAAAAATACATATCTTAAGCAGTAACAGAGCAAATGTCTCAATCGTATAATTGAAGGACTAAGAAAGGATACTATAGAAAATGGACTATAAATACGACAAACTTAAGAAAGAATGTTATTCAGAGGTTTATTCAAGACAACGAAAATGAGGTTCCAGGCCCATTAAAGCAATGCTATTTAAATATAAATTTTCTATAAAATGTCTAAGTGAAATTATCATTTTATGTACACAACTAAATAATGTATCACTATTAGCCGAACAATGAAAGGCGGGATGACAATCGATTAACCTATGAAACACTGGTATTGTGTTTTCAAAATTGCTTTTATTTTTGAAAGCAGGCTCCCGACAGTGCAATCTATCCAATGCCTTCATTCCATTACGAAAAGTGTTTTCCTATAGGTCTGTAATAAGATTCCACTGCATCTTTGACTTCCTCCTTAGTTGAAAATCTCCGTCCAAGAAACAGATTTAAGCTTACAAAATAAATGGAAATCGAGAGTCAAATCCAGTGAATCAGGTGGGTACGGAAGCATGTACAACTTTAAATCATTGATCTCAGCCATTGCATTAACTCCCGTGTGCGGTGTGCATGTTAACCAGGTGAGAAATTATCTTCTTAAGCTTTAAACATGGCTCTTTTTGTTAGATATTATGGCGTAACTATTAAGAATGTAAGGGTAATATTTAACAACTATACTTTGCCCTTTTGGAAGATAATCGATCATAAAATTCCTTTTGCATCCAAGAAAACTGATACCATGACTTTACCACCTAACTACTAATATCGCTTTCTTTTGAGCTGGGCAACCGGATTCCGTTCACTGTTTCGATGCCGTTTTGCTCTGGGTTTGTAGTAATAAACACAGGTTTCGTTAATGGTGATAAATCGAAGCGGTAAATGGGCTGTAATTATTTAAAAAGATCCATGCTCTCTTAAGATATTTGATTTGAAGTCTTTTTTTAAGATCTAGTAATAGTTGGGATACTCACTTGCTGATAACTTGTACATGCCTAGTTCAATTAAAATATTGCGCACCCCTTCCTTTGAGATGTTTACTATTGTGTCTTTTTTTCTCTCAATTTGCGTCTTTTGTCTGCCAGCACTATACTTTTAATATTCGTTTCTTCTTTAGTGCCACATCTTGGATGTTAAGAGCGCTGTTCATACAGGAAATGATGAATGTCTCTTTCAACAATAAATGACAAAAAATTAGTTAAATATTACTGTTACATTTTCAGTGCTGGCAATTAAAAATCGCAATGAAATTATGTACCTATCACTGATCCCTGTACTAAGGCTATCGAATATCATCCCATTCATGAAGATTCAGAGTATTTCTCTAGGAAAAATATTGTTTTTATATAAATTTCTTTTATGACTTGCGCATTTTAATTCGGAAGAAAATTTTGGATTTGGAGTTTAATTAGATACATATTTAAAATTTCACTAATCAGAAGAAATTTTCAGAATACGCAACGATATTACTGGAACGATTTTCAGAATCGTTACCTACTGCTTAAAACTGCTGCAAAGAACATAACAAAAGCTTTTTACTACTAATGTCATTACAATATTTTCTGTATTAGCTGTTAATACTCAAAAGTGTTCCTTTATTTAAAAAAAATTGCATGTCGATTAAAAGTACATTAAATGGGACTTGGACCATCATCTGTCCATCAAATACAGAATTGACAATCATCTTCAGTTGCCTAAGTGAATTTTTTTTTAAAAAGTTCGTTTTTTTTTATAAGCAACTCATCAAGTAGCTACAGAAGCCATGGAACTGGAAATAATTTGATCCATCAATATTGTTATATCATTTATCTCTAAGCTATGTTAGTAGGCATAAAATTAGTAAAGTTTCAAGTGAACTATTTATTACACTGACCGTAGATACAACCACATGAAGTCATTAGTCATCTTAGGCTTACAAAAAAGGGTTAAATTCGTCTTTTAATGTTATTCTGCAGTAATCTGAGAGAACAACTTGAAGCTGTTTCGTTTGTAATATTTTTGAGGACAAAATTTTTGGGATCAGGAATTATGTAAGATACCCACTCACACGGTATATTTGCACTTATTTCTGCTGTATTATCTTAATTCCCCCGTTGTAGATGCAGAGTGGTTTTCATTATTCATTGGCTAGTCAGATGGCATTTCAAGAAATCCGGGGCTTGTTTCTGAGAATAAAACTGATGTAAGACAGTGAAATAGCTCAATTCCTTTTAAATACTGAGTGTTTGATTTTTTAAAGCTAGAAAAATGCGACAAAGATCATCGTCGTCGGACTGGCGGTAGTATGTGGGGAATTGGGGATAATGCGATGAGTCGCAGACGTTGAGTGAAGGATGAGATAACGATGAGTAGGGGTGAATAGAACGCAATCTTCTGCTCAGGTTTTAAAATAGCATCCAATTTGGATGGAAATAAATGTGTCATCATACAGTCTGAAAAAGATACCAAGTAAACTCACTGCATCCATTTTGATAAACGCCTTACAGTTTTGGTGAAAAACGCAGACACTTTCCATGACCAGGCTTTGCAAATCGCACTGCAAGTAGTTTCGTAATACTGATGAATAAATACAGAATCTTTCATGGTTTGTCGTTCGTTGGGTCGGCAATCAGAGTGGTAACTCCCGGCTCCGCATAACTGATTGATGTACAGAATATGTGGATGCTTGCACAGGAAGCAGAACTTTCTATGAACTCACCATGGCGATCTACCAAGCTATTAAACTTGACAGCATACATGGTCACTTTGTCCACGAATTGCAAGCAGGTGATCCTGATTATCGGTAAATTTTTCTAATTGGACTTTTTTTTAATGGCATTTAACGCCCGTTTAAACTACTGAGGCACCACAGGCGGTGAACACTGATGATACATGAGACGAAATGAAATATTGGGAAAGGATTTTTTAAATAAGGAAACGTTCCAGGCCTAAGTTTTAGGGTACCTCCCCGGCATTTGCCATTTATGAGGACTGAGGAAAACCTGGAAAAAATCTCAGTCAGGGAAGACGGTCCTGGCGGGATTCCAACCCTAGACCTCCCGCTCACGAGTCTGCACCTTATTGACCTCGACCACTCGTGGCGGTAAATTGGATGTTATGAAACGTTAATAACAGAGTAAATATTCTTTACTGGTGAATTAATGTCATCATGTTTCGACGCACAATAACAGTATTGGAGTATAGAAAAGCCCGATTTTACTTACAAAACCCCCTTGCATGACGAGAACATTTGTGCATAGTGCGTAGCGAACGCGTACAGAGTAATACAGTCTAACTTTTTTGAGAGTAACATAAATGCAGAAAGGTACAGGAATGACATATTGGCACTATTATTTGGACTGCGACTGATATTGAACACCGATCTGAGTATTTCTGGCAAGACTCTGTAACTGTCATACAGCTAATGAGTTATTAAATTTCATTCAGAATAGTTTTGAAGATAGGGTAATTTGAATGTAATTATGACCCGCAAGATCCCCTGATCAGACAATGTGATTTTTATTTATGAGGAAGTTGAAAAATAAAGTGTATGGAACAAAATTCCACACTTTAGAAGAACCGAAAGAAAATATCAAGCGAGAAATTGACTCAGTTTCGAAAAATGAGCTGATGCATGTGATGACAATTTTCTAAAAAGATGCCAGAAATGTGTAGATACAGCAGGGCAACATTTTCAACATTTCTTGTCCTAAAGTACGTGCTTATTTTCATTAATTTTACATATAATTGCGAAAATTACGCGGTTATTACATCTGCTTCGGTGGGAGTTAACACTCTGAATACCAACCCACTAGTAGTGACGTGAAACAGGAGGCAAAACCATGAAGAACCCAGAATATAAGCTTAGGCACCCAAGAGGGGCTAAAAATAAATTGAAAAAAATGGCCTTCATTTTTTTTTCTTTTTGTAAAATAGATAGCTGTATGTTTCGCTCTTTTTTTTTTTTTTTTTTGACTACAAGATTTACTTGACATTTTTTGATTTATTAATGAAATGTCATTACTGTAATCCAATGCACTATCGAGATCATGACGTGAACGGCCAGTAGTGGCGTGAAATTGATGGCAACATTATGCAGAACACAGAAAAGAAGCTGAAGCAGTATTTACTGATACTTCCGTTGTAATATTAATGTAAATTGTTTTACGTTAGATATTGCAAATGTTTTACGATAGATTATATTGCTAGTTTTTGTATAGTAATTCATGTGTTTAATTCAATGATAATAAGTATACTTTTTCATATAATATTTCCATTATATGAGCCAATGCTAAAAAGAAAGAGTTTTAAAATTATGAAATGGTAGCAGGTAGCAAAAAGCTATAGTGGTAATTTTTGTATTCAAATATTTAATTCAGTGATAATAAGAAAACGTTTTCATACAATAATCCAATGCTAAAAAGAAAGAGTTTTAAAATATGAAATTGTAGCCGATAGCAATAGGTAAACACGAAAGGCAAGGCTTTATGTGTTTTTATTGGCCATGCTGCGAGCCAATTGAATTAGAACTTTGATCTTGTCAGGGCGTTGATTCGCGGTTTAATACATAATTTAGTTTACAGCAAACCAATTTTTTCTGCATATTGTAAACTTTAAAAGTGTTGCAGATAGCCTGCGCGTATATTTGTGAAACCCGTCGGTGTCAGAAAACCACGCGGGGGTGATTTTTCTTGAGAATGTATGAATAGAAGCTTCCCTTGTTTTGAAGCCTCCGTAATTATATAAGCTAGCTACTGTTCAAGCATTCTTAATGTTCGATTCAGCCTAAGGTCATGCAAACCACAGAATGGCTCTTCAAAATGTTTGCTTACTTTCTGTAAATTTGATCTCTGGATATTTTATTCCTCTTTTGTCTGATAACAAGATTTACATGACATGGTATTTGATTCATAAATGAAATGTCATTAGCTGTAATATAACCCACCCTTGAGACCGTGGAGTTTAGAAGGAAAGCTACCATCATGTGCTTTGTTATGACAGCAACTATTAATGTCTTATTAATTTATTTAATGTCAAAGATCCCAAGCACATAAGCTCGGTGTTTAAAGAGCATTTAGATATTGATAATATATATCAGCAGGCTAACCGAAACGTGTGGTCGAGGTCGTTAAAGGAGGTCTGGTGTTCGATTTCCACCAGGACTTTCCTTCTTGAATGGATTTTTTCCCCTCTTCGAGGTATTACTTCAGTCCACATCAAGGGCAAATGCTGGAAGGAGCCCTAAGCTTAGGCCTGGGACGCTTCCACCATTAAAATGTCATTTCCCAATTTATGATTTCATCTCGTGTATCATCAGTGTTCACCGCCCCTTGACGCTTCAGCAGTAAAAACGGGCGTGAAACACTATTAAAAAGCAGGTCAACATTTTCTTTCTCTTGTAATGAAAAGTTATTATCTGCACAATATTTTATTGCTTCTAATTTCTCTCCCTGTCTAACCGGAGCAGACACATGAACTTTCAAAAAATTTTCGAATGAATTGCGACCATCTTAGACAGAGACAGAGACATGGAGGAAACAAGAATAAAGAAAATAATCTCATACTCAAAAGATATACCTTACGAATGTTGTTGGAAATCATATGACCTGGTCACCATTCTTTTACCTTTCCTTTATAAAAGAAATTTCTTTGAAAAGCTCTCGCACCCTCCACCCAAAAAAATTCTGAAGCATTCAGTCTGCATTTTTGATAAAAGCATCGACAACTTTTTCACAGGCTTCTTGCGCGTTAGAGTACGTGCACTTCTTTTCATAAACTTATTGCTATTATAAACGGAATTCAATACCTCTTTTATACAGAAAAGTCAAGTTACAAAGACGATCTCAGCCACTGCTCGCACGACAGTATTTAAAAATACTCCATGGCATTTATTAACATTATGCTCTCATTTTAAAGCAAAATCGCCGGTAGCCGTGCTCACTAAGACGAAACACAGATAATCAGAAGGTCCTAAGACGAGTCCCACTTCATCATGAATAAATTTTAATGTTTCCTTTATTTATGTTTTACATTATTCTATGAAAGCAGTAATTGTCTCAGTATCCCATGAGGCCCATCAGGACCCGCAAAATCGTCAAGCATCTCTGTGAGTGCAATGAAATTAAATTAGCACAGCCGGAAAATAAAAATTTCTAGAAATGACTACATATTTGTGTGCTTTGAAATTTTCTTAGTGAATTTATAATATGGCTATTCAGTGCTACGTTATTCTAAAAATACAGTTAGGGACAGCGAAATTGCTGTAAGCTCAGATTGCATTTCGTTACATGAAGCTTAATAAAATCTTTTTTTTTTTTATCTCGGTTCGCGTTACTGCAGTAGCACGAACTATTCAACTCTTAAATTCTTTTCAAATGGAATTGATATAGGTTTTAAGCTTTCCGCGTCGATACCTAACCACTGAATTACCGTGTACAATTGCGAATTTTCTGCATCCTGAATACCTTGGTTCTTACTAAATAATCTACTTGCAAGAGCTGCTTAGTATTAAATATTGTTTTATAAACACAAATTTTAAACATCTGAACAATTCTCAGCGTTATTTAAATGCTAAACATATAATGTTTATTTAAAATTAAAAAGCTGAAATTTTGCAAAATAAGGATTCAACTAACCAAAATTACACTAAAGCGCAATTTGTCATATTTTAAAGTTTTGCAGACATATCCTAATGCAACAAATCCTCACTAGTTGGACACTCTGTATTCTGCACACCTAACGACGGAAACAGTCACAATCCTATATTTTAACATGTCCATATTACCCTGTACGTTGCACACCCTTTTTGGTATGTAACTTGCACATTACCTATAGCTGGGTACCTTTTAGTACTGATTGTTGTTGAATTTGGTACTTTGTACACTGTCATCAAGGTCATAATTTTCAAGAACGGAATGAAAGTTACCCTTTGCCTGCATTTTGTTTCCAGTTTGTGTAATAGTCATCAGTTTAGGAGTGAAGCGTAACATTAATTCCTGTGATCAATAAAAGTACGTGTAAGTTAGTGCAATTAACCACGAAAAAGAAGAAAGAATTATTTATTGTTCGCCTTTTTGTAGGTGTGATTTGCAGAGAAACTGCAGAAGAGTTCGGGAATTTAATCAACAGATTCTAATATTACTAAATTTATAATTTTCTCCGTGATTAACATTAATTTATAACCATTTTTTCCACAACTAATCCCTTAGAAATGCAAACAAAACTTAAAATTACAAATGCATGGGAGCAAAATTGCAGCGCAGAAAGAAAATGGTTGTGTAATATAGTTAGTGAACAACGAATCATTAAATTCTTTTAATTTTGTCTGTTTTATAACAGCAAGAACATTTCAGTTAGTGGGCCGTTTTTGTAAGAAAAATAAAAAAATTGCTAAGAAGTTCAATATAATCGTGTTTTCTGCCAGCAATGGCTACTTAGATTGTTTTTCGAAGGCAAGTTTCCTCCTCGATAGATTCGACACTTTTTAATGAATCATAGGTGTCCAGATTACAGTATTTGAGGTTTTACAGTATTTGACTGTAGTAGAGATATACTGGGAGCCCGTTAGTAGTTACAAGAAAACTGACAAAGGGATAACGCAGTAAATTGAGTTGTATAGATATTTGGAATGGACATTGTACCATTCCTTAAAGTTTATTTTAAATGTAAGTTTAAACTTTTTTTTCTATTTATATAGCAATAATGCACTTTGACTTTACTTAAATGAATTAAAAATTAAGTTAAAAATTTAAAATTCTACATTGTTAAACAAAAGCTTATAACAAGAGACACTGCTACCATGCATTAAACGACAGTGAAGCAGATGTTTGCTGATATTACTTTCGGTAAACTATTTCGTCCATCGCAATGACTTACGCACTATATTTTTCGTGTCATTTGGTGGGTAGGATTTTATTTCTGACTAACACAAGCTTTTGAACAGAATTTTTCCCTCTTCCTGAAAGGTTGAATTCTACAACCTTTAGACCTCAACAGATTCCTAAATAATTTTTGTGATAGCTAATTTCGGTGTTCTATTTATAGTTGGCATAGGAAAAATAGTGTAGTAATGTTCAATTACAACTATAACTCAAGCTAAAATGATAGGAAATATTTCGGGGCAGAAAAAATGTAATTTGATATGGTACTTTTCACTTGGAAACATTAGCACCACAGTAGAGACAAGATTATTGGATATATCATATTAACCCTTAGTGTTAGTGGGAAACTGATCAACTTTTCATGGGGACTGTAGGCGATGCAATCCTTATGTACATACTGGTCTTCAGGCACTGAAGAAATAAATTCAACTTCGCTTTGTCAAATAACTTCGATCGTCAACAACAAGGCACCACAAAACCACCCGGCAGCAGGTGTGAGACAATGTTGTACAATATTAAAATGTTATTTATATTCAGTTTTGAGTTTAATAAATAAAATAATAAGTATGTAAATAAAAATTAATCCTATATTACGTTTATTTAATTTAATGTTGCAAATGTAAACCTTGTTTTCTGCTTTTGAGTTCACTAAGTAAAATGTTTCTTTAATATTTTAATTTTATAAATTAGTTTTATTCCATTTGTTTGCTATCTGACCTCTTCAGAGTTAATTTCATGTTGAACAATCGCGATTCTAATGTATTTCAAATTATTTACATTGTTTTTGCATAAATGTAATACTATGCACTAAAACAATAATATACACAAATCATAATTTAGTGAACAGAAAAGGAAAAATGATTGATTTTCCATTGTTAGCGACAAGATAGCAAAGGACTTTTTTCAGGATTGTTTAAAATTTAATGTATGATATTGTGAATAAATAGCAAAGTTTTTGTACCCAAAAATATTCACTATCGCTGTCAAATCTGATACGTGTTAAAATGTCATACCCTGGTGCCATAAAAGTGGCACTATCGCATTGTAAGTGTTCCGTAACATTATCATAAGAAGGAAAATATTGCTAACACCTTTATATTAGTGCATTTGTTGAAACCTCTTATACCTCTTGCACGTTGAACCAAGTTAAAAATGTCACATAAAAAGCGCAAATTATTCAGCATCAACTGTTTCTTTGTTTAAATAGATGAATTATTTTTAAATGCGTAAAAGACCAATTGCCTTACAACTTGGTTACAAAAAATCACATTAAAACGTTGAGCTGGAAAAAAATGGTAATTTTTATATTATTCCATATAAGTAAGGCCTTTTTATAGCTATAAAAGCGAAACTGAGAGATGCACCAAATTAGACACGCGTTTTATTATAAATGCGAGTCAATAACAGTTAATTTGGCGGAAATTAGGTATTTTTGAAAAAAATTGTATTTTTCGGAAATTATTTAAAAATTTTATTTTATGTACATATATATATATATATGTATATATGTACCATAAGCAAATTTTTCCGTTATATCAGTACTTTATATACTTTATATACCTTAACTACTTCAAATCCGTATAGAGTAATTTTAATTATCATGTAGTTTATCAAATCCTTTACTGGTACTAAATTGAAGGTTCAATACTGGGGCGCATTGTGCGCTCCAAATGAATAATTAAATTAACCAATTTGCGCAAAATAATTGATAACTGTTCAGCACCTATAGATACCTAGCAATCGCTTTGGCAGAGTGAAAAAAAATTACAAAAAAAAAAACGAACAAAGGCCCGTTAGTTAAAAGACGAGAACCACAGTAGTAGCTAAAAATATTAAATGTAGAGTTTTCAGAAAATATTTTAACTATATTAAAGGCCAATAAGAGAGAATTTGCTAGGTAAAAAAGGAAGCCCTGTTGTATTAACATATAAGCATAAATACTTAGTTAAACAAAAATTGGCAGTGTATTTAAATATGACGATGCATAATTCCATAATTTATACCCAATTTTATATAGTAATATTAAGTAAATGTAGACAAATGTATTCCACATTATAGTTAAGCATGATGGCTTGGTGATTATAGCTCTCATATTTAGAGTAATTGAATATTTTTCCTAATGATGAAATATTACTTATATATATATATATATATATATATATATATATATGTGTGTGTGTGTGTGTGTGTGTGTGTGTGTGTGTGTGTGTATTTGCATTCAAAAAGAATGCAAACCATTGTCAATTAGCAAAGATCACTAACTAACTGTGATGCAAAGAAGTTTTTTTTAATGTGAACGCGCTTACGAGCAGGGCATGATTTATGTATTTCTCGGTACACTCCACGTCGCCATTGCATTCACCATCTTCTTTCAGCACACACAATTAAAAAGCAAACGTTATGTATTGCGTGCACACGTATTGCCATCTGCTAATATGTTCCTGAAACTTTTTCAGGCAAGTTTTCCTTTTGTTCTAGAAGATTTTGTCTCATTTGCTGTTTTACCTTCCCGGTATCTTCTCTTTTTGACGCCTATCCGCCGATTATAGCGCGATTACTTTTGTTATCGTTCTTGCTGCATCGTCTGGTGACATTGTCTTTGTTTAGGTGAAGCAGTAGACGAGAGGCACACCGATGCAATTTTAATCAGCATATGTAGCACGCATCATCAAAGTCATTGAGGTGACAAATCAGGTGGCCGATAACTAAATGTAATGTTATTAAACATCTCAATGCATTCATTGAAGCAAGGCTGTATGATTTGAACCTCCTCCTTCCATCTCCCTCCTCCTATGACCACTAAGACACGAAAGGCGACTTCGGGCCCCTGACCCGGGGTATGAAGTGGGACCCTCGCGTACACCCAACAACAGCATGAACATCTTCACATAAAAACCGCTTCAATGCCTTTTTCAGGGATCATATACAAGTAATTTTTAAGATTGTATAAGTTTAAATAAAGTACTTTAAAATTTTACTACAAACATTTACACTTGAAAACGCTGTATTAATAAAATGTGGATTACACATGGGAAATTTAATGACCTAAGTGCATAATTAAGCGACTGTGAAAGTTTACTGAATTATTTTAAAATAAATTTGTAATACCGATTTTCAGTTTTATAATGCATATATTTTAATTATTTTAGAGCTTATTTTAGGTGCCAAAACCATTGTTTTAAATGCCTTAAAGTTGGCTGTGCAATACTGTCATTTGAATCATGTTAGACATACTCTAAAACGACGGCGCCATGTCTGAAAGAAGCACGTGAGTTATCCTATTTCTAACATTGTGTTACTACAATACAGTGAGATATATTTAAAATTGTCCATTTGTAGCTCGACTACTTGCAGATGCGATCCTTAGCCACCACTTGCATCTTGCACCAAAACATTTCACCTTTTTTAAAACTTGGGTGCAAATAAACTAAATGAATTCTGTACTCGTGCTTCTTACAGAGGACGCTGGAAGTGTTGCCTGATTTATATTACACACGATGTACATAATCTTAGAAAATCACAATTTACAATGGTCACTTTTTCTGCACTAATGCATATAATTATGTCCATTTTTCTCCCAGCTTGTTTTGTGAGAGAGGTGAGTAAATTTTATTAGAATTTTAGAAAGGTGACGTGTAGAGCGCCGTGAACTCAATGGCGGAGAAATCGCGCCGATAAGCGGCCAACTTACGAACGTACAGTTTTAAACGAGTCTCACTGCACATGAAAAAGGAAGGTAGAAAACAAAATACGAGGAATAAGGAGGGAAAACAAAATAAAAGCAGACCTATGGACATTAATCGAATGCTATGAATGCGTTCTCGATACCTTGACACTGAAAAGGTATCGTCGATATCGATCGTTACCCACTTTTAGCAGCTCGATACAATTTTAATGCTTTATTAATAAAGAAAGTTTTAATATTTTCTTAAATAGAACATCTTATAACCATCAAAATAAATGCGTGTCCCATTCGCAAGCTCCTATATAAACGTGGTAAGTTATGGATGACCCGTAAGTGGTCCTTTCATATTTAGCACGTGATATTGAAAGGTTCGGTAACATTATGTTTGAACTCCAATTTTCTGCAACAAAACATGCTAAACTGCAATTTGAAGTGGGTATTTCAAAACTTTCTATTGCTTTCTTTTCTAGAACCCAAATTTTACATTTCGACAATATGAGAAAAATTGTACTCTGCCTTCAATTAAATAATATTAATAAAAATATGTTTGGAAAATATCATGCTGTATATTTCAAGGTTGAACTATCCAATGACAACTTATTGCAACTGTACCGTAGTTTAGCCTGAAGGTTGAATTTGTATTATTAGCCAGTCGGTTAGTACTTTCATGTGACTGGGGATGTTACCTGCTGTGCTAAACAATCTTATGAACAACGTAACGTGGTTTTTAGGTTACTGGTGTTATGGCATTTTTCATCTCGCGGAATGGTTAATATGTGGTAAATATGTTTTATGACTTTTTTTCGGATAGTATGAGTGAATTTTGGAATTATTTTAAATTGCAATTATTGAGTGATAACATTAAAAGTATATTTCAACCAGAAAGCGTGGGTATGCTTGTATTTGTGAACCAAAAGTTGCAAATGACAGGCAAATTACGATATCATTGTATCTTTACACTGTGCCTTGTGAAAAGATAATGCTATTTACAGTAGGTACATTACATGCTAATTTAGCCTACATGTTATTTATGTTTTGTACACTATATTTACTATAGCATCTCATCAATATAAAACGCAAAGGTGCAAAATAAAACATATGTTCAGTGAGTAAGTTCCTATATAAATACTCCTAAAATAACAAAATAACAATTCTCTTTGATTTACTACAAAAATATAAGAAAAAAATTGTGTATCTTAAAAATGTGGTATTAATCCATATTTATCTAGTAAGAACTTTTACGAAAGAAATTAACTCTCGAGGTGCCGTAAGCAATTCAGAAATTAGTGACAGAAAATCTGAATCACCGGACCGAAATACAGAATTAGATAGTTAAGTAGACCTTCCTGTGGAAAGCAAGTGCCTTTTAAATACAACAATTGTAACAGCCACTCATCCTATTTCATTTAATGGAATAAAAATGTGCAATAACATGGGAAAAGGTCTTGCTGTCCTGTCTTAGATTTCCTTTCCTACGAATATCCATTCACATAAATATCGAATGACTAAGCAAATAAATGTTCTATTCGCTCAACAATTTGTTGCTTCTAACGATTTTCATCTATGTTTCAGCACTTCTAATATTCCGCAAGACTATACATTAAGTAGATTGGACAATTTTACAGAGTAACATTCACTGCATCATAGGCTATATTTTGCATGTTATAACTGAATTGCTCATTATTCCTAAAACTCTTGCTTTTCCAATCTTAGTGTCACAGAAATAAAAAAAGTCATATGATAAAATGAATTGTAAACAACTGCCTTTAATGAACTGAATGTCGAGACCACTTGAGTAGGTGATATATCACCACAAGTTTAGTACGGAAGATATTATTTAAATGATCATCTGTCTGAGAGGATTACGTCATTATAACACTCCCTCTAAGCTTATATTTGTTTCTGAGACACACTGAATCATCTGCGTGCATTTAGTTCCACTTCAAAATATAACATCAAGTTTGATAAAATTCGTGAAACTAATTTCACAGATTTGTAACCCACTATCCTAAACTCTTTGTTTTGAGTAATTTCGTTTGACAGCGTTATGTTAGGCGATGCAGAGACCAAATTTCAGCAGTTTTTTTTTTTTTTTGAATAGTGTTTAATGCCCCTTTTTACTACTGAGGCATCACAGGCGGTGGACACTGATGATACATGAAACGAAATGATTTTTAAGAAAGGAAACGTTCCAGGCCTAAGTTTAGGGTACCTCTGCGGCATTTGCCATTTATGAGGACTGAGGAATACCTGGAAAAAAAAAAACTCAGTCAGGTGGGACGGTCCTGGCCGGATTCGAACCCCAATTTCAGCACTGTATATATACATTGCGAAAATGAAACTGAAATATTTGAAACTATTCTTTCCGTTAACGCAGTCAATCTGAATGGGTGAACTAAAAAAGAGTTTTCGGCTTATAGAAAGGCATTCGCCTCTGTAGCATTACAATTGTTTTTGTCGAGGCACACATACATCATGAGAGCTTAGCTGGCTGAAGCGCCGGGCTGACCATCGCGCGCTCATCCTTGTGTCGAAGGTCAAGAATAGTTAAATGTTACCACTGCACTTGGAGTACATTCAGACTTGCACAGGAAGTCCCTATGCGAATATCTCCACAATAGTAACTTTACCATGGGAAATGTAAAACAGTTACTACAACCAAACATATTATCAAAATCCTAAATAAAATGAAAAATAAACATAATACTTTATTAGATAATGAAAGTGTAATGACATTGTGTTAGAGCTTCGTATACACCTGGTTGGTGTTAAAAGTATGTAGATGGTTCTAGCTGGGAGGTACACAAACTTTGACTGCTTAAGATTCGCGAGTGCTCGGATTGGGGAGGAAAAAAAAACATTGATATAAATATTATAGGGAAAAATTAGCACTATCGTTCAAGAAACAGTAAAACATGCAAGAGTGTGGCACCGACATAAAAAATGAAGTCATTCCTTTCTCTGTGAAGCAACGACATTCGCTCTTTTAGCCTTCATTTAATATGTTTAAAAATACACCATGCAAATAACATCTAGTTGTTAAACACAACTTTTGTACTTCTGAAATTATTATTTTTTTTTATACATTACATACATAATGCAACTACGGCAATACCAATGTACCATCGTTATTTTTATTTTAATAGATGACATGATAAATAAGATAATGGAACGGTTTCGTTTCTTTCGTTATTAGAAAAGCAATTTTAAAAATGTAACTGTAGTTACTGGGAACTTTTTTAAAACACTAAAGTATTATGCAGGCATTTGTTTGAAGGTTCTTTCTTCCAAGCACATCGAAACATTGCCGTTAATTTTTGCTCCAAGCTTAATTGAATGCCACGCATTACCGTTTGTTAAAGTAACAATGTCGATTTTACTAAATCCATGCGCTCTTGTCGAAGCAATCAGATATGTAGTACGTTTCTTTGATACCGTTTGCGAATTATCGTTTGGGTAACAGGGTAAATAATTTTCCGACAGAATTACCTTTCCTGTCAAAACTCACATTTGTTTACGCTGCAAAGTTGTATGCGAATAAAATTAAGTTTTGATAGTATCTTCTGAACGGTTTGAGGTTAAGGGTATATATTTGCGTAAAGATAGGAAAGGATGCGATTTTACTGATTTGAAAAATCTATAATATATGGCTCTAGTTTTCCTCACTTTATTACGGCGTCTGTTATATGAATTCCAGAAAATAAAATTGTCCTTTTTGCTCGGACATGTGAGAGTGTGGCTTTGTTGCGAGGTAATTTTAAATAGCGTATAACGCCAAGCTCGCGGTGTTTACATTTGCACTAACACCCATATAGGAAAATTATTTCATCAGCTGCTGTTACTTCAATACAATTTCGCTCGTTTGGAGTTCATGAAGGCCAAAGTTCTCTGCTTTAATGCAGGCGAGATTTAATTAATTTTTCTTAGAAAATGTTTGTTATTGTTAGAAACTATATGTACACGTGAATTTAGGGGAGTGACTCACCATGCCGGCTGTGATGTGGTCGCCCATTTGATACCTTGCTGCTATGGAAGTTCTTTCTTGTACAGAAGCCCTTTGCCGCCCGGTGTATCGCGAACGTTCGAGAGGATATCTGCCCTCCCGCCGACAATTTTCGCGCGTTTCTCTAGGGTGAAGGAGGAGGTCGACCACCTGCGGCGCTGGACTTGCACTTGTGAACTCGTCGTCACTGTCTGGCCGACCTGGCAGCTTGCGTTCAACTCCCAACGAGTTGGACAGCGCCAGCCCCTCTGAGTGTGTCTCTTGTATCCCACCACCGCCACCACCCACCACCCTCCCCTCTTCTTCTGCTCACCGCCAATAGCTCCAACCGCCGTGTGCGATTCACACACACTCCCGCACGCACACACAAATACACATATAAACAGCAGAGGCGCCCCCGATCGGAGAATGCACAAACCAAATTATCGATTGATATGTGACGTTATGGCAAAACGGGGGATGAGAACTAGATAGGGTGGAAGGGGAGGAATAGGCATGGGGAGACGGAGAAGGGAGGAAGGAGAGAGAAAGAGTAGTGCAAACATGAGATGAAATTCAATTTTAGTACAGCTGCCTTGCCTTGCTATATGTCAGGCAGTTCGGCCGAGCGTACGCTCATATAGCTTACTTCACAACACTAAACGTGTTGTATTGTGTGTACACAAGTTCAGTCATGGCAACTTGATTACTACAAGCTAAAAACTAACGAAATTAGAGTAAATGCTTTACATTTTACTACTCACCGCTATAACCGAATTTCCTGCTGGAATCTCTAGGACGATGAATGAGTAATATGCAAACTCTTGTCAACCACCTTATGTCAATTCTATATGTGCCGCGCACATATGTAGTGTTTTCACAAATCAGTTATACAAAAATGCAAGGCTTATAAAAAGCTTAAAAGTCTTGTGAATAAGAGACAGAGCAAAAAATATGTACCCTCCTGATACATGTCACATAGCTCATCTATTAGCGATCTCTCGTCGCAAATAATAATAAAAAAAACCACTTCTGTTGTCCGAAACCTCAATTCGTTTAGATTTGTAGAAAGAGGCGCAAGGAAAACCCCTCCGATGCCGTATTACATTTATCTCAATCGTACCATGTGACTGCTTGATTTAAAAGTAATGGTCTGATTATCTGGCGCATTTAGACTTTTCTATGTGCGGTAACAAAGACACTGCATTAAACAAACTGCAGTTTCGGATAGCAGAATTCGTTGTACCCATAGACGCAACTTGGTGAAGTTAGACTGTAAGGTTCTCTCTTCCACTTTACTAGAGACAATTGCGATTACAATAGATACAATACATCTACAATACAGTTAACGGCATTAACAATTTGAGTATAGAACTTGTTAAAAGCTGCAGACTAGTAGCGACAACTGTGAAGAATGAAGGAAGTAAGAGTTTCGGGGGGGGGGGGGGAGGTATGGAGATAATAGAATTCTAAATCAAGTTCTATTCTAGATCAAGTGCTAAAATTATGATGAAATGAAAAGTGAAATCGTGTCGAAAAATAGTGCGGAGATGAGGTGCATTGAATTCGACGCAGAAGAATGAAGGAGTACAACTCTCTTTAAGTATCGACGCCAGCATAATTCATAAGCTGGAGTGATGTGATCTGATTTAAGTAGGTTGCATACGTAGTGAACGCAGGAATTATGAACACGTTGTAGTTTTTGTTCAAGATTTGTCGTGCTGTCGCAATAATCGAAATGTGGCATAATCAATGTTGATACAAGGGTGTCTTTCTTATTGAATGTGAGAAAATTCTTAAGTCGTTTCAAGAAAGTCCTATATATATATATATATATATATATATATATATATATATATATATATATATATTAAAGTTTCCTTTGTCTGAATTTGCCAATTAAGATTATTGTCAAAATAGACACCGAGATTATTACAAATGATTTTATTGCTACTTTTGTTTAATTAAGTTTCACAGGAATGAGTACTGTTAGATTAATTTTGTTTAATAATCGATTATGCCCCAATAAGATTGCTTGCAATTTTCCAGGATTAAACATGATCGTGTTGTTAACCCATGCTGATATTGAGTCTAGGCCTTCGTTAAATTCAGCTACGGAGTGGATGAGTAAGTCTGGTCGTGAATGTGTGTACAGTTGTAAGTCATCAGCATATATCTACATGCCTGTATATATGGTATCTGCAGTTCTTAACATGGTTCTTAACGTCATTTATATAAATATAAAATAACATCAATCCCAGTACTGACCCTTGTAGCACTCACTCCACACTCTTTTGACCTCCAAGATGAAAAGCGATCTCCTATTGCAACACACTGTAGTCGGCCCTAGAAATAGAAGCAAAGCCAGTGGATCGAGTTAGCAGATAAATGCAATGACTTAAGTTTTGAATGCAGTTTATTTATAATATCTGGTCAAGCGCTCTAGAAAAGTCAATAAGAGTTAGAACAGTCAATTCACTCACATTTATAGCCACACAGTTGTCATAACGTTAAGCAAGGCAGTCGTCGTACTGTAACCAGCCCGAAAACCTGACTGGTAGATATTTAGTACCGCCACGGGTGGCCGAGGTCGTTAAGGCGCGGACTCATGAGCGGGAGGTCTGGGGTTCGAATTCCGCCAGGACCATCCTCTCTGACTGAGGTTTTCTCCAAGTTTTCCTCAGTCTTCATAACTGGCAAATGTAGGGAGGTACCCTAAACTTAGGCCTGGAACGTTTCTTTCCATAAAAAATCCTTTCCCAATTTATCATTTCATTTCATGTATCACCGCCTGTGGGAAGCACTCCAAAGACTGAAACTAAAGTACCTAGTTCTCCAACAACGCCCAGACATTCTACTAATACTCCTTTCAAAAACAAACACCCTATTAAGAAACAAAACACACACAAAACTAAAATAAACAAAATTAAAGGAAGTAATTTAGGCGCTGTTATAAAACAACTAGGAAGGAATAATAAACCTAGCTCTAAACCCAAGAAAGTAGCCGATCAAGAACTTAGGACCGGTACCAAGCATCACTCTGTTGCAAACTCTGGATAAGTGTTATCTAAAAGACAACATGGCAGTTTACGACAAGCGTAGAATAATCAAAATTAAACAAGTGATGTTGGAATTAAATAAAATCGCAGAAGAACTGAGATTAGACTTATTATGCATTCAGGAACCTTATTCCTTTAAAGGCAAACTAGCACATACCCCAGCAAGATCACGGATAATTAGTCACGGAGAAAATCCCATGGCATCAATTATAATATATAATCCAAATTTACAAATAGTAAATATAACACAATTAGAAGACACACATACAAACTGTATTGAAGTAACACATGACAGCGAAAAATTTATTCTAACAAATCAATATTTTCAATACAGCCATCCAATCGATCCTTATATATCAAAAATAAAAGAGGTCAGTAACACTTTCAAAAAGAGTGAGCAAATTTTCACAAGCGATGCCAATGCCAAATCTGACTGGTGGTATAGTAACATCAAAGACGAAAGAGGAGAAAAACTGGAAGAAACTATTTCTGAACTAAATCTTCTTGTCAATAATCAACCCAACAACCCTCCTACTTTCGAAAATAGAGCCGGTGCTACTGCCAACATTGACATAACTTTATGTAAGTTAAACTCAAATAATAAAATAATAAATTGGAAAGTAGGTCAAGATATGACCATTAGTGATCACAGATTAATCTACTTCGATTACTGCACACGAAAACCAAAATTTGAAGAAGGAAGAAGAGAAAATTTACAATTACAAACAAGCAGACTGGAATCTTCTGAGACAGGAATTTGAAAACTTAAAGTTACAATACGAAGGAGAGTCTATTGATAAGGACGCCAATAACCTTGTCCAAACAATACGAAAGGCCATGGAGAAATCTGTTCCCACAACCACACCCAAAAAATATTATGATACTGTTTGGACGGATGCACTGCAAAAAGCAAGAAGCAAAGTTAGGAAACTAAGAACAATTTATCAAAGATCGATAATTGCAGAAGAAAGGGAGAGAAACCTAAATAAATATAGAGAAGCTAAAAACAAATATAAAACCACTTTAGAAGAAACAAGGACGAACTCATGGAAAACATTCGTAGAAAAGAAATTAGACACCAATATATGGGGAATTCCCTATAAAATTATTATGGAAAAAATCAAGAAACCGGATATTCTAAATACAATAAAAAAAGACAATGGTGAAATGACTACAGACTGGAAAAGCTCTGTAAATGCCCTTTTGGACAAGTTACTTCCACAGGATGATAAAAGTATGGATAATATTCAACAAATTCAAAAAAGAGTGGTTATGAATACCATATATAGAAATAATAGACTAATCTACCCCTTTGATGTGTTGGAAATTAAGTTAGCTATAAATAAGCTAAAAAGGGACAAAGCAGCAGGTCCAGATGGAGTAATGAATGAAGTTCTGATGAAATTGGAAGATAAAATTACACTGTTCTTATGTCGACTTTTTAATGACTGTATATGGCAAGGGCGCTTTCCCTATTGCTGGAAAGCAGGAAAAGTTATTATCCTGAAGAAAAGTGCTGACAAAGATCCTAAGGAGCCGAAATCATATAGGCCTATATGCCTCTTAAATACTCTTGGAAAAATCTTGGAAGCACTCGTCTGTAAAAGATTAAAAGAATTCAGGATCATGACGGGTATGAATAACAATCAATTCGGCTTTAGAAAAGGAAAATGGACTCAAGACGCAATAAACCACCTATTAGATATGGTCAATAACTCAAACTCAAAATATTTAATTGGAATTCTAATTGAAATTTCTGGCGCTTTCGATAATTTATGGTGGCCGGCACTATTTGAGAGGTTACGGGAAATAGATCTCCCTAAATGTCTATACGCAGTATTAATGAACTACTGCAAAGACAGAAGGGTTTATGTAAAAGGTACTGAAGAAACAATTTACAGAGATATAACTAAGGGATGTCCCCAAGGCTCGATCTTAGGACCAATTTTTTGGGACATAGTTTTGTAAACTCTTTTAGACGAACTAAACAACAATGAAAATGTGGCAAAAACCATCGCGTATGCCGACGATGTTTTATTTCTAATAGAAGGAAACAATAGAGCAGATATAGAAAGAAGAGCGAATAAATTAACTAATAAATTAAGTAATTGGAGTAGGAAAACTAAACTCCAAGTCGCTCCAACTAAATCAGGCTACATGCTTTTGAAAGGTAAGCTCAAAAGAGATCCATGCATTAAATATAACAACCAAAATATAAAACGCCAAAAAGAAGCAAAATATTTGGGAATTTACTTAGATGAGAAACTAAACTTTAGGAAACACGCTGAATACGTACGAAAAAAATCCGAAAACGTTAGGATGAAATTAGCATGATTAGTTCAGTGGAATTTTAAAATTCCATTAAATATCATTACAGCATACTACACGAGCATTTTTGCTTCAATAATGACTTATGGAGCAGGAGTCTGGGCTCTGAGGATGAAGGATGTCCAAATAAAAACTCTATTAAGAAGATCACAAAGGAAGGTGTTATTAAGATTTACAGGGGCATTAAGCACCTCACCCACTATGGCCCGTTTTGTAGTAACAGGAATATGGCCGATTGACCTATTGATTAAATTAAGAGGCGCTGTTTATTGGTTGAAGAAAGGCAACTTGGAGAAAGTAAGTTTAATAATCGGCAGTCACTGCAACAATATAAATGAAATAAAACATAAATTAAAAGAACAATGGCAACACGAATGGGAAAATGCCGAGACAGGCAGGAGAACTTTCGACTTATTTAACAACATTTTTGAGAGATTAAAACTAAAATTTATACAACTTAGCAAAGGCATGATACATTACCTTATAGGTCACGGGCCTTACAAAACTTATTGGAAGAAAATCAAAAGAACAGAGGACGATATCTGTACACTTTGCAAAACACAGGATAACCCAGAACATGTGTTATTTGAATGCACACGCTATTTAGAACATGTGAGAGAAGAAAGAGAAATTTTAAGTGGCCATCAGGTGGCACATATACTTAGAAATAAGGGTCTATATAAATACCTCGAGCAGGCCGCACTCAAAATAAGTAACCTAGCAAGAGAAGAGGTAATACCACAATAGCAGATAATAAGATGTAATGAAAAAGCTGAGGACGAGGTAAGAAGATCAGAACGCATACGTATGCAAAGACAACCCCCAAACACAAATAACTAACAAGAATAGAAAATATAGAACATAACTTTAATTAAATCAACAGGAAGAGAATATTAGAAGGAGAAGATAAAGGTAAGGAAGAAGGGAATATGGAAATGAAAATGCCTAAAAATATAATAAACGGGGATAATGTTGATTACAACCTGAAGTAGAGAACATACCTATAAGAGTTTTGACATCGGGAAGAAGATGGACGAAGGAAGATTACAGAAGGTGAAGGAAGGATGTTGGAGATGCACGGGAATGAGCCGCGGCAGGAGATGGAGGATGGAGTAGTGGTGTCCGGAGAGGAGGAGCTGAACGCAAGAAATGGTGCAACCAGGGAACCAGGAGGATCAAGCGAGATGGAAGAAGGAATGGTTGGGAAGAAAAGATGGAGAGTAATATGGTGGAAGCGAGGTGATAGTGTTTAATGAGTTCAAGTGTTGGGACAAATGAATGAAATGAGTAGGAAAGATTAATAATGATATATGAACTTTAAGTGAAGTTAATTGTCAAATAGAAGGATATTATTATAAATGTAATAAATTAAGGAGAATTGAAACAATTAAGGATAATGTCCAATTTAAGAGAATATCTGCCGAGTACTGGATACCAGTACATACCGCTGGTAACCAGTGGTTAGTAACAGTATAGTTGTATAGTTATGGAATAAATTTAAAGGATAGAATAGCTGGCTATCAGCTTTAATTCCTACTGGCTCCCAGTAATATTGTTAAATTGTTAATTTGGTAGTTTTGTAGATTTTGGAAGATTAATTTGGGAAATAATTAAGTAAATTTATATTTTGGTTCAATTAATTATTTTTTGTGTTTTTTGTATATTGTTTTATTATATTATTTTAATCTAGTTATTAAGAAAATCTGTAAAATAATGTATTAAAATATTATTGAATTGTATAGTTATAATAACAATATATGGAAAAATTTGATATACACGCCCTGGTTTAGGAAACCAGGCACCAGGGTAGCGTATACAGATTTTATATTATATTATATTATATTATATTATATTATATTATATTATATTATATTATATTATATTATATTATATTATATTATATTATATTATATCACCGCCTGTGATGCCACAGTAGTAAAACGGGCGTTAAACACCATTCAAAAGAAAGTATTTAGTGGGTTGTGCTCTTTAAGATAATTCAGTGAGTTGTTTACTAACGGTTCGCTCTACTGCTTTCGATATGGTAGGTTGATGTTTATTTTCTAAAATTTTAGATAAAATTCAAATACTTTATCCTAACAATTGAGAAAAGATGACCAAGTTACCTAATATTTTTATGACATGTTTCTAGCAGGACATCTTATTTTAATAGTTAAATTTTACAGACCACTTAAAATGTTCAACGTATTAATTTTATATCAATCTGCATAATTAAAATTTGTGGATAAAAAATAAAAAATGTCTCATTAAACACATGAAATTAATTTTTTAATGATTATGGCACCACACGTGAAGTCCATTATGCCAGATAAAGGATGATATTTGATAACATGGCCGATTGAGTTTAGAGGACTTAGTGACATAAGTTTCCCAGACATTCATTTAAAAACTGTGGAAAAACCCCTAAATACTCAGATAAAATATTAAACAATGCTGGAATATCACATAGACTTGTAATAGCAAAAAACATGCATTTTAAATCTGTGAAATACAAATTATTTTCAATTTTCACTCAGCATAGATATGAGTGGAGAAAAAACTCCACTCATCGCAAAATACGAGGAATTTTCTTGAATCTCTGCATTAGTAGTGGTTGTGTTTTTAAAAATATTTTCTAATCCGTTGCATTTAATTTTCCCAATTCTTCGGCAGTTCTGTTTAATGAATGTGTAGTAGATGTTAAATGTACAGTGAGGTTATTTGAGTTACGGGCCTGCAGAGCGTGACTACGTGCGTACTGGGAGAAGTCAACCGTCCAGGTCGTATAACGCATATGTAGGTAGCACCTTGAGGGGACTTTGTCAGCAAGTGATTGTAATTTCGTGTGTTCTTTGGTGCTTTCATTGTGTGTAAATTGTGTGGTACTTGTTCTTCGTTAGTTATGCTACTAAATAAATATAATCTTGAAGAAGAAATTTTTATGTACCATACATATGCGCAAACTGATTCTTGTAGAGAAATGGTAAGGCTATTCGCAAGAAAAATACTGGCTTCCTGGTCTAGGCAGAAAAACTGTTCCCTAACTGGTTCAAAAACTACGAGATACAGGATCTCTCAAAGACAACAAATGTATTCCAAAATGCCGTGTTCTTACGGAAGAAAAGAAGAAGATAAAACACAGGAATTTTCCACGTAGATGGGCGCTAATGACCATAGCAGTTTTGCGCCCTTAAACAATAATCAATCAATCCACGTAGATGCTGGCAAGGTATGGACGGTATTCGTTTTCAACTTCTTTTATAACACAGGTTAATTTTTATTATTATGTATTATCATTTTAAATTAATGATCAATTTAGGCTTTCAGTAAAAATAAAAATATAAATATTAAAATAAACATACCTATTTTATGCTCGGAAGCTACCCCCTTTTTTTTTTTTTTTTTTTTTTTTTTGGTTGCGGCAGGCAAACTTTACCAGTAAGCAGTTGTGTTAGGGCGGCACGAAACACAAATAACCTTACAGTATTATTTTAGGATTTTTTTATTTGACTTATTTACGGACGCTCTTTAACATCTAGCGTCTAATTCGATTCAGGGCGTGAAACGACCGACAAATTTTGCTCAGAGGCCTCTTTCTTCAGGCTTGAGGTTCTTTTTTTGTGCCATAAATGTACGACACGGGACCCACGGCTTTACTTCCCTTCCGAAGGAAGTCATACTTTGGATTTTTACGCCCGAAAAAATCCATCGATCCTGGCTGTGTTTGAACCCGTGATCATGGGATTAGAAGGCAAGTATGGTTACCATTACACCACCAGGACCGACATTTTAGGGTACATAAGCTGCAAACGGTAATTATCTTTTATATACGTGCAGCTGCATCCGTTACTAAAACATCATTTGGTACCTTCACTCCTTCGGGCCACATGAGCTTCATTGTATCGTCAAAGGTAACATTAATTGCTGAATGGTGCGTCTTCTTTACTACTTAACAAGACTTCTTTACGTGATTTTCTATGCATCTTTCTTTAGAATCAGCCGTTTCATACGTAGAGGTACACAACGAAGGATATTATTCCAAGAGCACTTTTCCATAAAACATAATAATTTTTGACATGCCTTTACTCATCCTCATCATTTGGATGATATTTCTGAAAGTAGTCCTCATTGAATGCAATGCACCTGTTCCAGGGTTTCTGCCAATCTTCAAAGATATGCTAGAAACCATTTTTGACAGGTCCTTCAAAATCGCCTTCGCATCTTTCATTACTGCTTCTACTAATGGAAAATGGTTCCTACGAAGTGTTTCTTCAACTTGTGGAAAATAATTAGGTCACATGGGGCTACATCTGGGCTACAGAGAGGAAGAGTGATACACCTCACATTCATTTTTGTGATATATTCAGCAATGTGGTTAAAGAGCGTCCATAAATAAATCAATCAAAAAAAATCAGCAATGTGCGGCCGTCCGTTATCGTGGTACCGCACCCAGCTTGTTGCAGGCAAATGTAGCCTTATACGTGTGATATGGGCTTGTGGATTTTCCCCTCATCTCTGTAATATTGTCCAGTTACAGTTATATGTGCAGGTACGAAATGCTGGCAAACTATTCCTTAAATATCGAAAAATGAAATATAACTTTCCCAGTAGAAGCAACCACTTTTTTCTTTTTTTTTGGTGTTGATGATGATTGAGGTTTCCGCACAGCGCTTTGCTGTTTGCTCTCAGGATCAAAATAATGCAGTCAAGTTTCATCAATAGTGATTACCATTGAAAGAAACTACGCATCTTCCTGTAACATCATCTTCAACTACGTCAAATCTGTTTATTTGGGAATCAGCAGTCCTGGAACCTACTGTGTACAAACATGTCTTATATGCAACTGTTCAGTTACCAACGTGTGGGTGGTACCCAGTAAACTTTTAAAAATTTCTGAAAGTGTTCTTAATGTTATTCGATCATCTTTTCTCACAATGCAGTAGCGCTGTTAATGTTTTCTTCCGTTAGAGCAAAACCTGGAGGGTCGGGTCCACCTTCCTTTGAAATTGATCGCCTTCCTTGCTTCTTTAAACTTTTGAAACCATAACTGTGCTATAGGGGAGAACACACTTTTCATGAACGTCCCGTAACATTGCATAGGTCTGAGCTGAAGATTTGTTGAAACGAAAGCAAAATTTCAGAGCAACATATTGTTCGTCGCGTATCACCTAGGTCTCAACATGCGCACCTCTCATGGTGAGAAATTACAATAATAAAACTAATGCCAAGTATACATTGCAAATTAAAGTTAAATTTTGGCGCGAAAAATTCCTGTAATAAAAATATGATCATTCTTTATGCAACAGCCCTCGTAGTATTGTTTCATTAGCAATGTGGTCATGGATGTACTTCTGCAGACAGAAAATTGGGTAAGTGTTGATAGTCGACTATCTCCAGAGTGGTGTAAGCAGATACCATTATTTCACAAATGCTCTTCATTTGGTTTGTGCCAGATGATAATGAACTCTTCTCAAATAGAAGTGGTGATGCTTTCATACAACATTTTAAACGGAATGTTTTGGTATATTAGCTGTACTACAATGTTGTATTTAAAACTGCATTTTGCCTTCCATTTTAACTTCACATAATTTATAGAAGTAAGTTGTCATTTTACTAAAATGTTTCAGTCCAAACACTTGCCAAAAGTTCAGTATCTCCATAGAAAATTACTAAGAATTTAGATTGAGATTAGTACAAGTAGCGGATTGGGAAGATTCCATACTAGTATTTCAAACACTACCTCCTTTTCCTCCCCTGCACAATGACTCTTCTAATTGGCGGTTCTGCATTGACAAATTATTTCAGATACTATGCCGAGGCTTTTGGTCACTACAAAATTTCTTCACTTTATACAATGGCTAAAAGAGCAATACATTTCCAGCAAAACTGGAGATTGAAAGTATACGGAGCAATAACTTTTCAATTTAAGGAAATGAGTAAACAGCAGATAGCCTAGTTTATACCTGAATACATGGTCACAGCTGGGTTATTCCAAGAAACAGTAAAACTAAATCTCGTCAATACAGCATCAGAAGTAACTTAGAAAAAAGACAACTTTTTGGTTCAAATACAGAAATAAATAATTTTTTCAAAGCGCAAGCTCAAAACCGGGCATCTGGGAACGTCAGCCCTCAACGTTCATAATAACCAAACTTCGATAACAATTAAAACTTCATTGCTTTCTTTTAGTAAGCTCACTATGTTGACAAACTTATTTTCACTGAACGATTTAAAGAGCTTTTATGTCTTAAAAACAAGAACATCATAAATATGAAGTAGAGAAAACTGAGGGGCTCTGTTCATTAATCCAGACAGTATTTATTTTTTCTTTCCAAAAATCTTCAAAATCGTTTAATATTTCGGGAAATATGTAATTAGATAGTAAGCATACGACGTTTTGGTCTTCACAGAAAAAAAAATCTTTGCAGAAATTTTGTTTCCAAAGTATTTTATTTGATATAAGATATATCAATTCGATTCGTTTTATTTAAGGACGCTCTTTAGCAGTTCAGATCAATAACGTCCCATTCAATTTCGGGCGTGAAACGGCCGACAAATTTTGCTCAGAGGCCTCTTCTTTCAGGCTTGAGGTTCTTTTTCGTGCCGTAAATGTACGACACGGGACCCACGGCTTTAATTCCCTTCCGAAGAAAGCCATACTTAGGATTTTTATGGCCGAAAAAATCCATCGATCTTGGCCGGGTGTAAACCCGCGACCTTGGGTTTAGAAGGCAAGTATGGTTACCACTACACCACCAGGACCGATGTATATATATCTGCCAAGATCTTGGAGAGGACGAATGAAATTAATTAATAATCATTGACACAAATGAGCCCAAAATCCCTCAGCGCCTAAATTTATCTGACAATCACATTTCTAGGGTGAGCGAAAACTCTGGAAAAAAACTCCGTCAAAGCAATTTGATCTTAGCAGGATTCGATTTTGCTGTTAAAGAAGCTGGTTTCTGACCCTAGCCAACGAACCAACGAAGTGGCAAAATATCGCTTCTTATTATCCAAAGTCTGACTAAAACGGCTATAATGTTACAGAAAGTGTTTATTATAAGTCCTGAATGAGAAGAAAAGTACATCCTTAGAAACAGAGACAGTGTGTGGTCGGTTCGGGATCATTCTAGGTTATTAATTCCCTGGCAGCTAATTACATTGTGACACCAATGATTCTTGCCATATTTTTCCAGCCAGCCTAAAATGTTAGGAGACTACATTTCTCAACCTCAAACGCGCACAGTCAATAAAGCGTATCTAATTGAATTTAGAGCTGAATTTTCTTGGACGTGCTTCGGCATTTTAAGATCTAAATCTTCCCTCCTGATATAATATTATGAAAAAAATTACGCTCCGCCTGGAAATAAATCTTCACAGGTAAAATAACATATTTTGCTCTACAGGAATGGTGTTCATTTATCCACTGTAAAGAACCTGTTGCAACACTATACCAGTTCACCTGCTTTTGATAAACCAGTTGCTGCTGAAAATGGGAAAGTATTACAAGGGATCCATCAAGTGTTTTAGTACTGTCACAAATTAATAGTTAAAGTTGTGTTCAGTTGTTTACTGATCACTTCCGGTGAATTTGAGAATCTTAAAAACGAAATCAAGATCACGCTTTAAAGCAAGTGATAAGAAAGTTGCATGGAGTTGCAGTTGGCGATCATTAATTGAAAATGCTTTTTGGATGTATGTGAATTGATTGATGACAGAGGAAACGCTAAAACTATGAACAATGTTGGTTATCAGTTAAAAAGACATGGAATTGTTCAGGAAGTCTGGCTACTGAAAGTGAATTGAAACAATCTGGAAGTGCCGTGCGCAAAGATTCCAAAGAAAAAGTGAAGGAGATTCGAGAAGGGTTTCTCAGAAGCAGGGGTTTCTTCATTAAAACTTGAAATTAAACATTAGGTAAGCGGTTTCAAATTATCGTACATGAAATGTTCAAAGTGCTTGTTTTTAAAAAAAATGCTGAGAATAAACTGTATTTGGAGAAAAACGGAACGTATTTAACTTTAACTGTTCATCATTTGGTAAAGAACATTTATGCCCTGCGGTAAACTGTTAGAATCAGGAATCTAATAGATAAAAAACATATACATTCAAATACTGATCTCAAAATTGAAAACGATAAATTAACGTGTTCGCATAGAATACATGATCTCTTACTTGTCTTCATCCTTCACAGTTATCGCAACCCTCTGCCGTCTCATATCAATGACAGCCGGTCATAACAACAATCTAGAATATTATTGAAGATTATTTATTTGAAGAATGCAGCATTTTACAAGTACTATCGTCAAATTGTAAATCGTATTAACTCTAATATCTATGGTATATTTTGTAATCGCAATTGTCCCTAGTAAAGTGGAAGAGAAAACCTTACAGTCTTAACTTAGCCAGGTAAAATCAATAAATTATTATTTGTATGGAATTTTAAAATTTCCACAGGACCGTTAGTCCAGCTTTCTTTTCCAACAGCGGACCTATATAATAGTAGAGTGTCTTCCACACTTTACGTTACACTTAGTTCAGGGTTGAACTGAAAATTTAGTCCCACTAGATTAATAGCCGATATTTTAAAGAAATAATGAATTTCATTCATGAAATTAAATAAAAGTGGAAAAAATATTTAAGGGTAACCTTTATCTCTTTGAACTTTTAGAATATGCATGTTATTGCTATTATATGGTGCGATCAGTTTTGTTTTTCCCCCGGAGTGTCTTGCCTATGGGCGAGCACGCAGCGCGTTAGCCGATTAGTCGGGCAACCCCGTTTCGCCGCGGGGTATAGCATTACTGATCGCACTGTATATTTATGTTTGCATTGCTCATACAAATATATCATACTTTCTTCTCCATATTATTAATATAAACAGAGAAACAGACTGTTCAGTTGGATTTAACACTGATAAGTATTTAATTATCTTCCTTAATTATCACTGAACTTCAGTTTCTTTCCAATGACAGTGCGAAGAGTTTGTGGTAAGCAAAACATTGTATTATAAATTTACTGCAAGACTTTTGAGGATTTTTTTCACGTTTAATTTTGTAACAATTTATCACTAATAAATAAGACAGAATTTAATTTATTTTCTTTTATCGAATCTCTGGCAGACTTTGTATAAGAGTATAGATTATGTGATAAAAATTCAAATATTAGAATTGTTCTATTGACTTGTCTGCTCTTGGTAATCTTTCTTTTATGAAGATCAAGAAATGGGTTGCCTAACTCTTATCAGTGCATTTAGTATTGTTCTTAAATCACTGAGTATTTTCTGTTTTTAGGATCTTTAATTTTGTCATTTTCCGTCATTTTAAAACTATGAATATAAGCATTGTAAAGCTTTCCATGTTCTCACGTTTTCTGACCTGAAGAAACACTTTATATACAAAAACATTGCCAATTCGTAAAAGTCTTTGAACAAAGTTGCTTGCGGTTTGATGAAGCAGTCATTGATTATTTTATCGTTGATGTATTATATAAAGTGTATAGTTTCTCAAAGAAGTATTTAAATATATTTCTAATCATGTACTTCCCTTAGCGCATAATTTACTGACACTTCTGGTCTGCGATTAGTGCAATACCAAACTATTATAAATTAAAATAATTTACTCAATTCTGTCCCCATGCCAAATTTTTCCTTATCATTGTACAAGCACCATTACAGAAAAAGCAAATAGGGTTTTCTTTTGAAAATTAAAATGTCAAATCAATTTATTTAATCTATTTAGAACGCCATTTCCTATATTTCCAACTCTATACGGTCTAAGAACATTGTTAACATGAGCCATCATCGCCCATAGAAAATCTCAAAGAAATAATTCATGTTCCCTTTCTGCTTAATGTTGCAGATTCATCAATGAAAGTAGTACATTTTTTTCTACTATATAAGCCACAACATTTAGCCATACTGCTGACTATATGATAACAGCATTAGTGGAAGAGATATTATATCGTGAAATCCTTCCCATGCATAAACCATAAATTATTCGAAGTCGATATCGAAAGATACATTATTGTAAGATGTGTTTTAACAATTATATATTCATTTCTAAACACACTTGTGGTTTCTAATTTGTCCTTAATTTATTTTCGCTTTCTTCTAAAATCGTTGCTACAGCCTCATGATTAATTTGTGTTTAATTTGTGTAATTTTTATTTTTTGTTTAGCGTATGTGCTTAGTGTTTGTGTGATTACCAAATTAAGAAATTCTTGCTTGAGCCCATTAATGAGAAATGTCATATCTTGATTTTAGAACAGATGTTACAGCCTAGTTGACCTTGTTCGAAATTCTGTAAATTCTACTATATTCCGGTAAACTTCACTTTTCTACCTCCGGACGAATTCTAAAATTATAAATTAATATTTACGCTTTCATTTTCCCATATTTTATTCCTCTGCACTTCATCACTAATTTTATTTATTTATTTATTTTTTTTTTTGAATGGTATTTAATGCTTGTTTTTACTTCTGAGGCACCACAGGCGATGGACACTGATGTTACATGAGATGAAATGATATATTGGGGAAGGACTTTTTTTAAGGAAGGAATCATTTCAGGTCTAAGTTTAGGGTACCTCCCAGGCATTTGCCACTTATGAGGACTGAAGAAAACCTGGAAATAAATTCAGTCAGCGAGGACGGTCCTGCGGGATTCGAATCCCAGTCCTTCCACTCACGAGTTCACGCCTTAACGACCTCGGCCACTCATGGCGATATTCGCTTTCTTAAGTGACTTTTATAAAATCAGCCTATTAGGCTAACATTTAACACAGTCATGGAAAACGAGAATAGTGCTCTGAGCCCTTGCCTTTCAACACTAACTTTGAACAACAACTAATAGCAGTTACAGTATATAAGGGAACACTAAAGGCGTAGTTCCTGTAACATGTTTTAGGCAAATATATGATGCGTTGTTTTACAAAATTACCAAGCAGCTCTGAGGTCAGATTTGTTGTTCTGTTTTTTCTTCCTTTCCTTTTTTCGATTTACTTCTTTGTTTGTTTTCCCTCTAATGGAATCGAAAAGGAAAATTCTTAAGCTAGAAATTAATGCAGAAGACCCTGTAAATATATCTAAACTGTTTCTGCGAGTTTTACTGCATTTTTGTGCGTGTTTTAAAGAAATTGGGAGCTTATAACATTGCACATAGTCAGTAAGCAGAAATCAGTCGGGTAGGGATAATTCAAAGTAAGGGATGCAGCTGTTGTTTATAAGTACAAGAAAGACCCGGGTCGGCTGTTAGCTTGTTGGTTGCCGCTGACTGATTAGGTTCCTTTCTGAAAACTGTGGTGAATATTTATTTTATATGTCGCATGTGGGAAAATGTTTAGGTGGATTTGCAAAATCAGACCGTGAAGCCTGGAGACAACACTGATTTTCTTACACCTAACAAAATATGGCATAATGCTGTGAGGAAATATTACCATGCGAGAAACAGGGAATATTTTTAAGTTACAAAAAAGGAGAGAGAGACAGACAGAGAGAGCGAATAATAGGAGAATTAAAAAGAAGACCTACGTGCAGATACATCTTCAAAAATAGTCATGTACACGAATGCATTTAACAATTGTACAAAACAAAGATGAACAAAATTGTTAGGTACATAATTATAATATAAGAAATAATGAAAAGTACTTTATGTCCACACTTATGGGAACACTAAACAACCGGGGCTTAAGAAGCATGGGGAAAGAGTTAAACTTCTCATTTGACGCTACATCCGGGGGTGAGCCTCTGCATCCTCTACCTCCGTGGTACGACTTCATTGATAGAGGGGAGTATTGCAGGGGGACATGTCGGCACACCGCCGGTCGCCTATCATGCGGTTTTCGTGATCGAAGAACACCACCTCTCCATCAGGCAGCTTCCCAATTGTCCTCACGAGGCTGGGTGAACCCCGTTCCAGACCTCCCTAACTTAGAAAAATTCCTAACAGCAAACTACCAAAAGAAATAAAGGACATTTAATAAACAAAAGGCATACAAATTTATCTAACAAAAATGTATTTTATAGTTTAGAAGAATTCACACATAAAACTAAGTAAATATTGGTATAAATATTTTTCAAACTTAACGTATCTTTGTATTGTGTAAGCCAAGGATTAAATAAAATGAGAACACTGCTGCTTAAGGCGACCATGAAGCGATTAAAGTAAACGCTAATTTTTTCTTCTAACGCTAACGACAGTAAAAACTATACTGTACTGCATTAATAGAAACCTTAAAAATTATTTATTTTAGTTGATGGTTACTTGCTATTCGCGGTACATGGTAGTGATAACTGTTAAGCTATTCTTATCAGCAAACATGACTTTTCTGCATTTTCTTAAAATTTCCCTACCTCAATGTTTGTTTGGGTTTTATTACTTTTTTTTCTGTTTTCTGTACGTTTGCGGGACAAATGATTAAAATTGATTACATTGCTAATGTTCGTATTATCATTACCCCAATAATCCGACCACATTCCAATACTGTATGTACAATGGAAAAAATACAGGAAATATTATTTAACTAACCACTGATTAGCATGTTAAGAAGTTGCAGTGAACAAATTAAAAACACGAACTTTAAGCTCATGTAAAATTTCTCAAGTAAAAACATTTATAAATGTAAACGTTGCAGCATAAATAAATTACACGGGGGGGAAATCCGCCTAATAATAATTATAATAATGAATAAATCAGAAACAGAAATGGTGTATTTCATACGGACTACAAAAGTTTAAATTTTGTAGTATACATGAATTGGCTTTGAACTGTTAGACTGTATCTTTAAATAGAGAAAATCATTGCAAATTTTGTATTGACTATTTTTATTTTCAAGTCTGGAAGTTGACTGTGAACATATTTTGCAACGACATGCAGTTACAGAATACTTGTATGCGATAGACATGCAGAAGCTCAAAAGGATAAAGTCCGCAGGAGCTGCGTAAACTACGCAAATTCCTCTCCTTGTAGAGTAACTTTAAAAAAGAATACAACATGCAAATTATGGCCTTATTAATTAATGAAATGAAATATGTTATGGTATTACTGTGTGGCATTTGGGGAACAAAATTAGAATTCTCGCAATCTATAAGTATTCACAAAAGAGAAACAATATTTTTATAATAATAATAATAATAATAATAATAATAATAATAATAATAATATTGTTATAATTATTACTGAGATTAAACCTCAAATGTTAATGATAAAATAAATGAAATATGTGAATACTAATAGATATCGCTATACTGTATGGGTATATTTAAACATTTTTAAATGTAAGAATGTTTATAAACTGAGCTCTTGATATATTTACATTCACCAAAATAGAAAAAAATAACAGAAAGTTTCGAGTTACATTGTATATTTAAGATGACTACGTTCATCTGTTTCAAATAAAACAAAAACATGTTATATTTAAAAACAATTTGAATATACTAAGCAAATATGCAGACTCAACGATAAACAAACGAAAGTTTCATCGATTTCCATTGGTTTGAAATTTAATTTAAATGTTATAGTGGTAAAAACGTGTAACGAAAACGTTTTCTGGCGGTTATTCCCGAGCTCTCCTACATACAAATGTAATTATCAAACACATATTAGATAAATATTTCACAGCTGCTATTTTCACAACGATGATTTTTTTAAATAAAAAATATATACATCGTTATAAATAAAGTTTATATGCTGAATTAATTTCTCCTTTTATTTTAAAACAATATACAGAAAATTTAACGCCAGAGCGTTTTTTAAATTTCGGTTTTCAAGTATAGCTTTACTGCTATGATCCAATTCCCCTTTTTTTGAGAAACTGTTTCTTCTTATTTTATTTAAATGCTATATAGGTAATTTTTAAATTTTGGGTTTCAGGTAAACTCCCACTCTTATTTTCTGAGTTCCCTGATTTTTAGAAACTATTGTTCTTAGTTTATTTAAATGATGTATAGGGAGTTTCGTTGCGAAAAGGGGAATATTAATGCCGCTAGAGCGATTTTTAAGTTTTGTTTCAGGTAAACTCCCCTCCTAATATCTTATGTAACTGATTTTCGGAAACTATTTTTCATATTTTATTTCAACGGCATATACCGAGTTTCCTTTAAAAAATAAATTAAGGCCACTAGAGCAATTTTAAAATTTCGATTTAAGCCCCATTTGTTTTTTCAGGTATACTCCGGCTTGCCGTGATTTTCAAAAACTATTTTATCAATTTATTGGTTCATATATATATATATATATATATATATATATATATATACGTGTGTGTGTGTGTGTGAATCAATTAATTTATAAAATATTATGTATAAAAATATATAAAAATATTGTTATATATAATAACAATAACTAGAAAAGCAGAAAAGGATGAAACACTTGTCACGGAAGAACTCAAGCAGTGCAAATCTGTGACTTTTTCATTGTGTTTTATTCTTTTCTGCTTTTCTGTTATTATTATTTTAGTTACATTGTTAATCGTGTTACATTATTTTTAATCTATATTACATATATATTTCTTTTAATTGTAGGTGCCTAGTGGGTACGATCGATGCACTTTTGGATTAGATTATTCAAAACCTTTCCATCGGTACTCCTACAACAGCTTATATTCCTTCGGAATTCTCTAAAAGAAAATTGCAGAAAATGAACAGATTTTCCACCGATACGACCACAATAGCTTTATTCCTTCGGAATTTGTTAAAAGATACCAAGGTCTTTTAGTTTTGTTCCAATGAAAAAAACAAATATTTATCTTGAGGTTCTAAGTTCTATACACCAGCTGCAAGATTTAATTCTTTATACAGATGCATCATCGCACATAATTGGTCTATTTGAGGTTCTACAACTTGAAACATTTCACTCTAGAAAATGAAGCTATAGTGTAGACTTAAGGCAGCGCGGCGATAATGAGTAGTAACAAAGGTAGCGTTCAGATTGCGTTGCAGAACGAAGTTTATAGTACCATATACGTAAATTAATTAATCCATTTACTCACTTTGTTTGCAAAGAACGTTTGTTTGAAATCCGATTTATCCATTTTGTTTGCAATGAACGTTTGTTCGAAACAATATACATTCAGTTGAACTTTTCATTTTTTTCAATATTAGTACATTCAAAAGATTTAACTTCCTCTAGTAGCTTACTAGAATTTTCGGAGGACAGGTTGGTAGGCATTAACAATGAAAGAATTTTTATCACAAGTTATATCACAATAGGGTCTGAGATTACCGATAAATTCATGAACGTAGTGACCCTTGAGTGACATTTATTAGGAGTATTCCACGAATAAAATAAGAATTTATATACAATTTTCCTTAACCTAGCTTATAAAATTTTAATAATTGTATATTTGTATTATGAATACTTCACATTTTTGATCCATCTTGCGACAGACGAATGTCGATTGTCAGTTATGCCAATTGAGAAGAGCGGGTTTAAAACTATTTCATTAATAGTATAAGAACAAAAGTAATATATATTTGAAATTCGCGCACAGAGTATTAACAAGTATATAAATGTTATACTTACTTATGAAAACCCAAGAAACTGAAATAGACGTAAGTCGACTATTACAATCGCTACCGTTCGATTTACTAATACCAACTGGGAAAAACAAAAGAGAGATAACATTTTACCGTTCTCATAAAGTATATATTCAAATTTATGGTTGCTTAGGCAGATATTGTTACATAATTTACAAAGTTTTCATCACCAACACGCTTTGAAGAACCCTCCATTTTGCGTTTTGACTGTCGATAGTTATAGTTTTGTATTTATGAATACCCCGCCACCCCCTGCTGGCAAAAGTGGTCAGAGATGCGTGCTCAGGAATTATAGTTGGGGTAGAAAGTTGGCTACGTTGACCAGAAGACAAAAGCACTTCGCGCGGTAAAGGGATTTGGTAAAAATTTACGATAATTTCATTACGATATGGCTGGGTTAATCAAAATTCAAAATTTTCTTTAATTTCATTAGTCGATTTTATTATGACATCGCATAAGCAAAATAGTCGTTGTATTTTATTAATAACTCATAATTTTTTAAAAATTTTATAACAAAATGTACTGTACAGCATACTGAAAATACAGTTTTTGACGCCCGTTATTACTACTGTAGCGCTATGATCCACGAGATGAAACGATAAATTGGAAAAAGAATGTTGGTAAGAAGGTGTTCCAGGTCCAAGTTTAAGGTACCTTCACGATATTTGTCATTGATAGAGAGTGAGGAAAATCTGAAATAAAACTCTGAATCAGAGAGACGGTCCTGGGGAAATTTGAACCGCAGACCCCACGTTCATGAGTCCGTTCCTTAACGATCTCGACTCCCAGTATCTGAGTAGATGTGACAGTATAATAAACTAAACATGTTTATAAAAAAACAAAAACATTTTATAATGTGCCGCCTATTTATACAAAATAAAAAAGTGTAAACTCAATTAGACCAGTTTTTTACCATCATATAAACTATATTTCATTGAATAATTGGAACAATTATTCTATTCCTACTAACAGCTTGCATAGGATATATTTTCACCCAAAAAATAACTTCTGGTATATTATAATTTAATTATTGCGGAACGTACAAAAAGGTGAACAGTTTATCAGCCACTTTATAATTATCCTGAAATATTAAGCCATTCTCTACATCATTTATAATTTTTTTTCCTCTTCACTATTTCTTTCCTTTGCCTTAAGCTGCTCATGTATACTTCCGTTATGCCCAAGGTGACAAAGAAATAACAAGTTAGTCAGTGCACAAATATGTTATAATTCAATTAACATTCCATTCAATTGTAACATATATTTTTCAAAATAGCAAAGTGTGATGATTTAAAGAACAACTTTATGTTCAACTGAATAAACTGTTTGAACACTGTGAGGATTCTTTAAAACTTGAACAAGACTACTGCGTTTTGAAATTATCCAAGAAGTTGAGCTCACATCGCCGCAAGGTGAAAACGAACCTTGTCGCCGTATATCATATAAATAATAAGTATGATAACGAAGCAAGAGAAGAAGATGCTCCTACGATCAGAAGTAAAACCATAAAGAGGCAGATATGCATATATGAGTGCTATTGAATAAAGAATGATCATAATTTATGGCACTAAAATTTATTTTTACAATATGTTGTTAGCTTAAGGCGTAACGTATGCGTGATATTAGTTTCAGTTCTCACTTCCGATTCCCACCTGTGAGAGGCGCGCAAGTTGAGACTTGTTCCGCTTATGTGACAGGCGACAAACATGTGATGCACCGAAATTCTGCTTTGGTCTCAACAAATCTTCAGCTGAAGCCTATGCAATATTACAGGAGGCCCATGAGGGGTTTGTTCTTCCCTATAGCACAGTTCCAAGATAGTTTTAAATGTTTAAAGAGGGCAGGCGATCAATTTCAAAGGAAGGTGGGTCCGGTGCGCCAATTTGCGCTCTAATGGAAGGAAACATTTACCCTGCTGTCATTGTGAGAGAGGATCGTCGAATAACATTAAGAACACTTTCAGTAATTCTGAAAATTTTGCTGGGTGTCATTCACACATTAGTAATTGAAAAGTTGCACATGGACGTGTTTGCGCTAATGGGTTCCAAGACTGCTGATTTCAGAACAAAAGGAGTTCGCGTGCAGGCTTGCATGTGTTGAAGATGATAGTACAGAAAGATATGGAGTTTCTTTCAAAGGTAATCACTGCTGATAAAATTTGGCTGCATCACTTTGAACTTGACAGCAAACAGCAAAGCTCTGCGTGGAAATTTGCATTATAAAAATCAAAAGTTATTGCTTTGCTGGGAAAGTTTTGGTCATCTCCTTTTTCGATATTCAAGGAATGGTTTACGAGCATGTGGTACTGCAGATACAACAACAGAGATATCCTGAAAACTCTACAAGACCATTCACACGCATAAAGTCACATTTCCGTGCTACAAGCTTGATTCTGCACCATGATAATGCACAGCCACACTTCGCAAAAGTTGTTGCTGAATATCTCACAAAAATCAACGTGAATATATTCCTTGGCCTTCTTATAGTCCTGATTTAGCTCCCTGTGAATTTTTCATTTTCCCCAAATTGAAAAAACACCTCCATGAGAGGCATTTTACATCAGTAGAAACAGTGATGAAAACTGCGAAGGCGATTGTAAAGGACTTCTCAAAAATTTTTTCCAGCATATCTTGGAAGACTGGGAAAACGCTGGTGCATCCAAAGGGGATTATTTTGAGAAAGACCATCAAAAATATGAGGATGAGCAGATTAGTTTAGAAATATTATGATAATGATTTGTTGAAAAGCACTAGTAATGTGGAAGATCATTATGAAAAATTATTCATAGCTATTCATAGATCCTGTGAGTACGGGACCCGCATAAAATGGTTTAAGCTCTTAAGAATAAGTTTCTAATCCCAAAACGTGCTGTTGAAATATTTCTGTTCCTGTGTAATGTTTGCCAAAAGAAAGAAAACTCATGTCAAAATATATTAATGTACAAGGATAGGTGCATCTGATTGAAATTCAATGATTCGTTTAAATGACTTCTTAATTATCAACATAATGCTACTACACAATTGCATTGAGGTCACTGCAATCAAAACGAACAGGTACAGTTATTTAGAATTTTTAAAAAATGCTCAGAATATAGTGCTCGCTACATCCTGCAAAGTGAAAATAGTCGGGAGTTTACTGCTGGTGTTATTCAGGAATTAATAGATCGATGACCTGATACAGATTTTCTCATACTGAAGCACAAGGAAGCATTGAGAGGAACAACCAGGATGCGGAAAACATGCTTCTTTGTTGGATGGAAGAATGTACCCCAGAAAATGGCACATTGATTCAATGACAAAATAATTCTTTCTTTCACTGAATTATTGAAAAATGTCAATATAGCGTTGTTTTTGGGTGTGAGCGGAAAGTTGAATTCTAAAGTACTGATTTACCAGAGGCTGTTATTACGTCTATTAGAGTTTGAAGAGCTCTACAATACAATCAGCGGCAGTTCCGAGGCGAAGAGCAGTACCATGCTACAATATGAAAATCCAACACATTATATAACCTGCGCGTCTTACAAATGCAGAGGAAGGACAATCAGAATAGCTTAAGTGCCTGCAATCATTCTATTCATGTTATCCTGACATAGAAAAAGCAGAAGAATAAGGCAGCAAACAGTGAAAAATTAAAAGAAAAGTCTTTCGAAAGGTGTTAGATCCATGAGGGTATAAAACCAGAGCAGAAAAAAGTATCTGTGCAACAACAAAAAATTCCAGTCGTGTTAACGTGCTACATTTGAATGTAGTGCCTAGAAGCTAAGGATATTATAGGAAAGATAGTTCCAAATTTTAGAAATGGAGTCTTATCGAATAATCACTACTTATCAATAAAACAATAAAAACTAGTTTCCTCTTAACGAAATACAACATCCACCTGTATTGTATTAGTTGAGAGAAGCAGTATCTAAACAATCTCTATTTGGTGGAAAACATCTACAGAAATGTTGCAAAAATGCCAAAAGTCAGTGCTGCACGAATAGATGTGCTTGTTTCAATAATAAAATGTCGTTTCAATTTAATATGCACTAATAAGTAATCTGTCAGTAAAAAAAACTAAACAACATCAAATAAAAATCTATTATTTTTACATTTGTTCAGTAAATAAATAAAAATTACTCTGTTTACTTCCTAATAAATACAGGTTCTTCAATATATAATCATATGTCTTTAATTTTAAAAGTGGACAATTTAAAATAAATTCAAATTGCTGTCTTTTAATGTTCATTGTGTTGATAATGGTCTCTATGAAATACACCTATCATACAATGTCATCTCAGTTAGCGGTGATACCATTCATTTTTAATGTGATATGTTTTTTAATTCTAGACCATAGTTCAAAATGTAAATATTGTGTGTGATTACTGTTTAATGTTAGAAGATAACTGTTTAAATCAGATCTGTAAAATTTGTAATTAATTATATTTAAGTTTCTATATTTCTAGTAAATATTTGTATGATTATCCTGGTG
This sequence comes from Metallyticus violacea, assembly GCA_030762175.1. Taxonomy (NCBI): domain Eukaryota; kingdom Metazoa; phylum Arthropoda; class Insecta; order Mantodea; family Metallyticidae; genus Metallyticus; species Metallyticus violacea. Next base: position 168,516,465 of record CM060846.1, on the reverse strand, counting down.
GGCCTAAGAAGAAAATAAAATGCTTTTATACTAACAGTAATACTTCATTTTTATACTTAAAAGTTTAAACTACAATTTACTTTTAATCCACTGTTAAAAACGGTAGCCCTAATTGTGCTCGTCATTTGAATTTCGCCACGATTTAAAATCAAGATAGTAATAGTTGTATTATAAAAAAACTAGTCTAATTTATGTTTCACATTTTTCTACGAAAAAGCACACAATGAAAAGAGTAGGCTTTGTATAAACAGGATAAATTTACAGTTGTACAGCGACATATATATATGTGTGTGTGTGTGTATGTGTGCGTGAAGGCGGTCGAGACAGCATTGGAGGCGGCGTTCCAAGAGACAGGTTCTCCGAGAGGAAAGATAGATGGCAAAATCGTCCACAAATAACGACGATTGTATTCCTGGCGGTAAACACTCGGTGATAGAGTTAATCGCAATGGCAAACAGTGTGCAACTAAGTACCGAGCCCTGAGGTACCCCGTTCTCTTGAATAAAATTAGATGATAAAACTGATCCCACGCGAACATTAAAAACCCGGTCTTTCATAAATTCCTGAATAAAAACAGACATACGCCCACGTATGTTCCAATCGTGAAGCGTTCGGAGGATACCGCCTCTCCGGCAGGTATCGTACGCTTTCTCTAAATCGAAAAATACAGCAACCGTTTGGCACTGCCGGATAAAACCGTCCATTATGTGGGTCGAAAGAGATACGAGATGGTCGACGGAGGAGCGGTGACGACGGAAACCGCACTGAGCGTTCGTCAATAGATGTCTCGACTCCAAAAACCACATAAGCCGTCCGTTAATCATGCGTTCCAACACTTTGCAGACGCAGCTGGTGAGGGAAATCGGACGGTAACTGGAAGGAAGATGTGGGTCCTTTCCAGGCTTAGGTATCGGAATGACGGTGGCCAATCGCCAAGCGTTGGGAAATGTGCCATGACAACAAATAAAATTAAAAGTTCGTAATAAAAAAACTTTGCCTTCTGCTGATAAATGCTGCAACATAGCAACATGAATGTCATCTGGCCCCGGTGCGCAGTGTCGAGAGGTGGAAAGGGCATGCTCCATTTCCCTGGCGGTAAAAGGAACGTTGTAGCTCTCCTGGTGATCGGAGGCAAATGAGAAACCTTTGCTCTCAACCTGCTCCCTTACTGCGCGAAAAGAAGCCGGGTAATTGGCGGAGCTGGAAACATCAGCGAAGGTTCGCCCTAAAACATTGGCAACATTAGTCGGAGTAGTGAGCACTCGATTTAAAATCCTAAGACCGGGTATAGGTGTAAACCTTGGTTTGCCAGCAACGCGGCGTAGCCTTTCCCAAACTACGGATGAAGGCGTTGTACGGTTAAAAGAAGAGGTAAAAGAAATCCAAGAAGCCTTTTTGCTATCCTGGATGACTCGGCGGCATTTGGCGCGAAATTGTTTATAGCAAATCATGTTCGCTGAAGTAGGGTGGCGACGAAAAACTCGCAGAGCACCTCGGCGTGCACGCAATGCATCCCGGCATTCATCGGTCCACCAAGGGACCGGTAAGCGTCTGGGGTGACAAGACGACCGGGGAATAGCCTTATCTGCGGCTGTTATGATGACCGTACGGAGGTGCTCGATCGCGATGTCGATAGATGGAAATTCACACCCTGAAAATTCGGCCAAGGATCGATAGAGAGGCCAATTCGCCTTTTCAATGAGCCATTTTGGCGCACGCTGTGGATGTGCGTTTGAAGAGAGTACATGGATCTGACACGGAAAATGGTCACTGGAATATGAGTCTGAGATGACGTTCCAGGTGAAATGTACAGCAAGCTAGGCAGAACACATGGATAAGTCCAAGTGTGAAAAACTGTGAGTGCTGTCAGAGAGAAAAGTAGGTTGACCAGTATTGAGAAGTATAAGATTGTGACTGAGCAAAAAGTCAGCTAAGAGGTTACCTCTTGCACACTCCGTGGTGGAACCCCATAGGGGATGATGTGCATTGAAATCCCCCAAAAGAAGAACAGGGGGCGGTAGCTGAGACAAGAGATCGTCCAGGTCAACTGTGGTGATGGTGCCGGACGGAGGTAAATAAACATTGCATACTGAAAAAATAAGGCCAGAAATGTGAATTGTAGCTGCAGCAGCTTGTAAAGGAGTCTGGAGCTGTAGTGAGGTGCTGTACACGTCGTTTCGAATTAAAAGTAAAACTCCGCCGTGAGCGGGAGTGCCATCTTCGGGAGGGAGATCAAATCTCACCGAAGAGTAACCTCGTAAATTAAAAGAATCACTTGGGCGAAGCTTAGTCTCTTGGAGACACACAAGCAAAGGGTCAGTAGAACGTAAAATTAATTACAGGTCAGGTCTTCGACTACGGAGACCACGCACATTCCACGAAAGGATAGCCATTGTAAAAATTAGATAAAAGCTAAAAATTTACCACCTTACTTTTTGAACGGTCCAGGGCGAAACAAACGTCCTTTTTTCAAACGCGTGGGACTCGGTGGTTTTGAAGGAGCAGGCACATCCTGCTCCATCACATCCTCAGAGGGAGGGCTCTCCCGCTGAGAAGCATCCACCGATTCCAACGCCTGGAATCGGTTGGATGTAGATATAGGCGGCGACGGCGACCGCCTAGCGGGTTTGCTCCCATCATGGGAGCGTGACCTCCGAGGAGGAGAAGGGCTCTTTTTCTGCTCTACCTGAGTTGACGACTTTATAAAATCCGTTCGCGTAAAACTCGTCCTGAACTTAATATCAGGGGCATTAAAAACAACCGCTTTGGGCTTCACGGTAGAGCGCTTTGGAGAACTAGGAGTAGTTTGGACCCGTGTAAAAACAAGATCGCAGGTCTGCGTACTGCTATCGCACTTCTTGGGCGCAAAAGAAGCTGCTGCGCTGTAGGTGCCGGTCTTAGGCACGACAGGTTGGCGAGACTGGAATCGCTTCCGGGCTTCAGTAAAGGAGAGTTTTTCCTTAACCCGGATCTCCTGGATACAGCGCTCCTCTCGAAAACGAGGGCAATCGCGGGACGAGGCTGGATGTTCACCGCAGCAGTTGACGCAGACAGGAGCGGATGGGCATGCTCCCTCGTGACTTGCTTGACCGCAGGTTGCACAGATGGATACGGCAGTTTTACATGATATGCGAGTGTGTCCAAAACGCTGACACTGGAAACATCGCAACGGGCTCGGGATATACGGGCGCACTTCTATCACCTCGTAGCCCGCCTTTATCTTCTGCGGCAATTCGACCCTGTCGAATGTGAGGAAAAGAGTCCGGGTCGGCTGTAATTCCCCCTCTTTCCTTGCCTGTACACGATATACTGAGGTGACCCCTTGGTCTTCCAGACAGCTCTGGATTTCCGGGTCGGACATTCCGTCTAGAACATTTGTGGTAACAACTCCTCGCGACGAATTCATGGTCTTATGTTTCTCGACACGGACGGGATATCCGTGGAGTAGCGTCGCCTTGAGCAACGAGTTGCTTTGAGACAGGCCAAGTGTCTCCACCAACAGTGATCCGTTGCGTAGACGGGTACAGGACTTAACGGGTCCAGCTATGGCATCAATGCCCTTCTGAATTTTAAATGGGTTTACGGTCGTAAACGACTGATTCTCTTCAGTACGACTAATGACTAAGTAACGAGGGAAAGACTTCTCGATTACTTCTTTTGCATCAACTCTTTTACGTTTAAAATGTAAAGGATTATTTTCCAGTACCATAGCGATTTATTCCTCCACCATTGCAACCGTCTCCGATGGCGGGCTGCTTCCTGGGCGCCACCCCGGCTTAGGTTACTGGCTCTGGCCTGAACAAAGTAACCTCAGGGTCACACCTTCCTGTGGGCTGACGAAGGGACCCAATCGCCTGCAGGAAGTCTACAGCTCATGCAATGGCCCTTCCCCGGGCCTGGCCTTTACCAGGGGATACGCTCCCGTCCTACATGATAACCCAGTGCTGGGAGTTACGCTGTTACCCAGTCACTTTTTACCGTGTCAAACACGGGGGCACCCATCAGACAAAGAACAGGGAAGTAGGACTAATAAAACAATAAAAGAGGCGAAATAAAAAGGAGTCAAACGCGCTGAGCGCGGACTTGAGGGAGCAGCTCGGGTGCCTCGGGGTCGCTACGCCCCGTACCCAATAAATTGGGCCCCTGAGGGGGGAGCGTCGTTGAACTATATAGATTGGCGACTTGTGAGAACGCAGAAATAAGCATAATAAAACTGACCCATCTTAGAGGAAGACAAATATATCTCCTTTCAAATGGAGATCCCCTGGACAATGAAGATTTAAGTTTAAAGCGCAAAATTTTCCGGGCTGGCCCATGAGCTTTCCTCGATAACAGAGGACCCGCATGCTACCGCTGTTACAATAGTGAGGAAATGCGCGTATTACGTAAAATACAATTAAAAACTAATCGGTTGTACATCGCTGTTTTCATGCAATTTTTGTTTTTAAAAGTTGACTAGGAGAACAGATAATGGTAAGTAATTATGGCATTTTCTGGGGGGGCGGCTAATCTGGCCGTTATAGACGGGCCGCCCCTTACTAAATTTATTGATTTACAAGGTGACTATGTTGAAAAATTAAAAATAAATAATATATATATATATATATATATATATATATATATTGTGGTTTCTTTTAGAACGCCCCTCATATATGGCCCTTAAAGCGACTGGTTGACCACCTATCCTTCAGACATTTGTAGGTGGTGAGTGTAATTAAATTAAAATGATTTGTACAGCCCATGGAACCGCTGACGAGTATAAATTCCTAAGAACAAGAATTGGTGGTAGAAGAATGTTTTGTTTTCCTCATATCCTCGATATAGTGAAATATGTTAGGAAATATAAGCTCGGCACGTGTAATTACATTTGCGTAATTTTAAAGTAATATGAAGCTCAGATATGCCTTTTAACATATAACTATTTTCGTGACAGCCTATCTAGAAGAAATAAAAGAAGTTTGCGATGAATATATAAGCGAACCTGTCAAATGCTTCTGATATAAAGCAAAAAGATAACTTCTTTAAAACCGAGAATAATATGGTTCATAAGCGGAACACAACTGACTAAAGTTCATGGCATTGACTTTACCGAGAAACGTTCAATCTCTATTTATAGTTTTAGAATGGATTTTTCCTTAGGTGGACGCAGATATGTGACTGTGCCAGGATCTTAAATAATAACGGGAAAATCACTTATGAGGTCATCATGTGCCATTATTACAATTCCTTGGCAGAATGTACACAACAGCCTAGATCTTTCCATCTTGAGCGTACAATATACGTTTGTAACATCAGCCAGTCCTTGAGGCCGTCACGTCACTTTAAGACTATCATCGAGCATTTACTACCCGATCTAATCCACCTTTACCCTTGCGTTATGCATTATTTGTTGGTAGTCCTTTTACAATTCTATCACAATGCATACTTTGTCACGGATAATTTTTTTTTATTTATTTATTTTTTTATTTTTTTTTTTTTTTTGCTCCAGCAATAAATAACCCATTCTCAAGTACACATACACTCTCACTCACTCGCTTTCTCTCATACACATAATATAATATTTCATATGCAAACCTGCTTTATATAAATGTTTTAGTTGTAGTAGATTATTGTGTATAAGCTTCAAGTTATATATAACCTGATCTGTAGATATCCCATTACACCTTATATTAAATATTTATAAATAGTTTTTTCCTTCTATTAGAAATAAATATTACTAACTGTTTTGTATGTTTTATATTTACTCTCAATTCAGCGTTTATATTGTAATCACAAGTATATAGCTTATTGATACGCACACGCGTATTTTAATATAAAACTGTTTAAGGTATTAAGTTAGGATTTTTTAAAGTCATCAACTCAGGTAGAGCAGAAGAAGAGCCCTTCTCCTCCTCTGAGGTCACGCTCCCATGATGGGAGCAAACCCGCTAGGCGGTCGCCGTCGCCGCCTATATCTACATCCAACCGATTCCAGGCGTTGGAATCGGTGGATGCTTCTCAGCGGGAGAGCCCTCCCTCTGAGGATGTGATGGAGCAGGATGTGCCTGCTCCTTCAAAACCACCGAGCCCCACGCGATTGAAAAAGGGACGTTTGTTTCGCCCTGGACCGTCCAAAAAGTAAGGTGGTACATTTTTAGCTTCTTTTATCTAATTTTAACAATGGCTATCCTTTCGTGGAATGTGCGTGGTCTCCGTAGTCGAAGACCTGACCTCGAATTAATTTTACGTTCTACTGACCCTTTGCTTGTGTGTCTCCAAGAGACTAAACTTCGCCCAAGTGATTCTTTTAATTTTCGCGGTTACTCTTCGGTGAGATTTGATCTCCCTCCCGAAGATGGCACTCCCGCTCACGGCGGAGTTTTACTTTTAATTCGGAATAACGTGTACAGCACCTCACTACAGCTCCAGACTCCTTTACAAGCTGCTGCAGCTAGAGTTCACTTTTCTGGCCTTGGTTTTTCAGTTTGCAATGTTTATTTACCTCCGTCCGGCACCATCACCACAGTTGGCCTGGACGATCTCTTGTCTCAGCTACCTCCCCCTGTTCTTCTTTTGGGGGATTTCAATGCACACCATCCCCTATGGGGTTCCACCACGGGGTGTGCAAGAGGTAACCTCTTAGCTGACTTTTTGCTAAATCACCTTCTTATACTTCTCAACACTGGTCAACATACTTTTCTCTCTGACAGCACTCATAGCTTTTCGCACTTGGACTTATCCATTTGTTCTGCCTCACTTGCTGTACATTTCACCTGGAACGTCATCTCTGATTTATATTCCAGTGACCACTTTCCGTGTCAGATCCATGTACTCTCTCCGAACGCACATTCACAGCGCACGCCAAAATGGCTCATCGATAAGGCGAATTGGACTCTCTATCGATCTTTGGCCGAATTTTCAGGGTGTGAATTTCCATCTATCGACATCGCGATTGAGCACCTCCGTACGGTCATCATGACGGCCGCAGATATGGCTATTCCCCGGTCGTCTTGTCACCCCAGACGCTTGCCGGTTCCCTGGTGGACTGATGAATGCCGGGATGCATTGCGTGCACGCCGAGGTGCTCTCCGAGCTTTTCGTCGCCACCCTACATCGGCAAATATGATTTGCTACAAACAACTTCGCGCCAAATGCCGCCGAGTCATTAAGGATAGCAAAAAGGCTTCTTGGATTTCTTTTACCTCTTCTTTTAACCGTACAACGCCTTCATCCGTAGTTTGGGAACGGCTACGCCGCGTTGCTGGCAAACCAAGGTTTACACCTATACCCGGTCTTAGGATTTTAAATCGAGTGCTCACTACTCCGACTAACGTCGCCAATGTTTTAGGGCGAACCTTCGCTGATGTTTCTAGTTCCGCCAATTACCCGGCTACGTTTCGCGCATTAAGGGAGCAGGGAGGTTTCTCATTTGCCTCCGACCATCAGGAGAGCTACAACGTTCCTTTTACCGCCAGGGAACTGGAGTATGCCCTTTCCACCTCTCGACACTGCGCACCGGGGCCGGATAACATTCATGTTGCTATGTTGCAGCATTTATCAGCAGAAGGCAAAGCTTTTTTATTACGAACTTTTAATTTTATTTAGTGTCATGGCACATTTCCCAACGCTTGGCGATTGGCCACCGTTATTCCGATACCTTAGCCTGGAAAGGACCCACATCTTCCTTCCAGTTACCGTCCGATTTCCCTCACCAGTTGCGTTTGCAAGGTGTTGGAACGAATGATTAACGGACGGCTCATGTGGTGGTTGGAGTCGAGGCAATTATTAACGAACACCCAGTGTGGTTTCCGGCGTCATCGTTCCTCAGTCGACCACCTGGTGTCTTTAACTACCCATGTAATGGACGGTTTTGTGCGCAAGTGCCAAACGGTTGCCGAGTTTTTCGATTTAGAGAAAGCGTACGATACTTGCTGGAGAGGCGGTATCCTCCGAACGCTTCACGATTGGAACATACGTGGGCGTATGTCTGTTTTTATTCAGGAATTTATGAAAGACCGGGTTTTTAATGTTCGCGTGGGATCAGTTTTATCATCTAATTTTATTCAAGAAAACGGTGTACCTCAGGGCTCGGTACTAAGTTGCACACTGTTTGCCATTGCTATTAAGTCTATCACCCAGTGTTTACCGCCAGGAATACAATCGTCGTTATTTGTAGACGATTTTGCTATTTATCTTTCCTCTCGGAGAACCTGTCTCTTGGAACGCCGCCTCCAATGCTGTCTCGACCGCCTTCACGCTTGGAGTGCCTCTCACGGGTTCCGTTTCTCCGCAGAGAAGACCGTCTGCATGAACTTCTGGTGCCACAAGGAGTATCTTCCACCTTCGCTCCATCTTGGCCCAGACGCACTCTCTTTCGCAGACGAAGTTCGGTTCCTTGGCTTGGTGTTTGATAGGAAATTATGCTGGTCATCGCATATATCGCAACTCAGAGGCAAGTGTGAACGTTCTCTTTGTATTTTACGTATTTTAAGTGGCACATCTTGGGGAGCTGACCGGACTGTTCTTTTACGTTTTTATCGCTCTCTTATCCGGTCCAAATTGGATTATGGCAGTGTCGTTTATGGCTCTGCGCGGCCTTCTGTTCTGCGCCGCCTGAACCCGATTCATCACCGGGGTATCCGTGTTGCCATTGGGGCATTCCCCACCAGTCCTGTGTTGAGTTTATGTGCGGAGTCTGGAGAACCTCCGTTGTTTTATCGTAGGGATGTTTTACTAGCTGCGTACGGTTGTCGCTTAGCTACGCAACCTCGTCATCCCACGAATGGGCCGTTTTTTAATGTGTCTTTTGATCGTTTTTATGCTGCTCGGTCTTTTACTCCTAAGCCTGCTGGTTTTCGCTTTCGGGAGATTTTACGAACGTTGGACATTGAGTTACCTGCTTTTTTCTTAGCCGGGGATACTTCTTCTCCACCCTGGATTTTAGCAGAGGCCCCCGTCCATCTTGGGCTCACGTCATGTCCGAAATCTTCGACCGCAGCACATATTATTCGTTGTTCTTTTAGCGAGATCAAATCCTCTTTTAATGGCTGGAATTTTATCTATACGGACGGCTCTAAATGTGACACAGGTGTAGGATGTGCTTTTGTTTTAAATGGGGCAAGTTTTACGTACGGTCTTAACGTTGCAACATCTATTTTTATGGCGGAACTTTATGCTATCTATCGGGCGGTTTTATTTATTTCAGTACAGGGGCTAGGGAACAGTGTTGTATGTTCCGACTCTTTGAGTGCCATTTTAAGTTTTAGAAATCTGTACAACCTCCACCCACTTGTATAGATGGTCCAGAATGTAGTTTTAACCCTTTACGACGCTGGCCCATGAGCTTTCCTCTATAACAGAGGACCCGCATGCTACCGCTGTTACAATAGTGAGGAAATGCGCGTATTACGTAAAATACAATTAAAAACTAATCGGTTGTACATCGCTGTTTTCATGCAATTTTTGTTTTTAAAAGTTGACTAGGAGAACAGATAATGGTAAGTAATTATGGCATTTTCTGGGGGGGCGGCTAATCTGGCCGTTATAGACGGGCCGCCCCTTACTAAATTTATTGATTTACAAGGTGACTATGTTGAAAAATTAAAAATAAATAATATATATATATATATATATATATATATATATATATTGTGGTTTCTTTTAGAACGCCCCTCATATATGGCCCTTAAAGCGACTGGTTGACCACCTATCCTTCAGACATTTGTAGGTGGTGAGTGTAATTAAATTAAAATGATTTGTACAGCCCATGGAACCGCTGACGAGTATAAATTCCTAAGAACAAGAATTGGTGGTAGAAGAATGTTTTGTTTTCCTCATATCCTCGATATAGTGAAATATGTTAGGAAATATAAGCTCGGCACGTGTAATTACATTTGCGTAATTTTAAAGTAATATGAAGCTCAGATATGCCTTTTAACATATAACTATTTTCGTGACAGCCTATCTAGAAGAAATAAAAGAAGTTTGCGATGAATATATAAGCGAACCTGTCAAATGCTTCTGATATAAAGCAAAAAGATAACTTCTTTAAAACCGAGAATAATATGGTTCATAAGCGGAACACAACTGACTAAAGTTCATGGCATTGACTTTACCGAGAAACGTTCAATCTCTATTTATAGTTTTAGAATGGATTTTTCCTTAGGTGGACGCAGATATGTGACTGTGCCAGGATCTTAAATAATAACGGGAAAATCACTTATGAGGTCATCATGTGCCATTATTACAATTCCTTGGCAGAATGTACACAACAGCCTAGATCTTTCCATCTTGAGCGTACAATATACGTTTGTAACATCAGCCAGTCCTTGAGGCCGTCACGTCACTTTAAGACTATCATCGAGCATTTACTACCCGATCTAATCCACCTTTACCCTTGCGTTATGCATTATTTGTTGGTAGTCCTTTTACAATTCTATCACAATGCATACTTTGTCACGGATAATTTTTTTTTATTTATTTTTTTTTTTTTTTTTTTTTTTTTTTTTTTTTGCTCCAGCAATAAATAACCCATTCTCAAGTACACATACACTCTCACTCACTCGCTTTCTCTCATACACATAATATAATATTTCATATGCAAACCTGCTTTATATAAATGTTTTAGTTGTAGTAGATTATTGTGTATAAGCTTCAAGTTATATATAACCTGATCTGTAGATATCCCATTACACCTTATATTAAATATTTATAAATAGTTTTTTCCTTCTATTAGAAATAAATATTACTAACTGTTTTGTATGTTTTATATTTACTCTCAATTCAGCGTTTATATTGTAATCACAAGTATATAGCTTATTGATACGCACACGCGTATTTTAATATAAAACTGTTTAAGGTATTAAGTTAGTTTATGGTATGTAAATTTCAAGTTCATCATATTTCACACCTGTAGGATATCGCATTTTAATCTTAAACTAATCTCTGTAAACACAATAAATCAATGTTAACTATTCGTAAGTTTTATACTGTTTCAACTTCTTCATCTATATTTCTAACAACATGTGCATAACTTCAATGTGTATACATTTGTTATTCCTCTAAAAACTGAACAGCAACCGAGCGCGAGCTTTTGTTCTTTCGGGTATGCAACCCACTTTTGCATCTTCTGAATTATGGATTTAGTTAAAAAAATAAATAAATAAATAAATAAATAAATAAAAGATCCTTAGCAACTTCAACCGTTCTGCAACATTTCATTTTGCTCTCAAATTACATTTAGTGTATCTAGTATTTTTTCGCAAAGTAGCCTTATTTGCTTTTAGCCTGATCTCATAGTTCATGCTTCGCTGCCTTAGTTATTTTTGTTCCAATAAGCTTAAAGACTTTTCCAAATTCAGCAGTCCTCGTATTAAATAAAACACATACATTAATTATGATTGAAAGACAAAACATGTTTTTGAGACAACACAGTAATTAATATATTTTAATAAGGCATGGTGCAAACAACGTGTTTGCATTTAATTCAGGGTCATAGAGCTAACACTAAATGCAATATTAACAGTCATTTTATCAATAATTTATACTAAACCGTCCTTAGTTTTCTTATTTCATAATCAATCTTCTTTCCACATATTAAAAAAATAGCTTGTGTTTACTTTTTAAAACCTTTTAATACAATCGTGTTCTTACGTTTTAATTTTTTATGAATTTGCCCTTTTTATGTTTGACTTAAAATATTACACAAAAGACAAACTATAAGTTTGTCATCGTACTTTTCTTAATGAGTATCATTCACTTTCAATGTTTCACTAAATGTTAATGACACCATGCTTTTTTCAGCCGTGTGTTATTGCTAGAAAAGTTAAAGTCAATGGATGTGATGGAACAAAGAAAAAATAATGTAGAAAGATACATTTTCTCAGTGAGAACATTTTCTTGTCTTAGTATTAAATTGCACAAAATCGTGATCTACATATGTTAGAATATTTTTAAGATCATTGAAAGTATTTACGTCTAGTCTTAGACACACGGGCTTATAGAAAACAAATGTCGCACATCACAATGGCCACACCGTTGCATTGATCGCCATGTGTGTCCGAGATTCGTTAAGGAGAAATCGGGAAGTCTGGGTTTCGGTTTCCACCAGGACCAACCTCCCTAATTTATGATTTTTTCCAAGTGTTTCTCAGTCCTTATAAAGGCAAATGCCGGTAACGTACACTTAACTTAGGTCTGGAACGTTTCCTCCTTTGGAAAAAATGTACTTTCCCAGTTTACCATTTCATCTCGTGTATTATTAGTGTTCACGCCTGTGGTGTCTCATTAGCTAAAACGGACGTTAAACAGTCTTAAAAAATCGTTGGATTCCACACTGAGTTCAACAGTGGCCTGCACAGTTGCTTTGGCCTCTAAATAGCCCTGAGTTCACCACGTGAGATAATGCATTATGCGGTTTCATTAAGGAGAGAGAGAGTGAGACAGTGCCGATATGTTTCCGATAATGTTTTAAAAGCTGTTGTCCGTGCCTTCCAAGAATTGTTGTTGATTTGGTTTATTTACGGATGCTCTTTAACATCTCAGGTTATCAGCGTCCCATTGAATTCAGGGTGTGAAAGGGCTGATAAATTTTGCTTAGAAGCCTCTTCTTTCAGGATTGAGGTTGTTTTACGTGCCATAATCACGGGATTCACATCTTTATTTCCCTTCCAATGTAAGCCATACTTAGGATTTTAACGCCGGAAAAATCCATCAATCCTGGTGGGGATTGAACCCGTGAACTTGGGTCTACGAAGCAAGTATGTATACATTAGACCACCAGGACCGCCTCCTCCTTCCAAGAAGGGACGCCAGAATCATAAACATAGCATAATAACAGGTTATTGTAGATTTTTTTTTTTTTTTTTTTTTTCCCAGCCTATGGATTAGAAGATTGTAAAGTTTCTCGAGAACTTCGCTTACACCACTTCTTTGTAATATTGTATCTTTTCGAAAGAAAGGAATATTTCTATGAATATTTACAAATAGTCTCGGAAAGTTACATTTCATGTCAATTACACGTACCAAAACAAGAAAGCCAGACCAACTCGCTAATGTGAGTACATTCACTGAGGAAGATCACTACCTCTCCAATATAACGAGGGGATGATCATAGCTCCAAGTTACTTCAACCACATACCTCACGCAGAGGGATCTTTCTTCAGTGCTGATTAGTGATAATTGGGGTTAAAGACGATTTAGTCTGGTCTGATCAGGTTATGTTCACCTACAATTCACGTTCTCTTCTCTTATGGCAATGTGATCAATAAAACTGGCACACAATTGCTGACTCCCGTAAAGTTAACTGCATTTCGAACACTGGGAGTATGGATAGTTTATTTAAACGTGCAGTGGAAAGATAGGGAGAGGTATAAATTGTAGTCAGCTGATCAGGTAAAGATACAGTCGCAAGGATGGTAAGGAAGCGGCTTAATTTATTTATAATTGGCTGAAATGAATGACATATTGCTTTTATTCCTTTTAACCGATTTATTTACAATTGTGCACTGCTTAAAGGCGACTGAATGACGGAACTGACCGTCTATGGCAGCAAACTGGATATCAAGTTATATTGCCTGACATCGTACCGCGGCCTGGTAAAGTTTCAGACAGCTTCTTTTGAGTGACCAAACAGGCATGTGGTTTGAGCTTTAGTAATCAGCAGCAAATATCAATGCTCTCTGTATTATTAATTTAATTCTACTTTTAAATTTAATGAGAGAGTTAACTTTAAATAACAATATATTCATAAATATTAAACGTTAAATGTTTATTATTCGTTTGCAATGTTTAATTTTAATTTATAGTATCTATTTATATAGCATGCTTTCGTTGTAAAAATTATGGATGCTATCTCAGTAATCCACTCAAAAGTTAAAAATATTCACGTCTCTTATGTTAAATTAAACAACATATTTAATTTTTGCTCTGCATATTTGCATTTTCACAGTTGCTGTAACAATGTGCTGAAGGCTTTGTCCTATTTTTTTCCGGAAACTGCAACTGTAAAACCTAATGAAATTCCGCAGCGTTCGTAACCGTAAAAAAGAATGTAACAAATATGTTCCATTGAACGAAGAAAAAAAAAACAAAAACAAAACAAAATTTGAAATATTTGTTTTCGCTTTTACATTTGCTGTTTTTAGTTTTACAAAAAGAAAGAATCACTTAACAGGTTTTTATAAAGCTCCTAGGTATAATAAATGCAGGCATCAATATCTTGACACAAATCTTTGTTTCCTAAGTCACCTGAAAAAACATCCATTATAGAATTCTTGCACGTTACTGAAGACATTCGTGACTGCATGTACAATTCTTTAATTAAGTTATATTACTACGTTTTCTTTTCTTTCACAGAATATGGTCACATTAATCGATAAACCTAACGGTATTTAAGTGCCTGAAGTGTTGGCAATAACAGTTCAACATCTCATGAAAAGAGTCTAATTGCGGTTTCTTTGTCCAAACTGCTATTATCGAACTTGGGGTCTAGAAATCGTTCACTGACTATCGATTCAAGTTTGGTCCCAAAATTGCTAAACAGAATCTCCAAAGTTGTGCGTGACATAATTTCTTATCATTTTCAAACTTACACTAAAATGTATAGTTCACGTTGTTGCAAGTAGAAGAATAGCACCTTGTATAGAAAGCTTCCACTCATCCAAATAAACTGAGCTTTGACCACTACTGAAATATTTAGCGTCTCTCAAAGTACTATTAACGTTCCAAAGCTGAAGATTTTAATTGATTATGCCTATGTTTTTTGCCACAGGGATGTAAATAAGAATTTTCAGTCGATATTCTATAGTCCTTCGGTTTTCAGTAAATCGTGAAGAACATGTTTAAAAATACGAAGTAATCAAAGTAATATTATTACCGGACGCTATATTTTTATTTCTTTTTCCATTTTTAAATATCCAAAGAGAATTAGGCTAAGACGGAGAGATTTAAGTGTGAAAATTTTATATTTTATTTTTAGTTTAAATTGCTGTCACAAGCAGTCCTTAGAGGCTTCTGTAGTTTATTTTTAATCCACATAATGGGGAAAGCATGCCGCTCATGTGTACATTCTCTGTAGGGTTTCTGTTAAACATGTGAGCAATACAATGTCTTTAACAGAAATTGACAAATAAAATAAAATAAAAATACAAAAATTAAAGATAAAACAAAAATAAAATGAAAATAAATAAAAAAATAAAAAATAATACTACATCCCGGTACCTTGTTCCCTACACTGGAATATTCCCGAACTTTAATTCTTTATTTGAAAAAGTACATGTTTACATTTATTACATTAGCATTGTTCAGATTTATCTAAATCTAAAGAATAACTAAAATAAAAAGAGATTAAATAATATAATAATTATAATAAAAATAGATAAAAAATAGGAGAACAAAAGTAAATGTAGTATAAAAATATGTACTTTAACATATACAAAAAAACATATACATAAACTAAACTAAATTATAAATTCCCATACATGCTGGAAGCCAGCACTGACCTAAAACTGGTAACCAGCTGTTAAAACAAAAGTACAATTTACAAATCAACACTATTATTTACTTACTAAATTAAAACAAAAACTGTTCCACCGGTTTCCGGTGAAAATGTGTACTGTGAAGCAGGAAATAATGCTGCCTTTATTAATTTAATAACTAAAAGGCTGCAGAGTTATATTTATAAAGGCATTATATTTGATAAGGATAATTGTTATGTATATGTATAAGAAAATCATTTTGAGATAGGTATAACAGGAATAGAAACAATTTGTAGCTTGTAATTTACAAAAGGGTTTTGTATACATATTGTGTAAAATATGTGAGAAAGAGACGAAGATCTATACCTGACGCCTCTCCACTGAGCACTCCTTAGACAAGGCTGAAGAAAGGGTAAACTATCTTTTGTTAGGTCACGAACCTTCTGCCCAAGGAATACTTAGGAGTTCACAATAAGAGAAACATGTGGCCGTAACGGGACAGTATTTAACAAAGTCAGAGGTAGCAATAATTTAAGAGAAAATGAAAATGTCAGAACGGAGACGAAAATGTTTTATTACAGGAAAGCCGAAAACAGCCATAAACACGTGCATTATCTCCGAGAACATTTTGAAATCTACAAACTAAGGAAGGCAAAAGATTATCAATAGAAATCAGAATGTAAGGAAAGGGCCGAAATTTATGACAGGCTGTTCTGGGAAAATTCAAGTTAGTGGGAAGACATTAGATCAGGGGGGAAAGAATAATTCTAGCCAATGGTCTTCGGACAAAAGTCAACTAATAAGGAAAACTTAGTTACAAATAAATATTTGTAGGATAGCCAATGATGAACATATGACACGGAAATAGGATAACATACGAGGAAATTTAATTTAGCGAGAGGCGTGGCGATGT